>CM038679.1:135174632-136374632 GCA_021605205.1 Aegilops longissima
GTTTGGACCTGTTATGTTGTGATTTAGCCGTAGCTCAGTGTTCATCTTTTGTCAAGCATCTTGAGTAGATCACTGCCATATACTTTGTTGGTACGTTTGGGTGCAGTAGCTTAATTTCTTGTTGCTTGCTATGTGGTATCATCTTTGTTAATGGCAGATTTGTGCCATTCTTGTTTTGCTTGTCATTTGCAAACCGTGCATCCGATTCGGTGATCTTTATATCGATTTCAACGAAATCATCTCATCTTTCAGCGGCATACTTGGTTTGCCAAGTTGATGCCTGGTTCATCATTTTCCTTCGAACGCATCGCATTGCATATCACATCTAGCATATCATGCCATGTTTTGCATCATGTTGCTTGTGCATTGCACCGTGATTTATTGTGGTTCCTTTGTTTGTGTTCTTGCTTTGGGTAGGCGGGAGGCGAGTGCGTGAACAAGGAACCTGTTGAGAGCGCTTACGAGGATCAAGCTTTCGACAACTCGAGAACTTTGCGAGCAAGATGACCATACCCTCGAAATCACTTCTATCTTTGCTATGCTAGATGCTCGCTCTTTTGCTATGCCTATGCTGTGATGCCTATCACTTGCTTATCATGCCACCCATATTGCCATGTCAGCCCTAACCATCCTTTCCTAGCAAACCGTTGTTTGGCTATGTTACCGCTTTGCTCGGCCCTCTTATAGCGTTGCTAGTTGCGGTGAAGTTGAAGTTTGTTCCTTGTTGGAACATGGAGATGTTGTTCCTTATTGGAACATGTTTACTTGTTGGGGATATCACAATATATGTGCTATAATTAATGCATCTATATACTTGGTAAAGGGTGGAAGGCTCGGCCTTATGCACTGTGTCCCTCTTGCCACCTAGTTTCCGTCATACGGTGTTATGTTCCTTGATTTAGCGTTCCTTACGGTTGGGTGATTTATGGGACCCCTTGACAGTTCGCTTTGAATAAGACTCCTCGGCAAGGCCCAACTTTGGTTTTACCATTTGCCACCTAAGCCTTTTTCCCCGGGTTTCGCGAGCCGAGGTCATCTTTATTTAACCCCCCCGGACGGTGCTCCTTCAAGTGCTGGCCCGAACCGAGCAACTTCTTGGGGCCACCATGGGGAAACTTCGAGGCTTGGTTTTACTCGTAGCTTGACTTATCCGGATGTGCCACGAGCGAGATATGTGCAGCTCCTATCGGGATTTGTCGCACAATCAGGCGGCTTTGCTGGTCTTGTTTTATTCTTTGTCGAAATGTCTTGTAGTCCGGGATTCGAGATTGATCGGGTCTTCCGGTAGAAGGAATATCCTTCGTTGACCGTGAGACCTTATAATGGGCTAAGTTGGGACACCCTGCGGGTATTATCTTTGAAAGCCGTGCCCGCGGTTATGAGGCAGATGGGAATTTGTTAATGTCGGTTGTAGAAAACCCAAAGTTGACCTTATTTAAAATACACATCAACGCGTGTGTAACGTGATGGTCTCTTCTCGTGGTCGGGAAGTGAACTGATGTTGGAGTTATGTCGGCGTAAGTAGTTCAGGATCACTTCTTGATCGCTACTAGCTTCACGACCGTGCTTTGCTCCTCTTCTTGCTCTCTTTTGCGAATGTAGCCACCATATATGCTAGTAAACTTGCTGCAGCTCCACCTTACAACTCTGTCCTTCCTATAAGCTTAAATAGTCTTGATCTCGCGGGTGTGAGATTCTTTGAGTCCCGTGACTCACAGATTCTACAAAACAATTGCAGGTGCCGATGATGCGGTCAGGTGGCGCAACCGAGCTCAAGTGGGAGTTCGATGAGGAAGGTGGTCGTTACTATGTGTCTTTTCCTGATGATCAGTAGTGGAGCCAGTTGGGACGATCGGGGATCTGTGTAGCATTTGGGGTATCTTCTTTTATTTTGGTTCCGTAGTCGGACCTTGAGTGTAATCTGAATGATGGATGTTTATTTATGTATTGTGTGAAGTGGCATTTGTAAGCCAACTATGTATCTCTTTCCTTATGTATTACATGGGTTGTGTGAAGATTACCTCACTTGCGACATTGCTTTCAATGCGGTTATGCCTCTAAGTCGTGCTTCGACACGTGGGAGATATAGCCGCATCGAGGCGTTACAAGTTAGTAATCGAGCCTTCCCGACTTAGGAGCCCCTAGTTGATTGTTTCTTTGGCGTTGTTGAGTCTAGAACGGAAAAATGTTTTGAGTCTTAGGATTATATATATCGGAGTAGGATTCTTTTACTCCCGGTCCTTCGTCGCTCTGGTGAGGTCTCTGACGTAGAAGTTTTGACTCTCTCTCCTCAAATTTCACTAAAAAATTTAGGATCAGCGGGTATCTTGGGATTGTTCGATGGTTTTGTGGCGAGAACATTGTTCTTGGTGCCTCGACATTTAGGGGTTGTGGCGGTGTCCGGGAGTTGAGCTCCGGTGTTGTCGTCACAATTTTATCGTTGCGATTCTGGAATACGAGTTTTACCGACATCGAAATCTCTTTTGTGCAGTTGTTGGTGAGATAACCCGATAACCCGATCTTTGAGGCGAGCTCGGGAGTATTGCCATGACTCGTATAACGGATGCTTTTGAAGGTCGGTACCACGATTTCGAAGGTTTCTTGGTTATGTGTTGACGGATGGATACAATTTGGATCTAGGTATTGTTAGTTTGGGTGATATATTTTGTGTCCCTATATCCCCAACACCAGATTGCATAACGAGAAAGTTTGGGAGTTTATAGGTGGAATTCAAGTAGCTCCTAGCATTTCTTCCGCAGATATTTGGTTTGTGATTGGGTAATCCTTACCACTTATTTGTTCGATCGTACCTTGTTATTTTTTTCATCAAACCTTTAATCAAGTGGCTTCTCACCTTAATGGGCGTGTGATGTTAGCTTTGGATTTCATTCGTTCATCCTTGTTGAATGTTTATTGTGAGACTATATGTTGCAATTTCTATCCGTTGATTCAACTTGACTATTTGTCTATCAAGTGCTAACGGATGTCACCCTCTTGAGGATGGCTCCTGCCAGCGTCGAATCCGGAGCGAAATGATGGGAATCAGTTGAACCCTCCACCTCCACCTCCGCCTCCGGAGGCTGGCAACTATCATGGCAGCCACCAATGCCAATGCTCAGATGATTTTGCAACTCTTGCAGAAGCGTACTCAAGGGCAAGGCACTCAAGGAAATCAAGGTCAAGGCAACAACCAGCCGCACTTTGCTACCCTCGGTCGGTTCCTCGCTAATCAGCGAAGTCTTTCGGTTTACGTAGCCGAGGCCACAGACGCATGACGATTGGCTTGTGGACATGTGCAAACATTTTGAATGTAGCAATGTCGGACTGAGGACTTTGTCAAGTTTGCATCGTTTCAACTCAAGGACCAAGCTGCTTTGAGTGGTACCAGCAATACAAAGATTCGAGAGGAGGTCGTGTCATTACAGGATGAGTTCCACGAGACTTGAGCTCACCACATTCGAAAAGTGTTGTTGAGAGCAAGTGTGAGGAGTTCCGCAATCTCAAGCAAGGCAACATGTCGTGTATCAATACAATATCCAGTTCGAGAAACTCGCTCGCTTTGCTAAGCAAGGCGTCCACGATGAAAAGAGTATGATCTATCAATTCAGAGGTGGTCTCGGAGAAGATCGCAATTAGCTCTTGTGCTTTTGAGCCGAAAAGTATGATGAATCTACAACATGGCTTTGAAGCAAGAAGCTGCCCAGCTCAAATGTGAGGCTTCTAAGAAGAGAATCGGGGATGCAGTTCAGTCTTCTTCTTCCTCTCAAGTGGCAGCTAAGCAGCGAAGTTCTACCTTCCTCCTCCTCCGTTCCGTCGGCCTTATAGCGAGAAGAACTCAGGTGGTCGTGGATCTTCCCACCCACCCAACCAGAGCTATCGAACAAGTCAAATTCTCAAGCTCCAAGGTCAAATGCTCCTTACCACCGTCCGCTCTCGAGGTGACTTGCAACAAATGTCGGCGAGAAAGGTCACTATGCGAACAAGTGCTTCAACCAAAGGCGCCTTCCGCCTCCTCCTCTGTGAAATCTTCCAGCAATGCGGTGGTCAAGCATAATCCAAAGCATGCCAAGGTGAATATGATGAATGCAGCTCAAGCGGAGGAATCTCTTGATGTGATAATGGGTAATCTCTCGATTAATGATATTCTGCAAAAGTCTTATTTGATCTTGGTGCATCGCATTGTTTCATGTCAAGACCGTTTTTGCCAAGCATGAATTCACTTCTTCACATTTGGGTAAACCCATGGATGTCATTTCTCCGGTTAAGCGGTTGAGCTCCGATTCGGTGGTTCGGATACCACAATCAAGATGGGCGACTATAGATTTCTGGCTAAACCAATTGTCCTTGGTGACTCGGATATTGATCTTATTCTCGGGATGGGTGGCTTTCTCAGCACAAAGCTCAGCTTGATTGTGCTGCTGTGGAAATTCAATTGACTCACTCTTCTAATGATGTGATCATCTATGCGCTTCGTGATGAAACCATTGGTTGTTTTCTCTCAATGAGAAGGCGAATTGGATGCTATCTCTCGATTCGATCGTTTGTGAGTACCAAGATGTCTTTCAGAAGAGCTTCGGGAATGCCTCCTCATCGGCCGATTGAATTCGTTATCGATCTTGAGCACCGCTTGAACCCGTTTGCAAGCGTCCATACAAGCTTGGACCTGATGAGCTGAAGGAATTGAAGAAGCAGCTCGATGAACAAGAGCGTCTGGGTTTGATCAGACCGAGTTCATCTCCTTGGGGTTGTGGTGTTCTTTTTGTCCAGAAGAAGGATGGCACGGACCGACTTTGGTCGATTACCGTCCATTGAATAAGAAGACTATCAAGAAAAAGTATCCACTTCCCAACATCAATGAGCTTTTCGAGCAACTCAAAGGTGCTAAAGTGTTCTCCAAGCTTGACCTTCGTATGGGTTATCATCATATTCGCATTCATGAACAAGATATTCCCAAGACAGCATTCAGAACAAGATTTGGTTCTTATGAATATACTGTCATGTCTTTCGGCCTTGTCAATGCTCCTCCAACTTTCTCTCGAATGATGAACTTCATCTTCAACCCCTACACCAATGAATTCGTCTTGGTCTATCTTGATGATATTTTGGTCTTCTCCAAGAATAAGAAGGATCATGCCAAACATTTGCGATTGGTGCTAGACAAGCTCGAGAGTATCAATTCTATCGAAGTTTTCCAAATGTGAATTTTGGCTTGATGAAGTGCTTTATCTTGGTCATATCATCTCCGCCAAGGGCATCGCTGTTAACCCCGAGAAGGTGTCCGATTGTGAATTGGGAACCTCCTCGGAATGTCAAGCAGCTCCATGATTTTCTTGGTCTTGCAAGCTATTGCGAAGATTCGTTGAGAACTTCTCTAAGATTGCAAAGCCTCTTTCCAACCTCCTCCGAAGCATGTGAAGTATATACGGTCTCACGAGTGTGGCGTTGCTTTCAATACTCTCAAGAGAAACTCGTCACAGCTCTGTCTTGACTCCTCTGATGAATCCAAGCCATTGAAGTTTTCGTGATGCTTCTCTTCAAGGTCTCGGTGTTGTGTTAATGCAAGAGAAGAGAGTTGTGGCCTATACCTCTCGTCATTTGAAGCCCAACGAAAAGAACTACCCCACTCACGATCTTGAGTTGGCGGCGTTGTCCATGCATTGATAACATGGAGACATCTCTTGTTGGGAAGGAAAGTGGACATTTTCACCGATCACAAGAGCCTCAAGTATATCTTCACTCAACCCAACCTCAACCTCGAGGCAGACTCGATGGGTGAAATGATTCAAGAGTACAACCCAAGTATTGAATATACTCCGGGCAAGGCCAATGTCATTGCAGATGCTTTGAGCAGGAAGGCTTATCGCAACAGCTTAATCCTCAAGCCCTTCCACCGGATCTCTGTGAAGCTTTCCATAAGCTGAATCTTCAAGTTGTTCCTCAAGGCTTTCTTGCCAACCTCATAGTCTCTCCTACTTTGGAAGATCAAATTCGTGAGGCTCAACTCCTGGATACCATGGTGAAAAAGGTGAAGCGTGGTATCGACAAGGGCATTTCAAGTACAAGTGCTTCCACATTGATGACAAAGATACTCTTTTCTTGAGGACGGATTGTGGTTCCTAAGGGTGATCTCGTAAAGTCATTATGAGCGAGGCACACAATTCGCTTCTATCCATTCATCACGGAAGTACGAAGATGTACCATGATCTCAAGCAGTCATATTGGTGGACTCGGATGAAGCGAGAAATTGCTCAATTCGTGAATGAATGTGATGTCTGCGAGAAGAGTGAAAGCGAACACCAACGACCAGCTGGTCTCCTCCAACCTCTTGCTATTCGGAATGGAAGTTTGATCATATTGAAATGGACTTCGTGACTGGATTTCCAAAGTCCAAGCGTGGAAATGATGCTATCTTCGTTGTCATTGACAAGCTTACTAAAGTGGCTCATTTTCTTCCTATCAAAGAATCTATCACAGCAGCTCGGTTGGCGAGCTATACACCTCGATTGTCTCCTTGCGGCATTCCACAAGTGATCTCTTGGACCGTGGCAGCATCTTTACCTCCAAGTTTTGGGATTCTTTTGAAGGCCATGGGCACCAACATTCGTTTCAGCACAGCTTTCCATCCTCAAACAAGTGGCCAAGTCGAGCGAGTTAATCAAATCCTTGAAGATATGCTCAGGGCTTGTGTCATTTCCTTCGGGATGAAGTGGGAAGATTGTCTTCCATATGCCGAGTTCTCCTACAACAACAGCTTCCAAGCGAGTTCGGGCAAGGCCCCATTTGAAATTCTCTATGGCAGAAAGTGTCGTACTCCTCTCAATTGGTCTGAGACAGGTGAACGCCAACTTCTCGGCAACGACTTGATCACAGAAGCGGAAGAAATGTGCAAAGTCATTCGTAAGAATCTCAAAGCCGTGCAATCGTGCCACAAGAGCTATTATGATGACAAGCACCGTGATGTGGCTTTTGAAATCGGAGACCATGTCTACCTCGCGTCTCTCAATGAAAGGCACTCGTTAACCCGGTATCAAAGGAAGCTTGCCCCTAGATCGTGGGTCCTTTCAAGATCATTGGCAAAAGAGGCGATCTCGCCTATCAACGAGCTTCCGTCCAACTGCGAATGTGCACGATGTGTTTCACGTGTCACAGCTTCGCAATGCTTCAAGACTCTGGCGCACTTTCAACTTGAAGAAATTGACCTTCAAGAAGATCTCTCTTATCATGAGCACCCGTTGCTATTCTTGAAGAAACCGAGCGCAAGACTCGCAACAAGTCAATCAAATTCCTGAAAGTGAAGTGGTCACACCATTCCGACCGAGAAGCCACACGGGGCGCGAGGATCACCTCCGTTCGAATATCCGGAGTTCTTTCAGTCCTAGATCTCGGGCGAGATCCTCTTGTAGTGGTGGAGTGTTGTAACACCCGGATGTAACTTTCCATATTTGTAACTCCAACTCTTGCCATTTTCGGCATTGTGATATGATATTCCCTCCGTGGTTGGGTTTTTCTTCTTTTGCATTTTGTCCATGTCATGCTTTTCATATCATGTCATCATGTGCATCGCATTTGCATACGTGTTCATCTCATGATTCGAGCATTTTCCCGTTGTCCGTTTTGCAATCCGGCACTCCTATGTCCCCGGCGTCCCCTTTTACGTTTTTCCGTGGCGGGTACTAAACTTTCTCGGAATGGACCGAGATTTGTCAAGTGGCCTTGGTATACCACGGTAGACCACTGTCAAGTTTCGGGTCATTTGGAGCTCGTTTGGTACTCAGCGGTTAACCGCTTTCCCTCGCAAAGGCCTCTTTTAAGTTGCAGCCCAACACCCCTTCAAAACAGCCCAATAACCCATCTAAGTCACTTCCATGCTCTCCGTCGTTCGATCACGATCGTGTGGGCGAAAACCGCACCTCATTTGGAGCTTCCTAGCTCCTTCTACCTATAAATATGCATCTCCCTCAAATCCCGAATCATTTCCCCCAAACCCTAGCCCGCTCCTCTCCCGCCGCCGGACGTGTCCGATCGGGCGGACACGTCCGCCCGCCCGCCGCCCGACAAACGGGCGTGCCACGTGCCCCCCCGGTACCCGATTCGCCGCCGCCAGTGAGCCATGAGGGCCAGCCCTCCGGCCCCGCGCCCGCCGCGCCGGCCTCAAGGCCTCCGCCTCCGGCGCCGACCCGCCGCCGTCCGCCTCCGCGCCGCCCTGCCTCGTCGTCGCCGCCCGGCCGCCGCCTGCGCCGCCTCGCCTTGGCCGCGCCCCGTCGGCCCGCCGCCCTCTTCCTCCTCCGGCCCCGGCCTCCCCTCTCCTCGGCCGAGCTCGGCGGCCATGCCGCCTCTCGCCCCAATCCGATCGGGCGGATCTGAGATCCACTTCGGGGTTGACTTTCTCCCCCCCCAAAATTCGTCTAAGTTTTTATTTCGGTGATTGATTTGTGGCATTTTCAACGCATCATAACTTTGCACCTGTAGCTCCGTTTCGTGCGTGTAATATGTCAAAATGTTCGCCTCGAAGAGTAGACCATTCCATCTCATTGCATCATTTTCATTTGAGCTCATCTTGATGCCCGAAATTCTGTTAGAAGAGGGATATGTGATGTTAGTTTCTGTTTCTTAAGAGAACATGCACTTTTGTCATTTTTGCTATGATTGATGTGTGCATCCTATGGATTTGAGTCCTACAAGTGTTTTGTAATATGCCATGCCATCTTTACAGGGGTGTATTCCATGTATTTTTGTGATCTATGTGGTGACTAGCACAAGCATGCAAACTAGGTGTCTTGATGTTGCTGATTTCAGCCCCTGTTTTGCTGATATTTTCATGCCATGTTCACTTGATTCTACCGAGAGATCCATGCATATTTTGAGATACTTCAGTCAGGATGTTTTGAACATATGGTTATGCTCTATCCATCCATGCCTTTGTTTGCAATTATGGAGTGCTATAGCTTGAGTCAATCGAGCTCTACTTTTGCTATAAAATGTTTCCTGGCAGATTGTTTACATGTTATTCAATTTTGCCAAGTTTTTTGTGGTTGATCCGTGTATGCTATGATGTTGTTCTTGCCATGTATATCTTCTATGCCATGTCTTCTTGATGTATGTATGCTTAGTTTATCATGTAGTGCTCTGTAGCGAGTGCATTGAGCTCTTAAACATGCCTACTTGTTATCTGTTTTGTCATGCCTTTGTTCTTTGAATCATTAACAAAACTTGCCATTTTGACATGGGTGATATTGTATTTTCTGATCCTTTTGGCTCATGGTCAGTAAGGGACTTTTGTTCTATGCTTTGAGTAGATTCATGCCATGCCTTGTTTTGCTTGCTCTGAACATTGCTTCTCGATGCTGATTTTGCCATGTGCGATAATTTCACTAAGTCTGTGAAGTGATATATTTTGCACTTTTGCCATGCTTGTTTGGACCTGTTATGTTGTGATTTAGCCGTAGCTCAGTGTTCATCTTTTGTCAAGCATCTTGAGTAGATCACTGCCATATACTTTGTTGGTACGTTTGGGTGCAGTAGCTTAATTTCTTGTTGCTTGCTATGTGGTATCATTTGTTAATGGCGATTTGTGCCATTCTTGTTTTGCTTGTCATTTGCAAACCGTGCATCCGATTCGGTGATCTTTATATCGATTTCAACCGAAATCATCTCATCTTTCAGCGGAATACTTGGTTTGCCAAGTTGATGCCTGGTTCATCATTTTCCTTCGAACACGATACGCATTGCATATCACATCTCGCATATCATGCCATGTTTTGCATCATGTTGCTTGTGCATTGCACCGTGATTTATTATGGTTCCTTTGTTTGTGTTCTTTCTTTGGGTAGAGCGGGAGGCGAGTGCGTGAGCGAGGAACCTGTTGAGAACGCTTACGAGGATCAAGCTTTCGACAACTCGAGAACTTTGCGAGCAAGATGACCATACCCTCGAAATCACTTCTATCTTTGCTATGCTAGATGCTCGCTCTTTTGCTATGCCTATGCTGCGATGCCTATCACTTGCTTATCATGCCACCCATATTGCCATGTCAGCCCTAACCATCCTTTCCTAGCAAACCGTTGTTTGGCTATGTTACCGCTTTGCTCAGCCCCTCTTATAGCGTTGCTAGTTGCAGGTGAAGTTGAAGTTTGTTCCTTGTTGGAACATGGAGATGTTGTTCCTTATTGGAACATGTTTACTTGTTGGGGATATCACAATATATCTGCTATAATTAATGCATCTATATACTTGGTAAAGGGTGGAAGGCTCGGCCTTATGCAGTGTTTTGTTCCTCTTGCCACCTAGTTTCCGTCATACCGGTGTTATGTTCCTTGATTTCGCGTTCCTTACGGTTGGGTGATTTATGGGACCCCTTGACAGTTCGCTTTGAATAAGACTCCTCCAGCAAGGCCCAACTTTGGTTTTTACCATTTGCCACCTAAGGCTTTTTCCCACGGGTTTTAGCGAGCCGAGGGTCATCTTTATTTTAACCCCCGGACGGTGCTCCTTGAGTCTGGCCCGAACCGAAGACTCTTGGGGCCACCACGGGAAACTCGAGGCTTGGTTTTACTCGTAGCTTGACTTATCCGGATGTGCCACGAGCGAGATATGTGCAGCTCCTATCGGGATTTGTCGGCAATCAGGCGGCTTTGCTGGTCTTGTTTTATTGCTGTCGAAATGTCTTCTAGTCCGGGATTCGAGATTGATCGGGTCTTCCCGATAGAAGGAATATCCTTCGTTGACCGTGAGAGCTTATAATGGGCTAAGTTGGGACACCCCTGCAGGGTATTATCTTTCGAAAGCCGTGTCCGCAATTATGAGGCAGATGGGAATTTGTTAATGTCCGGTTGTAGAAAACCCGAAGTTGACCTTATTTAAAATACACCTCAACCGCGTGTGTAACCATGATGGTCTCTTCTCGGCTGAGTCCGGGAAGTGAACACGGTGTTGGAGTTATGTCTGACGTAAGTAGTTCAGGATCACTTCTTGATCGCTACAAGCTTCACGACCGTGCTTTGCTCCTCTTCTCGCTCTCTTTTGCGAATGTAGCCACCATATATGCTAGTCGCTTGCTGCAGCTCCACCTTACAACTCTGTCCTTCCTATAAGCATAAATAGTCTTGATCTCGCGGGTGTGAGATTGCTGAGTCCCCGTGACTCACAGATTCTACCAAAACAGTTGCAGGTGCCGATGATGCGGTCAGGTGGCGCAACCGAGCTCAAGTGGGAGTTCGACGAGGCGTGGTCGTTACTATGTGTCTTTTCCTGATGATCAGTAGTGGAGCCCAGTTGGGACGATCGGGGATCTGTGTAGCATTTGGGGTATCTTATTTTATTTTGGTTCCGTAGTCGGACCTTGAGTGTAATCTGAATGATGGATGTTTATTTATGTATTGTGTGAAGTGGCATTGTAAGCCAACTATGTATCTCTTTCCTTATGTATTACATGGGTTGTGTGAAGATTACCTCACTTGCGACATTGCTTTCAATGCGGTTATGCCTCTAAGTCGTGCTTCGACACGTGGGAGATATAGCCGCATCGAGGGCGTTACACGGTGGTTCAGCAAGAGCTCCAGGCTCTCATGGAAAAGCATGAGAGTTTGGAGCGTGACTCAAAGACTCGAGAGTCTGAGCTTGCCTCGGCTCTCGAAAGTGCCAAAACCGCCAAGGCCGAGGCCCATAAGTCCCTTCAGGAGGTTGAATTGATGAAGAAGATAGCAGCGGGTAAGGCATTTTTCATGCAAAGCAAGCATGTGAATGTAAATTACGTGTTACTTACCTGGATTCGGAGTTCTCCAGGGGCGTTTGCAGATCTGCCTCGCAGCGTGTGATGCCGCCGCATTCTACCGAGCCGAGGAGGGAGCTCAGCGGAGAAGGTCTTCGGTCTCGGTATCTTTGAGGCCGGCCATCAGTGCCCCTAGCGACCAGTGAAGCAGCTGGTCGAACTTCTAAGGTGGCGAGCAGGCCATGAAGGGCCTCATAGTCCGGTTGTGGCACGGAGGGGCCATGCACAGGAGCTACCGGCCTCGTCGACGGCTGGTGGATCGTGCCCCTGGGTGGAGGTTATCAAGCGCTCCGCTTTGTATTGAAGGTGCTCGTCGGGCCCTTGCCAGCGCAAAGGTGCATTGGGGCAAGCTGGATGCGGAGAAGCTAATCAGCGACGCGCCACCAGCGGGCAAGGAGCATCGTCGCCCGAAATTTACTATAAGGCTGTCTGAAGGGTGCCCGCAAGATTGCGGATGAGTGCCCTGTGGATGTAATTTTGACTGATTTAGCAATGTGTTATCACATGCGCTGAAAACTTTGTTCATATGCACTAAACAACGCTTGTTTAATTTAAAATATTACCTTCATGCGGCCGTTTATTAAATCGAGAGATGGCAAGTCGTCGGCTTCAGCCCCCATGCCACAGTCTTTGGGGTGTTGGGATAAACTTGAGCACTCTTGTTCCCATTTTGGGTCCATCTAGGAGGCGCTCAACACAACGAACAAGGCAACCGGACTTATAGTGCTTGAACACTCTCACTTAGCCATAGAATTCTATAATTTTAAATTTGGTGAAGCCCCTAGTATTTGGAAGACCGAATTGAGGCGCTATCACGCCTTCATCGGACATAATCCGAACTTAGCTCGAGCGGCGAGGTCTTTAAGGACCGAAGGACCTCTCGAACAGCGACCAGTCTCACGCCTTATCATGCGGTCAGTTTTAGCTTTCTCCGAGGCGTTAACCCGGCTCAACCGGGCGCAATCGCAGTGGTTCTCCAGTGCTACCTTAGCCGATAGAAGCGGGGCGTAAGGTGCCAAACAAGGGAGCGGGCAAACCCAACTATTGACCCAAGACATGATTGAGCTGATTCATATAATGCTATAAGTTCGGGTGCCGCACTTGTGAAAGTGTCGGACTTTATCACACCATAAAGCGGAGGACATAAGCCCGTGGTGTATTTGGCGTACCAAGATGCAGGTGCAACATGTTGTTAATGAACATATATATATATATATATATATATATATATATATATATATATATATATATATATATAAAGTAATGCAATTATAGGCAAAAGTGCTGCATTTTATTCGAGAAGATATGCTATCGGTGCGGAATGATACAAATAGTGCGGTAAGCAAGGGATTGGACGAATTAAAGGCGTCTCCCTCAAGGGTAGGCAGCGGAATGTTGTATTTAACAAATTTAATGCTCGTGATGGAGACCACGAGTGTTAAATCGCGGCCTTTGTCCTTCCACGGCTGTTGCATCATGAGTTCGGCAGGTTCGCCACGGACTGAGTTCTGTATAAAAAAAGAAAAATAAAAGAAAAAAAGCGACACACTTGGGAGCCCTGGTGTGGTCGAACCGCACTCTGGTCTGTTGTGGTTGTGCCCTTCCCCTATGCCCATGGTATCTCAGGCGTAATTATGTCTGTGGAGAGTTTGTCTTACAATTTTGCGAGGGCTGGGGTTGGGGCCGCATTGCTACGTGTGCGGAGCGTGCGGGTGGTCTTAGTTGATTTTGCTCCGGTGCGTTTAGTCGTGTCCGGTCGTTTAACGGCGGACTCGATAATGCCTTAAAAGGCTGCTCTGTACTTACGCGAGAGCCGCTGTATGTTCCTCCGTTCGGAGGGGCGTTCTGTGTTTCCATTGACCGTGATGACTCCACGAGGGCCTGGCATCTTGAGCTTGAGGTATGCATAATGCGGCACGCGTTGAATTTTGTAAGCGCGGTTCGTCCGAGCAGAGCGTGATAGCCGCTGCATGAGCGGGACTATGTCGAAGATTAACTCCTCGCCGGAAATTATCCGGGATTGAAGACCACTTCCGGTGTAGCGAGCACTGTACAATTGGCCTCGACACCTGGTATGGCGCCTTTGAAGGTCGTCGTTGTAGGTTTAATCCTTGAAGGGTCTATGCCCATCTTGCGACCGTATCACGATAAAGCAGGTTCGAGCACGCCGCCGTCCATCGAACTCTCGTGAGGTGAAATCCATCAGCGATTGGGTCTAAAACCAATGCGGCGAATCCGCCATGGCGGATCTTGGTCGGATGGTCTCTTCGATCGAAAGTGATCGGGCAAGAGGACCATGGGTTGAATTTTGGGGCGATGGCTCCATCGTGTATCGTCCCTTAGTGCTTCCGCTCCCTCTTGGGAATATCGTTGCGTATATCATGTTTACCGTCCGAACTTGAGGGGGAATCCTTTTGTCCTCTGTTGTTCGCGGCGGGTCTCTTCCTCGTCATCATTGTGTAGCCCCTTGTCGCTGTTTTCGGCGATTAATTTGCCTGCTTGCTTGAATACCCAACAATCTCTGTTGGTATGGTTAGCTGGCTTTTCGGGGGTTCCATGTATTTGACAAGAGCGGTCGAGTATTCGGTCCAAATTGGACGGGGCCGGAGTGGTTCTTTTGAATGGCTTCTTCCGTTGACCGGGTTTGGAGCCTCGGAATCCGGCGTTGACTGCCGTATCCTCATTGCTGTCGCCGTTAATGCGGCGTTTGTTTTTGTTTCGACGCGACCTGCCATTGCGGTCCTTGGTATCCGGACTGCCAGCGTTTTTGCTGAGGTTGTTACTGCGAGCGAGCTAGCTATCCTCTCCCGCACAGAAGCGGGTCATGAGGGATGTGAGGGCTGCCATGGATTTTGGCTTCTCCTGTCCTAGGTGCCGGGCCAGCCACTCGTCGCGGATGTTATGTTTGAAGGCAGCGAGTGCCTCGCATCCGGACGGTCGATGATTTGATTTTCTTTGTTAAGAACCGTGTCGAATTGCACGGCGATTAAATGCGGCTGCTGGATTATGTGGCTTAGGTCATCTGCGTCGGTGGTCGCTTTATACGTGCCACGAAGTTGTCGAGAATGCGGCTTCCGGTCTTCCTAGCATCAATTGATTCTGCGGGCAGGCTATTAAGCCAATGCCGAGCTGGTCCTTTAAGCTTGAGCGGAGATATTTGATGGCGTGAAGATCGCCGCCGAGGCCATGTGTATCTGGAGGAGATAATTCTCAATCCAGACCGCGGGGTCTGTTGTGCCATCGTAGGATTCGATATTAACGGGTTTGAACCCTTGAGGATTTGATGATCCATTACTTCGTCGGTGAAGCATAGTGGGTGTCTTGGCGCCTCAGTATTGAGCAATACCGCGACGTAGCTCGAGAGAGGCGTTGTCTCTGTGTTCGGCCCGGCGGAGTAGTTGTATCCGGTGCGCGGTATTAAATGCGTGGGTCGGGGCGCCCACGTGATCCATAGATAGATCTGGATTGTCTTGCCTTGTCCTCCAATATATCTCGCAAGTCCGGCGCGTTCCCCGTGGCTTCCTGCTTTTAGAGCGATGCCGGGTGCGGTTTTGGTGGAGGGCTTGCACGCCTCTCTCGCGCCACGAGGTGGTCGGCCTGCCAGACAGCGCTGGTGATGCTGCCTCCTCTAATCGGGGAGCAAATTGCGTTTTGGGTAACTTTTGGAGGGCGTTCGAGTTCATACTCTTGACGCGAGGACCTCGGTCCATCTGTCGCCGATGGGTCTTGATCAGCTTGAAGTTGTTGTTGCTTTTTCTTTAGGCTGTTTGTCATGGCCATTAGCCTGCGTCTGAAACTCTCTTGTTCGACGGGATCCTCGAGCACGGCGATTAAATCGTCGCCGAGGCTTGCCTCGTCTCGGAGGGAGGTAAGTAATTGTCATCCTCAACCTCTTAATCGCCGCCCTCTCACGGGGCTTGCTTCGCCCCCTCTGTCTTGCTGGATCGTCTTTGGAGGGAGTTGTCTTCGCACTTTACGGGGTGTTATTATCTCTGTGCGGAATCTCCATTCTTGCCGTGGCGGGATTTAAGCGGCGCGCGGCGTCGGCGCTTGGGCTGTTCTTTAAGGAATCGACCTCCGCTGCTTCTTCGCAGTCCCCATCTTTTGGGGTGTCCACCATGTATATGTCGTATGACGAGGTGGTTTTCGGTGTCCTGTAGGCACTGGTTCTTAGTAGTCTCCGGCATCGTCGTCCATACCGTCGATGTCTTGAGTCGTAGTCGAAATCGTCGGTTAAATAAATCGACGATGGCTACGAAGTGGGTGGTGGTGGGATCTGAATTTCTTCGTCGTCGCGTCCCACCCGCCCGGCCGTAGTTCGGCCAGGCTCTCCGGATAGCGAGAGATGCTTGATGAATTTATGATATCGCCAAAGGCGAATGCTGAAAGATGTCCGCGCGGTGAATTCCATGATCGGCGTAATCGGATTCGACGAGCAAGGGCGCAGGAGGTCCGGAGTCAGGCAGAGAGTCCGGCGCCTCGGAGTCATGGGCTTTATGCGGGACAAGGTAAGTGTTCGGCTCCATCGCCGTGGGAGTTGCAGCTCTCGAGGCGGTGTCCAGCCATCCGTCCTCGATCCGAGCGATCGGCTCCGGACTATGAGTCGGAGCGGATTCGTGGGCGGCCTCCAAGGTGCTGTCCGGCGGTAGAGTTAGGTCATGCCCATCGAGACAGCGCGACACGCTTGGCTGTGGCTCAGATCCATCGAAGATCAAGTCCCCGCGGATGTCGACCGTGAAGTTTAGGCTTCCAAACCTGACCTGACGGCCAGGGGCGTAGCTTTCGATCTGCTCCAGATGGCCAAGGGAGTTGGCCCGCAGTGCGAAGCCGCCGAATACGAAGATCTGTCCGGGGAGAAAGGTCTCACCCAGGACTGCGTCGTTGTTGATTGAAGAGGCCATCAAGCCTATTGGTGACGACACAGAGGAACTCTCAAGCAAAGCACCAATGTCGGTGTCAAAACCGGCGGATCTCGGGTAGGGGGTCCCGAACTGTGCGTCTAGGCGGATGGTAACAGGAGACAAGGGACACGATGTTTACCCAGGTTCCGGCCCTCTTGATGGAGGTAAAACCCTACGTCCTGCTTGATTGATATTGATATTGTGGATGTTTACAAGAGTGGATCTACCACGAGATCAAGGAGGCTAAACCCTAGAAGCTAGCCTATGGTATGATTGTAAGGGTTGTTGTGATTGTAGTCCTACGGACTAAAGCCATCCGGTTTATATAGACACCGGAGAGGGCTAGGGTTACATAGAGTCGGTTACAATGGTAGGAGATCTACATATCCGTATCGCCAAGCTTGCCTTCCACGCCAAGGAAAGTCCCATCCGGACACGGGGTGAAGTCTTCAATCTTGTATCTTCATAGTCTTGGAGTCCGGTTGATGATGATAGTCCGGCCGATGATAGTCCGGCCGATGATGGTAGTCCGGCAATCCGGACACCCCCTAATCCGGGACTCCCTCAAGGGTGATGACTCAACATAAAAGTAAATAGATAGGCCCTTCGCAGAGGGAAGCAGGGATTTGTAGAGGTGCCAGAGCTCGGTTTTGAAATAGAGATAAATTATATTTTGAGCGGCATACTTTCATTGTCAACATAACAACTAAGATATGACGATATCTTCCATGCTAAACAAATTATAGGCGGTTCCCAAACAGAATGGTAAAGTTTATACTCCCCCTCCTCCACAAGCATCAATCCATGACTTGCTTGAAACAACGAGCGCCTCCAACATTCAACGGGTCCCAGGGGGAGTTTTGTTTGCAATTATTTTGATTTAGTTTGCATTAAGCATGGGACTGGGCATCCCGGTTACCAGCCATTTTCTCGTGAATGAGGAGCGGAGTCCACTCCTCTTGAGAATAACCCGCCTAACACGGAAGATAAGGGCAACACTGGTTGATATATGAGCTATTCGAGCATGCAAAACAGAATGTTTATTTGAAGGTTTAGAGTTTGGCACATACAAATTTACTTGGAACGGCAGGTAAATACCGCATATAGGAAGGTATAGTGGACTCATATGGCATAACTTTGGGGTTTAAGGAGTTTGGATGCACAAGCAGTATTCCGCTTAGTGCAATTGAACGCTAGCAAAAGACCTGGAAGCGACCAAGCGAGAGAGCGACAACATCGTAAACATGCATTAAAATTAATTTACACGAATACAAGCATGAGTAGGATATAATCCACCATGAACATAAATATCATGAAGGCTATGTTGATTTGATTCAACTACATGCGTAAACATGTGCCAAGTCGAGTCACTCAATTCATTTAAAGGAGGATACCATCCCACCATACCACATCATAATCATTCTAATAGCATGTTGGCACGCAAGGTAAATCATTATAACTCATAGCTAATCAAGCATGGAACAAGAAACTATAATCTCTAAATGTCATTGCAAATATGTTTACTTCATAATAGCTGACTCAGGAATGATGAATCATCATATTTACAAAAACAAGAGAGGTCGAGTTCATACCAGCTTTTCTCATCTGAATAAGTCCATCATATATCATCATAATTGCCTTTCACTTGCACGACCGAATGAAGTGTATAATAATAAGAGTGCATGTGCATTGGACTAAGCTGGAATCTGCAAGCATTCAACTCAAGAGAGAAGACAAGTAATATGGGCTCTAAGTTAAATAAACAATCATGCATATGAGAGCCACTAAGCATTTTCAATATAGTCTTCTCGACCCCCAAAGAAAGGAAAAGAAATAAAAACTATTTACACGGGAAAGCTCCCAACAAGCAAAAGAAGAACAGGAAATATTTTTGGGTTTTCTTTTTAATTACTACAGCAAAGAAATAAACTACTACTAATTTTTTTTGGTTTTTTCTTAAGGTTTATTAAACACATAAGAAGAAAGCAGGAAAAAGGAAAATAAACTAGCATGGATATTACAGTGAAAGAGTATGAGCACCGACATCTAGCAATGAGTGTGTGTGAACATGAATGTAATGTCGGTGAGAAATACGTACTCCCCCAAGCTTAGGCTTTTGGCCTAAGTTGGTCTATTGCCAGGGATAGCCTGGCGGATACCCGTAGGTGAAGCTGGGGTCATACTGTGACGCAGCTGCTATCGCCTCCTGAGCTGCAGCATGGCGTCAAGCAGCCTCCGCTCTCCTCTCGTACTCATCCGCCTCCTCTCTGGTAATAATATATCTCCCTTTTTCCTGAAAATCAAAGAAGGCAGGAGCAGGAAGAGCAATATGGACTACATGACGTTTGTTAAAGATTAGTCGATACGGGAGAGGTGGTTCGGTCCTCTCAACAAACTAGTGGGAAACCATAGAATCAAAGTCTAAATAAGAAGGGGGTAACTTCATATCACCCTCACGAATGTCTATCTCAAGAAAATTAGCTAAGCGGGTTGCATAAATTCCTCCAAAGAAGTCACCGCTATGTCTATTCTGATGCAACCTGCGAGCTACAATGGCTCCCATATGATAAGATTGGTCTCCTAATACAGCACTCCTGAGAATGCTGAGGTTGTGGACACACATGTGACATGCTTCATCTTTAGCATTTATGCATCTACCTATAAAGAGAGCAAAATAATGTATAGTAGGAAAGTGAATGCTCCCTATAGTGGCTTGTGTTATATCTCTAGATTCCCCCACAGTTATTCTAGCAAGAAAGTCTCTATATTCAGATTTAGGGGGATCCCTGACATTACCCCAAGATGGAAGTTTGCAAGCAAAAGTGAAATCCTCTAAGTTCATGGTATAAGATTTGTCATAAAGGTCAAACATGACTGAAGTTGAGTTAAGCGAAGATGAAAACTCAAACCTCCCCACAAATGAGCTTGTGAGATCACAATACTGGGGGCATTTGTCAGCTTCAAAATCCTCAAGACCGGCACTACGCAAATATGCGTTAAATTCTTCTTTGATTCCCACTTGATTCATAAAATTTTCTGAAGGCCATTCACAGGGCCTCACAAGAGCGTCTCTTGGTGGTTCCTCGTCAGCATCACGCATTGCAAGCCTGGGACCTTGCTTCCTTGAAGAACCACCTTGGAACATCTTCCTAAACATATTGTTTTCTCTGAAAAATAATTCTGAAACTTTTAGTAACTTCAAATAAAAGTAAACCAACTTCAATAAAACTGATAGCAACTACTCATACAAGTGCCTAGAGCATATATCAAGCATTAGAACTACTTGGAACCATATAAATTTGACATGCAAGCTCAAGAACATGGTCACCTATGCAGCACAAATTTGCAATGAATAAAGCACTAGAACAAAAACTAATTGGACCAATGGAGGAGTCACATACCAAGGAACAATCTCCCCAAGCAGTTTTGCGAGAGGTGCTTTGAGCAAGGAGATCGAAAATCACAGCAAAAGTGGCTGAAACACGAGCTTGAGTTGGTTTTTCGTGTTTGTGTGAGACAGAGGAAGAAGATGGGTGCAGGGATAAGTGGAGGAGGGCCACCGTGGGCCCATGAGGCAGGGGGCGCGCCCAGGGGGGGTAGGGTGCGCCCTCCACCCTCGTGGACAGGTGGCAGCTCCCCATGTAATTTTTGCATGATAAATCCTCAAATATTCCGAAAATATCATATTAAATTGGCATGGCATTACGAGGACTTTTATTTTGGGATATTTTTATATTGCACGGATAAGTCAGAGAGATGGAAAAAATACTATTTTACTTTATTTTTACTAAATAACGAGAGAATATAAAGAGATGTAGAAGGTTGTGCTTCTAGTTTCATCCATCTCATGCTCATCAAAAGGAATCCACTAACAAGGTTGATCAAGTCTTGTTAACAAACTCATTCGATTAACATGAAAACGGAGAAATTTGAATAACACTATGTTACCTCAACGGGATATGGACATCCCCAATAATAAGTATATCATATTTCTTCTTGACAGTAGGAAGAGGAAATTCAAACCCTCCAAAAATAATCGATGGAATTTTTCCAATAGAGTTGATACTATAAACTTGAGGTTGTTTCCTCGGAAAGTGTACCGTGTGCTCATTACCATTAACATGAAAAGTGACATTGCCTTTGGTGCAATCAATAATAGCCCCTGCAGTATTAAGGAAAGGTCTTCCAAGAATAATAGACATACTATCGTCCTCGGGAATATCAAGAATAACAAAGTCCGTTAAAATAGTAACATTTGCAACCACGACAGGCACATCCTCACAAATACCGACAGGTATCAGTTGATTTATCAGCCATTTGCAAAGATATTTCAGTAGGTGTCAACTTATTCAAGTCAAGTCTACGATATAAAGAGAGAGGCATAACACTAACACCGGCTCCAAGATCACATAAAGAAGTTTTAACATAATTTCTCTTAATGGAGCATGGTATAGTAGGTATTCCTGGATCTCCAAGTTTCTTTGGTATTCCACCCTTAAAAGTATAATTAGCAAGCATGGTGGAAATTTCAGCTTGGTATCTTTCTTTTATTTGTTATGATACCATTCATATACTTAGCATAAGTTTGTTTTGAGCACATCGATTAATCGCATACATAAAAGATGGGTCTAATCATTTCAACAAAGCGCTCAAAATCCTCATCATCCTTTTTCTTGGATGGTTTCGGAGGAAAAGGCATGGGTTTCTGAACCCATGGTTCTCTTTCTTTACCATGTTTCCTAGCAACAAAGTCTCTTTTATCATAACGTTGATTCTTTGATTGTGGGTTATCAAGATCAACAGCAGGTTCAACTTCTACTTCATTATCATTACTAGGTTGAGCATCATCATTAACATTTTCACTAGGTTCATGTTCATTACCAGATTGTGTTTCAAAGATCGTAAGCAGAGATATCATTTGGATTCTCAGGTGGTTCAGCAATAGGTTCACTAGAAGTTTGCAACATCCTATCATTTTTCTTTTTCTTCCTTTTAGAAGAACTAGGTATATCAATATTATTTCTCTGAGAATCTTGCTCGATTCTCTTAGGGTGGCCTTCAGGATACAAAGGTTCCTGAGTCATTCTACCAGTTCTAGTAGCCACTTTAACAGCATAATCATTTTTCTTACTCTTCATTTCATCAAGCACTTATTTCTGAGCTTTAAGTACTTGTTCTACTTGAGTGGTAACCATAGAAGCATGTTTGCTAACAATTTAAGTTCACCTCTAATATCAGCCATATAATCACCCAAGCGTTTAATCATAAAGGTATTCTGTTTTAATTGTCTACCAAAATAAGCATTAAAGTCATCTTGCTTAAACATAAAGTCATCAAACTCATCCAAGCACTGACTAGCAATTTTAGTAGGAGGGACTTCAGCTTTATGATATCTATAGAGAGAATTTACCTTTACTACATGTGTCGGGATATCGGGAGGTTTTTCAGTAAATAAGTAATTGAGACCATATACTTCTTCAACAGGCGGTAAATTAAGACCATGTATTTCTTCAATAGGAGGTAAATTCTTAACATCTTCAGCTTTAATACCTTTTACTTTCATAGATTTCTTTGCCTCTTGCATATCTTCGGGACTGAGAAATAGAACACCTCTCTTCTTCGAAGTTGGTTTAGGAATAGGCTCAGTAATTGGCTCTGGAGCTGGCTCTGGAGGTGCCCAATTATTTTCATTTGCCAACATATTATTCAATAGAATTTCAGCTTCATCCGGTGTTCTTTCCCTGAAAAGAGAACCAGCACAACTATCCAGGTAATCTTTGGAAGCATCAGTTAGTCCATTATAAAAGATATCATATATTTCAGATTTCTTAAGAGGATGATCAGGCAAAGCATTAAGTAACTTGAGAAGCCTCCCCCAAGCTTGTGGGAGACTCTCTTCTTCAATTTGCACAAAGTTGTATATTTCCCTCAAAGCAGCTTGTTTCTTATGAGCAGGGAAATATTTAGCAGAGAAGTAATAAATCATATCCTGGGGACTTTGCACACAACCAGGATCAAGATAATTAAACCATATCTTAGCATCACCCTTTAATGAGAACGGAAATATTTTGAGTAAATAAAGGTAGCGTGATCTCTCATTATTAGTAAACAGGGCAGCTATATCATTTAACTTAGTAAGATGTGCCACAATAGTTTCAGATTCATAGCCATAAAAAGGATCAAATTCAACCAAAGTAATTATATCAGGATCAACAGAGAAATCATAATAATCCTTATCGGGAACACAGATAGGTGAAGTAGCAAAAGCAGGGTCAGGTCTCATCCTATCTCTAAGAGATTCTTTACTCCATTTAACTAGCAGCCTCTTAAGTTCGTATCTATACTGGCAAGCAAAATTGGCTACAGAAGATTCAGCATCGAAAAGATAGCCCTCGGGAATAGAAGGCATATTATCATCATCACTAACATCATCGTATTCAGGTTCGATAATTTCTCTTTCTCTAGATCTAGCAATTTGCTCATCAAGAAATTCACCAAAGGCATGAGTATCAAGCATAGAAGTAGTTTCATCATAAGTATCATGCATAGCGAAGTGGCATCATCAATAACATCGACATATCAGAATTCATAGCGATAGCAGGTTTAGGTGTCGTAAGCTTACTTATAACGAGAAGGTGAATCAAGCGCAGAGCTAGATGGCAGTTCCTTACCTCCCCTCGTAGTTGAGGGCAAAATAGTAGTTCGATCATCTTTCAAATTCTTCATAGTGTCCAGCAGATATAAATCCCAAGTGACTCAAAGAATAGAGCTATGCTCCCCGGCAGCGGCGCCAGAAAAAGGTCTTGATAACCCACAAGTATAGGGGATCGCAACAGTTTTCGAGGGTAGAGTATTCAACCCAAATTTGTTGATTCGACACAAGGGGAGCCAAAGAATATTCTCAAGTATTAGCAGCTGAGTTGTCAATTCAACCACACCTGGAAACTTAGTATCTGCAGCAAAGTGTTTAGTAGCAAAGTAATATGATAGTGGAGGTAACGGTAACAAAAGTAAAGACAACAAAAGTAATGTTTTTGGTATTTTGTAGTGATTGTAACAAGAGTAACGGAAAAGTAAATAAGCGAGAACCAGTATATGGAAGCTCGAGGCACCGGATTAGTGATGGATAATTATACGGATGCGGTTCGTCATGAAACAGTCATAACATAGGGTGACACAGAACTAGCTCCAATTCATCAATATAATGTAGGCATGTATTCCGTATATAGTCATACGTGCTTATGGAAAAGAACTTGCATGACATCTTTTGTCCTACCCTCCCGTGGCAGCGGGTCCTATTGAAACTAAGGGATATTAAGGCCTCCTTTTAATAGAGAACCGAACAAAGCATTAGTACATAGTGAATACATGAACTCCTCAAACTATGGTCATCACCGGGAGTGGTCCCGATTATTGTCACTTTGGGGTTGCCGGATCATAACACATAGTAGGTGACTATAGACTTGCAAGATAGGATCAAGAACACACATATATTCATGAAAACATAATAGGTTCAGATCTGAAATCATGGCACTCGGGCCCTAGTGACAAGCATTAAGCATAGCAACATCTATCTCAGAACATAATGGATACTAGGGATCAAACCCTAACAAAACTAACTCGATTACATGATAAATCTCATCCAACCCATCACCGTCCAGCAAGCCTATGATGGAATTACTCACGCACGGCGGTGAGCATCATGAAATTGGTGATGGAGGATGGTTGATGATGACGATGGCGACGAATCCCCCTCTCCGGAGCACCGAACGGACTCCAGATCAGCCCTGCCGAGAGAGATTAGGGCTTGGCGGCGGCTCCGTATCGTAAAACGTGATGAAACTTTCTCTTTGATTTTTTCTCCTCGAAAGCCAATATATGGAGTTGGATTTAGCATCGGAGGGGCTCCAGGGGGCCCACGAGCTAGGGGCGCGCCTAGGAGGCGCCCCCACCTCGTGGACAGGTGTGGGCCCCTGGTCTTCATCTTTGGCGAGGATTTTTAATATTTTTATAAGACATCCGTGGAGTTTTGGTCATTCCGAGAACTTTTGTTTTCGCGCATAAAACAACACCATGGCAATTCTCTTTGAAAACAGCGTCGATGCGGGTTAGTTCCATTCAAATCATACAAGTTAGAGTCCAAAACAAGGGCAAAAGTGTTTGGAAAAGTAGTACGACGGAGATGTATCAGCCGGCTCCCGCCGCCCTCCTCTAGGTTGAGCTACGCCCCAACATCCCTCATGTACAACTCCCTTTACAGCCAGCTTGCACCACTGCTCCAGCTGCCCACATCACTCCATGTGGATATTTCTCTACTTCTTTGCCCCGCACATACCTCTACTGGCTTCTACGTACTGTATTTGTGATGAGTTTACGTCTCATCAACTAGTCCCAGAATCTTATTCTAATCACGCTTCTTCAATTTCTTTGCCACAGGGATGCTCATCTCGATTTTGGTGAAACTGCACAAAATGATCTGATGGTCAAAGGGTTGCAAACTTCATTTCTTCGGAAGCTCCAACGTTGCCAGGAAATTAAAGCCTGGTTAGGGTTTACGGTTCAAGGGCTAGGGACTGCATGGATCTTTTTTTCTTTAGCTATCTCTATTCCAAAATAAGTGTCAACTTTAGTAGTAGTACAACTTTGTACTAAAGTTTGCATAAAGTTGAGACACTTATTTTGGAACGAAGGGAGTACATATTGGCTATGATTTGTCAATCATTGAGATGCAATAGCATGCATGTTAGTCTCCTTTGTATTTGATGAAATGTTGCAACGGGCAACCTTGGATGCAAGATACATGAAACAAAAGCTGGAAGCTTCATAGCATTGTACAAATTTATCTCGCTGATAAATTACAGTACGTACTATACTAGTAGTACTATGTAAAGAGTTAGGTGTCGCACGGTGTCCAGAAAATGTGGTGATAATGTGATGTGGGCCGTGTAATCACTTAGCCTGCGTGTTTTCACTGCTCTCGCACTCCTCCGCTGTAAGAATGGAGAAAATTGTAATCTAGTAGTACCTCCTTTCGTCGAAAGTGTGGGACATCCAGCAGTCCTACCACCTCTGTAATAATGACCAATGAGCCGTCAAATCACATAGACCCAGTAGTAAGTTGGACGGACGAAGCAACCATCACTCTTGAATCCGCTTCTCTATTCAACGCAGGAGCCAGTGAGAGGTCGCGTCCGCTCTGCCCGGGCATGAATGCGGCACCGATTCTATGGAGCCATGCTGACCGTTTCAGGAGGGAAGCGCACGGGCGATGGAGGGGCTTTGGGTGGGCCAGGCTGGTCAGGAGCGGGCGTGGCAGCAGTCCGCCTGTCCCGATCGGACGCCAGGAAGAGGATGCACCAACTCTCGCGGCTAAATCGTACACTACACACCATCTCTCTTTAGGAGTAGGTCGATGTGTCTTTCTCTCTAACACACACATGCTGTTAAACACACACGCACACGCACACGCACACACAGGTTCATAGAATAGGAATATCGTGAATGTTACTAGTCCAAGTTACTCACCACTATGGCCAGCCTAAGCAATGTAACCAAACGCTCCTTACTCTGCCTTGTTATCTCCCCAGGAAACCCAATGCATGGAGCGCAACTACGCGTCAATCAATGAAGAAATCAAAGTCGGCTTGCATGCGAGTTAATATGTGGCCCTGCATGGTAGCTAAAACGGCATCTCTTAGTTGTTGGGATTAATTGTTGTGTTTAGAGACAGAAAGCAGGGTTTTGATTGGAGGAAGGACCGGTCAAGTTTCTCCTTCTCCTCCAATCTACTTGCACCTTGGTCCCGCTGCACCTTCTAACGTGACTTATTACACCTAGATGGAGGGAGTAGTACAAGATACGGTGGCACACTGACTTAGGTCAAATACAAGTTCCCAAAATTGTGTGCATGTTATAATAAGGATTCACTTAAAATAGTACATGAGCAAACAGAGGGATCAATTGGACAGTGTTCACGAGCAGTAGCGAGATGTGTGAGGTAAGATACACCGCTGGCGCTGTTAATTTTTCTTATTAATTTGTTTGTTTCACCCTCTGATTGGTGGGACCCAACGTACTACGTGGAGAGAGGTAAGGTGACTAAGGCTGCATTATTTCTGTACTACCAACACTGCTTTAAATCCCAAAAGACCTTACCACCAAAGCCACATGACACGATTATGATTTAAATCCCAATGGCTCGCACGCAAAAAAAACACGACATGCTTGTCACACGAATGTAGGAATGTATAAAAGGTTATTTTCCTCTCGTTGAACATAACGGGAGGGTGGTGTAGCTGGTTAGCCTGTTCGCTCATCAAACTTGAGGTCTCGAGTTGGATAACTACACTTGAGCATAATTTTGTTTTGGTTCGACTTATTTCTTCCACCCAATGACAGGTAGGCCCCGCATGACAGAGAGAGAAAATGATCTGGGGTGGTGCCAGGAGGATTCTTTGACTAGTCAAAATGGATGGATACGGAGCTATACGATCTCGTATTGACCGTATAATCACCTCATCACGTATATGTTGCAGCCTCGGCGCTTGTTTTCTAGGGTTTGCACTCTTCACACTCTCTCTCCAGTATATATATACACGCTGGAGCCTCAGCGCTTTTAGTTGCTCTCTTCACACTCTCTCACCCGCTGCAGATCTAAACAAGACTTCATTGGCCTCTCTCTCTCTCCCCTCACTGCTGGTCAAAGAGCTGGCAGGATCCGTCCACCGGGAAGGGAAGGAGGCTTAACGCTATCGCCGTCGGCGAGGGAGGGATCCACCACCGACGCAGCTGTTCTCTTTCACCCAGAGGTGGCACGGGAGGGCCTCCGACCCCTTCTTCCTCGCCGTCGTACGTAGTGTGGGCCGAGCGACCTCCGGTCGCCCACCGAACCACACCCCAAGAACCTTAAGGTATAATTTACTTATTCCACATGCAGCTCTAGCTGCATGTGGCCTTTTTCCGCTTCTGCACTCGAATCTAGGTGTTGGATCAAACAGGAAAGTAGTGGGGAAAGTTGTATAGCATGAATCTAGGACGTGGTTCAAAGAGGAAAGGAATGGGGGAAAGTTGTGGGGAAAGTTGTATAGCATGAATCTAGGACATGGTTCAAAAAGGAAAGGAAGGGGGGAAAGTAGTGGGGAAAGTTGTATAGCATGAATCTAAGATGTGGTTCAAAGAGGAAAGGAATGGGGGAACGTAGTGGGCAAAGTTGTATAGCATGAATCTAGGACGTGGTTCAAAGAGGAAAGGAAAGGGGGGAAGTACTAGTACAGACTGGCTATCCAGCACCTAGGTTGGTCGAAAAGGGAAAACAATGAGAAACCCAGTACGCACATCTGTAATGAACTGATCTTTTTTGTTTTGGGGGACAAGGCTGTAGAGTTTGAGCATGACTAGATTTGCTGCGCTCACATAGGGAAAGGAGTCTAAAGATAAAAAAACTGGGACCAACACAAATATGCTCCTTGGTTGTTTGTTCTTTGTTGCAAAAAACTGTGCATCACCCCTTCATACATCGGTAGATGCACATGGTGCAAAAGGCCGTCCATCACGTGCAACTCTTTAGGTGTTGTTAATCTAAGGCCCTGTTTGGTTAAAAGTCCTAGTCCCTACCTGCTTGGTTCCAGGGACTAAACATGGACTAGAGGTTATTAAATAACATGCTAAAAGACCATGTTACCCCTAGTAATGAACTAATAGAGACAAGGTGCGATGCGAGGCAGGGGCAACTGTTGGAAAAGGTCCCAAAAAGACTCTCCCTCGGGGTCTTCTTTCTTTAGTCCCAAATGCCCATTTTTAGTCCCTAAAAGTCCCTCATGTTTGGTTTAGATGACTAACACGGACTTTTTTTAGTCCCTACACCAAAAAGTCCCTGTAAACAAACACCCTCTAATAATGCCGCTGGAAAATTGATGCAATGCCATAGTTAAAAGCAAATTACATGTTTAATGAATTTTATTGTTAATATAATCTCTCTATTAATATTAATCAATTCCACCATTTGAGAAATGCTACTGTCTTGCTTTCTTTCCCATTTAGATAAGTTAGATGCTTATTTTTTGTTGGCTTATGTGTCATCCACTGTTATTGACCACTAGTTGTTTCCTTTGCACCTCTGTGTAAACAGGGTTATCTACTTCACCTTGTTGCTATTGTGAACTTTTGTTGCACTACACAAAACACTTTTTGTTTTTATGAGTGTTTTGTGCAGTTCAACCAAAATGTCACAACGACAATGTTGCTTGATTTCTTGATCTTAGTGGAACTGCACCAGAGGAGATCTTACTTCCTATCCATGTTGGCAAATTTGGTTCAGATCTTCTTCTTGTGAGTTGTTTGAATTCCGCGTCATGAGAGGTCAGCACTAGCTTTCTTTCACATGATTGTGCAGTGTGCTTTCATATGTTGTGCTACTTGTACGGTAATGTTGCTTGATTTTAGTGAACTGCACAAATGGAGACAAGACTTCCAATCTGTATGTGTACCGTAATATCCCATTGAGGTAAGATAAGGATATTTCACAACTGTTGGCCTGTATTTTGCCACTTTCATCAGAAAATTAATGTCGTTGTTTAGTGCTATACTTGTGCTCCCTAATTAACATGCCAAATCATAAATTGAAGGCGAAGCTTGTCTGCTATTGAACCAAGTGATGAAGGGGAACAACAAGCGGAACAAAAACAAAAATCAACTCCCGGTGCTGTAATGAAGCACTGGAACTATGATGACACAAGTAATGATATAGTTTTGCATCTTAATTTATTGCTATGGCTGGAATGAGCAATTGTTTTGCCATTGATTTGATGCCACTCTTAATGTAATATGTAATTATCTCTACTTGTGCAAAAAGAGATCTTCTTTGAAGATACCATATATTTTAGTGGAACTGCACAAGAAGATGTTGGAAACAATAAACTAATCGAGGAGTATATAGCAAGCATGGCAACCACAGTAGATAACAATAGATGGTTCCGGAGAAGTGCTTTATCCGTATGCTCTACACAATAAGTCAGTTACAAAGGTTGGTACTCGCCCATGGATTTCATCCATATGATTGAGCTTTGTCATCCCTATTGGTGTTGTGCTACTGTTTAGATACTGTCATGAGAAAGTGGTATTGTCCTTGAGAAGTGCTTCATCTGTGCTATTTTAAATATTTCCTTTTCTTTTTTCCGAGAAAACAGAGATGCTAGCATTTAGTTGTCCTATTGTCTTTGCACAACAGGATCATCTTCCTCTGAAGAAGAATACGGAGTACGTGAAGTGACTAGTTCCGATTATGCCAGGATGAAGAAGCCCTGTCTATCTTCTCATCAGAAGGAGCAGTTGAAGGATGGTTACATTACTCCCCACAAGACCAAACTAACTTCAGCTCAGAAGGACTGACATATCTCCATCTTTTTGTTGTGATGCACAAGTACAATGTTGTTCTAGGATTCTTTCCGGTGAGTTCCATTTTTTTAAAGTGTGCTCTACATGGATCATGTAGGTGCCTGTTTAAACTGTCAATTCATAGTACAGTTTGCTTTATACTAATCATTTTTTTGTATTTGTGCAAACAGGGGTGGTCAGCTTGATTTCAATGGGAGCTGCACAAAATGTTTATGAATACATCAAATCATTCATTTCCACCACAAGAAAGGAGGTGCCGATATGTTCAAGGCGTTGCAACATATAAGGCCGAAATCATACAAGCTACGCGCAAATTTGGTTGATTTTGTGGAACTGCACAAAGAGAACAGCTGGTTTATTTAGCACGAGGTGCCATGTCAATGTCTGAACTGATGGAGAATCCTGCCCATTCCACAATCGTAGGCATTTGATATTTTGGAATGGGAAAACCTTATCAAAGTTTGCTCATTGATGCACAAAAACAGCAAGCATTTGACATTTTGGAACGGGACAACCTTGTCAAATTTTGCTCATTGATGTTAGCAAGAAGACATGCGTTTGATATTTTCGAATGGGATGCCCTCTGCTGTCAGCAGCGGCAATCCATTTTTCTTTATTATTTAGTTGTGAAGTAAATATTGGCTCTGACATGTGAATCGCTGAGATGCATAATCATCGATTGTTTTGAATGTTCTCTATGAATTGCCAGGCCTGTGTGTTTGATTGCAATGTACCGGAACGCTAAAAAGCTGCTCGAACTCTTTGTACTCCGGTTAAAGTAGAGACACTTTGACTGCAGACAAAACTTGTATGCAGACTAAAAAGGACCGGAGGGAGTACATGTGAAACTGTTGCAAACGAGGTGATCACCCTGGGAATAATGCTAGTACGTTCTGTTTTGCATGTTCATCCAATGCCAGTGATACAAGAATTTGAACTAATCGAACTAAATTCATTCATGCACGGTCGTATTTCATATAAACATGCCAGATTTCATTACATTTCATACATTCTTCAACTATAAAGGGGTGCGCTGGAGGTATAATTAATTAACCGAAGCTACCCACCTGTGTCCGGCTGAGCCGAACAGAAGCTTCTTCTCCAACGGACTGAGCTTCAGTGATTTAACTGCAGGTGCAGTTGCGTAACTGACATGTGGCCCATATGCTTGTTGGGCACACGTGTCAGTGAGCCAACTGCACTAGCAGTTAAGTAGAAGCAGCGTCCTTCTCCAACATAGCTCTCCGACTCCACGTCGCCGCCAAGAAGCTAATCGGCCGTCAATGGTCAACCCGCCTAGCTTGGCTTCAACCGGAGGGTAGCAGCGGTGGCCTTACTTGGACCCGAGCGGCGGCGACCTGCCATGTTCTACTCTTCCTTGTTTTTTGTGTGGCGCAGCCTCGTTGGCAGTGGGGCGGGGCCTCGACGGAGCCGGCGATGTCCTCTGTCTTGTTGCCGGCGGCGCGGCGCCTCGGTGGAGCGGGGGAAATCCTCCCCATCGTTGTCGGCAGGGTGGGGCCTCGGCTGAGCCGGCGATGTCCTCTGCCTCGTTGTTGGCGGGGCGGGGTCTCAGCAGAGTAGGGCCTCCGCCTCGATGCCGGCAGGGCGGAGCCGGTGGTGTCCTCTGCCTCGCTGTTGGCGCCACGGGGCCTCGACGGAGCAGGACCTCGTCGACGCCAGCGGAGCGGGGACTCGTCGGAGACGGCATTGTACGCTGCCTTGTCCTTGGTCTCGCCAAACAGCGCCTCGCCCGCTTCATCGCCCTCTTTGTAGGCGGCCGCAGCCTCCGCCGCCCGCATGTCGTACCGCCAGCGCTCGAGACGGCCCTCGCGGTGGAGCGGTACGAGTCGAGCAGCGCCTCCTGCTCCGCCCGCTCCGTGGCGATCTGCTCCTCCACCTGCAGGTGCTCCTGGAGGAGATGGTGGTTGTAGGCGGCATCGGCCTGCGCCTCCCAGAACTGCTCCTCACGCTTCTGCCTCACCGTGTCCATGTATTGGGCATGGGCCTCACCGATGGTCATGGTGCAATGCACCGGCGAGGATGGCGTAGAGGAGGGGGTTGGCACCGGATCATCGACTACCATGTTCTCCATTGGGACGTCGTCGTCCTCTGGCTACCTGCCGGCCAGGCAGTCGGCAGCAATGGTTGCCATCTCCTTGTGGTCCGTCGTCCGCCCGTCCCAAAGAGCGCTGGAGCGCGAGGAAGCCATGGTGGGCAGTAGTGGTGTGGACAGGAGAAAGGGAACAGAGGCGGATGACTGCGGCTATGGCCGGTGCAACAGTTTATATAGCAATGGTGGGCGGTGGAGGGACGGACGTGTGGCACCGGAGTAGTCGCCTCGGCAACCACGTATCATTAATGTTGGCGGCAGACGGATGGACGAACGACACTTGTGTCGTTTGAAGGCGGAGCAATCGCCTGCACCAGAAAGCGGGGCGGGCGACGCTGACCGTTTCGGGCGGAAAGCGTGCGCGGGCGAGGGAGGCGGTGCAGGTGGGCAGGCAGTCGACTCGTGCTTGGCAGCGGTTGGTCCAAGAGCGGACATGCTGGCTCGCCAATGAAGCTCGCCGAGCTGAGCGACGACAATCGACGATGGATGAAGCCCAACCAGAGCCGGGCCCTCGTCCAAGCCGTTCATCTTTGTGTTCACCATAGAGCAGGTGCGGCCGCACTTCGACGCCCTAATGGCGGAAGAGCTACCAACACAGGAGGACCTGTGCTGCAACCTCCATCTCGTCAACGAGCACCGGTGAACAAGCGAACGATAATGTCGCCGCGGACATGTAGCCCTATGATCCTGGCTTCTCGAATGAGCAGCGGGCGTTGTATCAGACCATCTGTAGGGCCCACGAGGCCCTCTTCGTCGTCCTTCGAGTTGTTGCGCTCGTCGTGGCGCCACTGTCTCGCGTTGTCAACATGGTCAACAGACATGAGGAATGAGGAGATGACTTTACTTGGAGAGGATGAGAGTGGGGACCCACCAAGGCCATAGCCGCACGTCCGCAAGTGCCTCCTTATTATATACTACAACTGTAAAAAAATTGCGTCGTCCTGGTTTCCTGATATCACGGTCCCACACCATTGTCAACCTATGTAGTCAATAAATGAGATAATTGCGCAAGGAGCGTCCAACAACTGGGACCAAGCAGCTCGAGCAGTATTTGTGTTTTTGAGGTGTGAGCACTGCAGAGTTTTTCTTAAGCGATGTTTTCTTTTTTTAGACAAGAGCGATGTTTTCGATGTTGTTTAGAGGAGAGCAGGGTATTAACTGGGCGGGTTGTGGCCCTTCTAGCCTAGGCCAGATATCCATCCCAGATATTATTTTTTGAAGCTGAAAATGGCTAGCCCGGCTATAATTTTTTTGAGGAATACCCAGGCAAGGTCAACTTATTATTCTCCGCCCCGCTGGGCTGCAAATCTTTCGTAGGAGGGATGCATTAGGCTTAATAAGAAAATGGGCTTTAAGAAATAAGAAATGTGATGTAATTATAAAAACTGGGCTGTAACTATAAAAAATGCACCAAACACGTAATTTGTCTATAAAATATTATTTTTGGATTTTGAAAATTTTAATTTCACTAATTGTTGCGCGCGCAATGTTTCGTTGGATTTTTATGTAAGACAAATTTATATTGAAATTGTATTTAATCTGACTAGAAATTTAGGGATAAAAATATTTCGGATCCCATCAAAATATGGGAAAATTTATTGAATTCTGTTTTGAACGGTTGGTTGAAATTATTAATCGTTGTCCTAGCTACAAAATGGGATGTACTTTTAACAAACAGTAAATGGGCTGTAGTAAATTCCATTAGAATTCAAAAATGGGTTGTACATTCTTACAAATCTCAAATGGGCTATAAGTTCTCTGCCACACACTTGTGGGCCTACTAAGTTAACGCGTTCCCTTAAAAAAAAGTTAACGCGTATGCAAGGCTTTATCAACTTATAGTCAACACACGGTTCTAGCAACAGTGGTCGTTGGATGTCCGTCTAACGGATGTCGTGCTTCTTCTTCAATCTCGGATATTCTAGCTTCACCCACCCAAAAAATGATTCCTCCCCCTAACATCTAGGGCGCACCATTTTGGAGGCTGACTTGTGGGCCTACTAAGTTGACGCGTACCAAGGGCTTTGTCAACTTAGTCAATATAAACGATTCTAGCTGCAGTGACCGTACGATGTCCATCCAACGGCCGTCGTGCTTCTTCAACCCTGGTCTTCTTGCTCCGGCCGCCCAAAGCAGCACCAGTCGTGCCGCCTGCTCCTGCCTCCTGTGGCCGGCTGTGCTGCCGCGGAGGCCTCATAGCCCCCTACTACTCCCACCGCTGGCCAGGCCCTGCGGCGACAGCAGCCTCACACCACAGCCGAACCAGTGAACCCTCATACTCCTCTCCGCGTGGGCGTCCACTACCGCGTCTTCCCCGGCTCCGCGTTGTTCCCTTCCTAGGCCTCGCCGTCGTCCACTGCCTTGGTGCTCTCGGCGCGGTGTGGTCAATGTGGTCAACGAACGACTTCCATCAGAAGAGTACTATACGTGGAGAGGCTGACAGTTGGGTCCACGACCGCAGCAAGGAAGTGCCTCCTTATTATGTGGAAGATAATGATTCCTCCACCTGACAGCAGGGATCCATCGGACGGGCCACCGTATTTCGTGAAAAAAAAGTGTCCCCCCTGACTGTTGGGACCCACCAGCTACATCTTCGCACGCAAGGAAGTGCGTCCGTATTACGGGGAAAAATGATTCGCCCCCTGACTGCTGGGACCCACCAGGTACATCTTCACACAGAAGGAAGTGCCTGACAGTCGGGACCCACCTGGTCGAAGCGTACATAGCGTTGTCATTCTGGTCGCGAACGTGTACGTACATACTGGTCGATCGGTCTGTCTGCAGGCTGCAGTGATGAACCATGGCCGTGTAAGGAAGGGCACGTGTCGTAGTACAGGCGTGCACGTATCGTAGTAGAGGCGCACACGTAGCATGTACATGTACGTACAACGGAGGAAACGGACTTGTGTTGGAGCTCTACGGTCGAAACGAGGGTCCTGTTCATTGGGAGGGGTGTGGCATACCGCAAAATGATACTCCACGGGATAATGTTCATCTCCATCGTCAACCTCCTCCAGCCTCCACGGGTGCTACGTCTTGAGCTTGCGTTGTTTTCCTCGAAGAGGAGAGGGTGATGCAGCAAGTGTAGCGTAAGTATTTCCTCAATTTTGAGAACCAAGGTATCAATCCAGAGGAGGCTCCTCAAAAGTCCCACGCACCTACACAAACAAGCGAGAACTCGCAACCAACGCAATAAAGGGGTTGTCAATCCTTCACGGCCACTTCATGAAAGTGAGATCTAATAAAGATAGTATGATAAGATAAATATATTTTGGTATTTTATAATATAGATGCAAAAAGTAAAGATGCAAATAAAAGTAGATTGAAAGCAAATATGATAAGAGATAGACCCGGGGGCCATAGGTTTCACTAGTGGCTTCTCTCAAGATAGCATAAGTATTACGGTGGGTGAACAAATTACTGTCGAGCAATTGATAGAAAAGCGCATAGTTATGAGATTATCTAGGCATGATCATGTATATAGGCATCACGTCCATAACAAGTAGACCGACTCCTGCTGCATCTACTACTATTACTCCACACATCGACCGCTATCCAAAGATGCATCTAGAGTATTAAGTTCATAAGAACAGAGTAACACTTTAAGCAAGATGACATGATGTAGAGGGATAAACTCATGCAATATGATATAAACCCCATCTTGTTATCCTCGATGGAAACAATACAATACGTGCCTTGCAACCCTTTCTGTCACTGGGTAAGGACACCGCAAGATTGAACCCAAAGCTAAGCACTTCTCCCATGGAAAGAAAGACCAATCTAGTAGGCCAAACCAAACTGATAATTCAAAGAGACTTGCAAAGATAACTTAATCATACATAAAAGAATTCAGAGAAGATTCAAATATTGTTCATTGATAAACTTGATCATAAACCCACAATTCATCGGATCTCGACAAACACACCGCAAAAAGAGTTTACATCGAATAGATCTCCACAAGAGAGGGGGAGAACATTGTATTGAGATCCAAAAAGAGAGAAGAAGCCATCTAGCTAATAACTATGGACCCGTAGGTCTGTGGTAAACTACTCACAATTCATCGGAGGGGCAAGGATGTTGATGTAGAGGCCCTCCGTGGTTGATTCCCCCTCCGGCAGAGTGCCGGCAAGGTCTCTGAGATGGGATCTCGCGGATACAGAAGGTTACGGCGGTGGAAATTGTGTTTCGTGGTGCCCCTGGATGTTTTCGGGGTACGTAGGTATATATAGGAGGAAGAAGTACGTCGGTGGCCGCCCGAGGGGCCCACGAGACAGGGGGGCACGCCCTCCTATCTCGTGGAGGCCTCGGCTGCTTCTTGACTTGCACTCCAAGTCCTCTGGATCACGTTTGTTCCAAAAATCACGCTCCCGAAGGTTTCATTCCGTTTGGACTCCATTTAATATTCCTTTTCTTCGAAATACTGAAATAGGCAAAAAAAACAGTATGGGCTGGGCCTACGGTTAGTAGGTTAGTCCCAAAAATAATATAAATGTGTAAAATAAAGACCATAAACATCCAAAAGGGGTAATATAATAGCATGGAACAATCAAAAATTATAGATACGTTGGAGACGTATCAAGCATCCCCAAGCTTAATTCCTGCTCGTCCTCGAGTAGGTAAATGATAAAAGAGAATTTTTGATGTGGAATGCTACCTAGCATAATTCATAATGTAATTTTCTTTATTGTGGCATGAATGTTCAGATCCAAATGAATACAAAATAAAAGTTCATATTGATAAAAGAAGTAGTAATACTTCAAGCATACTAATCAAAGTAATCATGTCTTCTCAAAATATCATGGCAAAAGAAAGTTCATCCCTACAAAATCATATAGTTAGGCTATGCTTCATTTTTGTCACACAAAGATGTTCCCAACTTCTATACCCCCGATGACAAGCCAAGCAATTGTTTCATACTTAAATAATCTCAAACTTTTTCAACCTTCACGCGATACATGAGCGTGAGCCATGGATATAGCACTATGGGTGGATTAGAATATGATGATGGGGATTGTGTGGAGAAGACAAAAAGGAGAAAGTCTCACATTGACGAGGATAATCAACGGGCTATGGAGATGCCCATCAATTGGTGTCAACATGAGGAGTAGGGATTTCCATGCAACCGATGCACTAGAGCTATAAATGAATGCTCAACAAAAGAAAACTAGTGGGTGTGCATCCAACTTGCTTGCTCACGAAGACCTAGGGCATTTGAGGAAGCCCATCGTAGGAATATGCAAGCCAAGTTCTATAATGAAAAATTCCCACTAGTATGAAAAAGACAACTTATGAGACTCACTATATGAAAAACATGGTGCTACTTTGAAGCACAATATATGAGACTCACTACATGAAGAACAAGGTGCTACTTTGAAGCACAAGTGTGGTAAGAGGATAGTAACATTGTCCCTTCTCTCTTTTTCTCTCATTTTTTTGGGCCTTTTCTCTTTTTTTTATGGCCTCTTTTTTTTTTGTCCGGAGTCTCATCCCGACTTGTGGGGAATCATGGTCTCCATCATCCTTTCCTCACCTGGGACAATGCTCTAAAAATGATGATCATCACACTTTTATTTTCTTACAACTCAACAATTACAACACGATACTTAGAACAAAATATGACACTATATGAATGCCTCCGGCGGTGTACCGGGATGGTGCAATGAATCAAGAGTGACATGTATGAAAAATAATGCATGATGGCATTGCCACAAATACGATGTCAACTACATGATCATGCAATGGCAATATGACAAAAGTAAAGTATGTCATGATGATGATGAACGGAACGGTGGAAAGTTGCATGGCAATATATCTCGGAATTCCTATGGAAATGCCATAATAGGTAGGTATGGTGGCTGTTTTGAGGAAGATATAGGGAGGTTTATGTGTGATAGAGCGATCGTATCACGGGGTTTGGATGCACCGTGAAGTTAGCACCAACTCTCAAGGTGAGAAAGGGCAATGCATGGTATCAAGAGGCTAGCAAAGGCGGAAAGGTAAAAGTGCGATAATCCATGGACTCAACATTAGTCAAAAGAACTCATATACTTATTGCAAAAATTTAGAAGTCATCAAAATCAAGTACTACGCGATGCTCCTAGGGGATAGATTGGTAGGAAAAGACCATCGCTCGTCCCCGACCGCCACTCATAAGGATGCACAAGCCAGGCACACTTCATGTTTCAAATTTGTTACACAACTTTAAACATACGTGCATGCTACAAGACTTGCTAACTTCAACACAAGCATTCTTTAAATTCATAATCACCCAACTAGCATGACTTTAATATCACTACCTCCATATCTCAAAACAATTATCAAGTATCAAATTGATCATAGCATCCAATTCACTTCCTATGATAGTTTTTATTATACCCAACTTGGATGTTCATCATTCTAGGACCAACTTTATGACCATAGCTGCTACCATGCTGTTCTAAAAGGCTCTCAAAATAATATAAGTGAAGCATGAGAGACTAGCAATTTCTTCAAAATTAAGACACCACCGTGCTCTAAAAGATATAAGTGAAGCACTAGAGCAAAAACTATCAAGCTCAAAAGATATAAGTGAAGCACATAGAGTATTCTAGCAAATTCTAATCAAATAGGATTCTCCCAAAAGGTGTGTACAGAAAGGATGATTGTGGTAAACTAAAAATCAAAGACTAATATAATACACGACGCTCCAAGCAAAACAATTATCATGTGGTGAATAAAAAATAGCTCCAAGTAAAGTTACCAATGAACGAAGACGAAAGAGGGGATGCCTTCCCGGGGCATCCCCAAGCTTAGGCTTTTGTCTATTCTTGAATATCTTGGGGTGCCTTTGGCATCCCCAAGCTTAGGATCTTGCCACCCTTTATTCCATAGTCCATAAATGATTTTACCCAAATATTGAAAACTTCACAACACAAAACTCAACAGAAAATCTTATAAGCTCCGTTAGTGAAAGAAAACAAAACCACCACATAAGGTACTGTAATGAACTCATTATTTATTTAATTTGGTGTTAAACCTACTGTATTCCAACTTCTCTATGGATTATAAACTATTTTATGGGCCATAGATTCATCAAAATAAGCAAACAACACACGAAAAACAGAATCTGTCAAAAACAGAACAGTCTGTAGTAATCTGTAACTAACTCAAACTTATGGAACTCAAAAAATTCAGCCAAAATAGGACGACCTAGGCAATTTGTTTATTGGTCAGCAGAAATTTGAATCACTATTTTATCGCGTTCTGGTGATTTTTAACAATTGTTTTCGTGAGCAGAAAGTTTCTGGAAATTACAGCAAGATCAAATAACTATCATCCATGAAGATCCTATAGGTTCTACTTGGCACAAACACTAATTAGAACATAAAACCACATCTAAAAAGAAGGTAGATGGATTATTTATTCCTAAACAGAAAAAAAACAAAAAACATAAAGAAAATTGGGTTGCCTCCCAACTAGCGCTATCGTTTAACGCCCCTAGCTAGGCATAAAAGCAAGGATAGATCTAACGAGTGCCATCTTTGGTAGGCAATTTTTGAGCGAGGCATCTACCTTCCTTAGAAATTTCTTTCTTTCTAGTAATTATCAAATTTTTAGGCAAAATATCGAAGAATTCATTCGTAGCAAATGGTTCCTTAATGAGAGCAAAAAAGATTGGGATGAATACTTATAGATTTAAGATCCGCGGTTTCCTTACTAGAGGATTCACCCTTATTCTTAGGAACATACATGAGTATAGCAATTTTAGTAGGTGGACTTGGAGTATTTTTTACGGAAGAAAAAGCGGTTCCCAAGTTGGTAATGATACCCTCAAGTTTATCAATTCTAGAGGAATCTTGATTTATTTTCTCATTAACTATGGGTTCCTTCTCCTTAATATCTTTCAAAATTACTCCTACTTTAGATCCATATTGGGTAATTTGATTGTGGATCTTTTTATATAGATTTTCAATTAACTCAATGGTAGCAACTTTATTCTCAATAATTTCAAGTGTTTGCATTACATGCTCCAAAGTTAACATAGTCCCATTAACCAAAAGAGGTGGAGAGCCAAATAAATCTATCATAGAATTATAAGAATCAAAAGTATGGCTACCTAAGAAATTCCCTCCGGTATTGGTATCGAGGATATATATATACCAAGGATTAGCACCTACATAAAAATTGCGGAGAAAAACTGAGGTAGATTGCTTCCAAGTAGATTTATTTTGAGCATTGCAAATTCTATACCAAGCTTCTTTTAGATTTTCTCCCTCCCTTTGTTTAAAATTTAGAACTTCATTCTCGGGAGACAACGGAGAAGATATAAGACTAGCCATAATGGCAAGGCAAACGAGCTAACACACGACAAACGGAAAAAGGCAAGCGAAAAGAGAGGAGGATATTGGGAGAGAGAGGGCGAATAAATCGGCAAGGGTGAAGTGGGGGAGAGGAAAACGAGAGGCAAATGGCAAATAATGTAAATGCGAGGCAGATGGGTTTGTGATGGGTACTTGGTATGTCTTGACTTGAGCGAAGACCTCCCCGGCAACGGCGCCGAAATCCTACTTGCTACGCCTTGAGCTATGCTGGTTTTCCTCAAGAGGAGAGGGTGATGCAGCAAGTGTAGCGTGAGTATTTCCTCAGTTTTGAGAACCAAGGTATCAATCCAAGAGGAGGCTCCTCAAAAGTCCCACGCACCTACACAAACAACCGAGAACTCGCAACCCACGCAATAAAGGGGTTGTCAATCCCTTCACGGCCACTTCATGAAAGTGAGATCTAATAAAGATAGTATGATAAGATAAATATATTTTTGGTATTTTATAATATAGATGCAAAAAGTAAAGATGCAAATAAAAGTAGATTGTTAGCAAATATGATAAGAGATAGACCCGGGGGCCATAGGTTTCACTAGTGGCTTCTCTCAAGATAGCATAAGTATTACGGTGGGTGAACAAATTACTGTCAAGCAATTGATAGAAAAGCGCATAGTTATGAGATTATTTAGGCATGATCATGTATATAGGCATCACGTCCATAACAAGTAGACCGACTCTGCCTGCATCTACTACTATTACTCCACACATCGACCGCTATCCAAAGATGCATCTAGAGTATTAAGTTCATAAGAACAGAGTAACGCTTTAAGCAAGATGACATGATGTAGAGGGATAAACTCATGCAATATGATATAAACCCCATCTTGTTATCCTCGATGGCAACAATACAATACGTGCCTTGCAACCCTTTCTGTCACTGGGTAAGGACACCGCAAGATTGAACCCAAAGCTAAGCACTTCTCCCATGGCAAGAAAGACCAATCTAGTAGGCCAAACCAAACTGATAATTCGAAAAGACTTGCAAAGATAACTTAATCATACATAAAAGAATTCAGAGAAGATTCAAATATTATTCATAGATAAACTTGATCATAAACCCACAATTCATCGGATCTCGACAAACACACCGCAAAAAGAGTTTACACCGAATAGATCTCCACAAGAGAGGGGGAGAACATTGTATTGAGATCCAAAAAGAGAGAAGAAGTCATCTAGCTAATAACTATGGACCCGTAGGTCTGTGGTAACTACTCACAACTCATCGGAGGGGCAAGGATGTTGATGTAGAGGCCCTCCGTGGTTGATTCCCCCTCCGGCAGAGTGCCGGCAAGGGATCCAAGATGGGAACTCGCGGATACAGAAGGTTACGGCGGTGGAAATTGTGTTTCGTGGTGCCCCTGAATGTTTTCGGGGTACGTAGGTATATATAGGAGGAAGAAGTACGTAGGTGGCCGCCCGAGGGGCCCACGAGACAGGGGGCGCGCCCTCCTATCTCGTGGAGGCCTCGGCTGCTTCTTGAATTACACTCCAAGTCCTCTGGATCACGTTTGTTCCAAAAATCACGCTCCCGAAGGTTTCATTCCGTTTGGACTCCGTTTGATATTCCTTTTCTTCAAAATACTGAAATAGGCAAAAAAAATAGCAATATGGGCTGGGCCTCCGGTTAGTAGGTTAGTCCAAAAAATGATATAAATGTGTAAAATAAAGCCCATAAACATCCAAAAGGGGTAATATAATAGCATGGAATAATCAAAAATTATAGATACATTGGAGACGTATCAACGGGCTACTGTTCATCCACCGTCGACCTCCTCCAGCCTCCACATGCGACTGTTCCTCCACGGGCTCCTGTTCATCCAGCCTCCACGCGCGCTCCTCCACCGCTCATCGCTCAACCAACCCTCTCCACGTGGTCCTCTTCAACCACCCTCCACGGGCTCTGTTCATCCATCCCTCACCGCTCTCGCTCAACGGTCATCCACCGCCATCAGATCTAGCCCTCCACGGGGTCCTATTCATCCAGCCCTCCACGGGGTCATGTTCATCCACCGGCTCAATCAGTCGGGGTACTGTTCATCCAGCGGCAATGGCCTCTACTACCACGGGTTCCTGTTCGTCCAACACTCCACCGGGAACTGTTCATCCAAACCCCCCAACAACGCTCACTGTTCATCCAGAGGCAGCATCGATTGGCTTTAGTTAGCAGAAGTAGCGAAGCAATCACTCGAGTTCAGTTAATAGCAAGGCATCGATCGCTCGGGTTCAGTAACATAGCTAGTGCAATCGCTCTGGTTCAGTTAGAGCCCAACACCTCGCACACACACGCGTACGTACGAGAGAAACGTGCATCGCTCGGCCCCGACCACCCACCGTAACCGGGAACTCCCCTGATATTTTCCTCGCTCTCGCTTCTACCACGGTTTTTTCTGTCATGGACGGCCCAAAGAATGTCATACAGTTGCGTCTCCGGCCCGCCCAGGATGAAAAGCCCATTTTCTGTCATGATTTTTTGTCATAGAAGTAGGAGCCCACCACATCTATGATGATACCGGGTTTTGTCACAATTATCGTTATAGAAGTGTCATAAGTATGACAGAAAAAAAATTCGTTTGGCCCAAAATATCAGGGATGTGTCTTTTTTTGTAGTGGATGTGTTGCACAGTGCACCCCATTTCCCCTTCTTCGTCCTCTTCTTCTCCACCACGTTTGCCTCTGCTCTCGACGCCGCTGCCGTGCCCCTGCGCAGTTCGTCGCGATGGGAAAGGACAAGACGGCAGCCCTGGAGCGCGCGAAGAAAGCGACGGCAGCGGCGAAGGGCAAGAAGACGAGTCGGGGGGTCATCGTCGAGATCCGGTCTACCGCCTGGCTGGATCTAGGGGGACTGGATTCGGTCCACGATCCAGAAGGAGAACCTGGAGGATCTGGCCAGCGGAGGTTTGATCGCCCACGGGTCATGGCGGCTGCCGGGGAATGAGACTGAACCTCAACCGCAAGAGGGTGAGTGTGTTCTGCTTGCCACCCACGTCGACCGGGGTTTAATTCTGCCTCCCCATCCTTTCTTCTGGGGTTTCCTGAACTTCTTTGGTGCCCAACTTCACCACTTTTCTCCCAACACAATCACAGTCCTTGCCGCTTATGTTCCCTATGCGAAAATTTCTTGGGTTTTCGACCACACTGGGGTTTGTTCAAGCACATTTTTACTTGCCGCTCCGAGACTGTGAAAAAGGCAAATTCGAGTGACAAAAAGACGCGCGTGATCCAAATGTGTAGGGGACTAGGGATTCAGACGAGGGGTAGGAGTACTTTTCCAGCCAAGACCCTCCTCGTCTCAGTTAGAGGGTGGCAGTCGACCTGGTTCTACTGCCGAGACGTCCCAACTCTGGGTCAGTCGACTGGCCTTCCTCCTTTCTCCATGGACCGAGTCCACCAGCTTTCTTTGCTTATCGTGACTCCAGCAGAGAAAGGAGAGGTGTCCATGTTAGACGACCGAGTGGTCCAGCTGGTTCGTGATGGTGTGACTGGCATGGACCTGCTGGAAGTGTTTCTCAGTAGGTGTATCCAGCCCCTTCAAGCCCGCGATCACCCTATGTGGTTGTACTCGGGTCCCAACGACACCGCCCGGCTCGACCCGGAGCAGGTTTCCGAGGAGACGGTGGAGCAGTGGTTGCGGAGCATCACTCGTAATAAAGACAACCCCAGAGGGTCCAAGAGGATTGCTCCATTTAGCGCCGAGAATGAGCCGGAAAAGGTCTGGCTTCTGTAACCGAGTGCATCTTTGCTCTAATTTGCGACTGTCCTTGAATTTAATTGATGTCTGTCCAATTTCTTGCCTTGCAGATTTATACTGACATGTACTCAATGCCAAATCGAGAGCAAGTCCAGGAGGGAGAGGCGAGCGGAGGTGAGAGCGCCGACTGGAAATCCGATGACGAAGACGAGGAGGAAACTTTGGACTCAAGCACGGCGAGGAGGTCGAATCCCCACCTCATTCTGAAAGACGTTCCAAGCAGACGCACGACCTAGCAGGTGGACGCGAGAAAGCGGTTACGTCAAGCGCGCAGGTGTTGAAGCACACTCGGACATCCACTCCCGAGCCGACGGAGAAGGCTCCGAAGCAGCCCAAGGTTGCACCTACAAAGACTCGGAAGGCATTGCCAAAGATCAAAGTGTACGTCCCCGTTGCCTCAACATAAGTATTTTGCTTCATCTCTTTGCCTTTGCGTTGTTTGGAAACTTCTGTACCTTAGTCGACTCATTCTCCTATTTGATCGAGTGAGTTCTGACACTTTCAGCGCTGCTACCTCTATGACCTCCATGGACATTTACAAGGACGATGAGGAGACTGAGGACGCAGCCACTTCCAAAGCAGGTCCAACTCTCTGACTTTTTTCTCATTTTGTCGCTTGAGCGGTTGGTCGACCAAACTCTTACGGTCGAGCCTTTTGCAGCACCACAAAATGTCATTGAGCTTTCGGATGATGATGAAGATATGCCCCAGAAGACCACGGGAAGGAAAAGCAGAACTTTGGGCTGGAGGGCGCCTGCCAGATGGGTACCCCGGTCGACGCTGGTGCTAGAGCCAATGGATAAGCAATCTGGAGACCCGGTTCGAGCTTCTATTTCTTTTGATGTCCCTGTGTCGACTGAACGTCCCTCGGCATCGACCGCCCAAGTCCCTGCCCCGTCTGTGAAACTCCATGCTTCGGATCCTCTGGCTGATTCAACCATTCCACCTGCTTCACTCTTCGTCACCCATCATGTCCCAGAGGACCAGGTGAGTGCTGCCAAGGAAGCTATACGCCAGGCGGGCCTTATGATGGAGCAGATGAAGGTGGTGCGCGAGGCCAGCCAAGCTGCTTATGATGCCAGCTCAGCTCTCCAGACCAACGTCCATGTTAGTTGAATTCCGACTGATCTTTATCTTGACGATTGTTCTGTTAGGATATGATACCTAAAAAACCTTTAATGTGCATTTATTGTCAGTCTACATCTTGCATTTGTACACCAACTGGGTGTTTCAACTTTTGCTGAGTATTTTTTCCACTTGAGTCGACTAGGTCATGTCGAGTGTATCCTTGGACCAGTGGGGGCACGCAGAGTGCACCCACTGGGTGTAGTCCCCGAGGCCGCTGTTGAATGTTTGATTTGGCAGGGGTCTTTGTCAAATGTCTGTTTGTGAGTTTCCACTCGGTTTAGACAGATCGTACCAAGTGGTATCCGGACCAGTGGGGGCACGCCAAGTGCACCCACTGGTGTAGTCCCCGAGACCACGGTCGACTGCGGGCAGTCGGCGGTGGTCTGATAATAATTGTTGGATCTCTCTTTTTTTGATTGGGCAAACCATGTCGAGTAGAAATTCGAACTAGTGGGGCCACGCCAAGTGCACCCACTGGGTGTAGTCCCCGAGACTACTGTTGAATGTTTGATTCGGTAGTAGTCTTAGAACTCTTTTTTCCTTAGTGAGTTGAACTTGTATTTTATCGCTCGGAAGCAACTAATCTTTGTTCCTGTCGACTGATTGTCCACTGGCTGCAGAAATCTTGTGAGCTCGGGGCCCGGTTTGCTGACTTGGAGAAGAAACAAATCCAGCTCAATCTTGACCTGGAGTTGGCCAAGGAGAACTTGCAGAAGGCTCAGGATGAAACTGCTGGTATGGGAGGTAAAAAGCTTGCCGACTGTTTCTCTTGACATCTTTTCCTTTCCTCTTTCTGACCCAAGTGTTATTTCTTTTTAGAAAAAATGAGGCATGCTCTAGAGAAGAAGGACCTTGATCTTGCGGTAGCACAAAAAACAGTGCAAGAGAAATCAGCACTTGTCGACAAGAAGCTGGCTTCAGTCGGTAAGTTAGAAGAAGATAACGCCAAGCTGAAGACTGCTCTTGACGAAGCCCACAAGGAAGTGACGCGACTGAAGAAGGACAAGGGGGATCTGACTGACAAAGTTGAAGATCTCACTCAGAAGAGGGACGAGCTGGAGGTTTATCTGGGAGGACTCGCCAAGAAGTTGTTCCTTATGCTTGAAGGTATTTTTCCTTGCCCGACCGATTTGCTGTTGTTGACTCGTCATATAGCTGTCGACTCATCATTTCTCTATTTGTGCAGAATTCTGTCAAAACTTTGAGGAAGAGACTGGGAGAATTGAAACGAGCTTGGACCCCATCAAATCCCCCTTTAAGGATGAAGTTGCCATGAACGTGCTCCAACTGGAATCTCGCCTTGCCAGTGCCATGGACTATCTCGCACGACTGAAGGTGGCGGTGTCGCGGATTGACAAGGCTCTCTAGCCAAGGGAGACATTCCAGAATGACCTCGAGTCTCTGATGACTCGACTCAACCAGATCCCCAGTCGAGTGTAGGAATGGAAGAAGTCATCTTCCCGATGCGGTGCTGATGTGCCTCTATCTCTGGTTCGCGTCCATTGCAAAGAGGCCAAGGAAGAGAAGCTAGCAACGCTCAAGGTTGCCAACACCAAGAAGCTTCACTTCTAGTCTTTCATGGATACCTTCATCGAAGCAGCCACTCGCATTGCAGACAGAATCGACCTGGACGAGTTCGTCGAGCCTGCCAGCCCTCCTCCTACGGAGTGAACAAACTTGATGCCTTGATTAAATTTGCCTCAGAATTCCGAGTGATTTTGTAACTGTAAAACTCCTTAGGGCCTGCTGCCCGAGCACTTTTATCTGCGGTTCTGAACCTTGCGAGATTTATCTGAACTTGGTTTTTCTTTGAATATGCTTGTCTTTGTCTTTGCTGCTTTTGAATCTCTTGACTCCGGGTGAAACTTGATTCTTCACTCGGAATAGACATTGTGTTTGTGATGCAGCTTGTCAGGACCCCGATTCCAAGTCACATCGATCTAGCCGGTAACACCTCATATCACTTTGCGGCCTCAAACACGGTATTCCCACTGGTGTCGCCTTACCATGGCCTGGGACCGTTTGCGCCTTTTGGCTCACGTATATGATAGTGTCGCTAGCATCCATACGACAGAGAACCCGGGCCGACATGGCTAGTCATGAACCCAAAGCGGCACTAACCCATGGGGACAGGCATACATGTATCAACATTGAGCAAGTCGGTCAGCAGCGTGCGAATCCGGCTGTAGCACTGGCTAACAGGACTGGGAACCCGGGCTGTAGCAGAGCTAGGCAGACTCGGATGTCACCGCGTGACATTTCCCGAAGGGATGTAGTGAACGAAGTGAAACACATGCCGCCGATCAAGCATCCTAAGCAGTAGTGCTGGGCTAGCAGGACTCCGGTGAACCGGGCTGTAGCGGACTACTATGGCTCATGGAACCACTAGACTACATTTCCCCATAAGAGAGGCTGCCAAGGATAAACAACTAGATTGTCGGATCCCACACATACCAAGCATTTCAAACATACACACAATATGCTCGATATGTGTAAACACAACATGGAATCACAACATAACTCTACGACTCAAGTATTTATTCATTAGGCTCCGTGGAGCGAGATATTACAAACATGGGTCTCTCGACCCAGCATTCAGAGCATACAAATCAAAGCACATGCGGAAGCTAAACATGTCTGAGTGCAGACATCTACAAATGAAAAAGGCTTAGAAGCCTGACTATCTACCAGATCCTGCCGAGGGCACAAGATCGTAGCTGAGGTATCAAGCTAAACGTCAAAGTCCACGCGGAATTACTAGCGAGACTGAAGTCTCTCTACAAAACATAAATTAGGCAAACATGAGTACAAATGTACTCAGCAAGACTTACACCAGAACTAACTACATATGCATCGTTATCAACAAAGGGAGTGGTGGAGTTTAACAGCAGCAAGCCAGCTTTGACTCGGTGGCTATCCTGAACTACGACTGCAAGTAACTCTTTTGAGGTGGCGCACACGAGTCCACATATTCACCAAAACAATACACCACTATGGATCCGCTCCCGTCTCCCTACGAGAAGGCTATCCATAGCACTCACACTTATCTTGCGTATTTTAGAGTATCCATTTTCACTTGTCTATGAACTGTTATAGGCAACCCAGAAGTCCTTCACCGTGGACGCGGCTATTCGAATAGATCATTTATAACCCTGCAGGGGTGTACTTCTTCACACACGCTCTCGCCACTTACCACCATGTCCACGTCGTGTATCTTGGCAACCTTCAAGCGGAAGCCCGGCGAGGGAGTCGGCCACGACCTGACTAACCACACAAGTCTCTAGTCCAGGTTTATCGCCTATTCGGGTTCCATCCGCGAGGAGATCCAGTCGGAGTTTCGCTCACAGCCCCAAACGATGTGTGCAGGGTTCCCGAGACACCAAACGGGCGCTCGGTACACCGGGCCATGGTGTATCTACCGCATCATAGCCCACCCCTAGGGTCAGCGCTACACACGGCCTCCAACACATATCCTACAAACACACGAAACTAGTTGCAACTCCCGGACAGGGACAGGCGGTTAATAAGTCGAGAGAGTCAATTAAGGATCCCAATGTGTGGTAGTAGCTGTTCATGGATCACAAACACGTAACTCAGTTCCCGAGGATGGCTTCAATGAGACAACCCACCATGTACTCCTACATGGCCTCTCACCGCTACCTTTACCAAATCGTGTTCACACACTTAGCTCACACACAAGAGGACATGTTCACACACCTCCGATTCATCCCGGATGAATCGGACCGACACAACTCTAAGCAATAGCAGGCATGACAAACAAGCATGAATGAGTAGGCACATCAGGGCTCAAACAACTCCTACTCATGCTAGTGGGTTTCATCTATTTATTGTGGCAATGACAGTCATGTAGAGGATAAAGGGTTCAGCTACCGCAGCAAGTAACTGATGAATCGTTGTTGTCCTAATGCAGTAAAAGAGAGCAGGAGCGAGAGAATAGGATTGTATCGGAATGAACAAGGGGCTTTTGCTTGCCTGGCACTTCTAAAGATAGCAACTAGTCTTCATCAGTGTCAACGATCACATCGTCGAAGCAACGTCTACTGAGAGGGGACAAATATCGGCAACAGAGAAAGAAACACAATCAATGCAATGCACAACATGATGCATGATCATGTCATGGTAAAATGAGTGTGTTGGGCTAATGCAACTACAACCTGATGGGTTTGAGCTATTTTGAACCAAAGATTCAAAGTTCAAACTCATTTGTGAACTTAAATAGTGATTTATCATGTTTTGCACTAAACAGCAAGTTAACTTGTTTAAACATGCATGAAACTAGTACAGATGGATAGATTGGATTTTTTTGATAATTTGTCATATATAATTTGTTTGATTTGGAGCTACGGTTGAATTTCTATGAATTTTTGAAGTTTGCAACATTTTCTGGAATTTCCCATATAAGAATAAATCTAGAAAATAAGTTACTGTGTCAGCATGACATAGGTGTGACGTCAGCAGGTCAACTGGGTCGGCCAGGTCAAACCCGACCTGTGGGACCCATACGTCAGTGTCTCAGGCTTGTTTGGGTGTATGACAGGTGGGACAGGTCAACGTTGGCTTGACCAAAGTCAAAGCTGACACGTGGGGTCCACACAGATTAGTACTAATCTTAACAGAAAATTAGACTAACCTAATTATGCTCGGGGACCCACATGTCATTGACACAGGTGATAACTAAACATAATTAGCACCTAAACTAATCGTGCCACGTCAACCTCCGGCGTTTAACCGCCGGCGACGACATACCGCGGCGGTGCCCGCGTCGGGTTTGCTCTACGACCACCGTTCGACGAGCGGTTTGTGGCTACGGGTTGCTGGCGCTTGCGTTCGTCCAGTGGTGCTCTCATCTTCGCCGGAGGTGGCCCAGAATGACGGCGGTGATGGCAGGTGCGGCGGCCGGCGTTCGGGCGTCGAACGAATCGAGGGTGCAGGGCATGGCAGGAGCCGCGGTTAGGCGCGTTGGACTCGTGGGGGTGTGGTGAGCTCAGTGGTAAGCTCAGACGCGTGCTTGCACGGCCGTAGCCGCGGTGGCGACATGGCCGGCGGCGAGGATTAATCGGCTCCGATGGCCATGGTGGCTAGAAGGCGCGGACGAGCATGGAAAGAGAGGGGAAAGAGGCAGGGGCTCACGGCGAATCCGGTAGAGGCAACGACGAGGCCAGGGAGGGACTGGAGCTCGCGAATCCCCGAAGAGTTTGGCGGCGGCCGGAGGTTGGGGATGAGCTCGGGGAAGACGCTACAGGGCTCCCGCGATCGAATGAGTTGGTGTAGAAGACGCAGAAGGCGATGGTGGTTCCTCTGGACCCATCGGGGAGGCACGGGATGGACGGTTGGCACGGTAAATTGCGTCGGCGACGACGAGCTCCGCTCGGTTGTGCTCGGGGGAGGGAGCAGAGGGCAAGGGAGAGAGAAGAGAGTGAGGGAGAGGAGCGAGGGGCCACGAGGCGTCACCGTGGCGTCGCTAGAAGGTCCGGGGAGGAAGCAGGAGGTGGCTGGGGTGAGGCAAGGCTGGCGACACGCCGCCATCGGGCAGAGGTTGAAGACGACCGCCAGACGATGGGCTGGGCCGCCGGTGGAATCTGGGCAGGTGGGCTGCTGTGGACGCTGTAAGTCTCTCTCTGTCGGTGTCAAAACTGGCGGATCTCGGGTAGGGGGTCCCAACTGTGCGTCTAGGCGGATGGTAACAGGAGACAAGGGACACGATGTTTTACCTGGTTGGGCCTCTCGATGGAGGGAAAACCCTACTCTGCTTGATTAATATTGATGATATGGGTAGTAGAAGAGTAGATCTACCACGAGATCGTAGAGGCTAAACCCTAGAAGCTAGCCTATGGTATGATTGTTGTTCGCCCCACGGACTAAAACCCTCCGGTTTATATAGACACCGGATAGGGTTAGGGTTACAGAGTCGGTTACAATGGTAGGAGATCTACATATCCAGATTGCCAAGCTTGCCTTCCACGCCAAGGAAAGTCCCATCCGGACACGGGACGAAGTCTTCAATCTTGTATCTTCATAGTCCAGAGTCCGCCAACGGTGATATTTCGCTATCCGGACACCCCTAATCCAGACTCCTCAAGAGCCCCTGAACCAGGCTTCAATGACGACGAGTCCGGCGCGCATATTGTCTTCAGCATTGCAAGGCGGGTTCCTCCTCCTAATTCTTCATAGAAGATTTTGAACACAAGGATAGTGTCCGGCTCTGCAAAACAAGTTCCACATACCACCATAGAGAGAATAATCTTTACACATATCTGCTGATGTATTCCGCGGCGTGACATCACACCACCGTCAGGCCTCTATTCGAATCATTTTTACTGTCCCACCTCAGCGTGTTTAGCGAGGCGGTTTCTTCGGCACGTCTTGTCAAAGCAGAGATCGTGTCCCCTTATTCCGGGATTCTCATCAATACGGGTGTGGGTAACCCAACCGCGCCATTGATTACGGCACTTGGGAGATAAGCGAGTTTTACCAGGCTAGTGGGGGACGCATAGCTTCGTCCGTCCATATAAGGGGATAAGGATCCACCTTTTCACCTACGCCTTCTTCCTCCTTTGCTCATCCATTTCCGCGCACTCGAGCTCCAGCGCCCAAGTCCGCACATCCCTCCTCAACCTTCTCCAGCCATGTCCGGAGCGCCCAAGATCTCTCTCTCGCTTGCTCGCTCTCGCAACGATCGCAAGGCCTAGCTCGACGAACGCAAAGAACGAGAGACACGAGGTTTATACTGGTTCGGGCCACCGATGTGGTGTAATACCCTACTCCAGTGTGGTGTGGTGGATTGCCTCTTGGGCTGAGGATGAACTAGTACAATCGGAAGAACAGCCTCCTGAGGAGAGGTGCTCTTGTGCTTGGTGAGCTTGTGTGGATGGGGATGATCTGAATGATCCCCCATCCCCCTTCTGATGGTGGCTAGTCCTATTTATAGAGGCCCTGGTCCTCTTCCCAAATATTGAGCGGGAAGGGATGCCACAACGGCCAAATTCGAAGGGAGACAACTAATACAAGTTATCCTGACTAAAGGTGGTCTTCGCCTGCCAAAGGCTCTGGTGGTGACGCCGTCTTGGGCTCCACGGTGACCTCCGTCCTGCCGTCCTGCTGGTCTCGGTCTCGTTGCACCGATATGGCAACCTTTGCTTGATGCCTCGGGACTCCTCGCCTGCGCTTGCCTCTTTAGCACCAAAGAGGAAATGAGGACACTAAGTGTGCCGGCGCCCGCCTGGCTCCAGTCGTCATGGCTTGCATCACAGGAACCTCGCGAGGTGCCCCTTGCCTTGATCTCTCCACCCCTCGCGAGCCGACCTGGTGAGGCCGCCCCCGAGGAGGTATTGCGTCGTTCGCCTTGCGAGGCTTGGCCCCTCGCGAGGGTCTTGAGTGTTTTCTGGTGAAGATGGGTCGTACAGGGCCGCTTAGTGGAGCCATGCCATGGGCCGCAGGCAGGCAAGTCTGGGGACCCCCGTTCCCAGGACGTCGAGAGATGCAAAGTGGTCCATCTCTGAATATAATCCCTCAAAGTTTCATTCGGTTTCTGAACACAATGTTGTAATTCAGTCAGCCCCGCAGGCCGTTTGCAAGTGTCCTCAAATGTCCTGACAAACACTCAGGCCAACTCTTCCCAACTGAATATACTACCAGGAGCCAATTGATTCAACCAAGCTCTGGCTGAACCCTCCAACATCAAGGGGAGATGTTTCATGGCTACATCTTCATTGCCACCGCCAATCTGCACAGCCACTCGGTAATCCTCCAGCCAAGTGTCAGGCTTCGACTCACCGGTGAACTTGCTCACTCCCGTTGCCAACCTGAAGTTGGGAGGGATTTCAGCAGCTCTGATGGCTCTGTTGAAGCATTTAGGTCTGGACACATGTACTCTTCTGCCAGTCGGATGGTCTCTGTCCAGTCGTTCTCTATGTGCTTGGTTTCTATCGACCAAACCTTGTACAAGAATTGACCTCGCATCAAACCTGGGCTCTCTTGGGTCGACTGGAACCCTCCGCTCATCATTGTACGGGTGCCTGTCATCATACTGCCGGGGCACATATGACCCACCCCTCGGAGGGGGCGTAGGCACTTGATGGCGGTCATCACGGCCGAGTTGATGATCATATTGTTCATGATTCTGACCCAGGTACTGCTCCTAGCGGTGCCCACGTCCCTCATTCCACAGAGGCGATCTTGGGCTGTGAGCTGACTGGATTGTATCCGCCACCACGGACCTGCTGTGGATCCTGTTACGAGACTGATAAACGGTTGTGTTCTGCTCTCCTGCTGCCCGGAGCAATGCTCATATCTGCATCAAGCCTCTTCCAGCCTCTGATTAGGACGGCTGAATCGACTCTGCTATACGGGCTGCAGTTGTAAGATTCTGAATCGGAGTGCGGTATACCTAAGGTTCAAGCGGGAACAATTGTCGCTGTCGTAGACTGGACTCGGGGATCTGTCGTCAAGAGCGCTCGTCGAGTGAATGCTGAAGGTTCTCCAGCCGCGCGCGCTCAACCAAAGTGGCCAGGCGTGCAGCCTCCAAGGCCTGGGCCTCACAGGTCTCTCCGACGATGGGAGTTTGGAGTGCCTCCACGTTGCAACGGTGCAGCTCATCCCTCTGCTGCGAAGTGAGGGCTTGAGGGCAATATTCCTCGTGAACGTGCGATGGATCGCCGCCACCATCACTGTCGTCGCTGTGACAGAAACCAGGCGGGCCGCACGGCGTGTCGACCATCAGGACTTCTGTCGCAGGGTCGCTGCTATCGCGCTCGGACAGGGTCTCGACGGAGCTAGTCGATAGGTCGAATAGCCCATAGAGAGATTCGTCAGGCTCGATTGCCGCGACTTGAGGGGTGGCCGACTGACGAGCCACCGCATGCTTCACCCACAGCTGAAGCCGCGATCGACCAGATCGCTTGCGACGATGAGCAGCAGGAAGCGAAAACGCTGCGGGAGCCACCGATACTGAGTCGACAGCTGTCGTAGAAGGATGCCACAGACGCACGCGTCAAAGTGTGTCGCCCCATGGACGGGGAGTGTCTCGACGTTGAGGGAGGCCTCCTGGAGCCAAGCAGAAATCATCGGCGATGAAAACGAGCGCGCCGAGACGGATCTCGCGGCCCTCAGCCAAACCGCCGTTGGAAACCATGACGATGGAGATCAAGAAAACTGCAACCTCACCGGAATAGCTAAGACACCTGCCCTAAGGTGGGCGCCAACTGTCGTGGGAGTAAGTCTGACAGTAGAATAGGGGGTATGTAGGAGGAGGCAAGATCCTAGCTACGATGAGATTGTGCACGCAAGATTTATGAGTTCAGGCCCTTCTCGGAGGAAGTAAAAGCCCTACGTCTTGGTGCCCAGAGGCTTGGTCAACTGGATTATGCATGAAGTTACAGGGGGTGCGAACCCTTGTGCCAGTGGAGGGGGTGGCTTATATAGAGTGCGACAAGACCCCAACCAGCCCACATTACAAAGGGTTCGATGTACATTAAGATAGGGCGTTACTGATAATGCCAGCAACAAAGAGGTACAAATGACCTTTAAGACTACAGAGTGAACGCCTGACCGTTGCCATCCTGAGTGACGTTAGGCCTTCTCTACTCCGAGTGATTTCTTGTATAGTCGAGTGACTTCATATTGGTCGTATGGAATTGGGGTATCCGATTGAGGTTAAAGGTCGATCAGATCGCACTCCTTGATGAACTCAGTCGGTTTCTCTTCTTGTGTTTTGAATGTCTTTGAGTCTAGGGCATTGTCCTTGGGTAGGGTGTCTAGGATAGGCCTATGACCCTACCCTAGGTACATGTCATCGTCAACACCTTCAAGTTGACAGTGTAATATTGGTTGCATCTTGCATATCATTTCAAACATGTATTGCCTCTAATTTGTTGAAGTGCCACTTATAATAAGACACATCTAACTTGGTAGAGTGATTTTGGTTGGAGCTTTCATGTGGTGTCTAGATTGCATTGCTTCCAATTTGTTGAAATGCCTTCTGCTTAGCGTTTTTCGTACATATACCATCCTCCTACAATGTGGTTGCCATACATAAATGTTGTGTTCGTCAGTATCATGCATCAACGAATTTGGAAGTGCGAATTTCATTCCTTTTTCTTGTGTGTTTACTTGACAAGGCAAAATCTAAAAGGACGAAGGCATGGAATGATGGTGTTCCTCTGGAGCAACCAAAACAGGTGATTTCTACAGATTCTCCTGCTACTCCTACTGCAGTGCAAGTTCCAAATCTCATCTCCCCTACTCCACAACCCCAGGTGCTTGCTTAACATGGCAGTGTGATATCTTGTTGCATGTTGCATATGGTGCCTAGCTTGTATTGCTCCTAATTTGTTAAATTGCATCTCCTTAGCTTACACATTATACATGTGAATATGACACGCCTTCCTGTTTTTGGTACATACTACATCTGCCTATCACACCATGTTCTTACATCAAACTACTATTCTTGTGTATCCTGCATGTATCGCTTATGATGGGACAGTCACGCTCGTGGGTTAGTATGAGACGCGCTACTCTTATAAAGAGTGCAATTTCATCCTCTCCACATGATTCTCAAGAAACAGCAAGCCTAAATGAAGATATTGAACGTAGCTTTGTACTTGAAGACCGCACTTCCCCTACACCACCATCACAGGTGCTTGCTCTAACTTCACAGTGTGATATGTAGTTGCAGTTGCATACGGTGTCTAGCTTGTAATGCTTATAATTAGGGTAAATTGCATCTACTTAGATTACACATTATACCTGTGAATATGGCATGCCTTCCTATTTTTGGTACACACTACATCTATGTGTTAACCATGTTCTTACATGAAACTACCTCTCTTCTGTATCCTGCATCAATCACTTACGTTGAGACACCTTTATTCGTTGCATATTGCATATTATTTCTAGCCTGTTGCGATGTATTGCTTCTAATTTGGTCAAATACATTTGTTAGGCCACCCTTTTAATTTGGCAGAGTGATATTGGTTTCATCTTTCATATGGTTTCCAGCTTGCATTGCTTCTAACTAGTTCAAACACCTTGTGCTCAGTTTACACTTTATACATCATACATGTCAATATGTCATGTCGTCCTGTTTTTCATACATATTCCATCCTCCTATCATGCGGCTGTCTTACATGGAAGTAGTGCTCGTCAATATCATGTATCAATGAGTTCTGAAGAGCAAATTTTATTCCTTTTTCTTGTGGGTTTGACTTGACAAGGCAAAATCAAAAAAGAGGAAGGAAAAGAGTAAGGAAGGTGATGATGGTGGTCCTCTGCAGCAACATAAATGGAGTATCTGCACGAATTCTCCTTGTACTGCTAGTGCATTACAAGTTCCAAGTCTCTGCTCCCCTACTCCACCATCCAAGGTGCTTGCTCTAACTTGGCAGTGTGATATCTGGTTGCATGTTGCATATGGTGTCTAGCTTGTATTGCTCCTAATTAGTGTAAACTGCATCTGCTTAGCTTACACATGATACGTGTGAATATGACATGCTTTCCTGTTTTTGGTACATACTATATCTGTCTATCACACCATGTTCTTACATGAAACTACTCTTCTTGTGTATCCTGCGTCAGTCACATATGATGGGACACCTTTAAGTTGGCAGTGTGATATTGGTTTGCGTCTTGAATATGATTTCTAGCATGTAGTGCTTCTAGTTTGATGAACGCCACCTATGACGAGACAGTTTTAACTTGGCAGAGTGATATTGATTGCACCTTCCATATGGTGTCCAGCTTGCAGTGCTTGTAATTTGTTGAAGTGCCTTCTGCTTAGTTACCACATCATAGGTGTGAATATGGCAAGCCGTCTAGTTTTTCGTACATATTCGATCCTCGTATCATGACTTTGCCTTTCATCAGAGTAGTGTTCGTCAGTATCATGCATCAATGAGTTCTGAAGAGAGAATTTTATTCCTTTTTCTTGTCGGTTTGACCTCACAATGCAAAATCAATAAAGCGGAAGGAAATTGGTAAGGCATTGGATGATGGTGGTCCTTCCGAGCAACTGAATTGGAGGGTCTCTACAGATTCTACTCTGCCATCCTCCCAACAAGATTCTCAAGACAACGCAAGGTTAGACAGTCAACGTAGTTGTGTAGATGATGAGCACATCTCCCCTACTCCACCATCACAGATGCTTGCTCTAACTTGGCACTATTATACGTGGTTGCATGTTGCATATGATGTCTAGCTTGTATTGCTTCTAAATTTGTTGAATTGCATCTGCTTACTTTACACATAATGCCTGTGAATATGACACATGTTCATGTTTCTAGAACATACTATATCTGATCACACCATGTTCTTACATCAGACTACTATTCTTGCATATCCCGCATCAGTCACTTATGATGAGGCACCTTTAAGTTGCCATTGTGATATTGGTTGTGTCTTGCATATGATTTCTAGCATGTACTGCTTCTAATTTGTTAAAACGCCAGACAGTTTGAACTTGGCAGAGTGATATTGGTTGCACCTTTGGTATGGTGTCTAGCTTGCAGTGCTTCTAATTTGTTGAAATGCCTTCTGCTTAGTTACCACATCATAGGTGTGAATATGTCACGCCGTCCTGTTTTTTGTACATATTCCATCCTCGTATCATGTGTTTGCCTTTCATCCGAGTAGTGTCCGTCAGTATCATGCATGAATGAGTTCTGAAGAGCGAATTTTATTCCTTTTTCTTATCGGTTTGACTTCACAATGCAAAATCAATACAGCTGAAGGAAATTAGTTCGGTAGTGGATGATGGTGGTCCTTCGAAGCAACTCAAACAGAGGGTCTCCATAGATTCTATTCCACCATCCTACCAACAAGATTCACAAGACAGCACAAGGTTTGACAGTCAACGTAGCTGTGTAGATGATGAGCACATCTCCCCTACTCCACCATCACAGGTGCTTGCTCTAACTTGGCACTATTATATGTGGTTGCATGTTGCGTATGATGTCTAGCTTGTATTGCGTCTAACTTTTGTTGAATTGCATCTGCTTACTTTACACATAATGCCTGTGAATATGACACATGTTCCCGTTTCTAGAACATACGTGTAGATGATGAGCACATCTCCCCTACTCCACCATCACAGGTGCTTGCTCTAACTTGGAATTGTTATATGTGGTTGCGTGTTCCATATGATGTCTAGTTTGTATTGCTTCTGATTTTGTTGAATTGCATCTGCGTAGCTTACAACTTATACCTGCAACGTTCACTTACCCATAAGACACATTTAACTTGGGAGTGTGATGTAGGTTGCATCTTGCATTGTCTTCTAGCTTGTACTGCTTATAATTTCTTGAAATGGCACTTACGACGAGACACTTTTTACATGATAGAGTGATATTGGTTGCATGTTAATATGGTGCCTACCTTTCATTTCTTCTAATTTTGTTGAAATGCCTTTTGCTTACTGTTTTTCATACATATTCCTCCTCCTATCGTACGTCTGAATATGCAATGTTGTCTTTTTTCTGTATATATTCTATCCTCCTATCCTGCGCTTGCCTTACATCAAAGTAGTGTTCGTCTGTATCATGCATCAACCAGTTATGCAGAGCTAATTTTATTCATCTTCCTTTGGTTTTGACTTCATAAGGCAATATCAGAAAATAGGAAGGAAAAGATAAGTTAGGGGATGTTGGTGGTCCTCCGGACCGACGCAAAAAGAGACTCTCTAGATTTGCCACTGCTACTGCTAATGAAGTTGAAGTCCCAAGTCTACATGATGAGTTCACCTCCCGTACTCCACCATCACAGGTGCTTCCTCTAAGTTGACAGTGTGATAATTGGTTTCATGTTGCATATGTTGTCTAACCTGTATTTCTTCTATTTTGATTAAATTGCACCTGCTAAGTTTATACGTTATACATGTGCATATGACATGCCTTTCTGTGTCTAGAATACACTGCATCTATCAATCATACCATGTTCTTACATCAAAGTACTGTTGTTGTGTATCCCGCATCAGTCACTCATGATTGGACGCTTTTAACATGGCAGTTTGATAGTGGTTGCATCTTGCATTGATTTCTACGTAGTACTGCTTCTAATTTTTTAGAAATGCCACTTATGACAAGACACTTTTAACTAGGCAGAGTGATATTGGTTGCATCTTTCATATGGTGTCTAGCTTGCATTACTTCTATTTTCTTGAAAATCCTTCTGCTTAGTTTACACATCGTAGTTGTGAATATGCACGTCGTCCTGTTTTTCTTACATATTCCATCCTCATACGGTTGTCTTACATCAAAGTATTGCTTGTCTGTATCATGCATCAATGAGTTCTGAAGAGCGATTTTATTCTTTTGTGTAGTGGGTATGCCTTGACATGGTAAAGTCAAAAAAGAGCAAGGAAAAGAATATAGTAGGGAATGGTGTTACTCGCCAGGTGAAACGGAAAAGGATAGGCCCTCGAGATTCTGCTGGTACTTATAGTGCAGTAGAAGGTCCAAGTCCACCTGCTAAATCTACAAACACAATATCACCTGCTCCACCAGCTGCAGCATCTGCTTCAACTGTACCAGCATCTCAATGAGTTACTCGTTCGTTTGCTCTGGAACTGGCCAGTTCCCAAGCTGCATTCACACCTAACACTACTTCCGAAGCACTGCTGACACAACATGACTTGGCAAGATCAGATGAATCGCATGAGCATCAACACCAAGACGGCACCTGACTGAGTCAAGTTGTAGTTGCATGCTCCTTTATATGCACTCTCACAGTTTGATGTGCACTAACACTTTCCATATTCGCTGTTGAACTAGCACCACGGTGCAAGCGGAAACGGACATCAGGGATAATGCTTGACATACTAACAAAATCTAAAGGAGGAAGAACGGAGATCCATTTCGAGGCAGGTTTAAAAAGGCCACGTGATGCTACAGAGTCAGCCAAGTTAGTATCAGAGGCAGCCATTGCCGTTAGGTGTCATGCACGTATCCTCCCAACGTGGATCCAGTACAGGAGTGAGAAAGACAATACCCAGTTTAACACCTTCCTTGACCATTTATCCGTAAGTAATGTTATTCATCGCAATTTATAATATTGTCTTGCTCTGTGCTATACTTTCTAGCTTCCTCCTAATAAGACTCACATTCGTTTTTCAACAGATGAGGTTCAAGTTGGATTCTAAAGATGATGCAACTAAACAAGCATGCACTCATGTTTTTCACCGCTCTCACGACGAGATCGGTACCACCTTAGAAAATCTCACTTTGAAGGCAAGGCTAACAATGAAATCACCCAAACATCTCCAGTGGAATATATTACAGATGAAGACTGGACAGCCCTTGTTAAACACTGGTCTTATCCAAAGTATCAGGTAGGATATATGTATTTGATCAGACCACATATTGAACTTGTATTTATGTATGTGCCTTACAAGTGTATCTTCTTCTAGGCTAACTGTTTGAAGAACAAGACCAACCGTTCTAAAGTGAAATTCCAACAGACAACAAGATCTCGTAGCTATATTGCACACTGCGAGGCTCTTGTAAATAGCTGCTACTTCCTTATTTTTTCTATGCCATATTATCGTATCTATATTGATTTGTTCCAAATACAGAGGAAAACCCGTGCGGACCAAAAAGAGCCTGAACCGAATGCAGTGCAAATCTTCAAGGATTGCCACACCAGCAAGATGAAGGGCATGAGCACACCAGTTCAGGCCGCTGTTGTAAGTCCTTACTCCTCCTGCCTTTGAACTGATTGGTACTGTGATGTGTTCATTTAACTGCTTGGTTTGCAGCCAATGTCAGTTACTTTGTTCACTTTTATACACAGTTTTCTTAACATATCATTTCACCTTACATGGTTTAAAAGAGATGAAGGATATTCTTTTGGTCTTGATTTGTAATCTAGTTGTGATGTTCACGTGCGCACACAATGATACAATAGCTTGTTTGTTTTATATCTGTTTGCTCATGATATGAATGATGTCATACTATGTTCATCCTACTTTAAACCATGTCTCTTTATCCTTAGATGTCAACGATTGTGAGGAAATAGACAATATAGTGGGCATGCTACATGGACATATGTTTCAAAAGTGATTTTATTATGTAGTTGGCACTACAATACATGCTAATGTATTAAAGTAGTTCACCAAAATAAGTTATATATAAACGTGAAACCTACTTTGTTTGTTTTTGTCTCATTAGTAACTTATCTGGTACACTAATCTACAAGTTCAAAGTTTCAGCAAGCTATGGAACAAATGATTGAACAGCCACAACCACCTGAAGGTGACGAGGCTACCACAGGCACAATGTCACCTCTTTGCTGCGGTCGTCAAGATCTCTCCACTAACAGTGCAAAAAGCACCTTCCTGCGTAATTCTGGGTTGGTTGTCAAGGTAACCTCGTCCAAATTGCCTACTAAACAAAATCTTTCGGCTAGACAGAGTGATATATCTGTGCTCCAGACACAAGTCCAATCCCTAATGGACGTTGTGTCGGAAACAAAAATAGTGGTTGACAAATGTTGTGAAGATATGAATGGTTTTGAAACCAGACTATCAGACATTTGCTTCGTTGTTCAAGAGCAATGGCGGAAAAAAGGGGAAGATTGTGTTGCTCCATCAGATTATACAGCCTGAAACATAAGCACTCAGGTCAAATGGTATGTGCTTCTAAACATCTGATGGTGCTTTTATCTGCAAGGACTGTAAACTTTAGGTCAACAGGATTTTTGTTGTATGGTTGGAATTTATTTTGTTGTGATACAACATTTATGATGCTGCCAAAGGCTGCAGTAATTACGACGCTATTTTTGTACAGTGTAGGTTTATCTTAGTAATGTATTCGGCCGAAAGCTTCGTAGGAGCCCAACATGCCAACATTCATCGGGCCCATTCCAACTGTGCTAAAAAGGATTCTCGACCGAAATTTGCATGTAGCCCACTAAAAATATCTGGGCCTAAATCAGCATAAGCTTTCATATTTTTCTGGTAGGCCTGTGCCCATAGTGGGCCTTTAACAGGCCTAAACATAATTTGGGCCCTCAGTAATAATAGGCCGTTTAAATGTGTATATATCTCGAGCCCATAGAAAACATGGGGCTTTAATAGGTCGAAAGTAAGATTGGGCCCTGATTGTGCCAAATAACCTAGTGGTCTTAGCAAGCCGATGGTTGCCCATTTACAATGCGGATCGTCCACGGGCCAAAATTCAGATGGGCCATAAATGCACCGACCTACTACACGGGCCTTTAACAGGCCGAAAGTTCGGTCGGGCTTGATTAGTGTCATTTTTATATGGGCCGTTAGTAGGCCCGATGTGGCGTTGGGCCACATATGGCCCATGGATTTCGTCCGACGTTAACAGGCTGAAAGTCACAACATGCTGAAAGTGGCCCAAATCTGTAGTGGGCCTCTGACAGACCGAATGTCAGACATGGCCGAATATGACCCATATCCTTCACGGTTGTTTATGGGCCGAAAGTTTCAATGGCCTATAAATAGGCCCAAATGAAGCAGGACTTTAACACGCCGGAAACACACCGGCCCGTAATTTGGCCCAGATTCTTAGCGGACTGTTAACGGGCCAGAAGTGACCATGGGCCGCGATGATGACAAGTTTAGGACGGGCCGTTGATGGGCCAATTTGACACTAGCCATACGGGCCTTAACTGAGAATGTTGGGCCTTTAGTTGGGCCTGCCCATTATGATCTACAAAATCTTGTGGGCCTTTAGCTGGGCCGGCCCATTATGGCCCGCTAAATCTTGTGGGTCTTTAGTTGGGCCGGCCCATTTTATCTTTATGGGCCACTTTTGGGCCGGTCCACGTGTCAACATATCATAGGCGCATCTGGCCCATTGGATGAGTGACACCTATGCCAACGCGGAGCTGATACGTGGTTTCGTCAGCCAATGAGAATTTTACACGTGGAAAATCAGCATTGGTCGTGGCTGTTAATGGGTTATCGGATCGAAAACCGGACCCGATAGCTTAACGGCGTTACGTTACGGTGGATGCCATGTGTCGGTCACCCTTGACGAAAGCACTTCTATGACGTGTGATTTATCGTCATGGAAGTTGACACTTCCGTGATGATAATTTTGGTAATGTCATGGAACACTTCTACGACAACACATGTATGACTATCTTGATTCTGTCATAAAATTGTCATGGATGTACATGCATGACAGAAAACGTGACCTACTGTGACAAACACGTATCATCACGGAAGTGTATTTTTTTGTAGTGTGATAATGATAATGATGATGTTCATCTAGATGCTCAACCTAGTAATGATAATGATGTGGAGATAGAACCTACCGTTGATCTTGATAGCCCACAACCTAAGAATAAAAGATATGATAAGAGAGACTTCATTGCTAGGAAACATGGTAAAGAAAGAGAACCATGGGTTCAGAAACCCATGCCCTTTCCCCCTAAAGCATCCAAGAAAAAGGATGATGAGGAATTTGAGCACTTGTTGAAATGCTTAGACCTGTCTTTTTGCGTATGCGTTTGACTGATATTCTGAAAATGTCTCCTTATGCTAAGTATATGAAAGATATTGTTACAAATAAAAGAAAGATACCGGAAGCTGAAATTTCCACCATGCTTGCTAATTATACATTTAAAGGTGGAATACAAAACAAACTAGGAGATCCAGGAATACCAACTATACCATGCTCCATTAAAAGAAACTATGTTAAAACTGCTTTATGTGATTAGGGAGCCGGTGTTAGTGTTATGCCTTTCTCTATGTACCGTAGACTTGATTTGAATAAGTTGACACCAACTGAAATCTCTTTGCAAATGGATGATAAATCAACTGCCATACCAAATAGTGTTTGTGAGGATGTGCCTACCGTAGTTGCAAATGTTACTATTTTAACGGACTTTGTTATTCTTGATATACCTGAGGACGATAGTATGTCGATCATCCTTGGTAGACCCTTTTTGAATACTGCATGGGCTGTTGTTGATTGCAACAAGGGCAATGTCACTTTTCATGTTAATGGTAATGAGCATACGGTACACTTTCAGAAGAAACAACCTCAAGTGAATAGTATCATCTCTATTGAAGAAATTCCAACAATTGTTATTGTTGGTTTTAAATTCCCTCTTCCTACTATCAAAAAGAAGGGACACATGCATTTTCCCCCTAGTTGGAACCTACCCACGGGTTTTACCCTTACTTTTTGACTCTGCTCAGTTTTTCCCTTAGATTTTCCTCTGAAGTCGCACGAATACCCTTTGACGTTTGACCAATACTTGGAAAATTCATAACAAACTGATATGAACTCAGAAAAATGCAAATAAGATATCAAAATATTGAGATAAGCATTACCTTTATGTGTATGTCATTTGCATCCAGGAAAAAAGTACCATTTAAACTACCTAAGTTTGTTAATGTTTTTAACATTACGAAAAATAAAAAGGTATAAATAATACTTTTTTCAGGAATAAAAATTACATGCAAATGTAGGTGACGTTTCTAAACATCCTGATATCTTATTTGCATTTTTCCGAGTCATATCAACTTGTTATGAAGTTTCAAAATAATGGTCAAAGTTGTTTGAACATTCATAAAAAGTTGACATGAACTCAGAAAAATGCAAACAAGATATCAGGATGTTTAGAAAACATCACCTACATTTGCATGTAATTTTTATTCTTGAAAAATTATTTTATACCCTTTTTATTTTTAATAATGCTAATAACATTAACAACCTTTGGTAGTTTAAATGATATTTTTGTCCTTAATGCAAATGATATGCACATAAAGGTAATGTTTGTCTGAACATTTTGCTATCTTATTTGCATTTTTTTGAGTTCATATGAATTTGTTATGAATTTTCAAAGTATTGGTCAAACGGTCAAAGGGCATTCGGGTGACCTCGGGGAAAATCTAAGGGCAAAACTGAGCAGAGTCGAAAAGTAAGGGCAAAACCCGTGGGTAGGTTCCAACTAGGGGCAAAAATTGCAATTGTCCTCAAAAAGAAATATGATATTCTTATTGTTGGGGACATGCATATCCCCGTTGAGGTAACCTAGTGTTATTCGAAAATTCTCCGTTTTCATGTCATGCGGAAGAAGTTTGTTAATAAGACTTGATCAACCTTATTAATGGATTCCTTTTGATGGGCATGTGATGGATGAATCTAGGAAGCACAACCTTTTGTACCCAACTTTTACTCTCTGTTATTTAGAATAAATAAAGCAAAATACTATTATTTTTCTGTTTTCCAAATTATCCATGCAATAAAAATGACCAAAAAATAAAAGTTCTCCAAATGCCCTAAAAATTTAGTATGACTTTTTAGAATATTTAAGAATTTTTGGCACTGAAAACACCTCAAGGAGGTGCACCAGTGGGCCACAAGCCCACAGGGCGTGCCCACCCCCCTGGGCGCGCCTACAAGGCTTGTGGGTCCCACGTGGGTTCTCCTCACTTATGACAGCACCCATCCACTTGGTCTTCCTCCAGAAAAATCATCATGTTGCTCAAACCCGTGTTGGTCATCTTGCTGCCATTTTTTATCTCCTTGCTCAAAGCTCCATTTGCAAAACTGTTTTGGGGGATTGTTCATCGGTATGTGACTCCTCCAATGTTCCAATTAGTTTTTGTTCTAGTGTTTTATAGATTGCAAATTTTTGCTGTTGTGGTGACCATGTTCTTGAGCTTGCATGTGAAATTTAGATGGTCCAAAGTAGTTTTGTTGCATGATATAGCCTCTAGGCACTTGTGGGAGTAGTTGCTATTGGTTTTGTTGAGTTTGGTTCACTTTTATTTTGAGTCACTAAAAATTTCAGAAATTTACAGAGAAAAAGGAAACCACGAAGAAGTGGTTAAGGGGCTCTTCAAGCTGGAGTTCAGGAGAAAAGGAGAATGAGGAGAAGAAGAAGCCCAAGTACAACCTTCCTCACGTCGCGGAGGTTCGACCATGTGAGTGGCCAAGTGATACATTCTTGAGGGTGGCCGGAATTTATGATGATTTCTATTTCTTGGCGGAAAATGCCGTCATCACCGCCTTCCTCCAAGATAAGTGTGATCAATACCTCCTACTCACTAATACCTTCGTGCAAAATTTCACTTTCATGCTAGGAAGGATCCTCCTATGGTAGAATTTCACGTGTATGATGTGCCCAAGCGAATGACATTTTACGATTTTTGCGATGTTTTCAAATTACCTTATGAGGGCGGCGTCAGTGAACCATGTCCTAGAGACATGGAGGACTTTATTGCTGAAACTACTGTGGGGGAAGAGAGAGGAGTGTCGAAGGCGAGAGTGGCTAGTTTACATTTTTCCTGTTTTGCGCAATTATTCATTATTTGCGGGGAGATGTTTGGTTGGTCATGGGAAGAGTGGAGGCCTTAGTGCCCCTGGCCTTGCTATTTTGCGTCATGCTTTATATTATGATAGAACTTTCAGTTTGGGCGCCATGGTTGCTCGACGGTTAAACACAAACCGCTCGAAGGGTCCTATTTTTGGAGGTATCTATGCCTCCTGCCTAGATAAGCATTTTGAGATACCCATTAGGCTTGATGAGGAGGAGGAGATGTTGTTGCCCACTTAGTATTTAAATTATGCTACTATGGTAGCACATGATTTTGTTAAAAAGATGATGAAAAGAGGCTCCTCTACAACCTAGTATTTAGTCAGGGTACTTGTGAGATTATTACCTTGCCTGCTTCTTCTTTGTTCGATATTCATTCAGGCAGGTACACTATTATGCCCGAGGACATCTACAAATTTTGGGGTCTTTCACAAACCCCAACACCTGAGCCAGGAGCTTGTTTACTAGTCAGGAGCTTGTTTACCAGTGCGAGCCACAAGAGCTCGCCAACCAGTGGAACTCTCAGGATCCTCCGCAGTATCCAGGAGAGGGTTATTTCGAGTCGTGGCCATAGACTAACTTAGGCCAAAAGCATAAGATTGGGGGAGTCTGTATTTCTCACCGACATTACATTCATGTTCACACATTCATTCTAGTTGTCGGTGTTCATCCTTTTTCATTGTATTATCCATGTTAGTTTATTTTTCTTGCTTTCTTCTTGTGTGTCTGAAAAACTTTGAGAAAATCCAAAAAAATAGTTCTCGCTTCTTTTTATTTTTACTTTCTAGTTTATTTAGTAGTAGTATTGAAAGAAAACCCAAAAAGATTTCTCGTTCTTCTTTTGCTTGTTGGGAGCTTTCCCGTGTAAATAGTTTTTCTCGTTTTCGTTTTACTTTCTTCAGAAAAACAAAAACTCCAAAAATATTTTAATGTGTTCCTTTGAAATTCTTTTCTATTTCTTTGGGTCGTGAGGAGAAGACCATGATGAAAATGTTGAGTGGCTCTCATATGCATTATTGTTGATCTAACGAAGAGCCCATATTACCTTGTCTTGTCCTCTAAATAAATTTTTGCAGATTGCAGCTTAGTCCAATGCACGTGCACTCTTATTATTATCCACATCGTTCGGTCGTGCAAGTGAAAGGCAATAATGACGATATTTGATGAAGTGATTGACATGGAGAAAAGCTGGTACGAACTCGGCCTATTTTGTTTTGTAAATATGATTAGCTCATCGTTCTTGATTCAGCCCATTATGAAGGAAACATGTTTGCAATGAAAATTAGAGATTATAGTTACACATGTCATACTTAATTAGCTAGGAGTGTATAATGGTTTGTCTTGAGTGCCAACATGCATTTTAAAATGATTATGATGTAGTATGATAGGATGGTATCCTCCTTTGAATTATTCAAGTGGCTTGACTTGGCACATGTTCACACATGTAGTAGAAACAAAAACAACATAGCCTCCATGATATTTATGTTCATGGTGATTTATATCCTACTCATGCTTGCACTCAATGTTGATTAATCTCAATGCATGTTTATGACCCTTGTCGCTCTCTGGTTGGTCGCTCCTCCATCTTTTGGCAACCTTCACTTGTACTAAGTGGGAATACTGCTTGTGCATCCACTTCCTTAAACCCAAAGTTGTTCCATATGAGTCCACCATACCTACCTATATGCGGTATTTACCTGCCGTGCCAAGTAAATTTGCATGTGCCAAACTCTAAACCTTCAAATGATAATCTGTTTTGTATGCCTGAATCGCTCATGTAGCGACTGGGGGCTGTCAGTATCTTCCATGCTAGGTGGGTTATTCTCACAATGAGTGTTTATTCACTTGTTATTCAAGAGAAAGTGGCTGGTAATCGGGATGCCCAGTTCCATGGCCGAGATCAAATCAAAATATAATCATAAAACAAAACTCCCCCAGGACTGTTGTTGGTATGGACGGTACCCGTGGATTCGGCTAGCCATGGAGTGTGATTGTTGGTGGAAGGGGAGTAAAAAACTTTACCATTCTATTTGGGAACCGCCTATAATGTATCTAGCATGGAAGATAGTGAGATCTCTTGGTTGTTGTGTCGACAATGAAAGCATACCGCCCAAAATTATATTCATCTCTGTTTTAAAAGCTCGAGCTCTGGCTCCTCTGCAAATCCCTGCTTCCCTCTTCGAAGGGCCTGTCTATTTACTTTTATTGTTGAGTCATCATCCTCCTATTAAAAGCACCATTTGGAGAGCACCACTGTCATTTATATGCTTTGTTATTAATTGATGTTGAGTATGAGTGTGACTGGATCTATAATGTCTAGTCAGTCCTTGATCTTCAGGGGTGCTCTACATTTTTGTTTTGCAGTCTCAGAAAGGGCTAGCGAGATACCATTATATCATATTATATCGTGATTGTTTTGAAAAAGTGTTGTCATCCGAGATTTATTATTATTGCTCGCTAGTTAATGTAGATGTGGGACCTTATTGTGAATATGGTTAGTTCATAACCTTTGCTAAAAACCTGAACATTAGTTAGACATATTTACAACAAGATCAAACAAAGTTTGTAAAAGTTTTTCTTTGTCACTTTCAATTTGTCAACTGAATTGCTTGAGGACAAACAATGGGTTAAGCTTGGGGGAGTTGATACGACTCCATCGTATCTACTTTTCCAAACTCTTTTGCCCATGTTTTGGACTCTAATTTGCATGATTTGAATAGAACTAACCCGGACTGACGCTGTTTTCAACAGAATTGCCATGGTGTTATTTTTGTGCAGAAATCAAAGTTCTCAGATTGACCTGAAAATTTACGGAGGATTTTTGTGGAATATATAAAAAATATTGGCGCAAGAAGTAACCAGAGGGGGCCACCCAGAGGCCACAAGCCCTGGGGGGGGCTGCAGGCTTGTGGGCCCCTGGACCTCCTCTGACCCTAACTCCAACATTATAAGTACCTATTCGGGGAGAAAAAATCAGGGAGAAGGATTCATCACGTTTTACGATACGGAGCCGCCGCCGCCACCTCCTGTTCTTCCTCCAGAGGACAGATCTGGAGTCTGTTTTGGGCTCCGGAGAGGGGGATTCGTCGCCATCATCATCACCAACCTTCCTCCATCACCAATTTCATGATGCTTATCGCCGGGAGTGAGTAATTCCATCGTAGGCTTGTTGGACGGTGATGAGTTGGATGAGATTTATCATGCAATCGAGTTAGTTTTGTTAGGGTTTGATCCCTAGTATCCACAATGTTCTGAGATTGATGTTGCTATGACTTTGCTATGCTTAATGCTTGTCACTAGGGCCCGAGTGCCATGATTTCAGATCTGAACCTATTATGTTTTCATGAATATATGTGTGTTCTTGATCCGATCTTGCAAGTTGTAGACACCTATTATGAGTTACGATCCGCATACCCCAAGCTGACAATAACTGGGATTCTTTCCGGTGATTACGTAGTTTGAGGAGTTCATGTATTCACTAAGTGCTAATGCTTTGGTCCGGTTCTCTATTAAAATGAAGCCTTAATATCCCTTAGTTTCCATTAGGATCCCGCTGCCACGGGAGGGTAGGACAAAAGATGTCATGCAAGTTCTTTTCCATAAGCACATATGACTATATACGGAATACATGCCTACATTACATTGATGAATTGGAGCTAGTTCTGTGTCACCCTAGGTTATAACTGTTGCATGATGAATGCCATTCGACATAATTATCCATCACTGATCCATTGCCTACGAGCTTTTCACATATTGATCTTTTCTAACTTACTTTGCCGTTGTCACTTTACAATTGCTACAAAACTGTTACTGTTACTTTTGCTACCGTTACCGTTACTTCCATACTACTTTGCTACTAAATACTTTGCTGGAGATATTAAGTCTTTCATGTGTGGTTGAATTGACAACTCAACTGCTAATACTCGTGAATATTCTTTGGCACCCCTTTTTTCGAATCAGTAAATTTGGGTCGAATACTCTACCCTTGAAAACTATTGAGATCCCATATACTTGTGGTTTATCACTTATATCTTCCTTAAAACAGCCACCATACCTACCTATCATGGCATTTCCATAGTCATTCGACATATATAGCCATGCAACTTCCACCGTTCTGTCACGTGACTTGTGTGTTCATCATCCTATTGCTTTGCATGATTATATAGAGCTAAAATGATATTTGTGGCAAAGACACTATTCATCATTATTATATATGTTACGCTAGATCATTGCACATCCTGGTACACTGCCAGAGGCAATTATATAGAGTCATATTCTTTCAGTTTTATTGAATTTTAAATAAATAAGAGCAGATGATCATCATTATTACAGCATTGTCTTAGTGAGAAAAGGATGGTGGAGACTATGATTCCCCCACAAGTCGGGATGAGACTCTGAACAAGAAATGAAAAATAAAAAAAGGCCAAAAAGAGCCCAAAAAACAAGAGAAAAAGAGAAAAGGGGCAATGTTACTATCCTTTTCCACACTTGTGCTTCAGAGTAGCACCATGTTTTTCATATAGAGAGTCTCCTGAGTTATCATTTTCATATATACTAGTGGGAATTTTTCATTATAGAGCTTGGCTTGTATATTTCTATCATGGGCTTCCTCAAATGCCCAGGGTCTTCATGAGCAAGCAAGTTGGATGCACACCCACTTAGTTTCCATTGAGCTTTCATATACTTATAGCTCTTAGTGCATCCGTTGCATGGCAACCCCTACTCCTTGAATTGATATCGATTGATGGGCCTCTCCATTGTCCGTTGACCCGCTGAGCTGATGCGAGACTTTCTTCCTTTTGAATTTCCTTATTGATCCCTACCACCGCATTCTATTCCACCTATAGTGTTGTATCCATGGTTCACGCTCATGTATTGCGTGAAGTTGAAAATGTTGAAGCATGTTAGAAGTACGATCCAGTTGCATGGTTTGACACCGGGTGCTCATGATTTATATTTATGCGGTGTAGGCGGAGTCATGCCATGCTAACATGATAAAATGAGTTGGGATAACACTCGTTAAGCATCATATATTTTGAAAAAGTAATGATTGTGTTTCATATATTCATGGATGATATTATTACTACATCGTTTCTCAATATTTATACCATAAAGAGATTACATGATAAACATGCTAGGCAGCATTCAACGTCAAAAATTTTGTTTTTATCATTTACCTACTCGAAGACAAGCATGAATTAACCTTGGGGATGTTGATACATCTCCAATGTATTTACAATTTTTTATTTATTTCATGCTATTATATTATCAATCTTGGATGCTTTATATGCTTTATTATGCTATTTTATATCATTTTTTGGCACTGGCCTATTAACTCAATGCCCAGTGCCAGTTGCTGTTTTTGCTTGTTTTTGGCTTTTCAGAAAATCAATACCAAACGAAGTCCAAACACGATGAAACTTTATGGTGGGACCGAGCCAATATCCCAAGTTTTTCCCCTCTTCTGCTGCATATTTTGGACTATAGACAGTCTGGCTATAATGACTTGGAGATTGCCAAAACTTGGGATATTGGCTCGGTCCCACCATCAACCTTTATTTACAACAAATTGAATATTTTCTCAAAGTGCAATTCTATGGGCCATCTGAGGTGGGAATGCCCTGAGTCTTTTGGCAGCATCGATCACGGAAAATATCAGCAGCCCGCCGAGAAGCCTTCAAAAGGAATTGGGCCCCCAGCTTCATTTGGCCCAACATGCGTAGTTTGCCTCTCGGATGGGCATGTGTCCTCTTTGTGTCCCTCAAAGCTATTTTGCACGCATTGCAACCTGTTGGGCCACTCTTTCTCTGATTGTGGTAATCTAGATTGTGCATATCTTTGGTGGTAGCCTAAGATGGGCCCCTTTGTTGTTCATTCCTTCCCGGCAAATATTCCCAAGATATCTGCCCAGGCTACTCATATTCCATCCTCTGCCTTGGTCATTACTAATGCTGCTCCCCAAGGCCATGTCAAATCGCAGGTCAGTCGGAATCATATCCCCACTTGCCCTGCTACGTTCAATGACCAACCGAGGCTGCATATAAAACAAGTAAGAAAATCAACACACTCCCTTAATTGTGCCGCCTGTGGTTTGGCTGGACACTTGGCAATCTCCTATTGGAGGACAAGGGGGCGGGGTTACTAGTTTGGCAACCCAAATCGACCCAGTCTGCCGCTCCGCATTCCACCTCCCCTGTTTCTCCCCCTTCGAGCTCTCCTCCACCTGCAACAATGGCTAACTGCCCTATGAATGTCGTCCCCTACATCCCCATGGGGATGACGATCGAGCTGGGGCCGGAGAGTAGAGTGGTTCGTGGCGACATGGCGGTGCATCCTGTTCCTCCCCTCAACCATGATTTTCTCGCCATTGCCGAGGTCAACAGACATGTTCCACATCATCATAAAGCTGCTCTAAGGGAGGTAATCACTGGCCTGCTGCATGAATCCCATTTTTCCCTTCTGAGGTTGATGATCATCCCCTGGGCATTGCTATCTTTGGGTTTGCCAAACCTTTAGTGCGAGATACTATTGTGGGAATAACCTTTGAGATTGATGCCGAGGTTGAAAGGGATATGAACACTATTGTCTCTTTTGTGCCGCACGATGAAGCTCTGAATATGAGGCTCACCACCTACGGCCCTGCGGTTTGGATCTTGTATGTGGGCTTCCCCTATGATTATCAGACTTACCATTACCTGCATAGATCTGTGGACAGTTTTGGTAGTCTCATGCATTGGTATAATCCTAGAGGTGACAGGAAATTTGTTCTGGTCCGTGTCAAAGTCATTAGTCTCCGCCTTGTTCCAAAGAGTCTAGTGATCCGCTAGCTAGGAGGAGATAGGCACTGTTGTACTGTTTGCGTCACCATGCTGCGTAGTAGTGACTGGAACGCGCATCTGCCTGAAGTTCCACCTGCAGGAGAAGATCCTCCACCCGACAATGGTATTCCACATCCTCTGTACGGTGATGAGCTTACTGCTGAGCAGCTCTATCAGCTGCAACTCAATAACTGGATTGCTCAGCAGGGGCTGCCAACAATGCTGCTGCTGCAAACAATGATGAGGGTTTGCAGAATGTGGATGTGGAATTCCAACCAAACTGGGGTGAATGGCCACCTTCACCTCCACAGATACCTCCGGCTTTGTATAACTTCCAAGAGTGGTTAGCCAATGAAGGGCTGCAGGTTAATGATGGCATCCATCCACCTAATAATCTTCAGGACAGCCCTGCTGCAGCATGGAATGACTCCATTTCCCTTCAGAGCAGCTCTGCCACTAGCTCTGACTCTGAGGCTATGGTTCTTGTCCCAGTCAACATTTTACAAGCCTTGCAGCGAAGCAGTTCTTTGGTCTTTAGTCCTGCTCCCACTCAAGATTTGGTGGTCAGTAACAATTTTGTTGAGTCTTTCTCTGGCCCTACAATGGCTCTGCAGCAACTCCAGTTCAATATTCAGGTTTCAAATGCTGGTATAAACATTAGCTTCACTGCAGATTCTGAGATGATCAGCTCCATGCTTCTGAATGAGCCTCCGTCATATGTGCATGTTACCAACTTCTTGTCTAGTAGGATCATGCCTACTTTGGCCACCTTTGGGCCATGGGCGCATGGTTATGGTATTAAACCTGCAAGTCTGAATATTCAGTTAGTTGTGACCAATGCTGAAGATGGATAGTTGGATGCTTCTGCTACTGTCACCTCTCTTGATGCTGCAGGTACTTACAACTCTTCCACCCAGCTTTGGACTATTGTTGCTAGTGAATCACCCAATGTTCAGGCCAGCACTGTAACTATAACTGAGCTCAATGATGATCTGGTGGCATCTTCTGATGGCTTAGCGATGACTGGTACAGATTCTGTGCCTGGGGACTCTTCTGTTGGAGTGTCTAAGGGCAAACATGGTAAAAACAAAGCCCCAATCTCTGTCATGCAGGTTCACCGCAGCAATCGCTCCAACAAGTATGATGGCTTCAAGGTGCCTCTCATAACTGACAGCAAGGCCAAGACCTCCAAAGTTAAACCAAGGGTGATCCCAAATGTGGCCTCTACAGTTGTCATAACTGATTTTTCCGAGGAACAATCTGTTGCCGTGCCACCACCACTGTCAATCACTGAGATACAGCAGATTGGATCCACCCGGTGTGCAATTCCTCTTGAAGAACTCACTGAAGATGTGCTTCTTACTTATCAGGAGGGGGGCCATCCAATGCTTAATTTCGCTTGCTTTTTATCTAGCTTTTAAATGGTACTTCTTTCGAACTGGAACGTACTTTGTTGGAACGTCCGGGGCCTAAACTCAGACCCTAAGCTTTTGGCTCTATCGAACGCTATTTCCTCTAGTGGCTGTGCCGTGATTTGCTTGCAAGAAACGAAAAAGCCCTCTTTTGATAATATGTTCATTAAGTCATGCTGTCCTAAACGATTTGATAAATATGCTTATATTCCCTCTCAAGGAGCCTCTGGAGGTATTGCAACCATTTGGAACATCTCTATTTTCACTGGTACGGTACTTATGGAAGAAGAATTCGCTCTAGTGATTAAATTGAAATCCACACAATCGGCCCAAGAATGGACCCTTGTAAACATATATGGACCCTGTCAAGGTGATCTCAGAGTGGATTACACAAATTGGCTTCTGAACTTAAACATCCCTGCCACTGAAGATTGGTTACTACTTGGTGATTTTAATTACATTCGAAGAACTTCTAATCGCAATAAACCGGGTGGTAACATAAATGACATGATCACATTTAATGATTTTATCCGATCTCAGGGGCTCATTGAGCTACCAATTAAAGGTAGGGCATATACATGGAGTAACATGCAGCAATAACCTTTGCTTGAACAACTGGATTGGTTTCTAACCACCACTAATTGGACTGTCACATATCCAAATACTTTGGTAAAACCCCTAGGGAAACCAGTCTCTGATCACATTCCTTGTGTAGTGACCATTGAAACTACAATTCCAAAAAGTAACATATTCAGGTTTGAATCCTCCTGGGTGCAACATCCAGGGTTCATGGAGCTTGTTTCAGAGGTTTGGAATAGATCAGTCAATTCTACAAATGCTGCCACTGTGCTATGCCGCAAGTTTAAAATGTTAAGATATGAACTCAAGCACTGGAGTAAAAGGATATCTAAACTTAGCATTGCAATCGAAAATTCAAACTCCACACTGGCAGATCTTGATGCTCGAGAAAATAAAAGGGTTTTGTCAACCCCAGAACGCAACTTTAGGACAATCCTAAAAAAGCACATTCTTCGACTGTTAAATTATCAGAAGCAATACTGGAAAAAAAGATGCACAATTCGCTGGGTTCAATTTGGAGATGAGGACCCAAAATTTCTTAAAGCCCTTGCTTCAGAAAGATACAGAAGAAACAACATAACCAATCTTCGTCTTGATAATGGCACATCTGTGGAAGACCATGCTAGGAAAGAGGCTCTCATCTACCACACCTACAAGGACAGGCTTGGTTCTTCTCGTGGCTATCATATGAAATTTGATCTTCCTAATATTATCAAATGAAGTGATGACTTGGACCTGCTTACTGCCCCTTTCTCCAAACAAGAAATCGATGATGTTGTCAAAGAAATGCCGGCTGATAGAGCTCCAGGCCCCGATGGTTTTACGGGTCACTTCATTAAATCTTGCTGGCACATAATCAAAGAAGACTTCTACAGACTTTGTGAGCAGTTCCATGAAGGGACCCTAAACTTGGAAAGCATCAATGAGGGCTTCATCACACTAATTACAAAAGTCCCTTCGCCTGAGACAGTTAATGACTTTCGGCCTATCACATTTCTAAATTGCTGCCTCAAAATAATCACTAAGCTGTTGGCCAACCGCCTCCAAAAGATCATTCTCAAGCTGGTTCATCGAAATCAATACGGTTTCATCAAACGAAGAACTATAGAAGACTGCCTTGCTTGGGCCTTCGAGTACATCCATCAGTGCCAAGTTTCCAAGAAGAAAATAGTTCTACTAAAACTTGACTTCGCCAAAGCATTCGACACAATCGAACATGGTGCTATGCTTGAGATTATGAAACATATGGGCTTCAATGACAAGTGGCTTTCCTGGATCAAATCTATTTTTTCTTCTGGTAAATCTTCAGTGCTTCTCAACGGTGTTCCAGGTAGGCAATTCCATTGCAAAAGTGGTGTTCGGCAAGGAGATCCCTTGTCACCCCTCCTCTTTGTTATTGCAGCTGATCTCCTTCAAGCTGCCATTAATGACGCTTTTCTACAAGGGAAGATCCATCTGCCCTTTGAAAGACAGTGACAACTTCACTACCCTGTTATTCAATACGCGGATGACACAATAATCATCATGCCAGCATGTCCAGCTCAAGCACATACTACAAAAGGAATGCTTAATGATTTTGCTACTTCCATTGGTCTCAAGATAAATTTCCATAAGTCCACACTCATACCGATGAATTGTGATGATGACCTTACAAATGAGCTTACTAACATCTTTGAATGCAAAGTTGGCAATATGCCATTCACTTACCTAGGCCTTCCCCTGGGGACTGGTAAACCCTCTATCCAAGACCTAATGCCGATGGTATGCTCTATGGAACGAAGATTATCTTCTACTCTATCTATGATGTCGTATGGGGCCAAGCTCTCATTGCTAAACACTGTCATCACCTCGTTCATCATTTTTGCTCTATGCACTCTCAAGTTTCCACCGAAAATCTTGGAATTATTGGATAAGATTCGTCGGAAATGTCTCTGGACAAAAAAGACTGAGCAGGGGGAGAAATGCAATTCTTTGGTTGCCTGGGATAGGATTTGTCGCCCAAAAGAAAGTGGAGGCCTCGGGATCATCAATTTAAAAATCCAAAGTGACGCTCTTCTCCTTAAATATTTGCACAAATTCTATAACCAGCACGACCTCCCTTGGGTTGATCTCATCTGGTCTACATACTACACAGACAAGATACCACATGCTTCTGATCCATGTGGCTCGTTCTGGTGGAGAGATGTCCTCAAACTAACTCCAATCTGTCGTGGCATCTCCAAAGTTAAGGTTAACCGTGGTGATAATGTGCTCATGTGGAAAGACCTCTGGCTTGATCAGACTCTAGCTGACTCACACCCAAGGGCCTTTTCATTTGCCAAGAATGAGGATGTCTTAGTACAAAATTTTCTCCATGTCTCTTCCTTAGATGAGGCGTTCCATCTACCCCTCTCCATTGAGGCACATGCAGAAGTTCGCGACATCCAACGCCTTGTGGCCCATATTGTTTTACACGACGACCCGACCACTAGAGACTTGTGGTCATACTCCTGGGGCTCTACAGAATATACTGCACGAAGATTTTATAAATTCTGCTTCAGGGATATCAAAGCCCATAAAACATATCACTGGCTGTGGAAATCCAAAGTTACAATCAAGATAAAAGTTTTCGGTTGGCTTCTCCTTTCTGATCGCCTCAATACAAGAGAAATGCTCAAGAGAAGGCACTACAATGTGGGAGATGACCTAACCTGCCTCCTTTGAAGGTCAAGCACAAGAAGATGTGGACCACATGATCCTGAACTGCCCATTCAGCAAGTACTGTTGGTCAAAACTTGGGATGAACCCTGGACATCATACCACGTGGCTGATTTGGTTGGAAACGGCCAAGCTAAATTGGAACAAACCTATGTTCATGGAGGCCTTTCTTCAAGCATCTTGGAGTATATGGAAGGAGAGGAATGACAAGCTTTTCAGAAATATCAGCCCCTCCTACAATTCTTGGCTAGCTAGATTTAAAACAGACTTTGGCTTACTACAATATAGGGTGAAAGATAACATGAAGGACTTTATCTTCCTACTCTTAGACTCCCTACCTTCTGACTAGTTTTGTTTTCTAGTCTTACCTCCCCCCAAAACCACAAAGTGGTAAGGGGTGCACTCTGTATAGCTCTTGTACAATGTATAATGTAACATTTTGAAAGTAATATATCACAGTGGGAGACTCTCCCACTGTCACAGGTTTCAAAAAAATGAAGCAGTTTCTGTATGGCCATCAACAGCTTCATCCATGTCAGTGGCCTCATCATACTCTAGCACGTCGGTTAAATCATCGACTATAGCGACTAGGTGGGTGGTGGGTGGAACGTAAATTTCCTGATCGTCGGCTTTAAGTCTGGTCTTGTCATAAACCGAGGTCGGACCGTCCGAGATTGATAGGCTCTAGATGCAGTCGAGAATCTTATGTAGCTGAGATAGTTCCTCGGGGTTCATGGTCTGGCTGTAGGCAGGGCTAACTCGAAGTACACCCCATGTATAGCATGGCACATCTTCAGCGTTATGAGGATTCGAAGTTGACTCTGGATCCGGCACAAGATTCGGCTCTAAGTATGATGTGTTGTCCGAGATGGGATCGAACTTGTGTCAGGGCTTGACGCCGGGACGAGATTGCCCGTGGTTGATGTGTTTGGTTCCTCCGGCGGTGCCGGGGATCCTAATCCGACTTTCCTAAAGGAGATCGGTTTTGGAGTCGAGCCCCCAATGTCTGATAGGCCCACAATCTGACATGGTGTCCAGCCTGACAGGACAAGCTCGCCGCGTGAATCTATGATGTATTCCAAGCCTCCGAAAGTCATGATCTGATCTAGGCATAGTTCTCAATCGAGGCCAGATGGCCCACCGAATCGGTGCAAAATATCATGCTGCTGAACACGAAAAGTTGGCCGGGGACGTATATGTTTCCATGGCCGGTGTTGCAGTTAATCTGCAGATGAGCCATCAATCCCTCTGTTGATCATACATCGAAACTCTCAATGAAAGCACCAGTGTCGGTGTGAAAACCGGCAGACCATGGGGTAGGGCGTCCCAAGCTGTGGATCTCGGATTGGTGGTAATAGGAACAAGGGACACGATGTTTACCCAGGTCCGGGCCCTCTTGATGGAGGTAAAACCCTACGTCCTGCTCTTATTTATATTGGTGGAGATGTATCGAGTGCAAGCTTGATCTACCTCGAGATCGTAAGTTATGTTCTAACCCTAGGGCTAGGTGAATGTAATTTTGGTTCCGCCCCCTCTACAGGCTAAACCCTTTGGCTTATATACACGCCAAGTAGGGCATCGAGAGTTACATGGTCGGTATCCAGGGGAATCACATGGAGGTGGCAGGAGATGTCTTGGAGTGTACATCAAATCTTCGATAGATGCAATCTTGTAACATCCAGGTGTGCAGCTTCCGGAGTCCATCCAGTGGGGAGTGAGGCCCACAAGTCCAGCCAGAGGAATATGGGCCGACTCGGTTTGCACCCCTTAGTCCAGGACAGTGTCACCTACTTTAAATTCCCGTTTTTGGATTCTTTTGTCATGCCATCTTTTAACTTTTTCTTTAAATAACTTAGCATTTTCATAAGCTTGTTCCTCCATTCATCTAATGAGCTAATATCAAATAACCTCTTTTCACCGACAAGTTGACATAAAAATTAAGTTCTTTTATTGCCCGATAAGCTTTATGTTCTAACTCAAGAGGTAAATGACATGCTTTTCCATAGACCATTTTATATGGAGACATTCCCATAGGGTTTTTATAAGTAGTTCTATAAGCCCATAATGCATCATCAAGTTTCTTAGACCAATTCTTTCTGGATCTATTAACGGTCTTTTGCAAAATTAATTTTATTTCTCCATTGCTCAATTCAACTTGACCACTACATTGAGGATGATAAGGTGGCGCAATTCTATGGTTGACATCATATTTAGCAAGAAGTTTATGGAAAGCACCATGAATAAAATGTGAACCACTATCAATAATTAAATATCTAGGGACTCCAAACCTTGGGAAAATAACTTCTTTAAGCATTTTAATTGAGATGTTATGATAGCAGTACTAGTTGGAATAGCTTCTACCCACTTAGTAACGTAATTAACAGCAAGTAAAATATGAGTATACCCATTAGAGGAAGGAAAAGGTCCCATATAATCAAAACCCAAACATCGAATGGTTCAATAATAAGTGAATAATTCATAGGCATTTCCTGACGTCTATCAATATTACCAATTCTTTGACATTCATCACAAGATAAGACAAACTTACGTGCATCCTTGAAGAGAGTAGGCAAATAAAAACCAGATTGTAATACCTTATGTGCAATTGTATCTCCAGCATGGTGCCCTCTGTATGCCTTGGAATGACACTTCCGTAGGATTTGTTCCTGTTCATGCTCAGGCACACAACGTCTAATAACACCATCTACTCCTTTATATAGATGTGGGTCATCCCAAAAGTTGTGTCTTAAATCAAAGGACTTTTTATTTTGTTGGTATGTGAAATTAGGTGGTATATATTTAGCAACAATGTAATTAGCATAGTCTGCATACCAAGAATTATTATGAGAAGCATTTATAACAGCTAATTGCTCAGCGGGAAAACTATCATCAATAGGTAGTGGGTCATCAAGAAAAGTTTCCATCATAGACAAGTTATCTGCTACAGGATTCTCAGCTCCCCTTCTACCAGTAATATGCAAATCAAACTCTTGTTATAATAACACCCACCTAATTAATCTAGGTTTAGCATCTTTCTTTTCCATAAGATATTTAATAGCAGGATGATCAATATGAATGGTAACTTTAGAATCAACAATATAGGGTCTGAATTTTTCACATGCAAATACAACTTCTAAAAATTCTTTCTCAGTAGTAGCATAATTTCTTTGAGCATTGTCTAAAGTCTTACTAGCATAATGAATAACATTCAATTTCTTATCAACTCTCTGACCTAGAACAACACCAATAGCATAATCACTTGCATCACACATCTATAATACCTAAATAGTTCATCCCCACTGCCCTATTTCTCTTGACATGCAGCCTATCCACCTCATCACTTGCCACATTAGCATTTTTCTTCCAATCATCACCAGTCTATATGGCCATGTTGTATTTATCTGACTTAAGTAACCAGCTGAAGCCCTGCCATATTCCCCTCGATGAAGACAGATCAACCTTAAATGTCCCACCAAAATGCCTCTCCCTTGAGAAATGGAAAGACATCATTGTAGCACTGCAGCCGCATCGTCTGCCTGATCCGTCTCCTCAGTTTCTCTGCACGAACGATTAATTTCTCTCAGCAACAAATCTCTTCCTATTAATTTCCACGCCAGCATTCTACCTTCTCTTACTAATGATCTCCTCCACCAACACACATTCCTTCCATCTAGACAACAAGCTTTGTGTGAAGGAGCAGGTCCTTGTATGCCCGTGCCCGGGCTTTGGAGCCATCGAGGTTGAGCGCGGGAGGAGCAGACTATGGAGTCGCGCACGAGGGAGCATCCAGCGAAGCATGAGGCATCCAATGGCGGTGTCGGTGTGAAGGTGCGTTAGGCAGTACTAGGGATAGCGATTGGCTCGATTTCTCTCGATTCATGCGCTCGGTGAAGCCCCCTCCTCTCATATTGTGTTGGGTTAGCTACAGGCCATCTTATTTGTTGTATGTTTTTCTTATTTCTCCTAAATCACACTTGACAGGTTGGAGCTCGGCCGCCATGGCGATTTGGAGGCTTAGGGCTGGAGGGGGAGTACTCTGTTCCGCCACCGGCTCACCTGATTATCCCTGTGATAGATCCGCCACGGCCTCTGACGGCACCGCCACCATCGTGTAATCGTGTTCCCGTCGTATGCCTTCTGATTGCGAGCTTCCTCATGGAGTAATCGAACGAAAAGCGAAGAAACAGCTCTCCCCGTGCTCTTCAACAGCCAGATCCAAGCCAGAGGACGAAAGACCGCACAACCTTGTTGATCTGTATGTATCTCTTCCTTCCTATGATGTTTCCCAATGATCTATGGTTATCCTATGATGTTTGAGTACATCTGTTTTGTCCTGTGGGTTAATCGTGATCTTGGTTGGTATGATTGTATATTTTATTTATGGTGTTGTCCTACGGTGCCCTCCGTCTCATGCAAACGTGAGGGGCCCTTGCTGTAGTGTGTTGCAATATGTTCATGGTTTGCTTACGGTGGGTTGCGAGAGTGACAGAAACTTAAACCCGAGTAATTGGGATATGACGTATGGGAGTAAAGAGGACTTGATACTTAATGCTATGGTTGGGTTTCACGACCTTAATGATCTTTAGTAGTTGCGGATGCTTTCTAGAGTTCCGATCATTAGTGCATATGATCCAAGTAGAGGAACTATGTTAGCTCATGCCTCTCCCTCATATAAAATTACAAGAATGATTACCGGTACTTATTATCGATTACCTAGGGCCAAATAACTTTCTTGTTGACAAAAGCTCTCCACTAAAACTAACTTAGTCATGTATTTATCTAAACAGCCCCTAGATTTTATTTACGTCTTCTTTATTATCTTGCAAACCTATCCTATCACACCTACAAAGTACTTCTAGTTTCATACTTGTTCTAGGTAAAGCGAACGTCAAGCGTGCGTAGAGTTGTATCGGTGGTCAATAGAACTTGAGGGAATATTTGTTCTACCTTTAGCTCCTGGTTGGGTTTGACACTCTTACTTATTGAAAGAGGCTACAATTGATCCCCTATACTTGTGGGTTATCAAGACTTTTTCTGGTGCCGTTGCCGGGGAGCAATAGCGTGGGGTGAATATTCTCGTGTGTGCTTGTTTGCTTTATCACTAAGTAGTTTTATTTCCTATTCTAAGTTGTTCTCTATCTTTACTTATGGATATGGAACACGAAACACCAAAAAAATTAGTTGTACTTGCTACTCATGGAGATGGGGAACCTCCTAAAACCCTCGATGCTCGTTATGTAAAAGATATTATGCACTACTTTGATAATCCTGAGAAAACCCCATTCAACTATATAATGGGAGTAACGTTGGACCAACATGAATACTTTAGGGATTATCGCTTGACACAAAAAGGGAAACTTTTATGGGATCAAATTCATATGTTGCATTGGTATGCTTGGGAGCTATGCTTGAGATATGATTATACTTGTTGCTCTAGGATGAACGCTCCACATCTTCGCTTTTCATGTGAATTTAATGCTAATGAAACCTTAGCTTCTTATGCTAATGGTATATATGATTACTATGATGTGGAACGAATAGAAGAATTTGTTGCTTTTAAGGGTGCATATGAAATTGAATCTTTGTTTGAAAAGTATGAAGATTTTGATGATTCAGTTTATAGACCTGAAAATTTTGCTATCCTTAAATATTGCTATGATAATTATAAGTTCAATTCCGATATTGATGAATTTATTGAGAGAGTCTCCGCTGTCCAAGAAGAGACTAATATTTTGCAGGATTCTATGGAAGAAGGAATTGATGAAACTGTGAGCTCATTGGATGAAAAAGATGATGAGGAGAGCGAAGAACAAAAGTAGGAAGATCGGATTAGCTACCCGTGCCCACCTTCTAATGAGGGTAACTCTTCAACTCATACATTATTTAATTTCCCTTCGTGCTTACCGAAGGATGATTGCGATAATAATTGATATGATCGCGTTGATTCATTTGAAATATCCCTTTTTGATGAACTTGATGCTTGCTATGCTTGTGGCCAAGATGCCAATATGAATGATGCTTATGGAGATGAACTTGCTATAGTTCCTTATGTTAAGAATGAAATTGTTGCTATTGCACCCACACATGATAGTCCTATTATCTTTATGAATTCTCCAAACTACACTATATCGGAGAAAATTGCACTTATTAAGGATTACATTGATGGGTTGCCTTTTACCGTTGCACATGATGATTTTGATGAGTACAATATGCATGTGCTTTCTGCTCCAACTTGCAATTATTATGAGATAGGAACTACATCTCCACCTCTCTATGTTTCCAACACGAAAAATTTGCAAGAAACTTCTTATGCTATGTATTGGCCTTTACTTGATGTGCATGAATTGTTCTTGTATGACATGCCGATGCATAGGAAGAGAGTTAGACTTCGTCATTGCTTGATATATGTTGCTTTGTGCTCACTACTAAATGCTAAATCAGTGTTGATTCAAATTGGCTTTGATATACCTTGGGATCCGGGTGGATCCATTACTTGAGCACCTTATGCCTAGCTTAATGGCTTTCAAGAAAGCGCTGCCATGGAGACAACCCGGAAGTTTTAGAGAGTCATTTATTTCTGTTGAGTGCTTTTATAAAGTTTAAAAATAAAAAAATATAGAGGGGAACTTAAAACTTCAGAAAAAGAAAAGTGAAAGTGAGATAGACGAGCACCATGGAAGCGGGAGCTAGCCTTGAACTTTGTTCATGCCCTTGGAAACTTTGTGAATCTTAATTACAGAAAAATTTCAAAAAAAAATAATTATCCCCTTGTACAATTCCATTGTATTATAAAAATAATGTGCCAAGGTTTGCCTTTAGGATGTTTAAATTGCTTGTTGGTTTGTGCGGTGCAAAACAGAAACTTCGGCTGTAGTGCGTGATTTTACATTTTTTACTGGAATGTCAAATTGTTCTGAAACTTTTTGCACTGTCTTTCTATAAAAATATGTTTATTTTTCCTATTTTTTGAATTTTTGCAGTACCAGAGGTATGGTGAATGTTCACATTACTACAGACTGTCCTGTTTAAGACAGATTCTATTTTTGATGCATTGTTTGCTTGTTTTGATGAAACTATCGATTTCTATCAGTGGATTAAGCCATGGAAAAGTTATATTAAAGTAGCTACAATGAAAAAAAATATGAATTGGTTTGCAACAGTACTTAGAGTAGTGATTTGCTTTATTATACTAACGGATCTTACCGAACTTTCTGTTGAGTTTTGTGTGGATGAAGTGATCAAAGATCGAGGAGGTGTCGATATGAGGAGAAGGAGGAGAGGCAAGAGCTCAAGCTTGGGGATTCCCAAGGAACCCCAAGTAAATATTCAAGGAGACCCAAGCGTCTAAGCTTGGGGATGCCCCGGAAGGCATCACATCTTTCTTCAACAAGTATAGGTATGTTTTCGGTTTCGTTTCGTTCATGTGATATGTGCAAATCTTGGAGCGTCTTTTGCTTTTAGTTTTCATTTTTATTTCATGTACCATGTTGTTATGAGATAGTCCATGGTTGATTTATAGAATGCTCATTGCACTTCACTTATGTCTTTTGAGTATGGCCTTGAAGAATGCTTCATGTGCTTCACTTATATCATTTGAAGTTTGGATTGCCTGTTTCTCTTCACATAGAAAACCGTTGTTTGAAGAATGCTCTTTTGCTTCACTTATATTTGTTAGAGCATGGTATTTTGTAGAAAGAATTAAACTCTCATGCTTCACTTATATCTATTTAGAGAGTCAACAGGAATTGGTCAATTGCATGGTTAGTCATAAAATCCTACATAGAACTTGTGGATCACTGAATATGATATGTTTGAGTCCTTGCAATAGTTTTGCGATATAGATATGGAATATGTTGGAGGTACTAGTAAACGGTTGTGGTTAGTAAGAATATTGGTGTTAAGGTTTGCGATTCCTGAAGCATGCACGTATAGTCTCTCGTTATGCTATGATGTTGGAGCATGATTTATTATTGATTGTCTTCCTTATGAGTGGCGGTCGGGGACAAGCGATGGTCTTTTCCTACCAATATATCCCCTAGGGGCATGCGTAGTAGTACTTTGCTTCGAGGGCTAATAAACTTTTGCAATAAGTATATGAGTTCTTTATGACTAATGTGAGTCCATGGATTATACACACTCTTACCTTTTCGTAATTTGCTAGCCTCTACGGTACAGTGCATTGCCCTTTCTCACATCGAGACGTGGTGGAAACTTCGCAGGTGCATCCAATCCCTGTGATATGATACGCTCTATCACACATAAGCCTTATTATATCTTCCTCAAAACAGCCACCATACCTACCTATTATGGCTTTTCCATGGCCATTTCGAGATATATTGCCATGCAACTTCCACCGCTTCCGTTTGATAACTTGAGCATTCATTTTCATATTGCTTTGCATGATCATATAGCTGACATACTAGTTGTGGCTCAGCCACCGTTCATCATTTTTCATACATGTTACGCTAGATCATTGCACATCCTGGTACATTGCCACAGGCATTCATATAGAGTCATATTTTGTCATAGGTATCGAGTTGTAATTTTTATTTCTTTTGAGTTATAAGTAAATAGAAGTGTGATGATCATTATTTATTTTTAGAGAAGTGCCCCTGTGAGGAAAGGATGATGGAGACTAGGATTCCCCCACAAGTCGGGATGAGACTCCGGACATTGAGAGAAAAAGAAAAAGAAAAAAAGAAGAAAAAGAAAGAAGAAGAAAAAGAAAGAAAAGAAAGAAAAGAAAAAAAAGAAAAAAGAAAAAGAAAAAATAATTAAATAAAGAGAGAAGGGGCATTGTTAGTATCCTTTACCACACTTGTGCTTCAAAGTAGCACCATGTTTTTCATATGGAGAGTCTCCTATGTTGTCACTTTCATATACTAGTGGGAATTTTTCATTATAGGATTAGATGCACACCCACTTAGTTTTCATATTGAGCTTTCGTACGCTTATAGATCTTAGTGCATTCGTTGCATGGCAATACCTACTCCTCACATTGATATCAATTGATGGGCATCTCCATAGCCCGTTGGTTAGCCGCATCGATGTGAGACTTTCTTACTTTTTTGTCTTCTTTATATTTACCCCTATCATCATACTCTATTCCACCCGTAGTGCTATATCCATGGCTTGCGCTCATGTATTGCTTGAGGGTTGGAAAAGCTGAAGCGCGTTAAAAAGTATGAACCAATTGCTCATCGGGGTTGTGCATGATAAATACTTTGTGTTAAGAAGACAGAGCATGACAAGACTATATGATTTTGTAGGGATAGCTCTCTTTAGCATTGATATTTTGAAGTACATGATTGTTTGTTGGGATGCCTGAGTATTGATGTATTTAAGTCAAATTATAGACTATTGCTTTGAATCACTTATGTATTAATATTCATGCCATGATTAGATATATGATGAAGTTTATGCTAGGTAGCATTCCACATCAAAAATTATCTTTCTTTAGCATTTACCTGCTCGAGGAAGAGCAGGAATTAAGCTTGGGGATGCCGATACGTCTCCATCGTATCTATAATTTTTGATTGTTTCGTGCCAATATTATACAAGTTTTACATACTTTTGGCAACTTTTTATATGATATTGGACTAACCTATTGATCCAGTGCCAAGTGCCAGTTCATGTTTTCTGCATGTTTTTCATATCGCAGAGTATCCATATCAAATGTAGTCCAAATGCAATAAAATTCCACGGAGAATTATTTTGGAATATATGTGAGTTTTGGGAGTTGGAATCACCGCAAACGGAGGCTCGTGGTGGGCACAACCCACCAGGGCGCGCTAGAGGAGCCAGGCGTGCCGTGGTGGGTTGTGCTCACCTCGTACGTCAGTTGGACCTCTACTTCAGACGCAAGGAAGCTTATATCCATAAAAAATAGTGTTAAAATCTCAGTGCAATCGGAGTTACGGATCTCTGGGAATATAAGAAACGGTTTTCGGCCAGATCTGGGGAACGCGAAACAGAAGAGAACAGAGAGGGAGATCCAATCTCGGAGGGTTCCCGCCCCTCCGTTGCCATGGAGACCAAGGACCAAAGGGGGAACCCTCCTCCCATCTAGGGGGGAGGCCAAGGAAGAAGAAGGAGGAGGGGCTCTCTCCCCCTCGCTTCCGGTGGCGCCGGAGTGCCACCGGGGCTAGGATCGGGACGACAATCTACATCAACAATCTTGCTACCGTCAACACCAACTTTCTCCCCCTCTATGCAGCGGTGTAACACCCCTTCTCCCCTCTATAATCTCTACTTAAACATGGTGCTCAACTCCATATATTATTTCCCAATGATCTATGGTTATCCTATGGTGTTTGAGTAGATCCGTTTTGTCCTATGGGTTAATCGTGATCTTGGTTGGTATGATTGTATATTTTATTTATGGTGTTGTCCTACGGTGCCCTCTGTCTTGCGCAAACGTGAGGGGCCCTCGCTATAGGGTGTTGCAATATGTTCATGGTTCACTTACGGTGGGTTGCGAGAGTGACAGAAACTTAAACCCGAGTAACTGGGGTATGACGTATGGGAGTAAAGAGGACTTGATACTTAATGCTATGGTTGGGTTTCACGACCTTAATGATCTTCAGTAGTTGCAGATGCTTGCTAGAGTTCCAATCATAAGTGCATATGATCCAAGTAGAGAAAGTATGTTAGCTCATGCCTCTCCCTCATATAAAATTGCAAGAATGATTATCGGTACTCGTTATCGATTGCCTAGGGACAAATAAATTTCTTGTTGACAAAAGCTCTCCACTAAAACTAACTTAGTCGTGTCTTTATCTAAACAGCCCATAGATTTTATTTACGTGTTCTTTATTATCTTGCAAACCTATCCTATCACACCTACAAAGTACTTCTAGTTTCATACTTGTTCTAGGTAAAGCGAACGTCAAGCGTGCGTAGAGTTGTATCGGTGGTCGATTGAACTTGAGGGAATATTTGTTCACCCGCTCACATGAAGCCTTCGGCATGGCAACGTAGTCAACGTCTTCGCCGGCTTTCGCAGCGACGTGTTGCTCCGGGATCGACAGGTCGGGGCAAACGGTGGCCACCTCGCCAACGTCCGCTAGAGAGGCCATGATAAACCTCTTCGTGGTCGAACGCTCGTCGGGCTCCCCAGGATACGTGGTCGAGCTTAGGCTGCGACATTCTGGAGCAGGGGATATGGATCTGGTAGGGAGGGACACCGCCGGCCTCATCTAAAATCTCAGGGGAGTGGGGCGACGGTATGGAATTGCTGGGTAACCTGAACTTTATTATCTAAGCTAGGAGGAACAGGCAGACCGACAGGGGTTGGCGGCGGCTCCTGTGGCGGTCACGAGCTAGGGTTCGAGGGGCGGAGGGGGCGGGTGGGGGACTGTGGTGGTGGTGGGGAGGGGGGGGTTGGTGTTTGAGGATACGCCACAGCTACTGAAAATTTTAGTAATGTGATGTATACTACACAACCTTCTTCTTGTAGACATTGTTGGGCCTCCAAGTGCAGAGGTTTGTAGGCAGTAGCAAATTTCCCTCAAGTGGATGACCTAAGGTTTATCAATCCGTGGGAGGCGTAGGATGAAGATGGTCTCTCTAAAGCAACCCTGCAACCAAATAACAAAGATTCTCTTGTGTCCCCAACACACCCAATACAATGGTAAATTGTACAGGTGCACTAGTTCGGCGAAGAGATGGTGATACAAGTGCAATATGGATGGTAGATATATGTTTTTGTAATCTGAAAATATAAAAACAGCAAGGTAACTAATGGTAAAAGTGAGCGTAAACGGTATTGCAATGATAGGAAACAAGGCCTAGGGTTCATACTTTCACTAGTGCAAGTTCTCTCGACAATAATAACATAATTGGATCATATAACTATCCCTCAACATGCAACAAAGAGTCACTCCAAAGTCACCAATAGCGGAAAACAAACGAAGAGATTATGGTAGGGTACGAAACCACCTTAAAGTTATTCTTTCCAATCAATCCATTTGGGCTATTCCTATAAGTGCCACAAACAGCCCTAGAGTTCGTACTAGAATAACACCTTAAGATACAAATCAACCAAAACCCTAATGTCACCTAGATACTCCAATGTCACCTCAAGTATCCGTGAGTATGATTATGCGATATGCATCACACAATCTCAATTCGTCTATTCAAACCAACACATAGCACCTCAAAGAGTGCCCCAAAGTTTCTACCGGAGAATCACGACGAAAACGTGTGCCAACCCCTATGCATAGGTTCATGGGCGGAACCCGCAAGTTGATCACCAAAACATACATCAAGTGAATCATGTGATATCCCATTGTCACCACAGATACGCACGGCAAGACATACATCAAGTGTTCTCAAATCTTTAAAGACTCAATCCGATAAGATTACTTCTAGGGGAAAACTCAATCCATTACAAGAGAGAAGAGGGGGAGAAGAAACATAAGATCCAACTACAATAGCAAAGCTCGCGATACATCAAGATCGTGCCAAATCAAGAACACGAGAGAGAGAGAGAGATCAAACACATAGCTACTGGTACATACCCTCAGCCCCGATGGTGAACTACTCCCTCCTCGTCATGGAGAGTGCAGGGATGATGAAGATGGCCACCGGTGAGGGTTCCTCCCTCCGGCAGGGTGCCGGAACAGGGTCCCGATTGGTTTTTGGTGGCTCTGGAGGTTTTGCGGCGGCGGAACTCCCGATCTAATCTCTGTTCTGGAAGTTTTAGGGTACGTGGAGTTATATAGGCGGAAGAAGCACGTCAAGGGAGCCACGAGGGCCCCACGAGGCAGGGGGCGCGCCCCCCACCCTCGTGGATTCCTCGTTCCTTCCTTGACATGGGGTCCAAGTCCATCCGGTAGCTTTCCTTCCAAAAATAACTTCCCCAGTTGATTTCGTTCCGTTTTGACTCTATTTGATATTCCTTTTCTTCGAAATACTGAAATAGGCAAAAAACAGCAAATCTGGGCTGGGCCTCCGGTTAATATGTTAGTCCCAAAAGTAATATAAAACTAGATAATAAAGCCCAATGTTGCCCAAAACAGTAGATAATATAGCATGGAGCAATCAAAAATTATAGATACGTTGGAGACGTATCATAATGGTGGGTGGAGATGGTGGTGGACGAGGGAGGGCGACGGTTAAAATGCCTCGGCTACTGCAATTTTACTATAAGGTCGGTGCTGGAGGAGTGTAGGCGACGGTTGAAGTACGAAGGGTACTAAAACTTGGGTAAAGGAATTGATGCGCGGCGGGAGTGCCCAAGATTGCACACGGTCCAATAACAATATGCGTGTATGATAATAAGGAAAAGTGGTGCCGAACCGCCGATTTTTGCAACGCTCAAGGCGGGTAGTTTGTTTTTATATTTCTAGCTAGCTGGTCTATCGCACACGGTTCATCCTAATTTCCAAATAAACTTACCCGCCTTTAGCTTGCACAGGTGGTGGTTTTACAGCGCACTTGCATCGCACACGGTTAAGCCAGTACCTCCACCCTTTGCTCGCGCTTGTGCGGTCGTGGTGATTTCAGCTCACTTGCATCGCACACGGTTGAGCCAATACCTCCACCTTAATTTGCTCTCGCTTGCGCGGTCGTGGTGATTTTAGCGCACTTGCATCACACATGATTGAGCCAGTACCTCCACCCCTTTGCTCGCGCTTGCACGGTCGTGGTGATTTCAGCGCACTTGCATCGCACATAGTTGAGCCAGTACCTCCACCTTAATTTGCCCGTGCTTGTGTGGTCGTGGTAATTTCAGCGCACTTGCATCGCACACGGTTGAGCCAGTACCTCCACCTTAATTTGCTCGCGCTTGCGCAGGCGTGGTGATTCACAGCGCACTTGTATCACAAACAATTAATATATTATACCCGTGTCCGTTGAGCGTCATCAGAGTCTTTGCGGCAAAAAATAACGTTAGAGAGGGTCAAAAGACAGCAACACCAGCATGTGGCCCAAATATATATGAGTGAAAAGGGTGGTCTGTGGTGTTCAAACTTCCAATGCACAACTTTGACCACGCGGGCCCATGGTTGGGCGCGTCGTTGAAGATCGATGAGAGGGGCCAGAAGTCAAGAACCACCTGGAAGAGGCCAAATATATGTACTAGTATCAATAGGAAACTATCATGGTTAAACCCTTCTCGTTGTTGGTTCAAAGGGATAGATTGTGTGGGCCCCCTAATTGTTGGTAAAGGATAGTATATATACCTCCGGGAGCGCACAGATATGTGCCGCGTCTATAAGCCGCACAAGGGAGACATGCTCGAGAAGAACACCCTGCCCCCCTATACCCTGCATGCAACCTGAAAATGGTTTATATAATCGCCATGACAGGTCAAGTCAATCATTCGTTAATTTTTTAGAGGAAAAAATAACCCATAAAAACATAGGTTTATATAATCACCATGACAGGTCCAGTCAATCATTCTTTAATTTTTTAGAGCAAAAAATAACCCATAAAAACATAGTTCCACGCCATGACCGTGTCATGGCATTTAAATGAAGCTTGAGATATGCAACTTCCCACCGGGTCACCCATCCTTGGACTACTCTAGTCCGAGCATGCTTAACTTCTGCATTCTATTCGACTGGGCTAGCAGATGGGAAGCGGGCCCTTGCTGATAAGAATTGCCTCCTTGCCTTTAAGGCGTTTCACGCTGGTCACCCTATGGGACCTACTCCCTCCTATCGCACACATTTGTGCTTTTAGAAACTATGTGGGATATTTTACATAGCCGGTGTGTCGCCGCTAGCCTTCAACGAGCACTGACACGGGTAGCGGGAAAACGATGGGAGAAGAGGCAGGAAACCGAGGAGAGGAGTGGCGAGAAACGGTAGCCTGTTTTGAATGAAAACCTAGTAGAGAAGGAAGCGTGAGCTACACGACGCATGCGCACAGTGCTTACCCATGTACTGCATGTGCCGTCGAAGGGGCTGAGGGTTGCTGTTCGATCTGGAAGCATCCAACGGTGCACACGTACGATCCGTGGGTTTGGGTTCTGGCCAATCAGAACGCATGACTCAGATCGTGCGCACAGCAGGGGGAGAATATCATATGGAAACCAACATTCAGTGGAAACCTGTGAAAACCATGAGAAAAAGATGTTTTGAAGCTTCAAAAAAATTGAAATAAATGCAGGATGTTAAGAGGATGATGTTTTATTGCCACACAAAATTTCAAGTTGAAACACATTACGAGATGTGAGCTATGAAAAAGACAAAATCGGCGTTGAATAGTGCTGAATAGTAATGTCATTATTCAGGGCTGAATTTGTCTTTTTCATAGCTCACATCTCGTAATGTTTTTCAACTTGAAATTTTGTGTCGCAATAAAACATCACCTTCTTAACATCCCACATTTTTTCAAATTTTTATGAAACTTTAAAATATGGTTTCCACGAAGTTTTCATTGAATATCGGCTTTCGTGAGTGAACCGTGTGCTATTTGAAAATATTTCGTGAGAAGAGTCTCGGCTTTTAAATCCCCGTAAATCCAAAACTAAACCGAAAATCGTGAAACCTGGCATGGTGTCACGACATGGCACTTATATGTCGAGGAATTTTTTTCGTCTATTGTGGCACAAGTTTTATTACAAGCCTCTTACAAACCGGAGCTTCTCTCAAAGAAGCCTCATGGTTCCGATAGGGAAATATGTCCCCCTTGTGGGCGAAATGTAATCACTACCTCTTTTCGCCTTGTATTTTCTTCTACGGGCAACATGGAACGACAGGATATTTGTACTGAAATTTAAACTTATTCAGGGTTTGTTTGGCCTTTTTACACACTAATTGAGTTTCCTAGGCATTTAATGTCCACAATTCAAATCTGAACTACAAATACATGCTCTAGCTCACCAAAATGGCTAGAAAAATTATACATGTGCCCTTGGGTGCATGTTTAGGTCCCATGCCAGGAATGGGAACGAATTACAACCGTACCGGTGTCTTGGTTCGTCCTCAAACATTTCGAATCTCGGTTTTTAAGTCCGCATAAATCCTAAACTCACCAGAAAGTCATCAAAGGTGGCATGGTGTCACGTCATGGCACATATATGTCATGGTAAAAACATTGTCCAATTTGGGCCAAGCTTTATTACAAACCTCTTACAAAAGACGGAGCTTCTCTCAAAGAAGCCTCGTGGTTCTGATAGGGAAACGTGTCCCCCTTGTCAGCAAAATGTAATCACTGCCTCTTTTTGCCTTGTATTTTCTTCTACGGGCAACATTGAACGACAGGATATCCGTGATGAAATTTAAACTTATTCATGGTTAATGTCCATAATTGAGTTTCCTAGGCATTTAATGTCCATAATTCAAATCTGAACTACAAATACATGCTCCAGTTCACCAAAATGGCTAGAAAAATTATACATGTGTCATTGGGTGCATGTTTAGGTCCCATGCCAGGAATGGGAACAAATTACAACCGTACCGGTGTCCTGGCTCGTCCTCAAACATTTCGAACCTCGCCTTTTAAGTCCCCATAAATCCTAAACTCACCAGAAAGTCATCAAAGGTGCCATGCTGTCATGTCATGGCACATATATGTCGTGGTAAAAACATTGTCCAATTTGGGCTAAGCTTTATTACAAACCTCTTACAAAAACTGGAGCTTCTCTCAAAGAAGCCTCGTGGTTCCGATAGGGAAACATGTCCCCCTTGTCGGCGAAACATAATCACTGCCTCTTTTCGCCTTGTACTTTCTTCTACGGGCAATGGAACGACAGGATATCCGTGCTGAAATTTAAACTTATTCAAGGTTCATTTGGCCTTTTTATACACTAATTGAGTTTCCTAGGCATTTAATGTCCATAATTCAAATCTGAACTACAAATACATGCTCCAGTTCACCAAAATGGCTAGAAAAATTATACATGTGTCCTTGGGTGCATGTTTAGGTCCCATGCCAGGAATGGGAATGAATTACAACCGTACCGGTGTCCTGGCTCATCCACAAACATTTTGAATCTCGGCTTTTAAGTCCCCATAAATCCAAGCTTTATTACAAACCTCTTACAAAAACTAGAGCTTCTCTCAAAGAAGCCTCATGGTTCTGATAGGGAAAAGTGTTCCCCTTGTCGGCGAAACGTAATCACTGCCTCTTTTCGCCTTGTATTTTCTTCCACGGGCAACATGGAATGACATGATATTCGTGCTGAAATTTAAACTTATCCAGGGTTCGTTTGGCCTTTTGTACACTAATTGATTTTCCTAGGTATTTAATGTCCATAATTCAAATCTGAACTACAAATACATGCTCCAGTCCACTAAAATGGCTAGAAAATTTATACATGTGTCCTTGGGTGCATGTTTAGGTCTCATGCCAGGAATGGGAATGAATTACAACCTGCTACTTCTTGAGCACTGCGTTGGTTTTCCCTTGAAGACGAAAGGGTGATGCAGTAAAGTAGCGTAAGTATTTCCCTCAGTTTTGAGAACCAAGGTATCAATCCAGTAGGAGACCACGCTCAACTCCCTCGCACCTACACAAACAAATAAGAACCTCGCAACCAACGCAATAAAGGGGTTGTCAATCCCTTCATGGTCACTTACGAGAGTGAGATCTGATAGATATGATAAGATAATATTTTTGCTATTTTTATGATAAAGAGAAATAAAGATGCAAAGTAAAATAAAAGGAAAAAGAAATAACTAAGTGTTGGAAGATTAATATGATGGAAAATAGACCCGGGGGCCATAGGTTTCACTAGTGGCTTCTCTCAAGAGCATAAGTATTAAGGTGGGTGAACAAATTACTGTCGAGCAATTGATAGAATTGAGCATAGTTATGAGAATATCTAGGTATGATCATGTATATAGGCATCACGTCCGTGACAAGTAGACCGACTCCTGCCTGTATCTACTACTATTACTCCACACATCGACCGCTATCCAGCATGCATCTAGAGTATTAAGTTCATAATAACAGAGTAATGCTTTAAGTATGATGACATGATGTAGAGGGATAAACTCATGCAATATGATATAAACCCCATCTTTTATCCTCGATGGCAACAATACAATCGTGCCTTGCTGCCCTGCATCCTTTGGGAAAGGACACCGCAAGATTGAACCCAAATCTAAGCACTTCTCCCATTGCAAGAAAGATCAATCTAGTAGGCCAAACCAAACTGATAATTCGAAGAGACTTGCAAAGATAACCAATCATACATAAAAGAATTCAGAGGAGATTCAAATATTGTTCATATATAATCTTGATCATAAACCCACAATTTATCGGTCTCAACAAACACACCGCAAAAGAAGATTACATCGAATAGATCTCCACGAGAATCGTGGAGAACTTTGTATTGAGATCCAAAGAGAGAGAAGAAGCCATCTAGCTAATAACTATGGACCCGAAGGTCTGAGGTAAACTACTCACACATCATCGGAGAGGCTATGGTGTTGATGTAGAAGCCCTCCTGATCAATGCCCCCTCGTGAGCTTAGGAAAAGGTCCCAAGATGGGATCTCATGGGTACAGAAGGTTGCGGCGGTGGAAGTAGGTTTTTGGCTCCGTATCTGATAGTTTGGGGGGACGTAGGTATATATAGGAGGAAGAAGTACGTCGGTGGAGCAACATGGGCCCCACGAGGGTGGAGGGCGCGCCCGGGGGGTAGGCGCACCCCCTGCCTTGTGCTCTCCTGGTTGATTCCTTGACGTAGACTCCAAGTCCCCTAGATCACGTTTGTTCCGAAAATCACGTTCCCAAAGGTATCATTCCGTTTGATATTCTTTTTCTGCGAAACACTGAAATAGGCAAAAAAATAGCAATTTGGGCTGGGCCTCCGGTTAATAGGTTAGTCCCAAAAGTAATATAAAAGTGTATAATAAAGCCCATTAAACATCCAAAATAGAATATAATATAGCATGGAACAATAAAAATTTATAGATACGTTGGAGACGTATAAAGCATCCCCAAGCTTAATTCTTGCTCGTCCTCGAGTAGGTAACTGACAAAAACAGAATTTTTGATGTGGAATGCTACTTAGCATAATTTTCAATGTAATTCTCTTAATTGTGGTATGAATATTCAGATCCGAAAGATTCAAGACAAAAGTTTAATATTGACATAAAAATAATAATACTTCAAGCATACTAACTAAGCAATTATGTCTTCTCAAAATAACTTGGCCAAAGAAAGTTATCCCTACAAAATCGTATAGTCTGGCTATGCTCTATCTTCACCACACAAAGTATTTAAATCATGCACAACCCCAATGACAAGCCAAGCAATTGTTTCATACTTTTGGTGCTCTCAAACTTTTTCAATCTTCACACAATACATGAGCGTGAGCCATGGACATAGCACTATATGTGGAATAGAATGGTGGTTGTGGAGAAGACAAAAAAGGGAGAAGATAGTCTCACATCAACTAGGCGTATCAATGGGCTATGGAGATGCCCATCAATAGATATCAATGTGAGTGAGTAGGGATTGCCATGCAACGGATGCACTAGATCTATAAGTATATGAAAGCTCAACAAAAGAAACTAAGTGGGTGTGCATCCAACTCGCTTGCTCACGAAGACCTAGGGCATTTTGAGGAAGCCCATCACTGGAATATACAAGCCAAGTTCTATAATGAAAATTTCCCACTAGTATATGAAAGTGACAACATAAGAGACTCTCTATCATGAAGATTGCTACCTCTTGAGCACTGCGTTGGTTTTCCCTTGAAGAGGAAAGGGTGATGCAGTAAAGTAGCGTAAGTATTTCCCTCAGTTTTTTAGAACAAAGGTATTAATCCAGTAGGAGGCCACGCACGAGTCCCTCGCACCCACACAAACAAATAAATCCTCGCAACCAACGCAATAAAGGGGTTGTCAATCCCTTCACGGTCACTTACGAGAGTGAGATCTGATAGATATGATAAGATAATATTTTTGGTATTTTTATGATAAAGATGCAAAGTAAAGAAAGTAAAATAAAAACGGCGTCACAAATAACTTGATGTCGGGAAATTAATATGATGGAAAATAGATCCGGGGGCCATAGGTTTCACTAGTGGCTTCTCTCATGAGCATAAATATTACGGTGGGTGAACAAATTACTGTTGAGCAATTGACAGAATTGAGCATAGTTATGAGAATATCTAGGTATGATCATGTATATAGGCATCACGTCCGAGACAATTAGACCGACTCCTGCCTGCATCTACTACTATTACTCCACACATCGACCGCTATCCAGCATGCATCTAGATTATTAAGTTCATAAGAACAGAGTAACGCCTTAAGCAACATGACATGATGTAGAGGGATAAACTCATGCAATATAATATAAACCCCATCTTGTTATCATCGATGGTAACAATACAATACGTGCCTTGCTTCCCCTACTGTCACTGGGAAAGGACACCGCAAGATTGAACCCAAAGCTAAGCACTTCTCCCATTGCAAGAAAGATCAATCTAGTAGGCCAAACCAAACTGATAATTCGAAGAGACTTGCAAAGATAACCAATCGTACATAAAAGAATTCAGAGAAGATTCAAATATTGTTCATAGATAAACTTGATCATAAACCCACAATTCATCGGTCTCGACAAACACACCGCAAAAGAAGATTACATCGAATAGATCTCCACGAGAGAGGGGGAGAACATTGTATTGAGATCCAAAAAGAGAGAAGAAGCCATCTAGCTAATAACTATGGACCCGAAGGTCTGAGGTAAACTACTCACACATCATTGGAGAGGCTATGGTGTTGATGTAGAAGCCCTCCGTGATCGATGCCCCTTCCGGTGGAGCTCCAGAGCAGGCCCCAAGATGGGATCTCACGGGTACATAAGGTTGCAGCGGTGGAATTAGGTTTTTGGCTCCGTATCTGGTAGTTTGGGGGTACGTAGGTATATATAGGAGGAAGGAGTACGTCGATGGAGCAACAAGGGGCCCACGAGGGTGGAGGGCGCCCCCTGGGGGGTAGGCGCGCCCCCTACCTCATGCCCTCCTGGTTGATGTCTTGACGTAGGGTCCAAGTCCTCTGGATCACATTCGTTCCGAAAATCACGTTCCCGAAGGTTTCATTCCATTTGGACTCCGTTTGATATTCTTTATCTGCGAAACTCTGAAATAGGCAAAAAAACAGCAATTCTGGGCTGGGCCTCCGTTAATAGGTTAGTCCCAAAAATAATAGAAAATTGTATAATAAAGCCCAATAATGTCCAAAACAGAATATAATATAGCATGGAACAATAAAAAATTATAGATACGTTGGAGACGTATCAAGCATCCCAAATCTTAATTCCTGCTCGTCCTCGAGTAGGTAAATGATAAAAACAGAATTTTTGATGTGGAATGCTACTTGGCATAATTTCAATGTAATTCTTCTTAATTGTGGTATGAATATTCAGATCCGAAAGATTCAAGACAAAAGTTTAATATTGATATAAAAATAATAATACTTCAAGCATATTAACTAAGCAGTTATGTCTTCTCAAAATAACATGGCCAAAGAAAGTTATCCCTACAAAATCATATAGTCTGACTATGCTCTATCTTCACCACACAAAATATTTAAATCATGCACAACCCCGATGACAAGCCAAGCAATTGTTTCATACTTTTGACGTTCTCAAACTTTTTCAATCTTCACGCAATACATGGGCGTGAGCCATGGACATAGCACTATATGTGGAATAGAATGGTTGTTGTGGAGAAGACAAAAAGGAGAAGATAGTCTCACATCAACTAGGCGTATCAACGGGCTATGGAGATTCCCATCAGTAGATATCAATGTGAGTGAGTAGGGATTGCCATGCAACGGATGCACTAGAGCTATAAGTATATGAAAGCTCAACAAAAGAAACTAAGTGGGTGTGAATCCAACTCGCTTTCTCACGAAGACCTAGGGCATTTTGAGGAAGCCCATCATTGGAATATACAAGCCAAGTTCTATAATGAAAAATTCCCACTAGTATATGAAAGTGATATCATAGGAGACTCTCTATCATGAAGATCATGGTGCTACTTTGAAGCACAAGTGTGGTAAAAGCATAGTAACATTGTCCCTTCTCTCCTTTTCTCTCATTCATTTTTTATTTGGGCCTTTTCTTCTTCTTTTTTATGGCTCTTTTTTTTCGTACGGAGTCTCATCCCGACTTGTGGGGGAATCATAGTCTCCATCATCCTTTCCTCACTTGGGACAATGCTCTAAAAATGATGATCATCACACTTTTATTTACTTACAATTCAGCAATTACAACTCAATACTTAGAACAAAATATGACTTTATGTGAATGCCTCTGGCGGTGTGCCGGGATATGCAATGAATCAAGAGTGACATGTATGAAATAATTAAGAACGGTGGCTTTGCCACAAATACAATGTCAACTACATGATCATGCGAAGCAATATGGCAATGATGGAGCGTGTCATAGTAAACGGAACGGTGGTAAGTTGCATGGCAATATATCTCGGAATGGCTATGGAAATGCCATAATAGGTAGGTATGGTGGCTGTTTTGAGGAAGGTATATGGTGGGTATATGATACCGGCGAAAAGTGCGCGGTATTAGAGAGGCTAGCAATGGTGGAAGGAAGAAAAGTGCGTATAATCCATGGACTCAACATTAGTCATAAAGAACTCATATACTTATTGCAAAAATCTACAAGTTATCAAAGCAAAGTATTAAGCGCATGCTCCTAGGGGGATAGATTGGTAGGAAAAGACTAGCGCTCGTCCCTGACCGCCACTCATAAGGAAGACAATTAATAAATAAATCATGATCCGACTTCATCACATAACGGTTCACCATATGTGCACGCTACGGGAATCACAAAATTTAACACAAGTATTTCACAATGTCAAAACTAATCAACTAGCATGACTCTAATATCACCATCTTCATATCTCAAAACAAATATCAAGCATCAAACTTCTCATAGTATTCAACACACTCATAAGAATTTTTCTTTTTTCTTTACTAATCATGAATGCCTATTATTGTTAAAGCAAACTACCATGCTATTTTGTAGGACACTAAAAATAATCTAAGTGAAGCATGAGAGAACAATAGTTTCTATAAAACAAATCCACCACCATGCTCTAAAAGATATAAGTGAAGCACTAGAGCAAAAACTATATAACTCAAAAGATATAAGTGAAGCACATAGATGTTGGGGAACGTTGCAGAAAATTAAAATTTTTCCTACGGTTTCACCAAGATCCATCTATGAGTTCATCTAGCAACGAGTCATGGGAGAGTGATTGCATCTACATACCACTTGTAGATCGCGTGCGGAAGCGTTCAATGGAACGGGGATGATGGAGTCGTACTCGCCGTGATTCAGATCACCGATGACCTAGTGCTGAACGGACAGCACCTCCGCGTTCAACACACGTACGGAGCGGATGACGTCTCCTCCTTCTTGATCCAGCAAGGGGGAAGGAGAGGTTGATGATGATCCAGCAGCATGAGGCGTGGTGGTGGATGCAGTGAGAACTCGGCAGGCTTCTCTAAGCAACTACGGGAGGAGGAGGAGGTGTTGCAGGGAGGAGGGAGGCGCCAGGCTTTCAGGGTGCGGCCACCCCTCCCTCCCCTCCCTTTATATAGGTGCAAGAGAGAGGGGGGAGGGCGCAGCCTTTCCCCTTCCTCCAAGGAAGGGGTGCGGCCAAGGGGGGGAGGAGTCCATCCTCCCCAAGGCACCTCGGAGGTGCCTTACCCCTTTAGGACTCTCCCATCCCCAAGTCTCCTTGGTGCATGGGCCTCTTGGGGCTGGTGCCCTTGGCCCATATAGGCCAAGGCGCACCCCCTACAGCCCATGTGGACCCCCGGGGCAGGTGGACCCCCCCGGTGGACCCCCGGACCCCTTTCGGCACTCCCGGTACAATACCGATAAAGTGCGAAACTTTTTCGGCGACCGAAATAAGACTTCCCATATATAAATATTTACCTCCGGACCATTCCGGAACTCCTCATGGCGTCCGGGATCTCATTCGGGACTCCGAACAACATTTGGTTTGCTGCATACTCATATTCATACAACCCTAGCGTCACCGAACCTTAAGTGTGTAGACCCTACGGGTTCGGGAGACATGCAGACATGACCGAGACGGCTCTCGGGCAATAGCCAACAGCGGGATCTGGATACCCATGGTGGCTCCCACATGCTCCTCGGTGATATCATTGGATGAACCACGATGTCGAGGATTCAATCAACCCCGTATACTATTCCCTTTGTCAATCGATATTTTACTTGCCCGAGATTCGATCGTCGGTATCCCAATACCTCGTTCAATCTCGTTACCGGCAAGTCACTTTATTCGTACCGTAATGCATGATCCCGTGACCAGACACTTGGTCACTTTGAGCTCATTATGATGATGCATTACCGAGTAGGCCCGAGATACCTCTCCGTCATACGGAGTGACAAATCCGATCTCGATCCGTGTCAACCCAACAGATACTTTCGGAGATACCTGTAGTGCACCTTTATAGTCACCCGATTCGTTGTGACGTTTGGTACACCCAAAGCACTCTTCGTTATCCGGGAGTTACGATCTCATGGTCAAAGGAAAAGATACTTGACATTAGAAAAGCTCTAGCAAAGCGAACTACGATCTTGTGCGATGCTTAGGATTGGGTCTTGTCCATCACATCATTCTCCTAATGATGTGATCCGTTATCAACGACATCCAATGTCCATAGTCGAAACCATGACTACCGGTTGATCAACGAGCTAGTCAACTAGAGGCTCACTAGGGACATATTGTGGTGTATGTATTCACACGTGTATTACGATTTCGGATAATACAATTATAGCATGAATAAAAGACAATTATCATGAACAAGGAAATATAATAATAATACTTTTATTATTGCCTCTAGGGCATATTTCCAACAGTATCCCACTTGCACTAGAGTCAATAATCTAGTTACATTGTGATGAATCGAACACCCATAGAGTTACGGTGTTGATCATGTTTTGCTCATGGAAGAGGTTTAGTCAGCGGATCTGCGACATTCAGATCCGTATGCACTTTGCAAATTTCTATGTCCCCATCTTGAACATTTTCACGAATGGAGTTGAGCGGCGCTTGATGTGCCTGGTCTTCTTGTGAAACCTGGGCTCCTTGGCAAGTGCAATAGCTCCAGTGTTGTCACAGAAGAGTTTGATCGGCTCCGACGCATTGGGTATGACTCCTAGGTCGGTGATGAACTCCTTCACCCAAATTGCTTCATGTGCTGCCTCCGAGGCTGCCATGTACTCCGCTTCACATGTAGATCCCACCACGACGCTCTGCTTGCAGCTGCACCAGCTTACTGCTCCACCATTTAACATATACACGTATCCGGTTTGTGACTTTGAGTCATCTAGATCGTGTCGAAGCTAGCATCGGCGTAACCCTTCTGACGAGCTCTTCATCACCTCCATAAGCGAGAAACATGTCCTTTGTCCTTTTCGGTGCCGGGATATTCTTGACCGCTGTCCGGTGTTCCTTGCGGGATTACTTTGGTACCGCCTACCAAACTTACGGCAAGGTTTACATCAGGTCTGGTACACAGCATGGCATACATAATAGAACCTATGGCGAGGCATAGGGATGACGCTCATCTCTTCTTTATCTTTTGCCGTGGTGGGGCATTTAGCCGAGCTCAATCTCACACCTTGTAGTACAGTCAAGAACCCTTTCTTGGACTGATCCATTTGAACTTCTTCAAAATCTTATCAAGGTATGTGCTTTGTGAAAGACCTATGAGGCGTCTTGATCTATCTCTATAGATCTTGATGCCTAATATATAAGCAGCTTCTCCAAGGTCCTTCATTGAAAAACTTTTATTCAAGTAGGCCTTAATGTTGTCCAAGAGTTCTATATCATTTCCCATCAAAAGTATGTCATCTACATATAATATGAGAAATGCTCTGAGCTCCCACTCACTTTCTTGTAAACGCAGGCTTCTCCATAAGTCGCATAAACCAAACGCTTTGATCATCTCATCAAAGCGAATGTTCTAACTCGAGATGCTTGCACCAGCCCATAAATGGATCGCTGGAGCTTGCATACTTTGTTAGCATTCTTAGGATCGACAAAACCTTCCGGCTGCATCATATACAGCTCTTCCTTAAGATAACCATTAAGGAACGCTATTTTGACGTCCATCTGCCATATCTCATAATCATAGTATGCGGCAATTGCTAACATGATTCGGACGGAATTAAGCTTCGCTACGGGTGAGAAAGTCTCATCGTAGTCAATCTCTTGAACTTGTCGATAATCCTTAGCAACAAGTCGAGCTTTATAGATGGTAACATTACCATCCGCGTCCGTCTTCTTCTTAAAGATCCATTTGTTTTCTATCGCTCGCCGATCATCGGGCAAGTCTGTCAAATTCCATACTTTGTTTTCATACATGGATCCTATCTCGGATTGCATGGCTTCAAGCCATTTGTTGGAATCTGGGCCCGCCATCGCTTCTTCATAGTTCGAAGGTTCACCGTTGTCTAACAACATGATTTCCGGGACAGGGTTGCCGTACCACTGCAGTGCGGGGCGTGTCCTAGTGGACCTCTGAGTTCAGTAGCAACTTGATCCGAAGTACCTTGATCATCATCATTAATTTCCTCTCCTGTCGGTGTAGGCACCACAGGAACATTTTCCTGAGCTGCACTACTTTCCGTTTCAAGAGGTAGTACTTCATCGAGTTCTACTTTCCTCCCACTTACTCCTTTCGAGAGAAACTCTTTTCGAAAGGATCCGTTCTTGGCAACAAAGATCTTGCCTTCGGATCTAAGGTAGAAGGTATACCCAATGGTTTCCTTAGGGTATCCTATGAAGACACATTTTTCCGACTTGGGTTCGAGCTTTTCAGGTTGAAGTTTCTTGACATAAGCATCGCATCCCCAAACTTTTAGAAACGACAGCTTAGGTTTCTTCCCAAACCATAATTCATACGGTGTCGTCTCAGCGGATTTAGGCGGTGCCCTATTTAAAGTGAATGTAGCTGTCTGGGCGTATCCCCAAAATGATAGCGGTAAATCGGTAAGAGACATCATAGATCGCACCATATCCAATAGAGTGCGACACGACGTTCGACACACCGTTCTGTTGAGGTGTTCGGCGGCGTGAGTTGTGAAACGATTCCACATTTCCTTAAGTGTGTACCAAATTCGTGACTTAAATATTCTCCTCCATGATCTGATCGCAAGAATTTTATCTTTCAGTCACGTTGATTCTCTACTTCATTCTGAAATTCCTTGAACTTTTCAAAGGTCTCAGACTTGTGTTTCATCAAGTAGACATACCCATATCTACTCAAGCCATCAGTGAGAGTGAGAACATAACGATATCCTCGCGAGCCTCAACACTCATTGGACCACACACATCGGTATGTATGATTTCCAATAAGTTGGTTGCTCGCTCCATTGTTCCAGAGAACGGAGTCTTGGTCATCTTGCCCATGAGGCATGGTTCGCATGTGTCAAATGATTCATAATCGAGAGACTCTAAAAGTCCATCAGCATGGAGCTTCTTCATGCGCTTGACACCAATGTGACCAAGGCGGCAGTGCCACAAGTATGTGGGACTATCGTTATCAACTTTACATCTTTTGGTATTCACACTATGAACATGTGTAACATTACGTTCGAGATTCATTAAGAATAAACCATTGACCATCGGAGCATGACCATAAAACATTTCTCTCATATAAATAGAACAACCATTATTCTCGGATTTAAATGAGTAGCCATCTCGTATTAAGCGAGATCACGATACAATGTTCATGCTCAAACTTGGTACTAAATAACAATTATTGAGGTTTAAAACTAATCCCGTAGGTAAATGTAGAGGTAGCGTGCCGACGGCGATCACATCGACCTTGGAACCATTCCCGACGCAGCGCATCGTCACCTCGCCCTTCGCCCGATCTCCGTTTATTCCGCAGCTCCTGCTGTGAGTTACATATATGAGCAACGGCACGGTATCAAATACCAGGAGTTACTACGAGTCTGGTAAGGTACACATCAATTACTTGTATATCAAATATACCTTTAGTGTTTCCGGCCTTCTTATGCGCTAAGTATTTGGGGCAGTTCCGCTTCAAATGACCCTTCCCTTTGCAATAAAGAACTCAGTCTCAGGCTTGGGTCCATTCTTTGACTTCTTCCCAGCAACTGGCTTACCGGGCGCGGCAACATCCTTGCCATCCTTCTTGAAGTTCTTCTTTCCCTTGCCCTTCTTGAACTTAGTGGTTTTATTGACCATCAACACTTGATGCTCCTTCTTGATTTCTACCTCTGCTGACTTCAGACATTGAAAATACTTCAGAATAGTTTTCACCATCCCTGCATATTGTAGTTCATCACAAAGCTCTTGTAGCTTGGTGGGAGCGATGAAGGATTTTGTCAATGACCGCCTCGTCCAGGAGGTTAATGTCCACTGGGACAAAGCGGTTGTGCAACCCACACATTTTGAGTATGTGCTCCTTGACGAACTATTTTCCTCCATCTTACAACTATAGAACTTGTCGGAGACTTCATATCTCTCGACCGGGCATGAGCTTGGAAAACCATTTTCAGCTCCTCGAACATCTCATATGCTCCGTGTTGCTCAAAACGCTTTTGGAGCCCGGTTCTAAGCTGTAAAGCATGCCGCCTTGAGCGAGGGAGTAATCATCAAGACGAGACTGCCAAGCATTCATAATGTCTTGGTTCTCAGGATGGGTGCATCACCTAGCGGTGCTTCTAGGACATATTGTTTCTTGGCTGCTATGAGGATGATCCTCGGGTTCGGACCCAGTCCGAATAGTTGCTGCCATCGTCTTTCAGCTTGGTTTTCTCTAGGAGCAGCGTTGAAGTTCATGGTGACATGGCGTTGGCCATTTGATCTACAAGACATATTTTGCAAAGGCTTTAGACTAAGTTCATGATAATTAAGTTCATCTAATCAAATTGTTTAATGAACTCCCACTCAGATTTGACATCCTCTAGTCATCTAAGTGTTACATGATCCGAGTCGACTAGGCCGTGTCCGATCATCACGTGAGACGGACTAGTCATCGTCGGTGAACATCTCCATGTTGATCGTATCTTCCATCGACTCACGTTCGACCTTCGGTCTCTTGTGTTCGAGGCCATGTCGTACATGCTAGGCTCGTCAAGTTAACCCTAAGTGTTTATGCATGTGTAAAACTGTCTTACACCGTTGTATGTGAGCGTAAGGATCTATCACACCGATCATCACGTGGTGCTTGAAGCGACGAACTTTAGCAGCGGTGCACAGTTAGGGGAACACTTTCTTGAAATTATTATAAGGGATCAGCTTATTTACTACCGTCGTTCTAAGTAAACAAGATGCATAAAACATAATAAACATCACATGCAATTATATAAAGTAGTGACATGATATGGCCAATATCATATAGCTCCTTTGATCTTCATATTCGGGGCTCCATGATCATCTTGTCACCGGCATGACACCATGATCTCCATCATCATGATCTCCATCATCGTGTCTCCATGAAGTTGCTCGCCAACTATTACTTCTACTACTATGGCTAACACGTTTAGCAATAAAGTAAAGTAATTTACATGGCGTTGAATCAATGACTCGCAGGTCATACAATAATTAAGACAACTCCTATGGCTCCTGCCTGTTGTCATACTCATCGACATGCAAGTCGTGATTCCTATTACAAGAACATGATCTCATACATCACAATATATCATTCATCATTCATCACAACTTCGGCCATATCACATCACATGACAATTGCTGCAAAAACAAGTTAGACGTCCTCTAATTGTTGTTGCATCTTTTACGTGGCTGCAATTGGGTTCTAGCACGAACGTTTTCTTACCTACGAATAACCACAACGTGATTTTGTCAACTTCTATTTACCCTTCATAAGAACCCTTTTCATCTAATCCGCTCCAACTAAAGTAGGAGAGACAGACACCCGCTAGCCACCTTATGCAACTAGTGCATGTCAGTCGGTGGAACCTGTCTCACGTAAGCGTACGTGTAAGGTCGGTCCGGGCCGCTTCATCCCACAATACCGCTGAAGCAAGAAAAGACTAGTAGCGGCAAGCAAGTTGACAAGATCTACGCCCACAACGAAATTGTGTTCTACTCGTGCAATAGAGAACTACGCATAGACCTAGCTCATGATGCCACTGTTGGGGAACGTTGCAGAAAATTAAAAATTTTCCTACGATTTCACCAAGATCCATCTATGAGTTCATCTAGCAACGAGTCATGGGAGAGTGATTGCATCTACATACCACTTGTAGATCGCGTGCGGAAGCGTTCAATGGAACAGGGATGATGGAGTCGTACTCGCCGTGATTCAGATCACCGATGACCTAGTGCTGAACGGACAGCACCTCCGCGTTCAACACACGTGCGGAGCGGATGGCGTCTCCTCCTTCTTGATCCAGCAAGGGGAAGGAGAGGTTGATGATGATCCAGCAGCACGACGGCGTGGTGGTGGATGCGTGAGAACTCGGCGAGGCTTCGCTAAGCAACTACGGGAGGAGGAGGAGGTGTTGCAGGGAGGAGGGAGGCGCCAGGCTTTCAGGGTGTGGCCACCCCTCCCTCCCCTCCCTTTATATAGGTGCAAGAGAGAGGGGGGAGGGCGCAGCCTTTCCCCTTCCTCCAAGGAAGGGGTGCGGCCAAGGGGGGGAGGAGTCCATCCTCCCCAAGGCACCTCGGAGGTGCCTTACCCCTTTAGGACTCTCCCCTCCCCAAGTCACCTTGGCGCATGGGCCTCTTGGGGCTGGTGCCCTTGGCCCATATAGGCCAAGGCGCACCCCCCTACAGCCCATGTGGCCCCCCGGGGCAGGTGGACGCCCGGACCCCTTTCGGCACTCCCGGTACAATACCGATAAAGTGCGAAACTTTTCCGGCGACCAAAATAAGACTTCCCATATATAAATCTTTACCTCCGGACCATTCCGAACTCCTCGTGACGTCCAGGGATCTCATCCGGACTCGAACAAAATTCGGTTTGCTGCATACTCATATTCATACAACCCTAGCGTCACCGAACCTTAAGTGTGTAGACCCTACGGGTTCGGGAGACATCTGAGACATGACCGAGGCGGCTCTCGGGCAATAACCAACAGCGGGATCTGGATACCCACGTTGGCTCCCACATGCTCCTCGATGATATCATCGGATGAACCACGATGTCGAGGATTCAATCAACCCCGTATACTATTCCCTTTGTCAATCGGTATTTTACTTGCCCGAGATTCGATTGTCGGTATCCCAATACCTCGTTCAATCTCGTTACCGGCAAGTCACTTTACTCGCATCCGTAATGCATGATCCGTGACCGGACACTTGGTCACTTTGAGTTCTTTATGATGATGCATTACCGAGTGGGCCAGAGATACCTCTCCGTCATACGGAGTGACAAATCCCGATCTCGATCCGTGTCAACCGCAGATACTTTCGGAGATACCTGTAGTGCACCTTTATAGTCACCCGATTCGTTGTGACGTTTGGTACACCCAAAGCACTCTTACGGTATCCGGGAGTTACACGATCTCATGGTCAAAGGAAAAGATACTTGACATTGGAAAAGCTCTAGCAAAACGAACTACACGATCTTGTGCTATGCTTAGGATTTGGTCTTGTCCATCACATTATTCTCCTAATGATGTGATCTCGTTATCAACGACATCCAATGTCCATAGTCAGGAAACCATGACTATCAGTTGATCAACGAGCTAGTCAACTAGAGGCTCACTAGGGACATATTGTGGTCTATGTATTCACACGTGTATTACGATTTCCGGATAATAAAATTATAGCATGAATAAAAGACAATTATCATGAACAAGGAAATATAACAATAATACTTTTATTATTGCCTCTAGGGCATATTTCCAACAATAGAATATTCTAATAATTTCTGAATCATGTGCGTCTCTCTCAAAAGGTGTGTACAGCAAGGATGATTGTGGTAAACTAAAAAGCAAAGACTCAAATCATACAAGACGTTCCAAGAAAAACACATATCATGTGGTGAATAAAAATATAGCTCCAAGTAAAGTTACCGATGGAAGTAGACGAAAGAGGGGATGCCTTCCGGGGCATCCCCAAGCTTTGGCTTTTAGGTGTCCTTAGATTATCTTGGGGTGCCATGGGCATCCCCAATCTTAGGCTCTTGCCACTCCTTGTTCCATAATCCATCAAATCTTTTACCCAAAACTTAAAAACTTCACAACACAAAACTTAACTGAAAATCATGTGAGCTCCGTTAGCGAAAGAAAACAAAAGACCACTTCAAGGTACTATAATGAACTCATTATTTATTTATATTGGTGTTAAACCTACTTTATTCCAACTACTCTATGGTTTATAAACTCTTTTACTAGCCATAGATTCATCAAATTAAGCAAACAACACACGAAAAACAGAATCTGTCAAAAACAGAACAGTCTGTAGTAATCTGTAACTAACGCAAACTTCTGGAACTTCAAAAATTCAGACAAAATAGGACGACCTAGAATTTTTTTTATTGATCAGAAACAATTGGAATCAATATTTTATCACGTTCTGGTGATTTTTAACAATTACTTTCGTCAACAGAAAGTTTTTGGAATTTTCAGCAAGATCAAATAACTATCATCCAAGAAGATCCTATAGGTTTAACTTGGCACAAACACTAATTAAAACATAAAAGACATCTAACCAGAGGCTAGATCAAAGATTTATTCCTAAACAGAAGCAAAAAGCAAAAAACTAAAAATAAAATTGGGTTGCCTCCCAATAAGCGCTATCGTTTAACGCCCCTAGCTAGGCATAAAAGCAAGGATAGATCTAGGTATTGCCATCTTTGGTAGGCAATCCATAAGTGGCTCTCATGATGGATTCATATGGTAATTTTATTTTCTTTCTAGGGAAGTGTTCCATCTCTTTCTTTAACAGAAATTGGAATCTAATATTCCGTTCCTTCATATCAATAATTGCACCAATCGTTGTAAGGAAAGGTCTACCAAGAATAATAGGACATGAAGGATTGCAATCTATATCAAGAACAATAAAATCTACGGGCACATAGTTCCTATTTGCAACAATAAGAACATCATTAATTATTCCCATAGGTTTCTTAATAGTGGAATCCGCAAGGTGAAAGTTTAGAGAGCAATCATCAAAATCACGGAAACCTAGCAAACCGCACAAAGTCTTTGGAATCATGGAAACACTAGCACCTAATTCACACAAAGCATAGCATTCATGATCTTTAATTTTAATTTTAATAGTAGGTTCCCATTCATCATAAAGTTTTCTAGGGATAGAAACTTCCAAATCATGTTTTTCTTCATAAGATTGCATCAAAGCATCAACGATATGTTTGGTAAAGGGTTTATTTTGACTATAAGCATGAGGAGAATTTAGCACGGATTGCAACAAGGAAATACAATCTATCAAAGAGCAATTATCATAATTAAATTCCTTGAAATCCAAAATAGTGGGTTCATTAATATCTAATGTTTTGATCTCTTCAATCCCACTTTTATCAATTTTAGCTTCAAGATCTAAAAACTCCGAATTTTTGGAACGCCTTCTAGGTAAAGGTGGATCATATTCACTCCCATCATTATCAAGATTCATATTGCAAAACAAATTATTTAATAGGGGACACATCAATAACCTTTAGATCTTCATCTTTATTTTCAAAGTTTTCTGGCTTAGCGGCCATCTTATTAACTAAGGTGGCCTGCTTATCCGAAATTTAAGCTATTAACTTCTCAAGATGAGCAATTTGGGTTCTCAAACCATCAAATTCTTTAGACATATCATCGAGCTCTTTATTCATATACCTCATAAAGCTTTTTTGTTCCTTAAGCTCATTTCTAAAGAAATTGTTATGTTCAAATTGTAAGACCATGAAACTCCTAACGTTGCTTTCGATCTCTTCTAGCCTTTTATGCTGAGGATCACCAAATCTTGGTAGAGCCATCGAGACAAATAAGCAATCCAACACACGAGCAAACAAGAAGCAAACAAAAAAAGAGGAACGGAAAAGAGAGAGGGCGAATAAAACGACAAGGGTAAAGTGGGGGAGAGGAAAACGAGAGGCAAATGGCAAATAATGTAATGCGGGAGATAAGGGTTTGTGATGGGTACTTGGTATGTTGACTTTTGCGTAGACTCCCCGGCAACGGCACCAGAAATGGCTCGTTGTCGGGAGTCCAAATCTTGACTTGACTTCGCGTAAGCCTCCCCGGCAACGGCGCCAGAAATCCTTCTTGCTACCTCTTGAGCACTGCGTTGGTTTTCCCTTGAAGAGGAAAGGGTGATGCAGTAAAGTAGCGTAATTATTTCCCTCAGTTTTGAGAACCAAGGTATATTTTCAGTAGGAGGCCACGCACGAGTCCCTCGCACCTACACAAACAAATAAATCCTCGCAACCAACGCAATGAAGGGGTTGTCAATCCCTTCACGGTCACTTACGAGAGTGAGATCTGATAGATATGACAAGATAATTTTTTGGTATTTTTATGATAAAGATGCAAAGTAAAGAAAGTAAAATAAAAACGGCGTCACAAATAGCTTGATGTCGGGAAATTAATATGATGGAAAATAGACCCGGGGGCTATAGGTTTCACTAGTGGCTTCTCTCATGAGCATAAATATTACGGTGGGTGAACAAATTACTGTTGAGCAATTGACAGAATTGAGCATAATTATGAGAATATCTAGGTATGATCATGTATATAGGCATCACGTCCAAGACAAGTAGACCAACTCCTGCCTGCATCTACTACTATTACTCCACACATCGAACGCTATCCAACATGCAAATAGAGTATTAAGTTCATAAGAACAGAGTAACGCCTTAAGCAAGATGACATGATGTAGAGGGATAAACTCATGCAATATGATATAAACCCCATCTTGTTATCCTCGATGGCAACAATACAATCGTGCCTTGCTACCCCTCATCCTTGGGAAAGGACACAAGATTGAACCCAAAGCTAAGCACTTCTCCCATTGCAAGAAAGATCAATCTAGTAGGCCAAACCAAACTGATAATTCGAAGAGACTTGCAAAGATAACCAATCATACATAAAAGAATTCAGAGAAGATTCAAATATTGTTCATAGATAAACTTGATCATAAACCCACAATTCATCGGTCTCAACAAACACACAGCAAAAGAGGATTACATCGAATAGATCTCCACGAGAGAGGGGGAGAACATTGTATTGAGATCCAAAAAGAGAGAAGAAGCCATCTAGATAATAACTATGGACCCGAAGGTGTGAGGTAAACTACTCACACATCATCGGAGAGGCTACGGTGTTGATGTAGAAGCCCTCCATGATCAATGCCCCTTCAGGCGAAGCTTCGGAACAGGCCCCAAGATGGGATCTCATGGGTACAGAAGGTTGCGGCGGTGGAATTAGGTTTTTGGCTCCGTATCTGGTAGTTTGGGGTACGTAGGTATATATAGGAGGAAGAATGCGTCGGTGGAGCAACAGGGGCCCATGAGGGTGGAGGCGGCATACAGGGGGTAGGCGCGCCCTCCTACCTCGTGCCCTCCTGGTTGATGTCTTGACGTAGGGTCCAAGTCCTTTGGATCACGTTCGCTCTGAAGATCACGTTCCAGAAGGTTTCATTCCGTTTGGACTCCGTTTGATATTCTTTTTCTGCGAAACTCTAAAATAGGCAAAAAAACAACAATTCTGGGCTGGGCCTTCGGTTAATAGGTTAGTCCCAAAAATAATATAAAAGTGTATAATAAAGCCTAATAATGTCCAAAACAGAATATAATATAGCATGGAAAAATAAAAAATTATAGATACATTGGAGACGTATCAAAGATCATGGTGCTACTTTTAAGCACAAGTGTGGTAAAACGATAGTAGCATTGTCCCTTCTCTCTTTTTCTCTCATATTTTTTTATTTGGCCTTTTCTCTTTTTTTATGGCCTCTTTTTTTTCGTCCGGAGTCTCATCCCGACTTGTGGGGGAATCATAGTCTCCATCATCCTTTCCTCACTTGGGATAATACTCTAAAAATGATGATCATCACACTTTTATTTACTTACAACTCAACAATTACAACTCAATACTTAGAACAAAATATGACTCTATGTGAATGCCTCCGGCGGTGTACCGGGATATGTAATGAATCAAGAGTGACATGTATGAAAGAATTATGATCATGCGATGTCAACTACATGATCATGCGAAGCAATATGACAATGATGGAGCGTGTCATAGTAAACGGAACGGTGGTAAGTTGCATGGCAATATATCTCGGAATGGCTATGGAAATGCCATAATAGGTAGGTATGGTGGCTTTTTTGAGGAAGGTATATGGTGGGTGTATGATACCGGTGAAAATTGCGCGGTATTAGAGATGTTAGCAATGGTGGAAGGAAGAGAGTGCGTATAATCCATGGACTCAACATTAGTCATAAAGAACTCATATATTTATTGCGCCTACCCCCCTAGGCTTGCCCTTCACCCTTGTGGGCCCTTCGTGGCTCCACCGACCTACTTCTTCCTCCTATATATACCTACGTACCCCCAAACCATCGAGGAGCACCATGAAAACCTAATTTCACCGCCGCAACCTTCTGTACCCGTGAGATCACATCTTGGGGCCTGTTCTGGAGCTCCGCCGGAGGGGGCATCGATCATGGAGGGCTTCTACATCAACACCATAACCTCTCCGATGATGTGTGAGTAGTTTACCTCAGACCTTCGGGTCCATAGTTATTAGCTAGATGACTTCTTCTCTCTTTTTGGATCTCAATACAATGTTCTCCCCCTCTCTCATGGAGATCTATTTGATGTAATCTTCTTTTGCGGTGTGTTTGTTGAGACCGATGAATTGTGGGTTTATGATCAATTTTATCTATGAATAATATTTGAATCTTCTGAATTCTTTTATGTATGATTGGTTATCTTTGCAAGTCTCTTCGAATTATCGGTTTGGTTTGGCCTACTAGATTGATCTTTCTTGCAATGGGAGAAGTGCTTAGCTTTGGGTTCAATCTTGTGGTGCTAGATCCCAATGATAGTAGGGGAAACGACACGTATTGTATTGTTGCCATCGAGGATAAAAAGATGGGGTTTATATCATATTGCATGAGTTTATCCCTCTACATCATGTCATCTTGCTTAAAACGTTACTCCGTTCTTATGAACTTAATACTCTAGATGCATGCTGGATAATGGTCGATGTGTGGAGTAATAGTACTAGATGCAGGCAAGAGTCGGTCTACTTGTCACGGACGTGATGCCTAGATAGATGATCATGCCTAGATATTCTCATAATTATGCACATTTCTATCAATTGCTCGACAGTAATTTGTTCACCCACCGTAATACTTTTGCTATCTTGAGAGAAGCCACTAGTGAAACCTATGGCCCCCGGGTCTATTTTCCATCATATTAATCTTCCGTCAACAACCTATTTCTATTACCGTTTACTTTGCAATCTTTACTTTTATCTTTATCATAAAAATACCAACAAAAATTATCTTATCATCTCTATCAGATCTCACTTTTGCAAGTGGCCGTGAAGGGATTGACAACCCCTTTATCGTGTTGGTTGCAAGGTTCTTATTTGTTTGTGTAGGTACGAGGGACTTGAGCGTGGTCTCCTACTAGATTGATACATTGGTTCTCAAAAACTGAGGGAAATACTTACGCTACTTTACTGCATCACCCTTTCCTCTTCAAGGGAAAACCAACGCAGTGCTCAAGAGTTAGCAAGAAGGATTTCTGGCGCCGTTGCCGGGGAGTCTACGCACAAGTCAAGACATACCAAGTACCCATCACAAACTCTTATCCCTCACATTACATTATTTGCCATTTGCCTCTTGTTTTCCTCTCCCCCACTTCACCCTTGCCGTTTTATTCGCCCTTCTTTTGTTCGTCTTTTCGTTTGCCTTGATGTCTTACTTGGCTCGTTTGGTTGGAATAGTTGATTATTTATTGCTAAACAAAGAACCTAAGATCTATGGATCCTCATCCGCTTGCTAATATTTTTAAGAGATGCAATTATGATGAACCAATTTCTAGTGAGTTTTGTGAACTAGATTATCTTTATGAAGTTTTGCTTGAAATTCGTAAATATGAAAATTATGATGAAGAAAATTATGAAGAGATTCACGATAGCTCCTTGAATAAAAAGCATGATTGCAATGATTTTACTATAAATTCTCTTGATGTCAGTTGTGATAATAATATGCAAAACCCTAAGCTTCGGGATGCTAGTTTTGCTATGTCTACTATTTTTTGCAATGATCATGATTGGGGTGATTCTTCTTATGATCTTGAAAATTTATTTAAACCCCATGATGAATATGAGATTGATAATAATGTTTGCAATAGTATTGAAAGTGGGTTTGGAAGAGTGTCAACTTTATATCCCACATATTTGGATTTTGATCAATCTCATGAAGTTCTTGATAAAAGTGGGTTTGGAGAGGTCATGACTTTAGTTTATGTTATTCCCACTATTTTGGAAGAGTGCCAACTTTGCATGCATGTGGATCATCTAGATAATATGTTATGTGATAGCAATATTGTTGAATTTGAATATGATCTTACATGTAATTATTATGAGAGAGGAAAATATGGCTATAGAAGTTTTCATGTTACTAAATTACCTCTCTTAATGTTGAGATTGCTATCGTCACTTTCTTCTTCCTTGCATATGCTAGTTTTTGCTTGCCTTGAAAATTTGTTTACTTATAATATGCCTATTCATAGGAAGTATGTTAGACTTAGATGTGTTTGTCATGTGTTTTATGATGTTCTCTTTGCGCTTCAATTCTTGTCTTTCATGTGAGCATCATTAAGATTATCAATGCCTAGCTAAAAGGCTTTAAAGAAAAGTGCTTGTTGGGAGACAACCAAATATTTTTCCTTGATGTTATTCAATAAATAATCCATCTAGCTTCTGTTTAGATGTGGTTTTGTGTTTTAATTAGTGTTTGTGCCAATTTAAACCTATAGGATCTTCTTGGATCATAGTTATTTGATCTTGCTGAAAATTCCAGAAACTTTCTGTTCACGAAACAAATTGTTAAAAGTCACCAGAAGGTGATAAAATACTGATTCCAAATGCAGTTGATCAGAAAAAAATTATTTAGGTCGTCCTATTTTTGTAGAATTTTTGGAGTTCCAGAAGTTTGCGTTTGTTACAGATTACTACAGACTGTTTTGTTTTTGACAGATTCTGTTTTTCGTGTGTTGTTTGCTTATTTTGATGAATCTATGGCTAGTAAAAGATTTTTAAACCATAGAAAAGTTGGAATACAGTAGGTTTAACACCCATATAAATAAATAATGAGTTCATTACAGTGTGAAGTGGTGTTTTGTTTTCTTTCGCTAACGGAGCTCACGAGATTTTCTGTTAAGTTTTGTGTTGTGAAGTTTTCAAGTTTTGGGTAAAGATTTGATGGATTATGGAACAAGGAGTGGCAAGAGACTAAGCTTGGGGATGCCCAAGGCACCCCCAAGGTAAAATCTAAGGACAACCCAAAAGCCTAAGCTTGGGGATGCCCCGGAAGGCATCCCCTCTTTTGTCTTCGTCCATCGGTAACTTTACTTGGAGCTATATTTTTATTCACCACATGATATGTGTTTTGCTTGGAGCATCTTGTATGATTTGAGTCTTTGTTTTTAGTTCACCAAAATCATCCTTGCTGTACACACCTTTTGAGAGAGATACACATGATTCAGAATTTGTTAGAATACTCTATGTGCTTCACTTATATCTTTTGAGCTAAACAAATTTGCTCTAGTGCTTCACTTATATCTTTTAGAGCACGGTGGTGGTTATATTTTATAGAAATAATTGATCTCTCAGGCTTCACTTATATCATTTTGAGAGTCCTTAGAACAGCATGGTAATTTGCTTTGGTTATAAAATTAGTCCTAATATGATAGGCATCCAATATAAAAACTATAAAGTGCATTGAATACTAAGAGAAGTTTGATACTTGATAATTGTTTTGAAATATGAAGATGGTGATATTAGAGTCATGCTAGTTGAGTAGTTGTGAATTTGAGAAATACTTGTTCTAAAGTTTGTGATTCCCGTAGCATGCACGTATGGTGAACCGTTATATGATGAAGTCGGAGCATGATTTATTTATTTATTGTCTTCCTTATGAGTGGCGGTCGAGGACGAGCGATGGTCTTTTCCTACCAATCTATCCCCCTAGGAGCATGCGCGTAGTACTTCATTTTGATAACTAATAGATTTTTGCAATAAGTATCTGAGTTCTTTATGACTAATGTTGAGTCCATGGATTATACGCACTCTCATCCTTCCACCATTGCTAGCCTCTCTAATACCGCGCACCTCTTCGCCGGTATCATATACCCACAATATACCTTCCTCAAAACAGCCACCATACCTACCTATTATGGCATTTCCATGGCCATTCCGAGATATATTGCCATGCAACTTACCACCGTTCCATCTATTATGACACGCTCCATCATTGTCATATTGCTTTTCATGATCATGTAGTTGACATTGTATTCGTGGCAAAGCCACCTTCATAATTCTTTCATACATGTCACTCTTGATTCATTGCATTCTCGGTACACCGCCGGAGGCATTCACATAGAGTCATAATTTTTTCTAAGTATTGAGTTGTAATTCTTGAGTTGTAAGTAATAAAAGTGTGATGATTATCATTATTAGAGCATTGTCCCATGTGAGGAAAGGATGATGGATACTACGATTCCCCCACAAGTCGGGATGAGATTCTGAACTAAATAAAAAAAAGAGGCCATAAAAAAAGAGAAGGCCCAATAAAAAATGAGAGAAAAGGAGAGAAGGGACAATGTTACTATCCTTTTTCCACACTTGTGCTTCAAAGTAGCACCATGATCTTCATGATAGAGAGTCTCCTATGTTGTCATTTTCATATACTAGTGGGAATTTTACATTATAGAACTTGGCTTGTATATTCCAATGATGGGCTTCCTCAAAAATGCCCTAGGTCTTCGTGAGCAAGCGAGTTGGATGCACACCCATTTAGTTTCTTTTGTTGAGGTTTCATACACCTATAGCTCTAGTGCATCCGTTGCATGGCAATCCCTACTCACTCACATTGATATCTATTGATGGGCATCTCCATAGCCCGTTGAAATGACTAGTTGATGTGAGACTATTTTCTCATTTTTGTCTTCTCCACAACCACCATTCTATTCCACCTATAGTGTAATGTCCATGGCTCACGCTCATATATTGCGTGAAGATAGAAAAAGTTTGAGAACATCAAAAGTATGAAACAATTGCTTGGCTTGTCATCGGGGTTGTGCATGATTTAAATACTTTGTGTGGTGAAGATAGAGCATAGCCAGACTATATGATTTTATAGGGATAACTTTCTTTGGCCATATTATTTTGAGAAGACATGATTGCTTTGTTAGTATGCTTGAAGTATTATTATTTTCATGTTAATATTAAACTTTTATCTTGAATCTTTTGGATCAGAACATTCATGCCACAATAAAGAGAAATACATTGAAGAATATGTTAAGTAGCATTCCACATCAAAAATTCTGTTTTTACCATTTACCTACTCAAGGATGAGCAGGAATTAAGCTTGGGGATGCTTGATACGTCTCCAACGTATCTATAATTTTTGATTGCTCCATGCTATTATATATTCTGTTTTGGATGTTTAATGGGCTTATTTATACACTTTCATATTATTTTTGGGACTAACCTATTAACCGGAGGCCCAACCCAAATTGCTGTTTTTTTTGCCTATTTTAGTGTTTCGAAGAAAAGGAATATCAAACGGAGAGCAAACGGAATGAAACCTTCGGGATAGTTATTTTAGGAACAAACGTGATCCAGAGGACTTGGAGTGGACGTCAAGAAATCACCGAGGAGGCCACGAGGCAGGGGGCGCGCCTACCCCCTGGGCGCGCCCTTGATAACCCACAAGTGTAGGGGATCGCAACAACTTTCGAGGGTAAAGTATTCTACCCAAATTTATTGATTCGACACAAGGGGAGCCAAAGAATATTCTCAAGTATTAGCAACTGAGTTGTCAATTAAGCCACACCTGGATAACTTAGTATCTGCAGCAAAGTATTTAGTAGCAAAGTAGTATGATAGTAGTGGTAACGGTAACAAAAGAGTAATGAAAGCAAAAGTAATATTTTTGGTATTTTGTAGTGATTGTAACAATAGCAACGGGAAAGTAAATAAGTGTAAACCAGTATACGGAAAGCTCGTAGGCATTGGATCGGTGATGGATAATTATGCCGGATGCGGTCCATCATGTAACAATCAAAACATAGGGTGACACAGAACTAGCTCCAATTCATCAACGTAATGTAGGCATGTGTCGGTGTCAAAACCGGCGGATCTCGGGTAGGGGGTCCCGAACTGTGCGTCTAGGAGGATGGTAACAGGAGACAAGGGACACGATGTTTTACCCAGGTTCGGGCCCTCTTGATGGAGGTAAAACCCTACGTCCTGCTAGATTAATATTGATGATATGTGTTACAAGAGTGGATCTACCACGAGATCAAAGAGGCTAAACCCTAGAAGCTAGCCTATGGTATGATTGTTGTTCGTCCTACGGACTAAAACCCTCCGGTTTATATAGACAACAGATAGGGTTAGGGTTACACAAAGTCGGTTACAAAGGTAGGAGATCTACATATCCGTATCTCCAAGCTTGCCTTCCACGCCAAGGAAAGTCCCATCCGGACACGGGACGAAGTCTTCAATCTTGTATCTTCATAGTCTTGGAGTCCGGCCAATGATGATAGTTCGGCTATCCGGACACCCCTTAATCCGGAACTCCCTCAGTAGCCCCTGAACCAGGCTTCAATGACGATGGGTCCGGCGCGCATATTGTCTTCGGCATTGCAAGGCGGGTTCTTCCTCCGAATAATTTATAGAAGATTGTGAACACCAGGATAGTGTCCGGCTCTGCAAAAATAAATTCCACATACCACCGTAGAGAGAATAATATTACACAAGATCAATCTGCTGAAATATTTTGTGGCGTGACGTCACACCACTACCAAGCCTTTATTCAAATTGTTTTTACTGTTCCACCTCAACGCGTTTAGCGAAGCGGTTTCCTTGGCACGTCTTGTCGAGGCAGAGATCGTGTTCCCCTTATTTCGGGATTCCCATCAATACGGACGTGGGTAACCCAACCGCGCCATTGATTGTGGCGCTTGGGAGATAGCGAGTTTTACCGGGCGGTGGGGACACATGTTTTGTCCGCCCATATAAGGGATAAGGATCCACCCTTTCACCTCGCCTTCTTCCTCCTTTGCTCATCCATTCCCGTGCACTCGAGCTCTAGCGCCCAAGTCCACTTTCCTCCTCAACCTCCAACCATGTCGGGAGGCGGGAGGCAGATGGATGGCCTCCTCCGTCATGGAGGGCACATCACAAGACTGCGGGAGGCGGATACTTGTCCGGCGATATCGCGCCTGAGCTGCCCGATCTTGGGGCAGCTCATTCCAACCCCCAGTCCCCATGAGAGGGTGGTCTTTCTCCCCCACTTCCTCCGCGGACTAGGTTTTCCACTTCACCCATTTGTTCGGGGGCTCATGTTCTACTACGGCCTGGACTTCCACGACCTAGCCCCGAATTTCGTCCTCAACGTCTCGGCGTTTATCGTTGTGTGCGAGGCCTTCCTCTGCATCCAGCCCCACTTTGGCTTGTGGCTCAAGACCTTCAGTGTCAAGCCGAAGGTTGTGAAGGGCAGCCAAGTAGAGTGCGGAGGCGCCATGGTTGGCAAGATGGCCAAAGTCCTATGGCTCGAGGGCTCCTTTGTGGAGACAATAAAGGGGTGGCAATCGGGGTGGTTCTACATCACCGAGCCACGTGACCCTGAATGGGTGGCGGCCCCCGAATTCAGATCTGGATTCCCCACACGGCTCTCGTCATGGAAAGAGACGGGCCTGAAGTGGGGGGATTCGGACGAGCTATCCGGACTCCAAACACGCGTCCGGAACCTGGTGGACAAGAATCGCAGGCTTGTCGACGTAATCCAGGTGATGCTCATCCGCCAGATTCTCCCATGCCAAAAACGGGACTTCAATTTGTGGGAGTTCGATCCAGCACAGCACCGAACCTTGAGCGGCTCTTGATACCACGCACGAAGATGCAGGAAGGTGCTGTTCAAGGGCACCGAAGCCCCCGCATCCGCTAACAAAGATCGCGGATACAGCTCGCGGCGTCAAGCTGGCGAGGTAAGTTATTTTACCCTTTATGGGACTCTTTTTTCATAGATTGACTCTAGTGGGATCTAAAAACTCCCTATTCTTGACAGTCGGCTGAAGGCGCCCGGACAGATTAACTGTCGGCTCCTTTACCGAAGATCCAGCGGACGCCTTGATTGTGGGGTTCTGGCTCCGGCACCCATGTGGTGCGGAGAAGAAGGCCAAGAAGGAGGCCACGGGAACTCGAAGGAGCTCCCGACGCCAGGTGCTGTCGGATTCTGAAGACGAGGAGGAAGAAGAAGAAGCTTCTCCCCCAGCGGGGGAGGAGAGGAAAAGGAAGGCCGCCCCAACTGGGGAGGCCGGAGGGTCCAAGAAGGGAAGAACCCTTCCTCCGGACTTCTCCACCAACGTCGTCGACGACGAGGGGGATTGGCCTACAAGGGCCAAGCCCCTGGCGAGATCGTAAGTGTCCGGATACCCATGGCGTTTTATTATTGCAGAGTGTTCTCTAATTTGAACAATCGTGCAGCCCGCCTAAAAGCGATTTCGCCAATTCATCGGCGGGTCCACGGGCTCGTCGGAAATGGAAGTGCCGCTTCCGACCGCCTCCTCGCCTCATCTTTGTGGACAACGCCGCGGCGGGGCCCCAAAGGGGGCTTGGTCCCGAGGAGGTGGCGCAAGAGGTGCCACAAGGCAACCCCCCAGACTCCAGGCGCGTGGGGGGCAACACCCCCAGGGGCTCTAAGGCCGACCCTTGTCCGGACTCAATGCCGGAACCTTCAGTGGTTCCGGAGTCCGGCAAACGATCCCTTCGCAAGAAGGGTAAGACGCCGGTGTCCTTCGTCCAACTGGAGGCACCGGATAGCTTACTGGAGGCACTCAACGGCGCCTCCATCAAGGAGGAGCACCGCACTGTTATGAGTGCGGTGATCCGGACAGATTCGATCCGCCAAGAGCGGGCTGACCAAGCTTATACCAGTCTTCTAACAGGCTTTGAGGTAAGAAATTTCAATATATGTAAATGGTACCGCATAGACAGTAACCCCGATGCTCGGTTCGGTGTTAGGAAAGAAAAGCGGATGAGGATCTTTAGAAAGATAAACGCAGGAGTCACAAAAATATGTCAATATGGGATTGCAGTTTGTCTTCTTGACCTCCGCCAGACCGATCGCTGGAGGTCAATAATTTGAAGAAAAACCTCGGCGGTCCGAGAACGAGCTCGGTCATGCCAAGAGGCAGCTCGAGGAAAAAGAAGGTGAGTAATACCTTATGAAAATTGTACCTTACAGAAAAGGATTTGGTTGCAAGAAAAATGACAAGGATAACGTGGGTATTGTAGGGGCGACTAACGAGGTGGCGACCCTGAAGGAGGCGGTGGCCGCGCCCGAATGTAATGTGGCCGCGGAACGCACCGAGCGAGAGAAGCAGGAGGCGCGGGTGGCGGAGGTACAACAAGAGCTCCAGGATCTCGTGAAAAAACATGAGAACTTGGAGCGTGACTCAAAGACTTGAGAGTCTGAGCTTGCAACGGCTCTGGAGAGTGCCAAAGCCGCTAAGGCCGAAGCCTACGAGGCCCTCCAGGATATTGAGGCAGTGAAGAAAATAGCAGCGGGTAAGGCATTTTTCATGCAGAGTAAGCATGTGAGTGTTAATTACCTGTTGCTTACCCGAATTCGGAGCTCTCGAGGGCATTCGCAGATCTTCCTGCATAGCGTGTCCGATCTGCCGCATTCTACCGGGCCGAGGAGGGAGCTCGGCGGAGAAGGTCTTCGGTCTCGATATCTTGAGGCGGACATCTAGTGCCCTTAGCGACCAGTGAAGCAGCTGGTCCAGCTCCACAAGGCGGCGAACATGCCATGAAAGGCCTCATAGTTGATTTGTGGCCTAAGGAGGCCATGCACAGGAGCTACTTGGCCTGGTCGGCGGTGGTGGATGTGTGCCCGTGGGTTGAAGTTATCAAGCATTCCGCTTGTATCGAGGGTGCCCGTCGGGCCTTGCCCGCGCAAAGGTGCCTTTGGGGCAAGATGGATGCCTATAAGCTCGTGACGGACCCGCCACCGGAGGGCAAGGAGCATCGCACGCCGAGATGTATTATAAGAGTGTCTTGAAGGCGCCCACACTATTGCGGGTGAGTGCTCCAAAGATGTAATATTTGAGTAGACTCGCATTTTGTTATCTGTCGCTGAAAACTTAGTTCATATCGCTAAGCAACGCTTGTTAATTTAAAATATTACCTTTTGTGCGGCTGTTTATCAAATCGAGAGATGGCAAGTCGTCGGCTTCAGCCCCCATGCCACAGTCTTTGGGGTGTTCAGGATAAACTTGAGCGCTCTTGTTCCCATTTTGGGTCCATCTAGGAGGCGCTCAACACAGCGAACAAGGCAACCGGACTTATAATGCTTGAACACTCTCACTTAGCCATAGAATTCTATAATTTTAAATTTAGTGAAGCCCCTAGTCTTCGGAAGGCGAATTTGGGGCACTATCACGCCTTGGCGGACAGTATCCGGCTCCTCGCTCTAAGCGGCATAAGTCTTTAGGACTCGCTTAAAAACCTCTCGAACAGCGACGGTCTCTCGCCTCATCATGACGATCAGTTTTAGCTTTCTCCGAGGCGTTAACCCAGCCGAGGCGGGCGAATCGCAGTGGTTCTCCGGTGCTACCTTAGCCGATATAACGGGCGTAAGGTACCAAAACACGGGAGCCGGGCAAACCCAACTATTGACCCAAGACATGATTCGGAGCCGATGCATATAGTGCTATGAGCTCGGGGTGCCGCACTTGTGAAAGTGTTCGGACTCGTCACACCATAACGCGGGAAACATAAGCCCCTGGTGTATATTAGCCGTACCAAAGTGTACGGATGCAACATGCCGTGAATGAACATATGTATGAAAAAGAAATGCAATTATAAGCAAAAAGGTGCTGCATTGTTTTATTCAATAAGTGCTGCTATGAATGCAGAACGATACGAATAGTGCGATAAGCAAGGTAGGAGACTGTTAAACATGTCCCCTTCCAGGGGTAGGCTGCAGATTGGTGTATGAAAATGCTCGTAATGGAGACCACCTGTATATTCGTTGTAGCCTTTATCCTTCCCTGGCTGTTGCATCGTGAGTTGGCAGGTCTGCTGCCGGACGGGCTTCGACAAGCGGAGTCCTGTGGTTAAAAAGTAAAAGGTAAAAGAAAAGAAAAATAACGACACACTTGAGAGCCCCTTGTGTGGTTGAGCCATGATCTGGGTGTATTGTGGTCGTGCCCCCTCCCATGCCCATGGTATCTTGAGAGCGTAATGGTGTGCGAAGGACCTGCTGACGTTCGCGGGAGCTGGGGTTGGGGCCGCGCTACTCTGGCGTGCTCGGGCGTGCCGGTGGTCTTGTTGTAAGTTACTCCGGGCGCTTGGCTGTGTCCGGCGCTTAACGGCGGATTCGATAATTGCCTTAAGAGGCTGCATTGCACTTCGCGCGAGCGCTGTATGTTCCTCCGTGCGGAGGGGCGTTCGATGTTTCCGTTAACCGTAATGACTCCTCGAGGGCCTGGCATCTTGAGCTTGAGGTATGCGTGGTGCGGCACGCGTTGAACTTTGCAAGCGCATGCGTCCGAGCAAGGCATGATAGCCGCTGCGGAGCGGGACTATGTCAAAGATTAACTCCTCGCCGGAAGTTATCCGGGATCCGAAGACCACTTCGGTGTAATTGAGCCTGTACAATTGGCTTCTACACTGGTATGGCGCCTTTAAAGGTCGTTTTGGTAGGTTTAATCCTTGAGGGTCTATGCCCATTTTGCACACTGTATCCTGGTAAAGCAGGTTCAGGCTGCTGCCGCCGTCCATCAGGACTCTGGTTAGGTGAAATCCATCGACGATTGGGTCTAGGACGGTCGGCGAATCCGCCGTGGCGGATGCTGGTGGGGTGGTCCCTTCGGTCAAAAGTGATCGGGCAGGAGGACCATGGATTGAACTTCGGGGCAACTGGCTCCATCGCGTAGAGATCCCTGAGTGCATGCTTCCGCTCCCTTTTGGGTATGTGGGTTGCGTATATCATGTTCACCGTCCGCACCTGTTGGGGGAAACCCTTCTATCCTCTATTGTTCGGCGGTTGGGTCTCGTCCTCGTCATCGCTATGCAGCCCCTTGTCATTGTTTTCGGCAATTAACTTGCCTGCCTGCTTGAATACCCAACAGTCCCAGTTGGTGTGGTTAGCTGGCTTTTGAAGTGCCATGTATCGCAAGCGGTCGAGTATTCGGTCCAAATTGGACGGACCGGAGTAGTTCGTTTGAATGGCTTTTTCGCTGACGGTTTTAGAGCCTTTGAATCCTGCATTGACTGCCGTATCCTCAATATTATCGCCGTTAGTGCGGCGTTTGTTTTATTACGACGCTGCCTGCCGTTTGGTCCTTGAAGTCCGGACTGCCGAATTTTCGCTGAGGTTGTTGCTGCATGCTAGCCAGCTGTCCTCACCCAGTGAAGCGGGTCATGAGTGATGTGAGGGCTGCCATGGATTTTGGCTTTTCTGTCCTAGGTGCGGGCAAGCCACTCGTCATGGATGTTATGCTTGAAGGCGCGAGGGCCTCCGCATCCGGACAGTCGACGATTTGGTTTTTCTTGGTTAAGAACCGTGTCTAGAATTGTCTGGCCGATTCATCTGGCTGCTGTATTATGTGGCTTAGGTCATCGGTGTCTCGTGGTCGCACATAAGTGCCCTGGAAGTTATCGAGGAATGCGGCTTCCCGGTCCTCCCAGCTCCCAATTGACTTTGCTGGCAAGCTGTTGAGCCAATGCCGGGCTGGTCCTTTAAGCTTGAGGGGGAGGTATTTGATGGCGTGAAGATCGTCACCGCGGGCCATGTGGATGTGAAGGAGATAGTCTTTGATCCAAACCGCGGGGTCTGTTGTGCCATCATAGGATTCAATATTGACGGGTTTAAACCCTTGAGGATTTGATGATCCATTACTTCGTCTGTGAAGCATAGTGGGTGTCTTGGCGCCTCATCGGGCGATATCACGACGGAGCCCAAAAGAGCTTGGTCTGTTTTGTTCGGCCCGGCCGGACTTACTGTGTCCGTCGCGACGGTTGTCGTGACGTACTGTGGGGCGCCCACGCGATCCATAGATCGATCTTGATTGTCTTGCCTTGTCCTCCAATATATCTCGCAGGTCCGGAGCGTTCCCCTTTGGCCAAGTGATTTTTGAGCGATGCCGGGGTACGGTTCTAGTGAAGGGCCTAGAGGCCTCTCTGTCGCGGCCACGGGGTGGTCGGTCAGCCATATTGTCTCCTGGTGATGCGGGTTCGTAAGCCTCCTCCTCTAATCGGGGGAGCAGCTGCGTTCGAGCTCATGCTCTTCGGCCGCGAGGACTTCGGTCCATCTGTCGGCTAGCAGATCCTGATCAGCTCTAAGCTGTTGCTGCTTTTTCTTTAGGCTGTTCGCCGTGGCCATAAGCCTGCGTCTAAAACGCTCTTGTTCGACGGGATTCTCAGGCACGACGAATTCATTGTCGTCGAGGCTTGCTTCGTCTTCGGGGGGAGGCATATAATCCTCTACCTTTTCTTCTGCCGCTCTCTCTTGAGGGCTGGCGTCTTCATCCTCCTGCGATGGATCTTGCTGGAGTGGATTGTCTTTGGCGTTGTCCGGTGTATTGTTATCTCCGGTGCGGAATCTTCATTCTTCTTTGTGGCGGGATTTAGAGCGGCGCCCGTTGGACTTGGCGCTTGGGCTGCTTCTTGGAGGGTCATCCTCCGTTGTTCCATCGCCGTTCCCATCTTTGGGATGTCCACCATGTATATGTCGTATGACGAGGTGGCCTTCCGGTGCCCTGTAGGCGCTGGGTCTTGGTAAATCTCGGCATCGTCGTCCATACCGTCGATGTCTTCGGAGTCGTAGTCTAGCATGTCGGTTAGGCCGTCGACAGCGGCTACCAAGTGGGTGGTGTGTGGGCGTCGAATTTCTTAGTCGACCGTATCCCAACCTTCCTGACCGTAGTCCGGCCAGGGCTCTTCGGATAAAGAGAGAGACTTTAGTGAATTCAGGATGTCGCCAAAAGGCGAGTGCTGAAAGATGTCATGACCGTGAACTCCATAACGGGCGCCCAATCGGATTCGATCGGCAAGGGCGCGAAGGGTTCGGAGTCCGGATAGGAGTCCGACGCCCTGGAGTCGGAGTCTTTGCAAAGGACAGGGATGGAGTTCGGCTCGATCGTCATAGAGATTGTAGCCCCCGAGGCGGTGTCCAACCACTCGACCTCGGTCGGGGAATCCGGCTCCGGATTAAGGGCCGGAGCGGATACTGGTGCGGCCTCCAGGGCACTGTTCGGCTGCGGAGCTAGATCATGCCCATCGAGACAGTGCGGCACGCTTGGCTGCGGCTCGAATCCGTCGAAGATCAAGTCTCCGCGGATATCGGCCGTATAGTTTAAACTTCCAAATCTGACCTGATGGCCAGGGGCGTAGCTTTCGATCTGCTCCAGATGGCCAAGCGAATTGGCCCGCAGTGCAAAGCCGCCAAACACAAAGATCTGTCCGGGGAGAAAAGTCTCACCCTGGCCGTGTCGTTGTTGATGATCGGAGGAGCCATTGGGCCTATCGGCGATGACACAGAGGAACTCTCAATGAAAGCACCAATGTCGGTGTCAAAACCGGCGGATCTCGGGTAGGGGGTCCCGAACTGTGCGTCTAGGCGGATGGTAACAGGAGACAAGGGACACGATGTTTTACCCAGGTTCGGGCCCTCTTGATGGAGGTAAAACCCTACGTCCTGCTAGATTAATATTGATGATATGTGTTACAAGAGTAGATCTACCACGAGATCAAAGAGGCTAAACCCTAGAAGCTAGCCTATGGTATGATTGTTGTTCGTCCTACGGACTAAAACCCTCCGGTTTATATAGACACGGATAGGGTTAGGGTTACACAGAGTCGGTTACAAAGGTAGGAGATCTACATATCCGTATCGCCAAGCTTGCTTTCCACGCCAAGGAAAGTCCCATCCGGACACGGGACGAAGTCTTCAATCTTGTATCTTCATAGTCTTGGAGTCCAGCCGATGATGATAGTTCGGCTATCCGGACACCCCTTAATCCGGAACTCCCTCAGCATGTATTCCTAATATAGTCATACGTGCTTATGGAAAAGAACTTGCATGACATCTTTTGTCCTACCCTCCCGTGGCAGCGGGGTCCTAATGAAAACTAAGGGATATTAAGGCCTCCTTTTAATAGAGAACCAGAACAAAGCATTAGCACATAATGCTTACATGAACTCCTCAAACTATGGTCATCACCGAGAAGTATCCCGATTATTGTCACTTCGGGGTTGTCAGATCATAACACATAATAGGTGATTATAGACTTGCAAGATAGGATCAAGAACTCACATATATTCATGAAAACATAATAGGTTCAGATCTGAAATCATGGCTTTTCGGGCCCTAGTGACAAGCATTAAGCATAGCAAAGTCATAGCAACATCAATCTCAAAACATAGTGGATACTAGGGATCAAACCCTAACAAAACTAACTCGATTACATGATAGATCTCATCCAACCCATGACCGTCCAGCAAGCCTACGATGGAATGACTCACGCATGGCGGTGAGCATCATGAAATTGGTGATGGAGGATGGTTGATGATGACGACGACGACGAATTCCCCTCTCTGAAGCCCCGAACGGACTCCAGATCAGCCCTCCCGAGAGGTTTTAGGGCTTGGCGGCGGCTCTGTATCGTAAAACGTGATGATTTCTTCTCCATTTTTTTTCTCTCCGAAAGCAAATATATAGAGTTGGCATCGGAGGAGCTCCAGGGGGCCCACGAGGTAGGGGGCGCGCCCCCCACCCTCGTGGACAAGGTGTGGGCCCCCTGGTCTTCATCTTTGGCGAGGATTTTTTATTATTTTTTCTAAGATGTTCCGTGGAGTTTCAGGTCATTCCGAGAACTTTTGTTTTCTGCACATAAAACAACATCATGGCAATTCTGCTGAAAACAGCGTTAGTCCGGGTTAGTTCTATTCAAATCATACAATTTAGAGTCCAAAACAAGGGCAAAAGTGTTTGGAAAAGTAGATACGACGGAGACGTATCAACTCCCCCAAGCTTAAACTCTTGCTTGTCCTCAAGCAATTCAGTTGACAAACTGAAAGAGAAAAAGAAAAACTTTTACAAACTCTGTTTGCTCTTGTTGTTGTAAATATGTCAAGACAGCATTCAAGTTTTCAGCAGCGGTTATAACTAACCACATTTGCAATAATTCTCAGGTCTCATGTTTACTCATATCAATGGCATAATCAACTAGCGAGTCATAATAATAAATCTCAGATGACAACACTTTCTCCAAACAATCATAATATGATATAACAAGATGGTATCTCGCTAGCACTTTCTGAGACTGCAAAATATAAATGCAGAGCACCTTTAAAGATCAAGGACTGACTAGACATTGTAATTCATGGTAAAAGAGATCCAGTCATAGTCATACCCAATATAAATTAATTGTAATGAATGCAAATGACAGCTGCGCTCTCCAGCTAATGCTTTTGATAAGAGGGTGATGACTCAACATAAAAGTAAATAGATAGGCCCTTTGCAGAGGGAAGCAGGGATTTGTAGAGGTGCCAGAGCTCGGTTTTGAAATAGAGATAAATAATATTTTGAGCGGTATACTTTCATTGTCAACATAACAACTAAGAGATGGTGATATCTTCCATGCTACACACATTATAGGCGGTTCCCAAACAGAATGGTAAAGTTTATACTCCCCCTCCACCAACAAGCATCAATCCACGGCTTGCTCGAAACAACGAGTGCCTCCAACATACATCAGGTCCCAGGGGGAGTTTTGTTTGCAATTAATTTTGATTTAGTTTGCATAAAGCATGGGACTGGGCATCCCGGTGACCAGCCATGTTCTCATGAGTGAGGAGCGGAGTCCACTCCTCTTGAGAATAACCCGCCTAACATGGAAGATAAGGACAGCCATAGTTGATACATGAGCTATTCAAGCATACAAAACAGAATGTTTATTTGAAGGTTTAGAGTTTGGCACATACAAATTCACTTGGAACGGTAGGTAGATACTGCATATAGGAAGGTATAACTTTGGGGTCTAAAGGATCGGATGCACAAGCAGTATTCCCGCTTAGTACAAGTGAAGGCTAGCAAAAGACTAGGAAGCGACCAACTAGAGAGCGACAACAGAAATGAACATGCATTAAAATTAATAAACATTGGATGCAAGCATGAGTAGGATATAATCCACCATGAACATAAATATCGTGAAGGCTATGTTGATTTGTTTCAACTACATGTGTGAACATGTGCCAAGTCAAGTCACTTAAATCATTCAAAGGAGGATACCACCCCATCATACCACATCACAACCATTTTAATAGCATGTTGGCACGCAAGGTAAACCATTATAACTCATAGCTAATCAAGCATGGCATAAGCAACTATGATCTCTAATTGTCATTGCAAACATGTTTATTCATAATAAGCTGAATCAAGAACGATGAACTCATCATATTTACAAAAACAAGAGAGGTCGAGTTCATAATAGCTTTTCCCATCTCAGTCAGTCCATCATATATCATCATAATTACCTTTCACTTGCACGACCGAACGATGTGAATAATAATAAGAGTGCACGTGCATTGGACTAAGCTGGAATCTGCGAGCATTCAATAAGCAGGAGAAGACAAGGCAATATGGGCTCTTGGTTAAATCAAGAATAATGCATATAAGAGCCACTTCAACAATTTAATCATAGTCTTCTCCTATCGACCCCCAAAGAAAAGAAAAGAAATAAAACTATTTACACGGGAAAGCTCCCAACAAGCAAAAGAAGAACAGGAAATATTTTTGGGTTTTCTTTTTAATTATTACTACTACGGCAGGAAAAGTAAACTAACTCGAAGCTACACTAATTTTTTCTTAAAGTTTAACAAGCACACAAGAATAAAGCGAGAAAAAGAAAATAAACTAGCATGGAAATTATAGTGAAAGAGTATGAGCACCGACATCTAGCAATGGGTGTGTGTGAACATAAATGTAATGTCGGTGGGAAATACGTACTCCCCCAAACTTAGGCTTTTGGCCTAAGTTGTTTCATTGCCAGGGATAGCCTGGCTGATACCCGTAGGTGTAGCCGGGTCGCATCTTTGCGATGAAGAGGACTCGATCGCCATGGTGACAACCGCCTCCAGATTCCAAGAATAAACAGATGGCGTGGAGGCTCAGATTGTGGTTCGGCTCCGGGGCTGATGCGGGATTCGATGAAGCTTGAACGCCGCCCACGGGCGAGGTAAGGACCTTCGGACAAGTTAAACAAAGAAGGAGCAGGCAAAGTAATAGTCTCAGGGTGATGTTTATCAAAGTACAATTTATATTTAAGCTCCCCTTCCTTGCCTTTAACGATAAAATCATGCGCTAGCATACTTTTATAATCTAAATAAGCAGTAGGCAGCAATTTTTCTTCTTTCTCATAAAGCCTAATGGGTATGTTAAAATGTGCAGCTAGGCGTGAAGCATAAATACCTCCAAAGATGGGGCCTTTAGTACGGTTCAAACTTAACAGTTTAGCAATAATTCCGTCCATACTAACGGAGTTATCGAGGTATAAACCATGGGACAAAATGATAATATCAGGAACACTAAGGTTCCCACAATTTCCATGACCAATCAAGCAACGACTAGCAAATAAGGCAAAGTAGCGTAAAACAGGAAAATGTATGCTAGTGATTCTTGCATCAGAAACCTTCCTGGTTTCTCCCACAGTGATAGTGTTAATAAATGCCTCCACTTCATTACGATGTGGTTCATCTAAGGTACCCTTAGAGGGTATTTTGCAAACCTTGCAAAATTCAGCTAATGGCATCTTCTTAACAATGTCATATAAATGAAATTCTACTGAAGGAGGTGATTCCTTAGGAAAATAGTAGAAGTTTTGCACAAAAGTATTTGTGAGTAAGAGATACTGATGACGTTGGTCACGGAGGAAGTCGGTGAGGCCGGCATTCTCAATTAATGAATAGAAATTCTCATAAATCCCGGCTCTCCTCAAGAAGTCATCGGAAGGCCATTCACACGGCCGGACCTCCGCGGTACGAGGCAAATTATATTTGGGCCTCTGTGCTTCTTCATTTTGTTTTTCCTTCGAGCTTCGGCTGGACGAGCCCCTCAAAAGTCTCTTCATTTTTTTTCCTGAAATAATCTGAAATTTTTAGTAACTTCAAACAAAAATGAACCAACTTCAATAAAACTGATAGCAACTACTCCTACAAGTGCCTAGAGCCTATATCAAGCATTAGAACTACTTGGAACCATATAAATTTGACATGCAAGCTCAAGAACATGGTCACCTATGCAGCACAAATTTGCAATGAATAAAGCACTAGAACAAAAACTAATTGGACCAAAGGAGGAGTCACATACCAAGGAACAATCTCCCCAAGCAGTTTTGTGAGAGGTGTTTTGAGCAAGGAGATCGAAAATCGCAGCAACGAGGGCTGGAACTCGTGTTTGAGCCAGATATTCGTGTTTGTGGGAGGAAGAAGAAGAAGATGGGTGCAGGAATAAGTGGAGGAGGGCCACCATGGGCCCACGAGGCAGGGGGCGCGCCCTCCACCCTCGTGGCCAGGTGACAGCTCCCCCCGTGGTAATTTTTGCACCATAAATCCTCAAATATTCCCGAAAAAATCATATTAAATTGGCATGGCATTCTGAGGACTTTTATTTTCGGGGTATTTTTATATTGCACAGATAAATCAGAAAACAGACAGAAAAATACTATTTTTACTTCATTTCAACTAAATAATAGAAAGTATAAAGAGGGTACAGAAGGTTGTGCTTCTAGTTTCATCCGTCTCATGCTCATCAAAAGGAATCCACTAACAAGGTTGATCAGGTCTTGTTAACAAACTCACTCCGATTAACATGGAACCGGAGAAATTTCGAATAACACTATGTTACCTCAACGGGGATATGCACATCCCCAATAATAAGAATATCATATTTCTTCTTGACAGTAGGAAGAGGAAATTCAAAACCTCCAAATATAATCGATGGAATTTTTCCAATAGAATTGATACTATAAACTTGAGGTTGTTTCCTCAGAAAGTGTACCGTGTGCTCATTACCATTAATATGAAAAGTGACATAGCCTTTGTTGCAATCAATAACAGCTCCTGCAGTATTCAGAAAAGGTCTTCCAAGAATAATAGACATACTATCATCCTCGGGAATATCAAGAATAACAAAGTCCGTTAAGATAGTAACGTTTGCAACCACAACAGGCACATCCTCACAAATACCGACAGGTATAGCAGTTGATTTATTAGCCATTTGCAAAGATATTTCAGTAGGTGTCAACTTATTCAAATCAAGTCTACGATATAAAGAGAGAGGCATAACACTAACACCGGCTCCAAGATCACACAAAGCAGTTTTAACATAATTTATTTTAATGGAGCATGGTATAGTAGGCACTCCTGGATATCCAAGTTTCTTTGATATTCCACCCTTAAAAGTATAATTAGCAAGCATGGTGGAAATTTCAGCTTCCGGTATCTTTCTCTTATTGGTAATGATATCCTTCATATACTTAGCATAAGGATTTGTTTTGAGCACATCCGTTAATCGCATACGCAAAAAGATAGGTCTAATCATTTCAGCAAAGCGCTCAAAATCCTCATCATCCTTTTTCTTGGATGGTTTGGGAGGAAAAGGCATGGTTTTCTGAACCCATGGTTCTCTTTCTTTACCATGTTTCCTAGCAACAAAATCTCTCTTATCATAACGTTGATTCTTTGATTGTGGGTTATCAAGATCAACAGCAGGTTCAACTTCTACATCATTATCATTACTAGGTTGAGCATCATCATGAACATCATCATTATTATTATTGCTAGGTTCATGTTCATTACCAGATTGTGTTCAGCATCAGACATAGATATATCATTTGGATTCTCAGATAGTTCAGCAATAGGTTCACTAGAAGTTTGCAAAGTCCTATCATTTTTCTTTTTCTTGCTTTTAGAAGAACTAGGCACATCAGTATTATTTCTCTGAGAATCTTGCTCAATTCTCTTAGGTTGGCCTTCAGGATACAAAAGTTCCTGAGTCATTTTACCAGTTCTAGTAGCCACTCTAACAGCATAATAATTTTTCTCACTATTCATTTCATTGAGCAAATCATTTTGAGCCTTAAGTACTTGTTCTACTTGAGTGGTAACCATAGAAGCATGTTTCCTAACAAGTTTAAGTTCACATCTAACATCAGCCATATAATCACCCAAGTGTTTAATCATATAGGTATTTTGTTTTAATTGTCTACCAAAATAAGCGTTGAAGTTTTCTTGTTTGAACATAAAGTTATCAAACTCATCCAAGCACTGACTAGCAATTTTAGTAGAAGGGACTTCAGCTTTATCATATCTATAGAGAGAATTTACCTTTACTACCTGTGTCGGGTTATCGGGTTCGGGAGGTCCTTCAATAGGTAATGGATCGAGATCATATGTTTCTTCAACAGGCGGTAAATTAAGACCATGTATTTCTTCAATAGGAGGTAAATTCTTAACATCTTCAGCTTTAATACCTTTTTCTTTCATAGATTTCTTTGCCTCTTGCATATCTCCAGGACTGAGAAATAGAACACCTCTCTTCTTTGGAGTTGGTTTAGGAATAGGCTCAGTAATCGGCTCTGGAACTGGCTCAGGAGATGCCCAATTATTTTCATTTGTCAACATATTATTCAATAGAATTTCAGCTTCATCCGGTGTTCTTTCCCTAAAAAGAGAACCAGCACAACTATCCAGGTAATCTCTGGAAGCATCGGTTAGTCCATTATAAAAGATATCAAGTATTTCATTTTTCTTAAGAGGATGATCAGGCAAAGCATTAAGTAACTTGAGAAGCCTCCCCCAAGCTTGTGGGAGACTCTCTTCTTCAATTTGCACAAAGTTGTATATTTCCTTTAAAGCAGCTAGTTTCTTATGAGCAGGGAAATATTTAGCAGAGAAGTAATAAATCATATCCTGGGGACTACGCACACAACCAGGATCTAGAGAATTAAACCATATCTTAGCACCACCCTTTAATGAGAACGGAAATATTTTAAGGATATAAGAGTAGCGAGATCTCTCATCATTATTGAACAGGGTGGCTGTATCATTTAATTTAGTAAGATGTGCCACAACAGTTTCAGATTCATAACCATGAAAAGGATCAGATTCAACCAAAGTAATTATATCAGGATCAACAGAGAATTCATAATCCTTATCGGGAACACAAATAGGTGAAGTGGCAAAAGCAGGGTCAGGTTTCATTCTATCCCTAAGAGATTCTTTACTCCATTTAACTAATAGCCTCTTAAGTTCGTTTCTATCTTTGCAGGCAAAAATAGCTGCAGAAGATTCCATATCAAAAACATAACCCTCAGGAATAACAGGCATATCTTCATCATCAATTTCATTAACATTATCAGTTTCAATAATTTCTTTCTCTCTAGCCCTAGAAATTTGTTCATCAAGAAATTCACCGAGGGGCACAGTAGTATCAAGCATAGAAGTAGTTTCATCATAAGTATCATGCATAGCAGAAGTGGCATCATCAATAACATGCGACATATCAGAACGAATAGCAGAAGCAAGTTTAGGTGTCGCAAGCTTACTCTTAACAGAAGGTGAATCAAGTGCAGAGCTAGATGGCAGTTCCTTACCTCCCCTCGTAGTTGAGGGATAAATTTTTGTCTTAGCGTCTTTCAAATTCTTCATAGTGTCCAGCAGATATAAATCCCAAGTAACTCAAAGAATAGAGCTATGCTCCCCGGCAACGGTGCCATAAATTAGTCTTGATAACCCACAAGTGTAGGGGATTGCAACAGCTTTCGAGGGTAAAGCATTCAACCCAAATTTATTGATTCGACACAAGGGGAGCCAAAGAATATTCTCAAGTATTAGCAACTGAGTTGTCAATTCAGCAAAGTAGTATGATAGTAGTGGTAACGGTAACAAAAGAGTAATGAAAGAAAAAGTAATATTTTTGGTATTTTGTAGTGATTGTAATAATAGCAACGGAAAAGTAAATAAGCGTAAACCAGTATATGGAAAGCTCGTAAGCATTGGATCGGTGATGGATAATTATGTCGGATGTGGTTCATAATGTAACAATCATAACATAGGGTGACACAGAACTAGCTCCAATTCATCAATGTAATGTAGGCATGTATTCCTAATATAGTCATACGTGCTTATGGAAAAGAACTTGCATGACATCTTTTGTCCTACCCTCCCGTGGCAGCGGGGTCCTAATGGAAACTAAGGGATATTAAGGCCTCCTTTTAATAGAGAACCGGAACAAAGCATTAGCACATAATGAATACATGAACTCCTCAAACTATGGTCATCACCGAGAAGTATCCCGATTATTGTCACTTCGGGGTTGTCGGATCATAACACATAATAGGTGACGATAGACTTGCAAGATAGGATCAAGAACTCACATATATTCATGAAAACATAATAGGTTCAGATCTGAAATCATGGCACTCGGGCCCTAGTGAAAAGCATTAAGCATAACAAAGTCATAACAACATCAATCTCAGAACATAGTGGATACTAGGGATCAAACCCTAACAAAACTAACTCGATTACATGATAGATCTCATCCAACCCATCACCGTCCAGCAAGCCTACGATGGAATTACTCACGCACGACGGTGAGCATCATGAAATTGGTGATGGAGGATGGTTGATGATGACGACGGTGACGAATCCCCCTCTCCGGAGCCCCGAATGGACTCCAGATCAGCCCTCCCGACAGGTTTTAGGGCTTGGCGGCGGCTCCGCATCATAAAACGCGATGATTTCTTCTCCTTTATTTTTTTCTCTCCGAAAGCAAATATATAGAGTTGGAGTTGGCGTCGGAGGAGCTCCAGGGGGCCCGCGAGGTAGGGGGCGCGCCCTAGAGGGGGGGCGCGCCCCCCACCCTCGTGGACATGGTGTGGGCCCCCTGGTCTTCATCTTTGGCGAGGTTTTTTTTTTCTAAGATGTTCCGTGGAGTTTCAGGTCATTCCGAGAACTTTTGTTTTCTGCACATAAAACAACATCATGGCAATTCTGCTGAAACCAGCGTTAGTCCGGGTTAGTTCCATTCAAATCATACAAGTTAGAGTCCAAAACAAGGGCAAAAGTGTTTGGAAAAGTAGATACGACGGAGACGTATCAGCCCTCCACCCTCGTGGGCCCCTCGTGGCTCCACCGACCTACTTCTTCCTCCTATATATACCTACGTATCCCCAAACCATCGAGGAGCACCAAGAAAACCTAATTCCACCGCCGCAACCTTCTGTACCCGTGAGATCCCATCTTGGGGCCTTTTCCGGCGCTCCACCGGAGGGGGCATTGATCACGGAGGGCTTCTACATCAACACCATAGCCTCTCCGATGATGTGTGAGTAGTTTACCTCAGACCTTCGGGTCCATAGTTATTAGCTAGATGGCTTCTTCTCTCTCTTTGGATCTCAATACAAAGTTCTCCTTGATTCTCTTGGAGATCTATTTGATGTAATCTTCTTTTGCGGTGTGTTTGTCGAGATCCGATGAATTGTGGGTTTATGATCAAGATTATATATGAACAATATTTGAATCTTCTCTGAATTCTTTTATGTATGATTGGTTATCTTTGCAAGTCTCTTCAAATTATCAGTTTGGTTTGGCCTACTAGATTGATCTTTCTTGCAATGGGAGAAGTGCTTAGCTTTGGTTCAATCTTGCGGTGCTCGATCCCAGTGACAGTAGGGGAAATGCACGTATTGTATTGTTGCCATCGAGGATAAAAAGATGGGGTTTATATCATATTGCATGAGTTTATCCCTCTACATCATGTCATCTTGCTTAAAGCGTTACTCCGTTCTTATGAACTTAATACTCTAGATGCATGCTGGATAGCGGTCGATATGTGGAGTAATAGTAGTAGATGCAGGCAGGAATCGGTCTACTTGTCACGGACGTGATGCCTTAATACATGATCATGCCTAGATATTCTCATAATTATGCACTTTTCTATCAATTGCTCGACAGTAATCTGTTCACCCACCATAATACTTATGCTATCTTGATAGAAGCCACTAGTGAAACCTATGGCCCCCGGGTCTATTTTCCATCATATTAATCTTTCGTCAACAACCTATTTCTATTACCGTTTACTTTGCAATCTTTAATTTTTATCTTTATCATAAAAATACCAAAAATATTATCTAATCATCTCTACCAGATCTCAGTTTTGCAAGTGGCCGTGAAGGGATTGACAATCCCTTTATCGCGTTGGTTGCAAGGTTCTTATTTGTTTGTGTAGGTATGAGGGACTTGAGCGTGGTCTCCTACTGGATTGATACCTTGGTTCTCAAAACCTGAGGGAAATACTTATGCTACTTTACTGCATCACCCTTTCCTCTTCAAGGGAAAACCAACGCAGTGCTCAAGAGGTAGCAGAGCGGCAGAGCATTGCGCAGTGGCGGCGTGGCTACGGCTACGAGGAGAGGCCGGGGAGAGAGGGAGGAGAATCGGGAGCTCACGACCATTGTAGAGATGGCCCGGGGAAGACGCACGGCGGCCAGAGACGAAGGAGGCGGCGGCGACCCGAGGCGAACGGAGGGGAAGAAGAAGACGGCGTCGAGGTGTCCCGTCATCTTCAACCCCGCGACGCAGGCGACATAGTTGACGCCGAGGACCTCCCGGGACATGAGCGGACGGAGTACAAGGGCCGGTGGCCACACGCACTGCGCGGCAACGACGACGAGCCCGCTCAGGCGAGCGCATCTCGGTGGATCTGAGAAGGGGAGGGGAGAGGGAGATATTTGTGCGAGGGGGAGCTGACGAGGCCGAGGGGGAGGGTCGCGTCGTTCTTATCCCCTCCGGGGCAACGTCGACGATGTAGTGTGGCGGGGACGAGCGGGAGGAGCCCCGGACGGATGAACAGGGAAAGACGAGGACGACCGGGGAGGTGGGCTACGGGGTTGGGCCGCCCAGATGGCTAAGGTCCAGGGGTAGTGGGCCTCTCTCTCACTTTTGTTTTCTTTAACAGTTTTCTTTTCCTTTTGAACTTTTTGTTTTCCAAAAAATTTCAAAACTAAAACAGTTTTATAAATTATAAAACTTACACCTAAAATATCATCATGTTTTAGGCTACTGCCACAATTAGTTTAGCACTTAAATAAAATAGGTTAGCATTTTTACAAATTAAAAAGCATTTAAACAAATGTTATAAGCACTGTTTTAGCTAGTTTAGTGCACTTAAACACTTTGTAAAAATGTTGGTTCACTACCAATATTAGTTATGGGATTATTTGGCACAAGAAGAACATTTTAGATTTCATGTCCGACAAATATGATTTTTTTACTTTAGATTCGATTTGAATTTGGATTGTGCTTTGGATCAAGTGAAGATTAGCAACAATAACATGATGACATGGCACCATTAACAGGGGATTACTGTAGCATGACACTTGGGGTGTTAAAGTACCTCCCTGCTAAACTAATAGCAAGGCACACATCAGGTCTAGTACACAGCATTGCATACAAGCTAGAACCTATGGCTGAAGCATAGGGAATGAATTTAATTTTCTCTCTATCTTCTGTAGTGGTCGGGCATTGAGTCTGACTCAATTTCACACCTTGTAACACAGGCAAGAACCCTTTCTTTGCTTGATCCATTTTGAACTTGTTCAAAACTTTGTCAATGTATGTGCTTTGTGAAAGTCCAATTAAGCGTCTTGATCTATCTCTATAGATCTTAATGCCCAATATATAAGCAGTTTCACCGAGGTATTTCATTGACAAACTCTTATTCAAGTATCCTTTTATGCTATGCAGAAATTCTATATCATTTCCAATCAACAATATGTCATCCACATATAATAGTGGAAATGCTACGGAGCTCCCACTCACTTTCTTGTAAATACAGGCTTCTCCACAAGTCTGTATAAAACCATATGCTTTGATCACACTATCAAAACGTTTATTCCAACTCCGAGACGCTTGCACCAGTCCATAAATGGATCGTTGGAGCTTGCACACTTTGTTAGCATCCTTTGGATCAATAAACCTTCAGGTTGCATCATATACAACTCTTCTTCTAGAAATCCATTCAGGAATGCAGTTTTTACATCCATTTGCCAAATTTCATAATCATAAAATGCAGCAATTGCTAACATGATTCGAACGGACTTAAGCATCGCTACGGGTGAGAATGTCTCATCGTAGTCAACTCCTTGAACTTGTCGAAAACCTTTCACAACAAGTCGAGCATTGTAGACAGTGACATTATCGTCAGTGTCAGTCTTCTTCTTGAAGATCCATTTATTCTCGATGGCTTGCCGATCATCGGGCAAGTCAACCAAAGTCCACAGTTTGTTCTCATACATGGATCCCATCTCAGATTTCATGGCCTCAAGCCATTTTGCGGAATTTGGGCTCATCATCGCTTCCTCATAGTTCGTAGGTTCATCATGGTCAAGTAACATGACCTCCAGAACAGGATTACCGTACCACTCTGGTGCGGATCTTACTCTGGTTGACCTACGAGGTTCGGTAGTAACCTGATCTAAAGTTACATGATCATCATCATTAGCTTCCTCACTAAGTGGTGTAGGAGTCACATGAACAGATTTACGTGATGAACTACTTTCAATAAGGGAGCAGTGATTACCTCATCAAGTTCTACTTTCCTCCCACTCACTTCTTTCGAGAGAAACTCCTTCTCTAGAAAGGATCCATTTTTAGCAAGGAATTTCTTGCCTTCGGATCTATGATAGAAGGTGTACCCAATAGTCTCCTTTGGGTATCCTATGAAGACACATTTCTCCGATTGGATTCGAGCTTATCAGGTTGAAGTTTTTTCACATATGCATAGCAGCCCTAAACTTTGAGAAACAGCAACTTGGGTTTCTTGCCAAACCACAGTTCATATGGTGTCGTCTCAACGGATTTAGATGGTGCCCTATTTAACGTGAATGCAGCCGTCTCTAAAGCATAACCCAAAACTGATAGCGGTAAATCAGTAAGAGACATCATAGATCGCACAATATCCAGTAAAGTACGATTACGACGTTCAGACACACCATTACAAGTGAAGCGGTAGCGGGGACGGGGATGCGGCGCGCATGGCGGCGTAAAGGGCGAGGCGAAGCGCTGAGCGAGGCTGAAACGGCGGCGGTATCTTGACTATAGCGGCGGCAATGAAGCGATATAGCGATGATGGCGATTGCGGGAGTACCGATGGCGAGTAGAGCAGCAAGGGCAGCAGGCGACGAGCTGCAGCGGCGAGGGCCGTGCGGCTGCGAGCGAGGCTGCTCGTGGAGGAGGGTCATGGTGGCTGGGTGCACGCGCGGCAAAGCGTTCGTGGGGGCAGAGGCACAGCGGGGCAATGATGACAGAAGCAGTCAGCAGCAGCGCAGCTTGTAGCAGGTAGCAGCGGCAAGGCATAAGGCAGCGGCATTAGGCATAAGCGGAAGCGCGGGCGGCGCCGGGCGCGTTAAGGGCCACGAGCCGACGATGGGCACGCAGACGCGGCGCCAAGCGAACACAACGCGACTACTGGTAGGGGGCGCGTGGGGGTGGCCAACGCGGGCAGGCATGGGCGGCAGAGCATGGCGCAGTGGCGGCGTGGCTACGGCTACGAGGAGAGGCCGGGGAGAGAGGGAGGAGAATCGGGGGCTCACGAACGTTGCAGAGAAGGCCCCGGGAAGACGCACGGCGGCCAGAGATGAAGGAACGGCGGCGACCCGAGGCGGACGGAGGGGAAGAAAAAGACAGCATCGAGGTGTCCTGTCATCTTCAACCCCGCGACGCAGGCGACGTAGTCGACGCCGAGGACCTCTCGGGACATGAGCGGACGGAGTACAAGGGCCGGTGGCCACGCGCACAGCGCGACAACGACGACGAGCCTGCTTGGGCGAGCGCATCTCGGTGGATCTGAGAAGGGGAGGGGAGAGGGAGATATTTGTGCGAGGGGGAGCTGACGAGGCTGAGGGGGAGGGTCGCGTCATTCTTATCCCCTTTGGGGCAACGCCGACGATGTGGTGTGGCGGGGACGCGCGGGAGGAGCCCTGGTCGGATGAACAGGGAAAGAGGAGGACGACCGGGGAGGTGGGCTACGGGGTTGGGCCGCCCAGATGGCTAAGGTCTAGGGGTAGTGGGCCTCTCTCTCACTTTTGTTTTCTTTAACAGTTTTCTTTTCCTTTTGAACTTTCTATTTTCCAAAACTTTTCAAAACCAAAATAGTTTTATAAATTATAAAACTTACACCTAAAATATCATCATGTTTTAGGCTACTGCCACAATTAGTTTAGCACTTAAATAAAATAGGTTTGCATTTTTACAAATTAAAAAGCATTTAAACAAATGTTATAAGCATTGTTTTAGCTAGTTTAGTGCACTTAAACACTTTGCAAAAATGTTGGTTCACTACCAATATTAGTTATGGGGTTATTTGGCACAAGAAGAACATTTTAGATTTCATGTCCGACAAATATGATTTTTTTACTTTAGATTGGATTTGAATTTGAATTGTGCTTTGGATCAAGTGAATATTAGCAAGAGTAACATGATGACATGGCACCATTAACAGGGGATTACTGTAGCATGACACTTGGGGTGTTAAAGTACCTCCCTGCTAAACTAATAGCAAGGCACACATCAGGTCTGGTACACAGCATTGCATACATGATAGAACCTATGGCTAAAGCATAGGGAATGAATTTAATTTTCTCTCTATCTTCTGTAGTGGTCGGGCATTGAGTCTGGCTCAATTTCACACCTTGTAACACAGGCAAGAATCCTTTCTTTGCTTGATCCATTTTGAACTTCTTCAAAACTTTGTCAAGGTATGTGCTCTGTGAAAGTCCAATTAAGCGTCTTGATCTATCTCTATAGATCTTAATGCCCAATATATAAGCAGTTTCACCGTGGTCTTTCATTGACAAACTCCTATTCAAGTAACCTTTTATGCTATCCAGAATTTCTATATCATTTCCAATCAACAATATGTCATCCACATATAATATTAGAAATGCTACAGAGCTCCCACTCACTTTCTTGTAAATACAGGCTTCTCCAAAAGTCTGTATAAAACCATATGCTTTGATCACACTATCAAAACTTTTATTCCAACTCTGAGACGCTTGCACCAGTCCATAAATGGATCGTTGGAGCTTGCACACTTTGTTAGCATCCTTTGGATCGATAAAACCTTCAGGTTGCATCATATACAACTCTTCTTCTAGAAATCCATTCAGGAATGTAGTCTTTACATCCATTTACCAAATTTCATACTCATAAAATGCAGCAATTGCTAACATGATTCGAACGGACTTAAGCATCACTACGGGTGAGAATGTCTCATCGTAGTCAACTCCTTGAACTTGTCGAAAACCTTTTGCAACAAGTCGAGCTTTGTAGACAGTAACATTACCGTCAGTGTCAGTCTTCTTCTTGAAGATCCATTTATTCTCGATGGCTTGCCGATCATCGGGCAAGTCAACCAAAGTCCACACTATGTTCTCATACATCGATCCCATCTCAGATTTCATGGCCTCAAGCCATTTTGCGGAATCTAGGCTCATCATCGCTTCCTCATAGTTCGTAGGTTCATCATGGTCAAGTAACATGACCTCCAGAACATGATTACCATACCACTCTGGTGCAGATCTTACTTTGGTTGACCTACGAGGTTCGGTAGTAACTTGATCTAAAGTTACATGATCATCATCATTAGCTTCCTCACTAATTGGTGTAGGAGTCACATGATCAGATTTCTGTGATGAACTACTTTCCAGTAAGGGAGCAGGTACAGTTACCTCATCAAGTTCTACTTTCCTCCCACTCACTTCTTTCGAGAGAAACTCATTCTCTAGAAAGGATCCATTTTTAGCAAGGAATGTCTTGCCTTCGGATCTATGATAGAAGGTGTACCCAACAGTCTCCTTTGGGTATCCTATGAAGAGACATTTCTCCGATTTGGGTTCGAGCTCATCAGGTTGAAGTTTTTTCACATAAGCATCGCAGCCCCAAACTTTGAGAAACAACAACTTGGGTTTCTTGCCAAACCACAATTCATATGGTGTCGTCTCAACGGATTTAGATGGTGCCCTATTTAACGTGAATGCAGCCGTCTCTAAAGCATAACCCCAAAATGATAGCGGTAAATCAATAAGAGACATCATAGATTGCACCATATCCAGTAAAGTACGATTATGACGTTCGGACACACCATTACCCTGTGGTGTTCCGGGTGGCGTGAGTTGTGAAACTATTCCGCATTGTTTCAAATTAAGACCAAACTCGTAACTCAAATATTCTCCTCCATGATCAGATCGTAGAAGCTTTATTTTCTTGTTACGATTATTTTCCACTTCACTCTGAAATTCTTTGAACTTTTCAAATGTTTCAGACTTATGTTTCATCAAGTAGATATACCCATATCTTCTCAAATCATCTGTGAAGGTGAGAAAGTAACGATACCCGCAGCGAGCCTCAATATTCATCGGACCACACACATCAGTATGTATGATTTCCAACAAATCTGTTGCTCGCTCCATTGTTCCGGAGAATGGCGTTTTAGTCATCTTGCCCATGAAGCATGGTTCGCAACTACCAAGTGATTCATAATCAAGTGATTCCAAAAGTCCATCAGAATGGAGTTTCTTCATGCGCTTTACACCAATATGACCCAAACGGCAGTGCCACAAATAAGTTGCACTATCATTACCAGCTCTGCATCTTTTGGCTTCAATATTATGAATATGTGTATCACTACTATCGAGATTCAATAAAAATAGACCACTCTTCAAGGGTGCATGACCATAAAAGATATTACTCATATTAATAGAACAACAATTATTCTCTGATTTAAATGAATAACCGTCTCGCATCAACAAGATCCAGATATAATGTTCATGCTTAATGCTGCCACCAAATAAAAATTATTCAGGTCTAAAACTAATCCCGAAGATAGATGTAGAGGTAGCATGCCGACTGCGATCACATCGACTTTGGAACCATTTCCCACGCGCATCGTCACCTCGTCCTTAGCCAATCTTTGCTTAGTCCGTAGTCCCTGTTTCGAGTTGCAGATATTAGCATCAGAACTAGTATCAAATACCCAGGTACTACTGCGAGCATTAGTAAGGTACACATCAATAACATGTATATCACATATACCTTTGTTCACCTTGCCATTCTTCTTATCCGCCAAATACTTGGGGAAGTTCCGCTTCCTGTGACCAGTCCCTTTGCAGTAGAAGCACTCATTGTCAGGCTTAGGCCCAGACTTGGGCTTCTTCACTTGAGCAACAACTTGCTTGTCGTTCTTCTTGAAGTTCCCCTTCTTCCCTTTACCCTTCTTCTTGAAACTAGTGGTCTTGTTGACCATCAACACTTGATGCTCTTTCTTGATTTCTACCTCCGCAGCCTTTAGCATTGCGAAGAGCTCGGGAATTGTCTTATCCATCCCTTGCATATTATAGTTCATCACGAAGCTCTTGTAGCTTGGTGGCGATGATTGAAGAATTACATCAATGACACTATCATCGGAAGATTAACTCCCGGTTGAATCAAGTGATTGTTATACCAGACATTTTGAGTATATGCTCCTTGTGAACTATTCTCCTCCATTTTGCAGCTGTAGAACTTATTGGAGACTTCATATCTCTCAATCTGGGCATTTGCTTGAAATATGAACTTCAACTCCTGGAACATCTCATATGCTACATGATGTTCAAAATTTCGTTGAAGTCCTGGTTCTAAGCCGTAAAGCATGGCACACTGAACTATCGAGTAGTCATCAGCTTTGCTCTGCCAGACATACATAACATCTGGCGTTGCTCCTGCAGCGGGTTTGGCACCTAGCGGTGCTTCCAGGACGTAATTCTTTTGTGCAGCAATGAGGATAATCCTCAAGTTATGGACCCAGTCCGTGTAGTTGCTACCATCATCTTTCAACTTAGCTTTCTCTAGGAACGCATTAAAATTCAACGGAACAACAGCACGAGCCATCTACCTACAACAACATAGACATGCAAAATACTATCAGGTACTAAGTTTATGATAAATTAAAGTTCAATTAATCAAATTACTTAAGAACTCCCACTTAGATAGACATCCCTCTAATCATCTAAGTGATCACATGATCCAAATCAACTAAACCATGTCCGATCATCACGTGAGATGGAGTAGTTTTCTATGGTGAACATCACTATGTTGATCATATCTACTATATGATTCACGCTTGACCTTTCGGTCTTAGTTTTCCGAGGCCATATCTGCATATGCTAGGCTCGCCAAGTAACCCGAGCATTCTGCGTGTGCAAAACTGGCTTGCACCCGTTGTATGTGAACGTAGAGCTTACCACACCCGATCATCATGTGGTGTCTCGGCACAACGAACTTTCGCAACAGTGCATACTCAGGGAGAACACTTGTACCTTGAAATTTAGTGAGAGATCATCTTATAATGCTACCGCCGAACTAAGCAAAATAAGATGCATAAAGGATAAATATCACATGCAATCAATATAAGTGATATGATATGGCCATCATCATCTTGTGCCTTTGATCCCCATCTCCAAAGCACCGTCATGATCACCATCGTCACCGGCTTGACACCTTGATCTCCATCGAAGCATCGTTGTCGTGTCGCCAACTATTGCTTCTACGACTATCGCTACCGCTTAGTGATAAAGTAAAGCAATTACATGGCGATTGCATTTCATACAATAAAGCGACAACCATATGGCTCCTGCCAGTTGCCGATAACTCCGTTACAAAACATGATCATCTCATACAATAAAATTTAGCATCATGTCTTGACCATATCACATCACAACATGCCCTGCAAAAACAAGTTAGACGTCATCTACTTTATTGTTGCAAGTTTTACGTGGCTGCTACAGGTTGAGCAAGAACCGTTCTTACCTACGCATCAAAACCACAATGATTTTTTGTCAAGTATGTGTTGTTTTAACCTTCAACAAGGATCGGGCAAAGCCACACTCGATTCAACTAAAGTTGGAGAAACTGACACCCGCCAGCCACCTGTGTGTGAAGCATGTCGGTAGAATAAGTCTCGCGTAAGCGTACGTGTAATGACGGTCCGTGTCACATCCCTGGTCCTGGTATGCAGTAGGCTAGCCCTTCATGTGTGCATCATGTTTAACTTTTCAAATGAACTTGAAATGGGGATTGTCCAAACCCTAGCATTAAAGTAATTCACTAGGTTCACCTAAAATATTTTCGAGAAGTCAAATGGCTTTCAAAATGTTCATCATTTTCGGATAATGCTAGAAACCATAACCAGAGGTGTTGCACATTTGTCCATGACATATTTGGTCCTTGAATTAAATCATTTAGTATTTGCAATTGGGCATTTAAATGCTATATATTATTTTAAGTGCTCAATTAATTCTGAACTTAAGTGTGGGCTATTAGGAATAATCCCAACAGAGCCCACAATTATTTGCAGGATTTTGGAAGCGTTTTGTATTTTTAATAAAGCCCAACATTTAAGAATAATAGAAAAGAAAACAGGAAGAGAGAGATAGAGAGAGAAGTACCTGGCGCTCACCTCAGTAGCCCCACGGCACAGCAGCATGCCGGCCCAGCCCACCAGCTAGTGCAGGTCATCGGCCACCTCCCGCCAGCAGTCGAGGCAGCTGCACTGTCGGCCTTGTGGCGCCGCCGTGGCCACCTCCTGCTTGCCACCGAGAGGCTCTCGGCCCTTCCAGCGATTCCACGGAGACGCCCCGTGTCCCCTCGCTCCTCTCCCTCACTCGCTGCACCCTCTCCCGTCAACGCAGCTCCGGTGACCATTTGGTCACCCCGGCGACTCCAACACACTCGTAGCACCCGTAGAGCAGCAGCCCAGCAGCATCGGTTGGCTCGCTTGCGAGCTGCAACACCGATCCGCGACCACCGAACTCGGCCGCCGCCTTGGAGCTCGCCGTCGTCGCTCCGGCCACCATAGGTCCGCCACCACCTTCGATCGGCGCAGCTCGCTTCCAGGAACACGTAGGAGCAAACCCCGCCTCAAACGGTGCAGCACAGCGGTTTTCCGAAGCACCTGCCGCCGTGGCACCTCGCCGGCGGCCTAACTCCGGCGAGAACGCCATTAGGCACTAATCTAATGACCCTCTGGGTCACTTACATGTGGGCCCATGCCTCACTGACACTTTTTAGTTAGGACAAAATTAGCACTAACAGCCTCTGTTAATTAACTAGGACACTGACATGTGAGGCCCACCCTCAGGTTTGACCTGGACCCGGTCTATTGACTGCTGACATCACCATGACGCGATGCTGATGCAATAAATCATTTACTGTATTTATTCTTATACAGAAAATTCCAGAAAATTGTATAAACTTCTAAAATTCATAGAAATTCAACCGTAACTCCAAATGAAATAATTTATGTATGAAAAATGATCAGAAAAATCCAATCTATCCATCTGTACCATTTTCATGCATGTTAGAACAACTTATAGCTGCTGTTTAGCACAAATCATATAAATGGCATTTGAATTTCACATATGGAGTTTGGATTTGAACTTAGGGTTCAAACCAACTTCATTTAACTTTGTTGCTAGCTGCATTAGCTCAAAACACCAGCATGTTGCCATGTCATGATCATGCATCATATTGTGCATTGCATTGATTATGTTTCATACGTGTTGCGGAACTTGCCCCTCTCGATAGGCGTGGTTCCGACGATGAGTTCGATGACACCGATGAAGAGCTATATTATCTTGAAGTGCGTGCAAGCAAAACCCCTTGTTCATTCTAATATAATCCCACTCTCTCGCTCCTGCTCTATTTTACTGCATTAGGACAACAACGACTCATGTGTTACTTGCTGCGGTAGCTGAACCCCTTTATCCTCTGCATGACTGTCATTCCACGAGAATTAGATGAAACCCACTAGCATGAGTAGGAGTTGTTTGAGCCCCGATGTGCCTACTCATTCATGCTTGTTTGTCATGCCTGCTATTGCTTAGAGTTGTGTCGGTCTGATTCATCGGGAATGAATTGGAATGGTGTGTGAACATGTCCTCATGTGTGTGAGCTAAGTGTGTGAACATGATTTGGTAAAGGTAGCGGTGAGAGGCCATGTAGGAGTACATGGTGGGTTGTCTCATTGCAGCCGTCCTCGGGAACTGAGTTACGTGTTTGTGATCCATGAGCAGTTACTACCACACATTGGGTTCCGTAACTCGACCCTCTCGACTTATTAATCAACTTGATCTCTGTCCGGGAGTTGCAACTAGTTTACGGTGTTTGTAGGTAGTGTTAGTAGTCTACCAAGTGGCACCCGATGCAGGTGGGCTTGGGACAGACTAGGCCTGATGGCCGGTGTACCAAGTGGCACCGGTTGGTGGGCTTGGGAACCCTGCACACATCGTTTGGGGCCGTGGCGACACCCGGCGGATCTCCTTGCGGATGGAACCCGAATAGGCGATAAACCTGGACTAGAGACTTGTGTGGTTAGTCGGTCGTGGCCGACTCCTCGCCCGGCTTCCTCTTGAAGGTTGCGAGGTACATGGCGTGTCTGAGGCGATAAGTGGCGAGCGTGTGTGAAGAAGTACACCCTGCGGGGTTATCATTATCTATTGAATAGCGGATTCCTCGGATATGGAAACTTGGACCCTTGCATAGTTCATAGACAAGTGAAAGTGGATACTCTAAAATCGCAAGATAGCGTGAGTGCTATGGATGGCGTTCTCGTAGGTAGCGGGGCGGATCCATAGTGGTGTATTGATATGGTGAATATGTGGACTCGTGTGCCACCTCAAAAGAGTTACTTGCAAATCGTAGTTCGGGATAGCCACGAGTCAAAGCTGGCTTGCTGCAGTCAAACTCCACCAACCCCTTTGTTGATACTGATGCATATGTAGCTAGTTCTGATGTAAGTCTTGCTGAGTACATTTGTACTCACGTTTGCTTATTTTATGTTTTGCAAAGAGACGTCAGTCTCGCTAGTAGTTCCGCTTGGACTTCGACGTTTAGCTTGTTACCTCAGCTACGATCTTGTGCCTCGGCAGGATCTGGTAGATAGTCAGGATTCTCAGCCTTTTTCATTTGTAGATGTCTGTACTCAGACATGTTAAGCTTCCGCTTGTGCTTGTTGCTTGTATGCTCTGAATGTTGGGTCATGAGACCCATGTTTGTAATATCTCGCTCCTCGGAGCCTAATGAATAAATATTTGAGTCGTAGAGTTATGTTGTGATGCCATGTTGTATTTACACATATTGAGCATATTGTGTGTATGTTTGAAATGCTTGGTATGTGTGGGATCCGACAATCTAGTTGTTTATCCTTGGCAGCCTCTCATATGGGGAAATGTAGTCTAGTGCTTCTGGCGATAGTAGTCCGCTACAGCCGGTTCACGGAGTCCTGCTAGCCCAAGCACTCTTGCTTTGGACACTTGGTGGCGGCATGTGTTTCACTTCGTTCCTATATACATCCCTTCGGGAAATGTCACGCGGTGATATTCGAGTCCTGCCTAGCTGCTACTGGCCGGGATACCGAGTCCTGTTAGCCAGTGCTACAGCCCGAATTCATACGTTGATGACCGACATGCTCGATGTGATTCATGTATGCCTGTCCCCATGGGTTAGTGCCGCTTTGTGTTCACGACTAGCCATGTCGGCCCGGGTTCTCTGTCATATGGATGCTAGCGACACTATCATATACGTGAGCCAAAAGACGCAAACGGTCCCGGGCCATGGTAAGACGACACCCGTGGGAATACCGTGCGTGAGGCCGCAAAGTGATATGAGGTGTTACCGGCTAGATCGATGTGACTTGGAATCGGGGTCCTGACAGTCCGGGCCGCTTCATCCAACAATACTGCAGAATCAAAGTATGACATGCTGGTAAGCAGTATGACTATTATCGCCCACAACTCACTTGTGTTCTACTCGTGCATATACACTACAAAAAAAACACACTTCCGTGATGATGCGTGTTTGTCACAGTAGGTCACGTTTTCTGTCATGCATGTACATCCATGACAAATTTATGACAGAATCAAGATAGTCATACATGTGCTGTCGTAGAAGTGTTCCATGACATTACCAAAATTATCATCACGGAAGTGTCCACTTCCATGACGATAAATCGTGCGCCATAGAAGTGCTTTCGTCAAGGGTGACCGACACGTGGCATCCACCGTAACGGCTCGCCGTTAAGCTATCGGGTCCGGTTTTGGATCCGATAACCCATTAACAGCCCGGACCAATGGTGATTTTCCACGTGTAAAATTCTCATTGGCCGGCGGAAACACGTGTCTGCTCCTCGGTGGGCCAGATGTCGCCCGTCCATTGGAGGAGACATGCCTATGATACGTCGACACGTGGCAGGGCCCAACAAAGGCCCATATAGGTTAAAAAGGCCGGCCCAGTCAAAGGCCTGCAGTACTTACTCAAGTACTAGTGGGCCAGCCCAATAACGGCCTATTTAATAAAGGGCCATTTACGGCCCGAAGCCAGATCTGGCCCGTTAATTGTTCGCCGAATATTCATGCCCAATTACAACCCAGTGAATTTTGGTCTGTTAGAGGTCCGATGTAGACATGGGCCCATTTTAGCCCGGTGTGTCTTTCGGCCTGGGAATGGCCCGTGCTGCCCATGGGCCATATATGTTCCGACGCGAAATCTGGCCCACTAACGACCCGTGATAAAGGTGGCAACAGTTCAGCCCAACGTGACTTTGGGCCTGTTAAAGGTCTGTTGTATAATTCGGCCCATTCATGCATGTACTAACCTTTCGGCCTCTTAAAGGCCCATGATATCAGTGGGCCAACTAAGGCCCAAGATATGTTTCGGCCTGGTAACGGCCTGTCATATAACTGGCCAAAAAAGGCCCGGTCTACATTTCAACCTGCTGAAGGCCCGTCGACGACTAGTGAAAATTGAGGCCCAACATGCATTTCGACCTGCTAAAGGCCCATGGTTTCTTCTGGGCCGTAATAGGCCAGTAGAATATTCAGCCTGTTAATGGCCCAACGCTACCTGGGCCAATCTAAGCGATGGGTCCACAAAAGGCCCAACGCTACCTGGGCCAATCTAAGCGCTGGGTCCACAAAAGGCCCAACTAAAATTTCGGCCGAATATAGGCTGGAGTAAGTTGTGGGCCTCGCGCAAAGTGTGAAGGCCCCAATGTCCATTTGGGCCCAAGAAATATGTAGGCCGGCCCAATTGTGGCCCACTAAAAACCAGGCCCGTTAGAGGCGAATGTTTCGGCCCGTTCGACTACATTAGATTTTTTAGATAGCGAATGATGGCTGTAACTAGTAGGAATTAAGAACAAACCTACTCTATACAATAAAGAAATTACGACATAGTAACTTAGAATAAACCTACACTATACAATAAAGGATTTATGGTATATTACATCCACTGGGCATCGAAGTTCGCCACCAGTGATCATAAAGCGCAATGAAGAAGCAGATTACGAAAACTGGGCACCATTGCAGCGTAACAAAATAATACTGAATCGAGACCACTTCCAATACAGTTCAAGAAAGGTTAGCCATGCATGGGAACTGCTGCACAAGCTGCTGAGCAAGGCTGTGAGACTGGAATAGCATGTCGGTCATAGCTTCCAGGTGTAGCTGTTTAGCAATGAGGTTCTCATTGGTGTTCACTGCAATCTTTCTTAGAGATAGGACTTCAAGTCGAAGTTGAGTTGCAGAATGCCTTTCTGCTAGAACTTGGGACTGAAGAAGTCGAACTGATTCAGACAGCGAATTCTGTGAGCTTATTTGACTGCTAGTCTCAAGTAACTTGAACACTGCATCAAGACAAGACTTTGGGGTTGTCTCGCTATCTTCAAGATGTTTTGCCTTCTTTGCTGCAATATATGTTGGGTTTGTCTCACAGCCTTCAGCAGACTTGTGCATGCCATCAGGCATATCACCCTGAAACAAGCAGAGAGATGACAGGTTTTCCACGTGTATAAACAAAGATGATAATTGTGCTATCAATTCCATCCAATTTCAAATTAGAAAATAAAGAGTAAGTTCAAAATATAAATAGCATAATCTGGCATTGTTCATAATGCGGGGAGATTCACCACACTACTGGATTACCATGTCAACATAACAAGCATAGGTGAAGGGCAAAGAAAATTGTTGTATCTATTTTGGTTAATGTGCATGGCATGTTGTTCATATCATCAGCCACATCAGTGAGATAAAATAGGAGATGACAAGGTGCAAGCGTGGGCTGCTTCACCACACAATCGGATTATAGATCCACAAAACAAGCATACATATAGGGAGTATTGAGTAATGTGCATGGTATGAATAAGGAATTTGGTTTTACAAGTAAAACTTGGAACTTACGGTTCTTGCGAACATGCATTTTGATAGAAAAAGCAAACTAAACAGCAGTAAATGATAGGGAGTATGAGCAAAGTAAATAGCAGTTGAGGATAAAGGCTTTAGAAGGAATGACTTACATTAACAGTTAACACCGGCTTTATAATGCCCTTCTCCATGTCAAGGGAAGGATAACTCAAGAATTTCAGCACAGAATCTTCTTCATAAGCATTGCATGTCCTCTACATCTTGTAGATAGTAATTATAGATATGACAATACTGGAAGGGATTGAGGATAATGAAGATAAGATGCAGATTCATGCTACATAATCAACTACCAATCCCTGGAAGTACAAGCGTTACAGGACAAAATGTACTGCCAAGACCAATGGGCTACACTTACATCTTGGCATTGTGCATGTATTCAACTTTTTGGTAAGATTAAATATAGATCTGATATCTTTTAGTAAATGGTGGGCGAGGGAGATAAGATGCTGAAAGGATCGAGAAGAGGTGTCTAGAGGGGGGGTGATTAGACACTAAGTACCAAAAGTTGCAGTTTTTAAATTCTTTATGTTAAAGTGGAGTTTTGGCACAAGTTTAACAATCACAATACATAACAAGCAAGCATGCAAAGAGTATATGAGCAACGGAAAGTAAAGCATGCAACTTGCAAGAATGTAAAGGGAAGGGTTTGGAAGATTCAAACACAATTGGAGACACAGATGTTTTTGTCGTGGTTCCGGTAAGTGGTGCTATGGTACATCCACGTTGATGGAGACTTCAACCCACGAAGGGTAACGGTTGCACGAGTCCACGGAGGGCTCCACCCACGAAGGGTCTACGAAGAAGCAACCTTGTCTATCCCACCATGGCCGTCTCCCACGAAGGACTTGCCTCACTAGCGGTAGATCTTCACGAAGTAGGCGATCTCCTTGCCCTTACAAACTCCTTGGTTCAACTCCACAATCTCGTCGGAGGCTCCCAAGTGACACCTAGCCAATCTAGGAGACACCACTCTCCAAGAAGTAACAAATGGTGTGTTGATGATGAACTCCTTGTTCTTGTGCTTCAAATGATAGTCTCCCCAACACTCAACTCTCTCTCACAGGATATGGATTTGGTGGAAAGAAGATTTGAGTGGAAAGCAACTTGGGGAAGGCTAGAGATCAAGATTCATATGGTAGGAATGGAATATCTTGGGCTCAACACAAGTGTAGGTGGTTCTCTCTCAGAAAATGTGTATTGGAAGTGTAGGTTCGTTCTGATGGCTCTCTCCACGAATGAAGAGTAGGTGGAGGGGTATATATAGCCTCCACACAAAATCTAACCGTTACACACAACTTACTAAACTCGGTGGGACCGAATTGAAAAACTCGGTCGGACCGATTCAGCAAATCTAGTGACCGTTAGGATTTTCGGTGGGACCAACATGCAACTCGGTAGGACCAATATGGTTAGGGTTAGGGCATAGCGTAATCTCGGTGAGACCGATTACACAAACTCGGTAGGACCGATTTTGGTAATAATCTAACCAGAGAGTTGGTCAGGCAAACTCGGTAGGACCGATTACACAAACTCGGTGAGACCGATTTTGGTAATAAGCTAACCAGAGAGTTTGCATTGTAATCTCGGTAGTACCGATTACTCAAACTCGGTGAGACCGATTTTGATAATGGACAAACACAGAGAGATTACAACCCCATCTCGGTGAGACCGAGATCCCTATCGGTGAGACCGATTTGCCTTGGGTTTGTGGCAGCGGCTATGACATCTGAACTCAGTGGCGCCGGATAGAAAGAATCGGTAGGGCCGAGTTAGACTTTTGGTTTAGGTCATATGTGGATGTGAGAAAGTAGTTGAGGGCTTTGGAGCATATCACTAAGCATTTTGAGCAAGAACCTCATTAAGCAACACCTCATCCCCTCTTGATAGTATTGTCTTTTCCTATAGACTCAATGTGATCTTGGATCACTAAAATATAAAATGTAGAGTCTTGTGCTTGAAGCATGAGCCAATCCTTTGTCCTTAGCATCTTGAAGGGGTTCCACATCCTTTAGTCCATGCCACTTCATTGTTGAACTTATCTGAAACATACTAGGTAAAAGTGTTAGTCCAACAAGAAATATGTTGACATTACTTGCCAAAACCACCCAGGGAGCACTTGTGCTTTCAGATGCAGAATGCTACACAATGAACCAATCCCTCTTCCCATAATACAAGAGTGTTTTGAACACTAGTGTACTATACAAAACGTTCTTATATTATGGGACGGAGGGAGTAGCTGTTAATGTAAGTACAGTGATAGACGACGTTTAGTCCTTACAAGAGGACTGCAGAGCTAAACCTCTTCAAAAGCATTGGGTTGATTCTAAATTTATGTAAGAGTCCATACAGATCTTATAATGTGCACCAAATGGACGATAACGAGGCTAAAATGTGCAGTGATACTACATAATCAAACAGCTATGAATGTAAGTATGGTCATACAGGGCAAGAGGTACTCACACGAGCAATGTAGTGTGCAGTATAGTTGCGAGATGCTGTGGTCCCTTGAGAATGAATGTTCTTCTGCTAACAGTTTTCGTACAAGTGAGACATTAAGGCAAATGCAGAAATGTAGTTCAAATTGTGATGTGATATCGTAGACAGTACCTTACGCTGCAGACGAGACCAATGTGTAACAAGATTATTCCAGTCACTGTCGAATAAATGTAGCACCGGAGACTTTACAGAAATTTTGTTTAGAGGCTTGCCATCGAAGTGCGCTTGCCTCAGGTAGGAACGATACTTCATCAACGAGTGCTTGAAAAGCGCAACCAACTCTTGCTCGTCCTGACAATCCAGTTTGGTCCTCGCATATTGAAAAGAATGAAATCTTGTGTCTTCTGTTAGCATAAACATATGCAGTAATTACCATGAATAACATTAGTACATTACTTGCGCGTAAGTTGCGGAGGAAGACTGGAAATTGTTCTATGTCTGCGGTATAATCTTTCCATGAAGGAAAGATGCGCACAAAGTTCCTGACAACAATATAAGCTTCGTCTTCTAAACTGGGAAGAAATCGAACAGGGGTCCTATTTGCTGCAATTGGGGCTCTCTCTGGTTCGAAAAGGGATTTGACAACTAGATTTGGTGTACTCTTTGCAGGAATGGGGTTTTCGCGTCGTAGAGCTGGTGCTATGTCAACTGGCATCATCATATCGTTTGCTACAGTTGGGGTCTGCTGAGTTGGGGCATCAGAAATGACCAGTGTAGTAGGGCTAGAGTCTGCTAGAGTTGGGGTGTTTTGCGGGTTAGGTGATATTGCAACTACACCTAATGGGCTATTTGATTTATCAGGTGTCACTACCTTTTCCAAATACTTTGCTTGTGCTCCTCCGTGATCAGCAATCGCCCTCTTCCTTTTGAACGTCTGATACACAAGAACATCATTTGAACGGATAAATATGGTATGATGACAGATGGAATATGTACTGAAAATGGATAGGCAGGGCGTATTCACATACGCGATGTGTAAACTAAGCTAATGGCAGTGCAACAAAGTAGAAGCAATGCAAAGCATCAGTTGCAAGATATGTGCGACCAATATAACCGTGGAAAGTTAGAGCAAGCACCTTGATGGGTGAATAAGATATGGCATCTGCCTCTGACTCCTCCACTAGGGAGCTACATTGACTTAGGTCTCCCTCTAGCTCAGAATCACTGTTAGGATCATATTCTGAGCATGAATCTGTAGGTGGAGAGTGTTTGCATTGCATTGCATTGCATCCAGACTTGATTTCAGTCCCTTAATGCAAAGTTTGACATCCATGGCATTGTTCTACTTTATTCTTTTCATGCGCGCAAGCTCATAATCATTATGATGCTGTTCAGAATCTGTGATTCATGAAAACATAAAAAGTAGTCAGATTATCTATGGAATGCATTGCGAATTCAACTCGAAGAGTGTCTCCCTATAAACCCCTGCATATGAAAAGTTCACGTCCCAACCGTGCTGACCAGACCACACACAGAAATACAAACCCCTTATGTCTCTATAATAGGCAGATACACATTTCAAAACTGAAGTAGGAACATTACAATCATATAAAATTCGTATTTGAACAAATAAACCAAGGAATTATGAGTGGCATAATGTTTAGCTTCAAGGGTGGAGTGTTGGTAGTGCGACACAAAGCAAGTAGGCAGATTGTATTCCATGTAAAAGATCATAGCCTATGTAAAAGCTGGAAATGACACTTTCTTTCTATACAATGCAGTGTTCGCTGCCCACACATGATGGAAGAGATCACACAGAGAAATACTATTCACTCATGTCTACGGTTCCAGTATTTTGAAACAGGGTGGTCCACCCTAAAAGAATATTGACAACAAATATGAGAAGGCAAGCATAGATGTAGTGAATCAATCATTTACTTGTGAGCTCACTAGGACAAGTATGCAGAACTGTAACTGCAGTAAGAGACCGTGCAAAATCTGAATCAAGAAGTTTGTCTAGCACTTACTGTTTGCAACTAATCGATGTGAATAATTGGATATCATATCAAATAAGTAAGAAAGACAAGTAAAATTGTCAACAAACCTGGCATGCAGTAGTAATCTGGGTCAATGTCACTACGACCAACAATCCAAAATGACTAGTGTCTGTTCCTAGGGCCGGAATTTTGAAACCCTGTGAACTTTACAGGTACTAAAGATTACTGAAATACATCTGAACCATTAAGTGTAGGTAGCACTCAGCACACAACAAACCCTAATGACAGTCCTGCCTAATGAGTAATGAATCAATAGAAAATGGGTGATGAGGAGTGGCTGCTGAAGTGCTGAGTGTTGAGGACGTATCTCAGGATAAATCAGGTTGGCTTAGTGGGTGCTGCACGCCTGAGCCCTGAATGGACTGGGAAGGTAGGCACGGTGGCGCGCCCGGGCAGCGGTGACGCTGTAGGGCGAGCGGCTCCTGACCTCCTGCTAGTCCGGCGTCTCCGCCTAGAGTCATGTCGTCCGGGGACGGCAAGTCGCCGATGAGGCAGGCGGCTGGGGGCGAGTAGAGATCGGAAGCGCGCAGCAGAACAGAGGGGAATCGGGGCCTAGGACGACCCAAAATCCCAGGGTGGGCCGGCCCACCATGGGCACCCTATAGAGATACACACCCGAGCGGCGAACATGCATTTTCGAAACTAAATAGGAACATTTAGCTGACCAATTAAACGACTCTGTTTTAATAATATCATATTCGTATTTGAACAACTAAGCTTGTCTAGGTTGATGAGTGGAGCAGTGCTATTATGACACGAAGCACGTATTCTGATCATATAGTGATCATAAAAGGGGGAAACCCTAAGCATTTTTTTAGCAAAAGAGGGTTTCCCCTCCGATTTCTATTAAAGAAACCACCATGGAACCAACATGATCAATTAAACCCTAAGCATGATCAATTAAACCGTATTATGACTGTGCCATGGCAGATTTAAAGCTGCAAACCGGAGAAATGATATTTAGCATACATTGTTTTCTTCGAACTAAGAACTGAATTTTAAGAGTTGAAAATAAATTAAAGTAACCAAGTTACGATCTATTTTCTGGTTGAGATCAAAAAGTTGAGGAGATATGAAGTACCACCTCTCTTGCGGCACCGTTTAGGCATCGGGGGTGCGATGGCTGTCGGTGGCGTTGAAGCAGATCTATGACGGTAGACGGGTGCATCGGGGGATAAGTCCTGTTGCGATGGAAGAGAAGGTCGTGTGAGCAGCCCCGGCAAAGAGGACGACGGCGTCGATGAAGCGAGAGGACACGATGCAAGGCTCTTGGTCCATCGTCGTGGATGAGAAACGTCCATCTCTAGCAGTGGATGACACGGTCTTGGTAGGTGCTCCGGCATGGTGGAGGACAGTGGCGATGGATGGGGTGGAGGACGGCGGCGATGGATGGGGTGGTGGACGGAGGAGGCTGGTGTGGGGATGGTGTTCTAACGCGGACGGTGTATGAACGGGAAAATGGAGGGAGAGGTACGGGGAACCCTATTTTTGGGATGCGCCTGTCTGAAATATGGGAAAGTTACGAACTTAGCCCCTGTTTAAAATTTGGACGTCTCGTCGGTTGGGGATAGGACGGTAATCTCGCATCTCGCCAATATTTGCCCAGAGCGATTTCGGGCGAGGAGAGGGTGTTTTGGCGCCCATGGTTGGCACCCACGATGTATGAACGGGGTTGACAGGTAGGGCGGTTGTGTCACGTCTGAGTGAAGTTACAAACCTGCCCCTATTGAAAATATTTGCCTACATCGATTTCGACCGAGTCGAGTTCGTTTTGCCGCCCACCATGTGTGAATGGGGAAATGGAGGGAGAAACAGAGGTCTTTCGGACGAGCTTGAATAAAATGTGTTTTGCCGCCCATGTTTGGTGCCCACCGTGTCGGAATGGGCTCAGAGGCGGTCGTGTCACCTCTAATTGAAGTTACTAACCTACCCCTATTGAAAGCAGTGGAAATCGGGCCGATGGATTGTCTGTGTAATGGGTAGACAGTAATTTCCATCTCCCAAACACTTGGCTGCGGGCAGCCGACGTGGGAGTGGACATTTTGCCGCTTCTTTTGAATTTTGGGACAATAAGCATCCACATTTACCCTGGCAACTAAATTCGAGTCCATTTTGTATTCCTATACGAATCTTTATAAATCATTCTATGTGTTTTTATATATCTTCAAAAGCACAACAAAGATGTATTCCACTGTCATATATGAATATGACTTCCAAATGCCGATACTCAAATTCAGAAGCTAGAATCCTGTTTAAGGTGAATTCGAATATTTGGAACACTTTATGTCCAACTCAAATGTCGCACGCAGCATAATGTGTACTCCCATTTAGATATACACAAGCGATGTATCAAGATTCAAATATTGAGTCAGTCAAGCAAGAATGTACATAACTAATAGACATATAAACACTTATAGAGTATATGGATCAATAATATCAACTAACATACATAAGCCAGGCCACTATACTTTTCTTTGCTAGAACAACATCCTTTTTTAGCGAAGCTACTACAGCATCTTGGCCCTTTCCGATGCGTGCCACTTATGGTCCATCTATACTACTATTATTGCTGAATGCACATTCAGCCCGATTGGCATATTTGTAGGTCTGGCACAACAATCAAAATGAAATGTCTCCGAGTCTTATCAATTATACAGACTTGTGCTCAAATAAAATTACAAACCAAAAAACAAAAAACAATTATTACATGATCTCTAAAACAAATGGCTTGATTGATTACATGAGAAAACAACACAAAGGTTATTCAACGATGGAAAGAACATTTCACCTATGATTTACCAAGTGGGAATTTAATTTCCTTTTTTCCTTTAGGACCTTAACAATGCGGTCAGTCTCAGCTTGCTTCGTTTTGAAATCCACCAAATATTTAATGGTTGTCTTGAGTACTGCTTGTGATTGTGTTGTTTGCTTCCTCAACATGTCAACTTCATCTCTAAGTGCAGAAGCAGAATCTCTTTCTACCAATAGTTTAGCTTCTAGAGCATCAGCAGTTGGCAATTCATGATTCATGATTGGGCCGGTGCCACTGATGTGGGATGATACAACATCCATGGGGACCTCGCTCTTTGATCTTGGGCAAACCTGTTTTTCCATTAAAGTTCCAAATGGATTCCGAAAAGTTGAAGTTAGCAAAACATCTCAACTGGGAGTTATAACAGCAAACCAGTTAAACAAACAAGGAATTAAAGAGTTTAAATTGGATGCTGAAAAGTAGTTATTAACATCATTGTAACGGTTGTTGCAGCAAAGCAGTTAAACAAACAAGTTTTGCAAAAGGTACCTGTTGTGGCATTGGAGTTTCTCTTGGATCACGAAAAGTTGAGTAGCGAGAGCGTGATTAGAGCAACCAGTTGCAGCAAAGCGATTAAAAAACAAGTTTTGCAAAAGGAACCTGTTGTGGAATTGGAGTTTCTCTTGGATCCTGAAAAGTTGAGTAGTCAGTAACTTGATTAGAGCAACAAGTTACAGCAGCAAACCTGTTACACAAATATTTTTTTTGAAAATGTACCTGCCGTGCAATTGGACTTCCAATTCAATCATGAAAACTTGAAGTTGGTAAGATGATTACAGCAACAAGTTACAACAGCAAACCAGGTAAACAAGGAATTTCTGAAAACATACCTGTTGTGCCAACGGAGTTTCAGTTGGATCCTGCAAACTTGAATGTTAGCAATCAATAAATAAAGTTTTGCAAGAGCCATAAGAAACTAACATCAAACTAGTAAAACTAACCGGTTTTGGCAACGTATTTAATTACACATGAACTAGTAAAACTAACAAGTTCTTGGCAACGTATTAAAGTAACAAGTCGGTACCGTTTACCAGCAACACAGACATCTGTAAATTTCTTTGATGTAAGCAAAATGATTCCAACACATATATAAGTTAAAAAGACGGTGTCCCTCATATAAACCTGACAGTTGTGTATCTATGAACATGCAAACATTACTAGTGCTACAAGTGGTAACAACCCATTTAAACAAACAGGGTATCAGAACGTAAATTACATGTGAATTCTGCTGCACCCTAGAAGTACATATGACCAGCTATCTACGTGCTTAAGTAGCTATTTAAGTTCAGGCAAACAAGTAATTCTTAATAGTAAGTATCAAACACATAGATAGGCGCAGTCTATAATAGGATTAACAGGCTATGGCATTATGTAATCAGTAGCAAACTAAATTAAGCCAAGCAACATAATTGAACAATTTTGCAATAAGTGGCTAACTAAAATTCCGAGAAGCAGATAACTGAACTTACGCTAGCTCTTTGTACAAGCACACTGCAACTTCTTTTTCACTTACAAGGTTCTATGAAGGAGCCCATGGCATCAATTGCTTGGATACGCAGTCCCAATACTTCTTTCTTCCCACACTGCATTGGTAAGTCAAATGATTAATCTGGTAAGATGGTGCGTCCTTGATATGTTATATGAGGACGTGTAGTCAGACTAGTTGTAGCCACACACATCACACTGGCTTTTACTGTATATTTCATGCGATTACATTTGGCATATCGAGATCTAAGCAATCTATAATAGGATGCAAAGACTGGCATCCTTCACATTATTGGCGAACTCAGTTCATAGAAACAAGCAATTTAACCATCTGTGGGTAAATCAAAAGCGCCACTGGAATATTTTTCACTACCCCAATCATACACACAAAAAGGGGCGACGCCACCATAGGGGCTGGTATGGGCGGCCGCCTCGGGTGGCTGAAAAGTGTGCACCTAGTTTGATTGTCTAGGTTGGCCCAGGCTAATTTTGTTCGGCCCAACGCACAAGCATGCAATGTAAAAAATGAAGAAAAATGTTTCAATTTGGATGGGCCAATAACGTAAGTGCAAGGCAGGCCCTATAGCAGGTTCGTGGCCCAAACAAGCGCCTCCCATATCGATCGACATCAGGAAAAATCCCAATTCGTTCGCTCCAGCCTCCAGTCTAGTTCGCTCCTAACCTAGCCGCCGCTGGACAGACCGACACAACACTTCCTCGCGCCCTCATTGGAGGGCGGTCGCCAGGCTTCAATCGAACGGAAGGACAAGAAGATGAAGATCCAACCCTGGGTGTAGCCTGTGTGGGAGGCAGCGGTGGCAGCACGGGCATGGCATCGAGCTTGCGCAAATGGACAGTCGCAGCTTGCAAGAGTAGCATGCGTAAAGAGAAGGTACATCACATCCCTGATTATATCTAATTCAACTGTTCAATTTCTGGCCAATAGTTAAAGCTCACGGTGTTGTAAAACTGCTTGTATGTAGGGAATCTATGAGAAAATGAAACCAATTTCTGCTTATTTATAACTCCCCCAATCAATACAGAACTGACTGAATCTGATGCATCTAATGAAGTTTCCGGTGCAAACTTACAAGCTCATGTTGTTCTTGAGCCTGAAGTGTCTAATGAACAGACTGCTAATGAAGGATTTGATGCAAACATTTTACATGCTCCTGGTGATGAACATATAATGTCTAATGAGGGACCTAATGCAAGCATTTTGCAAGCTCCCATTGAAGGATTTAGTGTCTAATGATGATCTGCTATGTTGAGAGAGACATAGAGATTTGCAGGCATTGATGACAAGCAAATTATAGTACATTTTCATGGCTTGAGGAAACGTCGAGGCCATCTACCAGAAAGTCCACGTATCATGACAACGTAGCATAAATACTTTTCTAATCTGTTGTTCGAAACTATTGGCATACTTGTGCAGGATAGAAATATTGATATGCAGTTTGCGCAGTGTTATAGGTGCAATTACACTTCGATATTTTTAGCCAGAGAACGAATAATTCAAGCAGGTACAGACCATGTAGTAGTCCTTGTACACCATGTTGCATTTTGTGTTTTTGGTGCTTGCATCATTTAGCGTTTTATAATCTGAACTACTTTGGATCATTAGCTGGTTTCAAAGTGCATGTAGCTTCACATTTCGCAAGTTATGTTGATTTCCGGAGTGCAAGTGCCTTTGTATTTTTTAAGTTAAATGTTCGCCCCTGGTATCTTGAATTCGTGGATCCGCCACTGCACACAAATCATACATGCATGTCAGTACGAATTAAATGAAATGCAGGGACTTACACTAGCTCGTTGTACAGGCTCACTGCAGCTCTGCTTGCGCTTGGGATGTTCCATCTACAAGTCCATGTTACCACTTGCTTGGATGTGCAGGCCTTGTGCTCCTTGCACCCCCCTCTGCATTTTTGACACGGCGAATGGTTGATCAAATAAGAGGAATCGACATTGCTGTTGTACTGGGAGGACAGATACTTACAAGGTTATCTGGTGTGCGAGGATGTGTACCAGATCCCGTAAGCGCCGTCATGCTTCGCTAAAAATGGTTTTGCTTGTTTGAGATGATATCTCGGAAGAAATAAGAGTTAAAGTTAGAGTTGCATAGGCGTGTAAGCTAAGAGAGCGGTGAAAGGATATCCAAACATCATCGGAACAGTGCACAAGGGAGTGATGTGTGGATACCTAGTTTGGGCGGCGTTTGGGCATGCTCGCCTAGCTAGAGTCTTGGTCACTTGAGCCACGAGGGTGATCTTGTTGGCGTTGGCTGGCAGCGTGCACGGATGCAGATCTTGTGTGGCAGCGGAGCGCTTCTGGTCGGTGGGCGAGACCGTTGGTGAAGCCCCAATGGCCTCGGGGCGGAGGTGCGATGATGTGCTCGGTGAAGTAGCCCCGGTGAGGTGGGAGACAGCGTTGGTGAAGCGCACTTGATGCGGTGGAAGTCGGTGTCTATGAGGCACGTCGGATGTGGTGGCCGACGTTGTCGGTGGACCACCCGGTGCGATGGACGAGGGCGTAGACGAGGTAGCTCCGGTGCGGTGGTGAAGCACGACCATCGTCTTCGTCGTCGTCGTCTGACACAGAGGTGGGGAAAGAGACGATACGAGGGGCGATTCAAACTTTGCTTGGGTTGGCGGCGAATTGGGGATTTGAGCAGTCTGGGCACGGAAGGGGATGGTGGAGAAGGGAGATTTTGCAGGGCTGGAATTGGGGCCGCCAGATATTTCAATCCGAAACGTGGAAGCGTGAACTTATTTTGTCATCGTCCTTTTTTGGGGTGAGGGGGGAGGGAGGGAGCGGGGTGGGTGGTTGGGTGCTAAGCGTCTGTACGACACATGCGACCACCACGACACGACCCTGGTCTGCCTGGTGCGCCTATATTTGAGAGGAGATTTGAGAATGCAAACGAATCTTCTTTCATTTGTAAAAGAATCTGTATGTATTACCATGCCCGTGTTTTCCTTGCAAATAATTAGTCATTCGAAACGAGATACTATAAAGTAATTAATGAGGAGTTATTTGAAAAAAACGAAATGGTATCCACGCTAACGTGGATTAGAATGTGTGTCACATAATTAGATATTTGAATTAGAGTGTGTGTCACAAAGCGATCTCCAATTCTAACGTGGAATTCGCATTTCACTGTATCCATGCTACTTTTTTAATACAAATTCATATGTATATGATGAACACCATGGTAGTGAGAAATTTTTTGGATGGATTCAAACATATGGCCTACAAAAATAGCACAACAATCGAGTCAATGTCAACTTTTCCAAACCTAGTATGGCACGAATTCAAAATAATTACCCATATGCATGGTCCTCAGTTCAAATCTTACAATGTACATCGAACTGAAACATCGATATTAAGTCTAGTACTATCTACATTCAAATGTTGTTTTTAGCCCCCCCCCCCCCCTCTGCACACACGCTACATACTTCCTGTATCGGTCAATCTTCTTCTCCTAACCACCTAGGAAGCTATCAGCTTTCGACACACGTTCATTCTTTCTCTCCATGTTTCGATCTCTAACTCTCTCAACTATACAACCCCCTTTTTCCACTCTGTTACCAAATGTATTTACCTCACACACCGCCATTGCACCCCATGTGAGCTCTCTCTCTCTCCTCCTCCCCACCCTCTCTCGCTAGATACATGCATTGCCTATCTAGCCCCCAACCTCTTGTGCGCACACACGCACGTTGTCTATCTAGGTCACTCCCTCGAGACTGTCTCACTCTTTCTTCCGCACGGCGGGCCACACTCGCTCAATCTCGCTCTCTTTATCTGAGTATAGATAAACCTCGTTTTCTTTCACACACAAATGATATATCTCCCTGTTCGGGCCTCAATCGACACACTTTATACTCTCTCACGCAGATTGTCTATCTAGGTCAGTCCATCCAATCCGCCCCCACTCTTTCAACCTCATGGTGGGCCGCGCTTGCTCAATATATCTCTCTCCCTCCCTCTCTCTCTTTATCTCTCTTTGTATGTCTCGATTGACCTTGCTCTTTCTCGGACACAAACGATATATCTCCATGTTTGAGCCCAATTCGACATATTCATATTGTATACCCTCTCACGCACATTGTCTATCTAGGTCACTCCCTCCAACTCGTATCACTCTTTCGATCGCACGACGACCCACACTCGCTCAATCTCTCTCCCTTTATACATATAATTGATTGACCTTGCTTCCTCCCATGCACAAAATATACCTACATGTCTGTGACTGGATCATCTCTCAAGCTCTACCTTATAGCCCTCACCCTTCCCAAAAGCTCAATCGGACAATATCTCTCTAGAGCATATATATCTTTTCAATGAATGTCGGACCACACTCACTTTGTCTCTCGATTGACCTTGCTTTCTCACGCCGTATCTTCCACACATTGAAGCTACCTCTCCATCCCTCGCAAAGCCAGAGCTATTTACATTGCGAGGGCGACTCCAACCTTGGATTAATTTGTGTAGGCATTTATTCCGGTGGTAGATTATATTTTCGTAGAATTCGGCCCACAACTACTCCAAACACCGTTGCAACCCCCGCACCTCCCCCAATTGATTTCCCTCTGGCTCTGTCATCGCTCTCTCACACGTCCTTTCTCGCCTTCAATGTCGCACCATGGTATTATTGCAAAAAACTCTGATTATTACAAATAAGCTACAAAACTACACACCGATAGTCCACTTGGAATGGAACAAATTTCGACCCACAAATTAAAGTGCCACAAACTACACACCGAGGGGCCCACCTGTCATGAAACAAATTTGGACCCATATACAAATTAAAAAATAAAGGACGGGGATCGAACATGCGACCAGGGCCTTCAAGCCGCACATCAATAGGCAACATACGTAGAACAGCAATGTTTGTTATACCCCCATTTGTTCATATAATGTTTTGATATTACCATAGCCTATTTAATGGATAACATGTAATATTATTTTTAGTACATTAGTGGGACCGGCTCGTTAGCATTTACTATTCGCCTTCACTTCCTGGTGGGTTCCATGTGTGCTCTCTCTCTCCTCCTCTTCTGCGTTTAGACGCATGGGCAAACACAAAGAACTCGTGGGCGATGTTGCCGTTGACCATATCTGGACGCGTTAACAAGTTAAGGCACCAGTTTCACGTACTTTACTAGTAGTACTAGTCAATGTGTACGTGCAATGCACGTTAATTTGAAGTATATTAAGTGCATGCGGATATATTAATTAGGATATTATTTGCGTGTTATTATGTGATTAGCACTATTTTTGGCATGAAATTAACTACACGCTATACGTGTTGTTAGCTCGACATTGAAGCAGTCTAGGTCGTTGGATGAGAAGGAAAACATGTGGCTTGATGACGTTTTATATTTAATTTGATACGGCTCTAGCAGAACATTCAATCGATCAAACCATATATTTCATTCAGTCTGACTCCAACTTTACATTCATACGACGATTGATCTTAAATAAACGGAAATGATAAACGTTTGGATTTTAAGCATGGCAATCCGAACATTTTCATGGCAAATTTAGATTACGCGGCGGCGGCGGGGGCGTCTTAGGGTGGGAAGCGGCTCCTCTGTCATGCTCTGTGTGTCGTCGGGCCACTGACCGACGGCGATGGCGGCGTCTTGCGCTGTTGTTGACATACTCCTGGACGTTGGCCCTAGCTTCAAGGAAGGCCACAATGTCTGGACTTCGGTCTCCAGGAGCGAGTCAACTGGCGGGAGGAGGCGACTGGCGTTGGAGGAAGGAAGCGGTCAACGGCGGCCATCCATGCCGCTGAGGGGGGCACTAGCACCCGCTCGGGGATAGGCGCCGGCAACGGCGTGGCGGAGACATTCGTGTGCACGGGCACCGGCACGGTAGCGCCGCGTCGATTGCCAGCAGCGAGGCGCATCTTGTTGGCAGTGCATGAGCAGCGGCGCAGTAAAGCGTCGATGCATCTTGCGAGCACATGCGCTGCCAGTGCTGGTAGCGTGAAAGTCGGCGGGGACCTCGTGGAATCCCGTGGAATCAAGCTCAGCGAAAATGTGCGGCTCCCAACCCATCAATGCCACGGGGATGGGCGCTCACGCAGTCGGGGCGATGGGAGACGGAACGGGAGCGGGGACAGGCGCGGTGTCTTCCCGCAAGGCCAGTTCAAGCTCGTCCCAATACTCCTTATGTTCTTGAGACTCCGGCTGAGTGTCTTCCTCAGGAAACTAGAAGACTAAGGGAAGACCATCGTGATGCGGCATGGCGTACGTTTAGGTCAGGCTGGTTGGAGGTAGACGACAGGAGAATCGGAGAGGAAGAGAGAAGATTGTAGCGATACTGGGTAGTGCGGGGTTGATTTTAAACTGCGGTGCCAGCGACATTAAAATTGGGAGCAGTTGGGACGAAGGTGGGCGGCGGAGCCTGGTCAAAGGGCTCACCTCCCGGTGAGCCTGCGCAGTGGTCTGCTCGCATGCCTCCCAGTCAGCCGGCGCAGCGGTCTGCTCGCACGCCTTCCGTTGACTCACACGCTTGCTCTGACGGCACCTCCGATGGAAGCGGGACTCGTGGCGGCACGTAAACGCCCATGGTTTCAATAGTGAAAGCGTTCGCCTTAACGTGATAGGTCTTTGTTCCAAAATACCTTGGCTCTTCATTTGTGCAACTTGTCATAAGCAGCTTGTCTAAAATTGAAGAAAAAATTACAAAGGAATATTTGTGCCATATCATGTGACCATGCTCAGTTTCATGAATTTCTGGTCACTTTTGGATTTTCTGAAATTTAAAATCCAGGATTCGAAACAATATCATAACCTGCATCATGTAATAAATTTTCAAGCGATACATCTGTCCTGTTGTATTTCTTAAGAAAGGATTTGGTCAAACATTTTGCTTAGTTAGACTTCAGACAAGTTATATATGTAGAGTAAAAGGATAATCCGTCTATACCAGTGCATTGCATGATATATTAACTCTTTTTTTAGGGGTCCCTGATATATTAACTCAAGTACTAGGCATGAACAAACGGGCTCAATTCTGTGCTCATCCTGGTGTAGTAGTAGTAGTAGTAGTAGTAGTAGTAGTAGTAGTAGGCAATGCAGTTGACGGGTGACCTTGGGGAGCGGCGACCGAGGGAATTGAACCGTGCTCGGCACGGTAGGTAACGTTGTCTAGTTACTAAATCATCCCTCCATTGTTCATCGATAGTCATTATGGACAGGGGACATGAGGGGAATTTCCTAGGGCTGGAATTCTGGCCGCCAGATATTTCTACTCGAAACGCGGAGGCTCGACTGGTTGGGGTTGGCTAGTGTGCGTACCACGCACGCCACCAGATACCCGGGTTTTTTTTTGAGGATCAACACGAGCCAAGGTCTGGCTAGTACGCCGTTGGGTACCATTTGAGAATACGAAAGGAATCTTTTAAATTGCCAAATGAATCTATGTGTATTACAATGCCCGTATTTTCCTTGCAAATAGTAATCTCGACGTGGTAATTGATTTATGACGAGTTCTTGAACTAGAGTGAGTTTGTGATATAGTGATCTCAACGTGGATTTCACATTTCATGGTATCCCTAGTAAGGTTTTCATTGCAAATTCAAATTTAAAAGATGAACAATATGGTGGTGAGAAAACTTTGTATGTATCACCACACACACACAACAACAACAACAACAACAACAACAACAACAACAACAACAACAACAACAACAACAACAACAACAACAACAACAACAACAACAACAACAACAACAACAACAACAACAACAACAACAACAACAACAACAACAACAACAACAACAACAACAACAACAACAACAACAACAACAACAACAACAACAACAACAACAACAACAACAACAACAACAACAACAACAAAAACAACATGTAACATCCCAAATTTTCAATTTGGAATGTTATGCATAGATCATCATGCATATCATATTTTTATTGCATTGTTGGCTCGATCCTAGAAATTCCACACAACTCAAGGACCCACAGAGAGAGTTGGGGGTTTCGTTATTTTCATATTTGAGTTTTCTCAAATTTTGAAAATAGGATCATTTGATTTTAATTATTTTATCTTCAATTATTTCTACTATCAAAATATGAGAGAGGGAATAAAATGACTTTCCCAAAATAAAGAAATAATGAAGATTTAATAATAAAATCAAATAAGATTTTATTTTGGGGTTTTCCGCCTCTTTATTTGAATTTAGGAAAAATGCGCGTTTTTCAAAATTGCATTTAGGCTCCAAATAAATGTTCATCTAGTCCGGCTTGATTTTAGAAAGCGGGAAAATTTATTCGGATTTTTGAGTCCGTTTAGTATTTCTTTTTATTTTTCTTCTGCGTGGAATATTTTTAAAAAAACGTGCACCGACCTTGGGCCATGCCCGAGCGGGACTCCGCTCGGGGGGCACTTATAAAAAGCGCCACCCCGGCGCCCCCCCACCGAGCCGCCGCCGCGCCGCCTTGCCCGCCACGCCGCCCACCCGCCCACCAAACCCTAACCCTAGATCTGCGCCGCCGCCGCCGACCCGCCGACCCGTCGGAGCCTCGCCGGACCCCGCCGCTGCACGCTCGCCGAGGTTCACCGCCGCCTCATAAACCGTGTCGCCGTTTTTTTAAAACCGGGCGGTTTTTCTTCGGTTTTTTTGTTTTCGTTTTTTTTAGTTTCGGTTTTTTTTCTTCGGTTTAGGTTAATTAGCGGACGTTCGTTCGTTTGTTCGTTTTCACGAACGCGTTCGTCAGGTTAGTTTAGTTAACGAACATTCGTTCGTTAACCCGTTCGTCGTTTTTCTTTTTTCTCGGATTTAATTCACGATTTTTCTGATCGTGATTCCTGATCCGATTTTCGTTTTAGTGTAACTTTTCGCTCGTTTATCGGAATCAGGCGATTCAAGCGCCTGGAGTTTCATCTCGAAACCCTCTTTCGGAATAACCAACTTAAACAAGTTTTTGCTTCTGTAAAATTTGACTTAGATCCAGATTAGTAAAAAGGAGCTGTTTTCTTTCGCCGTTTGTTTTTCGTTGCTTCGTTTGATTTGAGTCTTTTTGCAAATCGGAGTTCTTAAGTTGAACTATCTGGTTAGATCTTCTATTTGAGTTTTACTGTGCATTAGATGAGTACTTATTGTATGCTTGTTTGTTTGTCTGCGATAGAATACCCGGAGTGCGCCGCCTGTTACTTCGAGTCTCTAGGTTTCGCGGATCATCAGCAAGGCAAGTAACACTTTGATCATACCTGTTCTCATACCCAGTTTTTATTGCATTAGATCAATCCTCAAACATTGCATGATTAGGATCTAACTAAATTGTGGGTTTTCGGAAGTAGATTGAGGTAGTACCTATTACCTGTTTTATTATCAAACCCTTGGGAGTTACTTCTACGTTTGCTTATTTTGCCATGCTATGCAAGTAGACGTGGATTGGGTGATTGATTTTCCATGACAGATGTGAGAATGTTAATTAATGGTTTATTTAAGGTGGCAACTTAAACACACATCTGGGTGGATTGAGGCATCTGGTTTCCATCAGGACTTGCCTGTTTTTCTTCGGACCGCCACCCAGGCCCAAAAGGGGTCATGAGATTATTCAAACTAGAAACTTCCGTGTGCAGCCACAAGCCATTATGGGCTCTGGCATAGTTGATTAAGCTGTGCGAACTCTTACGGGTAGACTAGGAGATGTAGGGGAAAGTAGGTGCACCGGTCTACCCACATGTAAGGTGCTAGCGCTTCCTAAAGACTATGTCTCGGTCATCCATTTCTCAAACATCATGTAGTGCGAGAAATCCAACGGAGGCGATCGAGTCTTGTGGGGAAAAGTGTGCAAACCTCTGCAGAGTGTATAAACTAATCATGGTTAGTCGTGCCCCGGTTATGGACATTTTGAGTATCTAGTACTTGGATATCATGTGAATTTCATCATGTTACTTCTAATTAATATTGTTGGGTTTTTAATGAGTACTTTTAATTGGGATTGAGAATGCTGTCAACCATTCTCAATGTTTCACAACCACCATGATAGTTAAACAAATTTATTCCTTTGCAGTAGGGAAAAATTGGCTTTACGCAAAAATTGTAACCATAGAGCTCTCCACCAGCCATATATGCATGTAGTATAGCTTAATCCATTATTATTTCTCTATGTGTTACATTGCCAGCATATTCCATGTCTTGACCGTTTTCGGGCTGCAACGTTTCATGTTGCGACTTTTAGAACGACAGTAAGGTGCTTAGGTCGTGGTTCTATACTCAGTGATGCCGTTGGAGTTGATGGACTCGCTTATTCTTCCAAGACTTCCGCTCTTATCGTATTTAGATGGCCTTAAGCCATATTTATTTTATTAAGTTCTCTCTTGAGACATTCGATTGTAATAAGTGTGTGGTTGCTACTCTGATATAAATCCTCCGAGAGTCTTGCGTGGTGTCGGCATTCTTGATCCGAGGATGACAACGAGCACGAGATCGATTGTTTGAGGTCTGGTCGCTACAAAGATGGTATCAGAGCACACGCTGACTGTAGGACACGACCATTAAGCTAAAAGCCCTAGTTCACTACTCTCTTCTCATTTCTGACTCCTCATCTTTTCTACTCTTTTAGGATGACGGAAGCGAGGATCAAGTTCACCCAGCCGGATGAAGATACACCCTTTGGACGACACCTGAAGGAAGTCACTAAGTACCTGAACATCGGAATACCAAGCTTCACCGGGACCTAAAATTCCACTTTACCCGAAGAAGAGCGTTGGAAGATTCAAGCTCAAGTTCCTGGAAGGACGTTTGCGCCAATCACGGAGCCCATAGAGTGTGTTTTCAATGCACCAACACTGAGTCAGGAAAGAGCATGGCAGCTCACATAACCATGGGACGCATTGGAGAAGTTTACAAAGAAGACCTCAAGGATACTATCTACCAGATTTGCGGCGCCGAGATGAACAATGGGAGATAGTGGGTACTAAGAAGGATCGATCCATTGCGGCTTTCATCCGGGAGTTAAATCAGCACATTCGGCCGCCAGAGAACCGGATGTCTTGCAGACATGATGGAGTTGAAGACATCAAAAGCCAAGATTATCGAACTAGAAGGAGGCGAAGGCCACTCGCAAGGACTACATGGAGGAGATTGTAGCTCTAGTGGGACAAAACGGCGATCTTAAGGAGAAGATTGAAGAACTCATGGGAAATTCAGCACCCGGAGGAGAAGGTGAAGGTTGCACCTGTCCAGAGAACTACATCATCATCGACGACACCGATTCCGATCCTAGTGATGATGACTACGAAGATGAAGCTGGAGCAGATATCATGGAGTCTTCATCGGAGAAATTTTTCTAGTTGGCCACCATAACAGTAGTAGATTTCCCCCATTTTAAGTTAGTTTTAGTTCCAGCACTTTGTAACGATAGATAGACCGTTGTATGCCCTTGTTTGAATTGATTGGAGTGATATTGTGTGATTTGTCTCATGTGCATATGGGTAGTGTTTTCTCTCTAGACCTCATTCTATTCTTAACTCTCGTCTTTTCTTTAAACCCCTTAGATGCCTCCGAGACGCGACCCTGGATTTGTTTTCCCGCCAGAGATCATTCAGTTGATTCAGCAGCAGAATGCCTTGATTCAAACATTGGTACAGAACCAAGACAACAACAACAACAACCCACCACCACCACCACCTGTTGACCATTTGACCCGTTTCTTAAGGCTGAATCCGCCGGTGTTTTCCAGTAGCACCGAGCCGATTGTTGCAGATGATTGGCTCCGTAAGATAGGGAGGCACGTTTTCCCAACTGATTTAATTATATTGGAATCCCAAGGTTTGGATGTAATTCTTGGTATGGATTGGTTGTCTATGTATGGACGAAACATCGATTGCGCTAGCAAGACAATTTTGCTTACGACACCAGAAGGAAGGAGAATCAAGTATGTATCACGGCATGAGCCGAGAAGGGCACATGTAAATTCCTTATCAGGAGTTGTGCAGGAGGAAGTACTAGTGGTAAGGGATTTCCCCGATGTGTTTCCGGAAGAGTTGCCAGGCATGCCACCGGATAGAGACGTTGAGTTTTTGATTGATCTTTTGCTAGGCACTGGGCCGATATCTAAGAGACCGTATAGGATGCCAGCCCAAGATTTGGAGGAAATTAAGAAGCAGATTAAGGAGTTACTGGATAAAGGTTTTATTCGCCCAAGTTCTTCGCCTTGGGGATCTCCTGTACTTCTAGTGGAGAAGAAGGATGGATCTTTAAGAATGGTTGTTGATTATCGAGGATTGAATGAAGTGACCATTAAGAACAAGTACCCGTTGCCGATGATCAATGACTTGTTTGACCAATTGCAAGGAGCTAAGGTGTTTTCCAAGATCGATTTGCGATCAGGGTGCCATCAGTTGAAGATTCGAGAGCAGGATATACCTAAGACGGCTTTTACCACCAGGTACGGGTTGTATGAGTATACCGTTATGTCATTTGGTCTGACTAACGCACCTGCCTATTTTATGAACATGATGAACCAAGTGTTTATGGAGTTTTTGGATAAGTTCGTCGTGGTGTTCATTGATGATATTTTGGTTTACTCGAAGAATGAGGAGGAACATAAGGAGCACTTGCGTTTGGTACTCGAGAAGCTCAGAGAACACCAGTTATATGCCAAGTTCAGCAAGTGTGAGTTTTGGTTGAAGGAATTTGGATTTCTCGGACATGTTATATCCCGAGAAGGTATAGCAGTGGACCCCACTAAAGTTGCCCCTTGTACAAAGCGGGAAGCGCCAACAACAGTTGGAGAGATCCTGAGTTTCCTTGGACTCGCAGGATACTACCGGAGATTTATTGAGAATTTCTCAAGGATTGCGAAGCCTATGACAGAATTGCTGAAGAAGGATACCAAGTTCATTTGGACTGAGGAGTGTGAAGCTAGTTTCCAAGAGTTGAAGAAACGTTTGGTTACCTCACCAGTGTTAATCCTGCCAGATCAGACTAAGGATTATGAGGTGTATTGCGACGCTTCACGTCGAGGACGTGGAGCAGTGCTTATGCAGGAGGGAAGAGTTGTTTCGTATGCTTCATGACATGAGCTAAACTATGCCACGCATGATTTGGAGTTAGCAGCCGTAGTGCATGCGTTGAAAACATGGAGACATTTCCTCATTGGGAATCATTGTGAGGTGTATACGGATCACAAGAGTTTAAAGTACATCTTCACGCAGAAGGAGCTAAATCTCAGGCAGAGGAGATGGTTGGAGCTTATTAAAGATTACGATATGAGATTACATTATCACCCCGGAAAGGCTAAGGTTGTAGCAGACGCGTTGAGCCGTAAGAGTCACGTCAACACACTAATGACGGGAGAAATACCAAAGGAGTTAGCCGAGGATCTTCGAGAGCTATGTTTGGAAATAGTTCCGAGAGGCTATATAGCAGCATTGGAGATTGATCAACTTTGATGGATAGAATCGGGGAAGCTCGGAAGGCCGACAAAAGATTGCCTCTATAAAGGAGAAAATGAGCGAAGGAAAGGCTAAGGGATTTCGTGAGGATGAGCACGATACCCTATGGTTTGAAGACCGTGTTTATGTGCCCAATGACCGGAGATCGGGAAGTTGATTCTACAAGAGGCACATGATTCACCATATTCGATTCACCCCGAAATACCAAGATGTATTTGGATTTGAAGAATACTTTACGGTGGACCGGAATGAAAAGGATATTGCGAGTACGTGGCAGTTTGTGATGTATGTCGAGGGTGAAGGCGAACATCGAAGCCGATGGGATTATTACAGCCATTGCCTATACCGAATGGAAGTGGGATAAACTAGGTATGGATTTCATCACGGGATTGCCCAGAACCGTTCGAGCTATGACATGATTTGGGTTGTAGTCGATCGTTTGTGAAGGTAGCTCATTTCATTCGATAAATACTACCTCTGATGAGTGCCAAATTGGCTAAGATATACATGACCAGGATTGTATGCTTGCATGGAGTTCGAGGAGTATCGTGTCGATAGAGGAACCCAATTCACCTCAAAGTTCGGAAGCGGTTGCACGAAACTTTGGGAACCAGGCTGGAGTTTAGCACGACTTTTCATCCACGACAGATGGACAAACCGAGAGAGTCAACCAGATTTTGGAGGATATGCTTAGAGCTTGTGCCTTGGATTATGGATCCAGTTGGGATGAAAATTTGCCATATGCGAGTTTTCTTACAACAACGATTATCAATCCAGTTTGAGGATGGCCCCTTCAAGCCTTATGCGGAAGGAGGTGCGAGAACCCGTTGTTGTGGGATGAAGTTGGAGACCGCCATTGTTTGGACGGATTTGATTAAGGAGTGCGAGCGGAAAGTAAAGTTAATTCGCGATAGGCTCAAGGTAGCCCAGTCAAGACGGAAAAGCTATGCGGATTCAAAAGCAAGGAAGCGAGAATCTGAAGTCGGAGCAGGTTTATCTTGAGTATCGCCACTTGAGGAGTTAAGCGTTTTGGAGTTAAGGAAAGTTAGCACCCGATTTGTAGGACCATATCGTGTTTTGGAGCGCATGGGAGAAGTTGCGTACAAGTTGGAACTACCGAAGGATTGTCGGGAGTTCATGATGTGTTTCATGTTTCTCGATTGAAGAAGTGTCACACAGAGATGGCGATATACCATCGAGAGATCTGAGTGCCCTTTGGAAGCAATTTAGTTGAATGATGATTTGACCTATGAGGAGAAACCAGTTAAGATTCTCGAGTTTGCTAGTCGAGTTACTCGCAGCAAGGTTATGAAGTTTTGTAAAGTTCAGTGGAGCCACCACACCGAGGAAGAAGCCACCTGGGAGCGAGAGGAAGATTTGGTCAAGGCCCACCCTCACCTATTTTCTAGCCAACCCAAATCTCGAGGGCGAGATTCATCTTAAGCGGGGTAGGTTTGTAACATCCCAAATTTTCAATTTGGAATGTTATGCATAGATCATCATGCATATCATATTTTTATTGCATTGTTGGCTCGATCCTAGAAATTCCACACAACTCAAGGACCCACGGAGAGAGTTGGGGGTTTCATTATTTTCATATTTGAGTTTTCTCAAATTTTGAAAATAGGATCATTTGATTTTAATTATTTTATCTTCAATTATTTCTACTATCAAAATATGAGAGAGGGAATAAAATGACTTTCCCAAAATAAAGAAATAATGAAGATTTAATAATAAAATCAAATATGATTTTATTTTGGAGTTTTTCGCCTCTTTATTTGAATTTAGGAAAATGCGCGTTTTTCAAAATTGCATTTAGGCCCCAAATAAATGCTCATCTAGTGTGGCTTGATTTTAGAAGCCGTGGAAAATTTATTTCGGGATTTTTGGAGTCCGTTTAGTATTTCTTTTTATTTTTCTTCTGCACGGAATATTTAAAAAAAGCGCGCACCGACCTTGGGCGTGCCAGCGGGACTCCGCTCGGGGCACTCTAAAAGCGCCGCTCGGCGCCCCAGCCCACCGACGCCCGCCGCCCACCCCGCCCGCCCGCCGCCCAGCCGCCCCCACCAAACCCTAACCCTAGATCTCGCCCGCCGCCGGACCCGCCGCCGCCGCCGACCAGCCGAACCTCGCCGGACCACCGCCGCCGCTCCTGCCGCCTCGTAAACCGTGCGCGGTTTTTTTAAAACCGGGTGGTTTTTCTTCGGTTTAATTTTGTTTTTTTAGTTTTCGTTTTTTTTAGTTTCGGTTTTTTTTCGGTTTAGGTTAATTAGAGAACGTTCGTTCGTTTGTTCGTTTTAACGAACGCGTTCGTCAGATTAGTTTAGTTAACGAACGTTCATTTGTTAACCCGTTCGTCGTTTTTCTTTTTCTCGGATTTAATTCGCGATTTTTCTGATCGCGATTCCTGATCCGATTTTCGTTTTAGTATAACTTTTCGCTCATTTATCGGAATCAGGCGATTCAAGCGCGAGGAGTTTCGTCTCGAAACCCTCTTTCCGAATAACCAACTTAAACAAGTTTTTGCTTCTGTAAAATTTGACTTAGATCCAGATTTGTAAAACGGAGTTGTTTTCTTTCGCCGTTTGTTTTTCGTTGCTTCGTTTGATTTGATTCTTTTTGCAAACCGGAGTTCTTAAGTTGAACTATCTGGTTAGATCTTCTATTTGAGTTTTACCTGTGCATTAGATGAGTACTTATTGTACGCTTGTTTGTTTGTCTGCGATAGAATACTCGGAGTGCGCCGCCTGTTACTTCGAGTCTCTAGGTTTCGCGGATCATCAGCAAGGCAAGTAACACTTTGATCATACCTCTTCTCATACCCAGTTTTTATTGCATTAGATTAATCCTCAAACATTGCATGATTAGGATCTAATTAAATTGTGGGTTTTGGGAAGTAGATTGAGGTAGTATCTATTACCTGCTTTATTATCAAACCCTTGGGAGTTACTTATACGTTTGCTTATTTTGCCATGCTATGCAAGTAGACGTGGATTGGGTGAGTGATTTTCCATGACAGATGTGAGATTTTTAATTAATGGTTTATTTAAGGTGGCAACTTAAACACACATCTGGGTGGATTGAGGCACCTGGTTTCCATCAGGACTTGCCTGTTTTTCTTCGGACCGCCACCCAGGCCCAAAGGGATCATGAGATTATTCAAACTAGAAACTTCAGTGTGCAGCCACAAGCCATTATGGGCTCTGGCATAGTTGATTAAGTTGTGCGAACTCTTACGGGTAGACTAGCAGATGTAGGGGAAAGTAGGTGTACTGGTCTACCCACATGTAAGGTGCTAGCGCTTCCTAAAGACTATGTCTCGGTCATCCGTTTCTCAAACATCATGTAGTGCAAGAAATCCAACGGAGGTGATCGAGTCTTGTGGGGAAAAGTGCGCAAACCTCTGCAGAGTGTATAAACTAATCATGGTTAGCCGTGTCCCCGGTTATGGACATTTTGAGTATCTAGTACTTGGATATCATGTGAATCTCATCATGTTACTTCTAATTAATATTGTTGGGTTTTTAGTGAGTACTTTTAATTGGGATTGAGAATGCTGTCAACCATTCTCAATGTTTCACAACCACCATGATAGTTAAACAAATTTATTCCTTTGCAGTAGGGAAAAATTGGCTTTACGCAAAAACTGTAACCATAGAGCTCTCCACCAGCCATATATGCATGTAGTATAGCTTAATCCATTATTATTTCTCTATGTGTTACATTGCTAGCATATTCCATGTGCTGACCCGTTTTCGGGCTGCAACGTTTCATGTTGCAGACTTTTCAGACGACGAATAAGGTGCTTAGGTCGTGGTTCTATACTCAGTGATGCCGTTGGAGTTGATGGTCTCGCTTATTCTTCCAAGACTTCCGTTGTTATCGTATTTAGATGGCCTTAAACCATATTTATTTTATTAAGTTCTCTCTTGAGACATTCGATTGTAATAAGTGTGTGGTTGCTACTCTGTTATAAATCCTCCGAGTCTTGTGTGTGTCAAGGCATTCTTGATCCAGGATGACCTTGAGCACGAGATCGAGGCTGTTTGAGGTCTGGTCGCTACACAACAACAACAACAACAACAACAACAACAACAACAACAACAACAACAACAACAACAACAACAACAACAACAACAACAACAACAACAACAACAACAATCCAATAAGTATAGTGCATCTATTTTTCCAAACCATGCATGTATGACACGAATTCAGAAATACTCCTTCTGTTCCTAAATATTAGTATTTTAGAGATTTCAACAAGTGACAACATACGGAGAAAAATGAGTGAATCTACACTCTAAAATATGTCTATATACATCTGTATGTGCCAGTCCATTTGAAATCTCTAAAAAGACTAATATTTAGGAACGAAGGGAGTAAAATGTAAGACATGCATGGTCCTCAATTCAATATTTAAAATGAACAGGAAACTGAAACATGAATATTAAGTCTAGTACTACTTTACATGCAAATGTTGTGTTTAGGCGGAGCTATGTAGATTGTCAGGGGTTAACCCCTCGACCTTAGATAAATTTGTGAAGCTCTGTTTAGGATTGTTTAGATTATATTTGTCCCCACCCTAGCTCCCAAACACCGATTGATTGTGGACCCCCCACCCCCTCCTCCCCGAGATAATATCATGCGTCCCCACACCATAGATGCTATATGCTGATACGAGTTGCCTGGAGCTTGTAGATCTGAGATATAGCAACTCACGTGATGTCTTAATATTTTTACAGGAAACCTTAATGAGTTTGAGAATTGCACATAATTTGTACAAAAACTACTCAAATGCCCTTGGATCCCATATCCAACAACCTCGAAGCTTGTATCACCGTAGCATCTAAGATGAAGGAGGACATCATATTCTCCTGTATTAAGAATATCATGTGCTACCACACCTTAGATGCTTTGGTGATACAAGCTCTTCGGAGCCATTGGATTTGTGACCCAACAACTCCTCGGTGGTTTGAATGGTTTTTTGCAGAAAATCCCCCAAAGAGTTTGGCCACTGCTTGCAAGCACAAAGACTACTCAGATGCCATTGGATCTCAGATCAAACAACCTCGAAGCTCATATCACCGTAGCATCCAAGCTGCAAGAGCACCTGATGTTTTCTCGCACGGGAGAATATGAGGTGCTCCCGCACCGTAGATTCTATGGTGATACGAGTTCACGGAGATCTAACAGCCCACAGTAGGAGGTTTGAATGTTTTTGCAATATACAACTGAGAGAGTTTGGGAATTGCGCATAAAGTACAAGTACTATGCATGTGCCATCTGATCACAGATCATACGACCTAGATGCTCGTATCACCGTAGCGGCTAATTAAGCTACGGGGAGCACCTAATATGAGCAACGGGGAGCCGTTGGATCCAAGATGCAGTGGCACACACGAGGCCTGAATGTTTTATTTGCAAAAAACCTTTGGAGAGTTTGGAAATTGCTCATATTACAAAGAATACTCCCAAGCCATTGGATCTCACTTCCAACGATGTAAAAACTCGTATCACCATAGCATCTAAGCTGCGGGGTGGATGTGATATTCTATGCCGTTGTCACTTTTGTTCGTAAACTTGCAAAGTACGTGTAACTCGTGCTGTTACTTGTCTAACTGCGCAAAGTGTTTGTTCAAAAAACCATCCTACACTGAAATATCAGAACAACACACGGGGGTCCCACTTGTCATTGATCAAATTTGGACCTAAAACTAACAAATCTGAAAGACGAGATTCGAACTGGCAACCTGGACTACAAAGCGTAAGTTAATGGCCTGAAACAACAACGGTTGTTGGCTTTGTGCCATAACTTGATTTTATACAGTATTATGTTGAGTAGAGTAGAGGGAGTTCCTCGTCAACACGTGCATGACCGTTCACTCACTTACTGGTGGGTCCCAGTCTGCGATCTCTCTCTCTCTCCATCGTCTAACCTTTAGGCGATGCGGGGACACTAAGAAGCGGCGCTAGCTTGCCGTGGTGTTATTATAACTAAAAAACTTGGAAAATATAAGAATCGCCTAGAACAAGAGGCGTTGTGGCTGGTGAGGCGGAGCTAACCACACCTATCCTCCGTGCCACGTTAGCATGATGAAGCTGTGTGGCTAGTGGGGTGTTTTCGACCATTGGATGGGTCCCAAGGTGAACCATAGGTACTACGTCGTCTGATTATATTTTACTGGCGCACATTTTCCTCCGTGCCGAGACGTGGCACACCCTACCGTGCGGTTTTGGGGTCCTCCCGGGTGGTGCACGCATATATTCTTCCTTGCCGAGATGTGGAACGCCCTACCGCGCGTTTTCTGGGTCCTCCTCGGTCGTAGCGCCGAAGCAAGTAAATGAGTCGTCAAATCATGAAAGACCACCTTTTCCGCCGAGTACATCAGTGAAGCACGGTGGCTAGCTAGTTGAGATAGTGCGACCAGTTAGCTAGGCCGCCGCCACATTTGTTTTTTCACCCCTTTTTTACCTCCTTGCCGGCAGGTAAATTTAAATATCCATCGCGGCATTGCTCTGGTGTTTGGGTGCGGCAGGAGTTTTAATTTTTTGATTGAAGGGAGCAGGCGTGGCAGGATCTTTAATTTTTTGATTGACGGGAGCAGGCGCAGCAACAATTAGTCACGATGACTCCGCCTGTAAAACCCACTGCTCCCTGATGTGAGAAGTCGTCAACTGGTGTTTCCCATGGTGAAAACCAAAAGATTCCCCGCTCCTCGGCTGGCTCCCTCCGCCTTCCCGTAGATTGCACTGCCTTTCAGCCGTTTCACCCCCATTGCTTCCTCTCCCCATTGCTTCTACCGGTGCCATGGCGGCGCAGATGAATCCGGAGTCGAGGTGAGGTGCGACACGGGAGCTCGAGGCCAAGGATGCGGAGCTCGGGGTCAGGGCGTGGAGCTCCGTGAGCTCAAGGAGGAGATGAGTGCCATGATCCTTAGTTATGTGCGAGTTCACGGATCTTCAAAAAAGCGGCGTCCACCACAAAGATGCTCGGCGTCGGCGGCGTTGCTGTAAAGCGGGAGATCGATAGGCCGTCGGGGGGCGGTGGGCGTAAGCGGACCGATCGTGATGAGGTCCAGGATCGCCTCAGCCACTTAGTGGACCAAGTTGCCACGCACGTGTTGCGTCTGCGCGATTCCTACCGTCGTTCCAGCGCGACCATGCAGGCCATCGGGCTAAACCCGTTCGAGCACCCCGTCGACTTCAACGAGCTACGGCTTCCTGACCTGGTCTCCTTCTTCACCTATATCTCTGAGGAGCCGAGCCGTCTCCGCGCGATGGTGGGGGCGGAGCTAGACAAGGAGGGGTTGCGGGCTGCCGTCGCCGTTGCCAGGCAAATCCTCTCAAGGCTCCGTCACCGGAATCCATTCGTGCCATTTGACGCCATCTTTGACGAGCTGGCTCCTGTCGACCGGGAGTGGGCTCTGCAGGCGGTTGCACCCTGCATCACCAACGTCGTGCACCTCGAGAAGCAGAGGGACTTCCGTGGTGTTTAGGCGCCCTCTGCATGGGCATGTCCATGTCTCGGCGCAACATGACCGTTGGATCAAACTTAGACGGTGCAGATCAGTCACTGTAGCACAAAGCGTGTGGGTGTGTTTGGTTGCATTCTCATATCAATATAGTTGTTCCCTCTTCGTGTATTTGTGTTAACCTACTAGTGTGGACTCATGCACCCTTCATGCACTCCGCCAAACACCCAAAAGTTGGTCGAGAAGGGAACTTTTGCTCCCATCCCGTGCACCCTTCATACACCCTGCCTAACACTGATTCGTGCTTCATATGGTTCATGTTTCATGGAGTACTGTAGCACCGTACTCTCCGTGTGTTTTAGACCTAGTTCTGTTAACATTGATCTCACTGTTCATTCTCGACCGGATAGTCGAAAAAGCGGTACTATGTTATTACATTACTGTTCATATAGTTGACATGCGCACAACATCATTTGTTATCGTCATATCTTACTACACTAGCAACAAGATTATGTAGTACTAATGTATGAACCAGTGCACATGCCTAGTAGTAGGAGCACTGTGTATGTTCAATTGGCTGCCGTGTTTCGCACTCCTCTGTCGTAAGAGTGGAAACGCTTACTGTAATCATTTTTATTCTTCAGAAAAACAGTGGACACGCTCTACCGTGCGGATCCTCCTCCACGGTTGTCGGGAACCTTGCTACTCACTTTTTCCGACGTGTGGGACATCCAGCATCGAGGTCCACCAGCCATGCACTAAATTATTCTGTACTAGAGTGCCCAACTGCACGCTAGACTACCCCGATCGAAGCGCTGCAGTAATGCCCAATGAGCCGTCAAATCACAAAACCCCCTCCTTTCCAGCAGTAAGTTGGATGGACGAAGCAACCATCATTTCACTCTTCTCTCTTAGCTTCCTCTCTTGAAGAAAAACCCACTCGCTTCTCCCTCATCTTGTTCCTCGTTTCTTCAAGAAAACCCCGACCTGCTTCTGCCATTGTTCTTCTCTCCCAAAGAAGGAAAGGTGAGCGCATCAATGGTGTTGATTCTGGCCAAGGCCCGGTCTTGCAACCCCGAGACTGATCCTATAACTCCCTCTCTGTTCTTCTTTTGGGTTTGTGATTATGGTTTCTTTTCTTTTATTTCTATTTGATAGTTTCTTGATGGACGCTGGAGCACCGGCCGAAGTGATGTCTATGGCTCTGGCCAAAACCGTCGAGGCTCATGGTACGAAGAAGCGCAAGCACCCCGTCGAGACTACCGCAGATAAGCTCAAAGCCATCGCCCTATCCAATCCCCCCTCTCCGGGATCCCTCATTAAGCAAGTCCAGGTAATATATCTTCTTGACGATCTTTTTCTCGATCTTGATCGTGTGGTTTTTTCATCTAACACGCAGTACTAGTACTAGTAGTACAACTTTCTGGGTGACCTTGCATGTGATTTTTGTGTGCCAAATGACGGTTCTAAATTCCTCTTTTGACCAAAACAGGCTAGAGGTTGACACTGATTTCTTATAGATTACTTTCAACTACTTTATGAACATCGATGCTACCTTTGAAAAGGGTATATTCGCATCAGTAACTTGTGTTATGGATATTGCAAGTAATCCCTCTGCTCTCATACCTTTGAAGACATGTTCTAGTGTCTTTGTTCACTCATGCTCTCATGCCTCTGAATGGAGGTAGTAATAAAATATTTGGTTTATGCTTGAATTAGAACCAGGTCCGCGGTGGAGATGAAGTTCTCAAAGTCATGCCATGTGAACTAGAAGACCTGAGGATGAGTTATATTGCTAAACTATCCAGCTGTTGTGTCCTTGTTGCCATGTGTCCTGAACTAGTGTTTTCTTGTAGCATTGTTGTCAGGCATGTTCTCGAGGTTGTACTTGACCACAACAGTTTCCTGGCTGTGCCTTCGATTACGAAGGGTGTGGTTCTTATAAAGCTTCTCGACAAATCTGATGCGGCCTATATTCATCGTCATGTTTATGAGTGGAAAGACCACTCTGTTAGGTTCTCCAAGGTTGAGGAGATGGTGATTGTGCCGGTAGACATCTCTCACGAAGTCCATGGCCTAGTCTATTATGCAGGGTTCATCCCGTAGGTCGGTGGCAATAAATAGTCTGCAGAGTTTAATTAGTGCAACTTTGCTTGTGTGTAGTAAGTACTATTGTTCAGAACTTGATTTGTGTTTGTGAACCCTGTATTGTTTAGTACTGGCGCTTTTGGTGTGTCTTTGAGTCCGAGAACAGTCTATGTTAATGTCATCCACTCAATTTAGTCTGTATATTTTGAAGTATCCAGATCATCTTTTTGTGAGGATGGTTTATCAATTATGGTTACAGTCCAATATCTGTATGCATTGCAGGGTTTATCGCACCCACCAGGATTTCCAGTCCCATGGATGTTTGGTCCATACGATTTTTCACGACCTTTGGACTGACCTGCTTGTGGGAGTAGGCGAGGGCCCTGCATGCCACGCGTAGTTGGAGGACCAATCTTCTGTTTAATACTTAAACATAGTGATTTCCTGGTAAGGATTCACTCGGGTCACATCAAGTAAATCTTATTGATTTACTGTCTAAATCTTATTGATTTAATGTCATGTTTTATTTCTTTTGCTGCAATTTTACGATGCAGGTTTTGCCATGTGACATTCTCACAGAATAAACCGTTTGGTTTGCTCTATGATGGATATTTTTGCAGGTTTCACTTCTTATGTTGTGTCAGTAATGAAGGCACTGTCCATCACTTATATTACTGGGAAAAATTGGATCAGTCTGTTGTCTGAGTACAAGTTGAATCCCTATGATGAACTGCAGTTTGGTTTAACAAACACGCCACAATTAGTCCTTCTCGCGTTTAAAAGAAATGAAGAAAAAGACTGGATCACGGTCACGGAGCCTAGTCACGTTAGAAAGCTGATCATAGCAGACCAGACACGATCGCCGCTGTCTCGCACATCGGTACCACCTTCAGCAACGGATCGAGCACCGGCAGTTGCTCTTACCTTCAACGATGTCGCAGCTCGATCTGATCCGGTGAGGATTGGGCACCGACGCGTCGGTGATCGAGGCTGATCTACCGGAGGATCGAGCATCGACACCGGCACCTGCTCCGACACCGGCACCAGTCCTACAAGGAGCACCATCTCCGGCAGCAGCGGCGGCACTACCAGTCGCACCGGCACGGGCACCAGCAACGGCTTCGGCACCTGCACCAACACTTGCACTTGTATCTGCTCCGGCCCGTGCAGCGGCAACGGAACCAGCAGTTGCACCGGCAACAGACTGGGCTGCAGTTCACACTTCATATACCAAAGTCCTTACAAAAACCGACATGTCCACCTTCTTGGTAAGCATTGGCCGCCCAAGTGCTTCGTTCTTTTTTCTTTCCATGTTGTTTCACATGATTCACTATGTTGATCTAACTGTTTGTGTATGTCTTCTTGTTTGCAAACAGAGAATTCCTAAAGCAACGAGGGAGACGTTCATCAATCCGGGTGACGGTGGCCAAGTTTCTCTTACCATGCGCAGCCTTGGTGTGAATGAACCTGCTCAATATACCATAAGTACAAAGGATGGTCGCATGATGATTGATGCTAAAGGATGGTCAAGGTTCAAATCTAAATCATATCTTGCGGTAGGGGATGATGTCAAAATCGAACTTTCTCGGCAAGGAGAGCTGGTCCAAATCAACTTTGAAATTCTCCAGTACTGCCGAACTGATCTATCCGCCGAGAGATTTTGAAGTAATACTCTGGCATGGTGAAACAAGTGTCTTGTGTGTATAAGTACTATGACAGTATCGTTGATAGAATTGCAACTCTGATTGCTGGTTAGGAACTGTCCTTTGATTTCATTCCAACAGCTGTCGTGCTTTATTCAATTTTGTGTATTCGCCTTGCGATAGCATCTAAAACCAGATCCATACCGACCGCTTGCAATATGAAAAGCGCTGAGGTAGAACAGATGGGCCCCCAAACATGCAGGCCCACCGGCCTGTGGCCCAAAGTCCAGAATCGTGAGCCTGTCTGAGTATTTCTCAGCTGAACCCCCATAATGCATGTGCATTGCACGTAACATCAAGATGCATTTGTATGAGTATTTTATCTTGTGAGAGAAAAGGATGAACGAGGGAAGGCCTTATTTGCAAATGTGGAGAGGTGTGTCGGTACCTTTTTTGCAAAATTGCCATAGTTTCCTTCCCATCCGTCGGATATAAATCGGACGACCTATATTGCAGGATGACAGGCACACCATCATCCCCAACTCGTCTATACCGTGTTAAAAAAAACTGTTTTTATAATTATATATGTTATATATATTCCCCTCGATTTTTCTTATGTATAAAGTTGTGATATAAAAGATCTTCATATTTCTTTACAGAGGGAATATCTCTGTGTCAAAAATATATTATGTGTAATAACTAGTTACTCATGTCTTTCTACTTCCTTGCGCTGATATGTAGGGCATCCGGCAACGGGGTCCACGTGCCATATGCACCAAATTAGAGTGCACAACTGCACGGTAGACACACCCCGGTCGTACCGCCGCATTAATGCCCAATGAGCCATCAAATCACACAAAAAAACCCACCTTTCCAGCTTTAGCAGTAAGCTGGACGGACGAAGCGACAATATTTCATTGGGCATGCATCCCTTCTCCCTCGTATGCTTGTTTAGAGAAAACCCCCACTCGGCGATTGCATAGGGTTTTCTCATGGAGAACCTAGTACGAATTCTTCATCCATCCCCGATAAATCCAAGTCCCTTGGTCGCGGGTACTCCTAGGATGGCAGCCGCCTTGGGTTGATGCATTTTCTTCCCTCTTGAATCTAGTGTGTTTCATTTGCAGTGCCAAAGTGCGAGGACCCTACAGGTTTCTGCGCCGTCGGCGAGATGCCAGACTTGTTCCTTCTCATCCTAACACATGATTTTAAAACATGCACAGTATGTTCGTAGAATCCTCTTTTCTATCCGGAAGGGTGGGGTTTTTTGAACATGATGTCGACTAATTTGGAAATTTGGGTTGCTATATTTGGATAAAAGGTACTAGTACCATGGTCAACACTGACATAAAGGAGGAAATTATCTCTAGATTTGGATACATGGAATACATTGTGTTCTCATATTATTTTTCCTGCAATGCATTCCTTGCTCTGCCAGAACACATGTACTCAAGATGCTCGGCCTTGCCATAACTGAATACACCAGTTTAATGGTAACAGTGAAGACAAGCCATGGATATAAGTTTCGAGTTGGGTTCATGAACCAAGAAGATCGCTGCTTTTTTTATGCGAACTTGGATAAACTTTCGAAGTGTTCTGAGGTGAAAGTTGGCGCATGAATGTTGATGGAAATAGCAGAACCTGGTCTAATCTTCACTGCGATCTTCCACCCCGACGTCGTTCCAATTGTTCATCCATGTTAGTTTTGTATCTGGTTCTTGCTTATTGCCTCGATTACTTCTTAATCCACCTATTTTGTCTACCTAATCACAATTTAACTTTAGAAGTAGCAACGAATCTCTCACGAAGATGCTACTTCTAACTAATATTTTCTTATAATTGGTGGCACGTGTAGCTTTTTTTAGAGTTAAGCAGGCTACTCCTTTGTTATTCTATAAGAACTCGGCTGTTACTCATGGCACTGAAGTTGACTTGGACGACATCCACAAGTTCCTACACTTTATTGACCGTCTTGAGGTCCTTGTGGGGCGTTTCAATGGTGGAATGCCACGTGGGATATGTGTGCCACTGCTGCACTCGTTGAACAGGTCCAACTGTGTTGAGAAACTTATGGTATGAGTTGTTTTCTGTTATATATGTTGTTCATAAACTCTTGCTTATGCATAGTTTTACAGCTGTGATCTTCTTGAAACAGGAACTGCCCAGGTCTATTGTTCCTATACAGATGCCTGGCCATGGTCGGGTCAGACTTGCGCTTGGTCACAACATGATGTTTATGTCGACCTACTCCATTCCCCTTGGAGGTGAAAAGATACTTATTCATGGGTGGTCTCAAATAATGAAGGCCCGTCCATCTTGGAGAATAGGACAGAAGATTATGTTCCTGCTTTTCCATGTCTCTAAAGCGAATATCCTGTTTATTGACCACATTGCGAGATGAAGCCGCTTTCAAAAGGTTGTATATGTGCGGGGTGGCGCCTGGGCCTTGTCCTCGGGCTTGGCGGCCTCACCCTTTGGTTAACTGTAGGCAAAGTAGCACTTTTCGAGGCGTGCTTTGTACGGTTGAACCTGTATAAGTACTCATATTGCTTTTAGCTATGGTTGTTAAGTGCCCCTGGTGGTTTCAGTTAACGTTGTTAAGTACTCCTGCTGCTTTTACAGTCTGTCGTGTTTCTTCAGTCATGTCTTCCTCCAGCTGCAAAAACCAAACCAGTGCCGGCGGGGCCACCTGCTTCCGCCTCCCACGGCTGGTTGCGCCTCAGCGCACGCATCGCCGCCCCACCGTCTCCTAAATCGTTAACGCCGACCTCCAAGGCCTCGTCGTCGTCCTCCGCGCGCTTTGCTGCACTCGCCGCGGCGCCGCCCTCTCGCGTTGTCAACATGGTCAACAAACAAAGGAATCAGTAGAGGACTGTACATGGAGAGGATGATAGTAGGGGCCCACCATGTCCATGGCCGGACGCAAGGAAGTTCCTCTTTTTTTTTGTTATATATATACTCCATTGTCAGTGTATGGAAAAAGAAAATGCTTCCTGCTAGTGGTTTCCTGACATCTGGGACCCATGACATTGTCAGCGTATATAGTCAATAGACAAGAGAACAGCACAAGATCGGCTGACACCTGGGACGTAGCTGCTCGAGCAGTATTTTTTACATTATTGTTGAGGCGGGCGGGGTTTCAAGCTGGCTGTGGCCCGTCTAGCCCAGGCTTATATTTTATGTTCACCACATGACCAGCCCAGCTATTTTCTTTTGTGAAAATGAGCCCAGTTTATTTTTTCTGAAGAATACCCAATCTAGGCCTACTTATGTTTCTATGCCCTGATGGGTTGCAACTCTTTCAAGATGCCTACAAATCTTGAAAGTGATATGAAATGGGCTGTAAATATAAAAATAGATGACAAATTGGCAATTACTTTATAATTTCTGAATTTTTTCACATTTTCAGATTCCAATTTCACTGGGCTTTAACCTAATTTAAATATATCTTCAAAGTACTTTAAATCTGGCTCGACATTTCGGTATTAAAAATAGTTTGGAACCCACAGAAATATGCGAAATTTCGTTTAAATTTTTAACCCTGGCCCTGGCCAACAAAAAAACGGACTACAATAAATTGAATAAGAAGTTGCAATGAGCTATATATAAATTATTAAAAATGGGAATGGATGGTCTGACTTGTGAGCCTATTAAGTTGACGCGTATGGAAGATTTTTTTACTTATTATATACGACAACAAATGATTCTAACAGGCATAACCGTTGGATGTCAATCCAATGGCCGTCGTGTTTCTTCAATCTCTGTTCTTCTTGCTCCAGCCGCCAAATCCAGCACCGGCGGGACCGCTGCTCCGCCTCCGTTGCCATTTGTCTTTCTTGCCTTGTGCCTCACCGTCCCCTACTACTCCCACCGCTGGCTAGGCCATCCCTCCACTGTTGTGGCTTTGCCGCCTCCGGGTCATTCCCTTCCTGGGTCTCGCCGTCGTCCATCGCGCTGGTGTTTTTGGCACGGCGTGGTCAACGTTGTCAACAATGGAGAGGCTGACAGTTGGGACCCACATGGTCCATGGCCGCACGCAAGCAAGTACCTCCTTATTACGCCAAAAAGAATGAATACTCGCGCTGACAGCTCGGACCCACCAGCTATAATTTCACACGCAAGGAAGTGCATCCTTAAGATGCACAAAAAAATGAATACTCCCCCTGCTAGCTGGGACCCACCATAGTGGGAGGCTGACTTATGGGCCTACTAAGTTGACGCGGAAGAAGGGCTTTGTCAACTTAGTCAACAAATAATTCTATCACCAGTGACCGTTGGATTGTTAACATCCAACGGTCGTCCTGCTTCTTCAACCTCTGATTTTCTTGCTCCAGCCGTCCAAACCACCGCGTGCTCTTGCCTCCCGTGGCTGGGCTGGGCTGCCGCGGAGGCCTCACCGCCCCCTACTACTCCCACCGCTCGCCAGGCCCTACGGCGACGACAGCCTCACACAGCAGCCGGACTAGTGAACCCTCGTACTCCTCTCCGCGTGGGCATCCACTGCCGTGTCTTCCCCGGCCCGCGTCGCTCCCTTCCTATGCCTCGCCGTCGTCTACCGCCTTGGTGCTCTCTGTGCGGCGTGGTCAATGTGATCAACGAACGACTTTCATCGGAAAATCATGCGTTGAGAGGTGACAGTGGGTCCACGGCCGCAGCAAGGAAGTGCCTCCTTATTACGCGCAAAATAATTATTCCTCCACGACAGCAAGGGCGCGCAGACGGGCCACCGTATTTCATGAAAAAACGTTTCCCCACATTGCGGGACCCGGCAGCTACATCTTCGCCGCAAGGAAGTGCGTCCATATTCGAGCAATAAAATGATTCGCCCCACATTGCTGGGACCCACCGGCTACATCTTCGACGCAAGGAAGTGCACGGCGGTCGGGACCCACCGGTCGAAGCGTGCGTGGCGTTGTCATTCGGTCGCGAATGTGTGCGTACATCTTGGTCGATAGGTGCATTGCGGGCTGCGGCGATGAACCATGGCCGTGTAAGGAAGGGCGCGTGTGGTAGTAGAGTGCGCGCGTAGCATGTACACGTACGTACATCGGCCAGGGTGCAAGAAAGTAAATATGGCCACGTACGTACGTACGGGCAGGGTCTCGAACGCCTACTCGGGCATACGTATGGCCAGGGCTCGTGTACATGACTGTGGCTGGGTCGAGCGGGCTGCGTCATCGTCGTGTTCATGGGGAGGCAGCGAGCGCATGCTGTTCGCCGGGAGCCAACCGGCTTGGGCGGAACAAGCGATGGAAGCGAGGCTGGCATACCGCGAAGCGGAGAAGCGGCTTTGTGTTCAACCGGCCATGGTGGAAGCAGGATCCTGTTCGCCGGGAGAAGTGCAGCGTGCCGCAAAAGCAGAGAAGCGGACCTCCTATCGTCGAAACAGGGTCCTTTTGATCGGGAGGGTGTGGCGTCCGCAAAAGCGGAGAAGCGGACTTGTGTTGGAGTGCTATAGTAAAGCAGGGGTCCTGTTCGCCGAGGATGTGGCGTACCGCAAAGCAGGACTCCACGGGATATTGTTCATCTCCACCGTTGACCTCCTCCAGCCTCCACGGGCTACTGTTCATCCACCGTCGACCTCCTCCAGCCTCCACCTGCACTGTTCATCCACGGGCTCCACTGCGCGCTCCTCCACCGGCTACTGTTCAACCAACCCTCTCCACGGGGGTCCTGTTCAACCACCCCTCCACGGGCTAATTTTCATCCAGCCCTCCACCGGCTACTGTTCAACCAGCCCTCCATCGGCTACTGTTCAACCAGCCCTCCACGGGGTCATGTTCATCCAGCCCTCCACGGGGCCCTGTTCATCCACTGGCTCGATCGATCGAGTCTTTGTTCATCCAGTGACAATGGCCTCTACTACCGGGGTCTGTTCATCTAACCCCACCGTGGCTATTCATCAAACCCCTCAACAACGCTCCTTTGTTCATCCAGAGGCAGCATCGATCGGCTTTAGTTAGCAGCGAGAGCGAAGAATCACACTCGAGTTCGATTAACGGCAAGGGATCGATCGATCGCTCGAGTTCGATAACGCATAGCTTTGTAGTGCAATCGCTCGGGTTCGATTAGAGCCCAACGCCTCGCTCTGGTTCGGTTAGAGCGCAGCGCCCACACGCTTGCAGCGTCGTCTGAGAGAAAGCAGCGCATCGCTTCGGCCCCGACCAGCCACCGTGTCGGGAACTCCCGATATTTTCCTCGCCTCGCTTCTACCACGGTTTTTCTGTCATGGGCGGCCCAAAGAATGTCATGCAGCTGCGTCTCCGGCCCGCCTAGGATGAAAAGCCCATTTTCTGTCATGATTTTTTGTCATAGAAGCAGGACCCCACCACATCTATGATGATACTGGGTTTTGTCACAATTATCGTCATACAAGTGTCATAAGTATGACAGAAAAAAATTTCGTTTGGCCCTAACTGTCACGGATGTGTCTTTTTTTGTAGTGATAACATCTACGCATAGACCTGGCTCGGATGCCACTTTTGGGGAACGCAGTAATTTCAAATTTTTCTACGCACACGCAAGATCATGGTGATGCATAGCAACGAGAGGGGAGAGTGTTGTCCACGTGCCCTCGTAAACTGAAAGCGGAAGCATTATGACAACACGGTTGATGTAGTCATACATCTTCACGATCCGACAGATCCTAGTACCGAAAGTATGGCACCTCCACAATCTGCACACGTTCGGCTCGGTGACGTCCCACGAACTCTTGATCTAGCTGAGTGTCGAGGGAGAGCTTCGTCAGCACGACGGCGTGATGACGGTGATGATGAAGCTACCGGCGCAGGGCTTCGCCTAAGCACTGCAACAATATGACCGAGGTGGATTATGGTGGAAGGGGCACGCTGCAGCTAAGACAATGTCATTGTTGTGTTCTAGGGTGCGCCCTGCCCCGTATATAAAGGAGCAAGGGGAGGCCGACCGGCCCGTGGGGGCGCAAGGAGGAGGAGGAGTCCTCCTCCTAGTAGGAGTAGGACTCCCCCCTTCCTAGTCCAACTAGGAGGAGGAAGGGGGAAGGAAGGAGAGGGGGAGAGGGAGGGAAAGAGGGGGCGCCCCCCTCCTTGTCCAATTTGGACTCCTCAAGGGGGGGGCAGCCCTATGGCCCCCTCCTCTCTCTCTCACAAGGCCCATGTTGGCCCATTAGTCCCCCCGGGGGTTCCGATAACCCCCGGCACTCCGATAATTATCCGGTGACCTCCGGAACTCATCCGATGTCCGAATATAGTCATGCAATATATCAATCTTTATGTCTTGACCATTTCGAGACTCCTCGTCATGTCCCTGATCACATCCGGGACTTTGAACTATCTTTGGTACATCAAAACACATAAACTCATAATACCGATCGTCACCGAACGTTAAGCGTGCGGACCCTACGGGTTCGACAACTATGTATACATGACCGAGACACGTCTCCGGTCAATAACCAATAGCGGAACCTGGATGTTCATATTGGCTCCCACATATTCTATGAAGATCTTTATCGGTCAAACCGCATAACGATATACGTTGTTCCCTTTGTCATCGGTATGTTACTTGCCCGAGATTCGATCATTGGTATCTCAATACCTAGTTCAATCTCGTTACCGGCAAGTCTCTTTACTCGTTCCTTAATGCATCATCCTGCAACTAACTCATTAGTCACATTGCTTGCAAGGCTTATAGTGATGTGCATTACCGAGAGGGCCCAGAGATACCTCTCCAACAATCGGAGTGACAAATCCTAATCTCGATCTATGCCAACTCAACAAGTACCATTGGAGACACCTGTAGAGCACCTTTATAATCACCCAGTTACGTTGTGATGTTTGGTAGCACACTAAGTGTTCCTCCGGCATTCGAGAGTTGCATAATCTCATAGTCATAGGAACATGTATAAGTCATGAAGAAAGCAATAGCAATATACTAAACGATCAAGTGCTAAGATAACGGAATGGGTCAAGTCAATCACATCATTCTCTAATGATGTGATCCCGTTAATCAAATGACAACTCATGTCTATGGCTAGGAAACTTAACCATCTTAGCTAGTCAAGTAGAGGCATACTAGTGACACTATGTTTGTCTATGTATTCACACATGCACTAAGTTTCCGGTTAATACAATTCTAGCATGAATAATAAACATTTATCATGATATAAGGAAATATAAATAACAACTTTATTATTGCCTCTAGGGCATATTTCCTTCAGAATGATATAGCCACCCTTTTTGCTCAAGATGAGAAAGTTTGCTATTATTATATTCTCAAATTATTTCCGTTCTCATTAAAGGGGTGATGCTAAAGCTTGGTGCAAATACTCTTACTCCTAGTTGTGTGTGTAGTCCCCAGGATATGATTTATTACTTCTCTGAAAAATATTTTCCTGCTCATAAGAAACAAGCTGCCTTACAGGAAATATTTAACTTTGTGCAAATTGAAGAAGAGAGTCTCCCACAAGCTTGGGGGGCTTCTCCAATTGCTTAATGCTTTGCCTGATCATCCTCCTAAGAAAAATGAAATATTTGATATCTTCTATAATGTACTAACCAATGCTTCTAGGGATTTCCTAGATAGTTGTGTTGGTTGTGTTTTCAAGGAACGAACTATTGGGCAAGCTGAAGAATTATTGAATAACATATTAAAAAATTATGATGATTGGACTCTTCCTGAACCACCGGTTAAACCCACTCCGAAGAAGAGGGGTATCTTATATCTCAGTCCTGAAGATATGCAAGAGGCAAAGAAATCTATGAAGGGAAAAGGTATTAAAGCTGAGGATGTCAAAAATTTACCTCCTATTGAAGAAATACATGGGCTTGATACACCACCACCACCTAAGGTGATAGAGGTAAGTTCTCTAATGAAATTCAATGATAATGATAATCCTCACAATATGCACCCTAGCCAATGCCTTTATGAGTTTGAAAATTACACTAGAAAGCAAGATCACTTCAATGCAAATGTTATGAAACAATTGAAATACAATTCTGATATGATTGCTCGCTTGAGTGAATTGTTATTTGGAATTTCAAATGATGTTAGAGGTTTGCGAGAGCATGCTTTTATGGTTCAAACTCAGTTAGAACAAGTTGCAAAATCTCAAAGAGAGTTGTTAGATGAAATGAACAACAATATAAATGACTTCGCTATTAGAGTAGCCACTAGAGGAGGAAAGGTGACTCAGGAACCACTTTATCCTGAGGGACACCCAAAAAGAATTGAACAAGACTCTCAAAGAATTAACACTGATGCACCAAATCCTTCTAAAAATAAAAAGAAGAAGAAAAGTGATAGGACTTTGCATGCCTCTAGTGAACCTGAAGTAGAAAAACCTCATGTTGATGATAAAGAAGTTTTTATCTATGATGCTAAAACTCAACCTGGTAATGAACAACACTCACCTTATGATAATGAAAAACATAATGATTAGGTTCATGAAAATACTCAAAAAATGATAAAGAACCAGACAATGATGTTGAGATAGAACCAGCAGTTGATCTTGATAACCCACAACCCAAGAATAAAAGATGTGATAAAAGAGACTTTGTGGATAGAAAACACGGTAAGGAAAGAGAACCATGGGTTCAAAAACCTATGCATTTTCCACCTCAGTCAACTAAAAAGAAAGATGATGAAGAATTTGAACGCTTTGCTGAAATGTTGAGGCCAGTCTTTTTGCGTACTCGCTTCACTGACATCTTGAAAATGCCTCCTTATGCAAAGTACATGAAAGACATCATCACCAATAAGAGAAAAATACCGGAAGCTGAAATCTCCACCATGCTTGCTAATTATAATTTTAATGATGGAGTACCTAAAAAACTTGGAGATCCGGGAATACCAACTATACCTTGCTCCATCAAAAGAAATAATGTGAAAACTGCTTTATGTGATTTAGGAGCTGGTTTTAGTGTTACGCCTTTCTATTTATATAAAAGACTTGATTTGAATAAACTCACATCTACTGAAATATCTTTGCAAATGGCTAACAAATCAACTGCCATACCTATCGGTATTTGTGAGGATGTGCCCATTGTTGTTGCTAATGTTACTATTTTGACTGACTTTGTTATACTTGAGATGCCCGAGGATGACAACATGTCGATTATCCTTGGGAGACCCTTTTTGAATATTGCAGGGGCTGTTATTGATTACAATAAAAGAAAGGTCACTTTTCATATCAATGGTAATGAGGATACGGTGCACTTTCCAAAGAAACAATTCCAAGTGAATGGTATTAATGTTATTGAAAAATCTCCCACAATCACTATTGGAAGTTTTCAATTACCTCTACCTATTGTTAAAAAGAAATATGAAATGCTTATTGTTGGGGACATTCATATCCTTGTTGAGGTAACTTAGTGACTTACGAAAGTTCTTTGGTTTCATGCTAATTGAAAGTGGTTGTTAATAAGACTTGATCAACCTTATTAATGGACCATTTTTTAGAGGCATGAAGTTGATGAATTTAGTGAGCACTACCTTCTGTCCCTACATTTTATTTTCTATTTTTATTAGTTAAATAAAATAAAATGACATGTTTTTTCTGTTTTCTGAATTTTTCGTGCAATAAAAAATGACCCAAAAATAAAAGTTGTCGGAATGCCCTGAAAATTTAATACGATTTTTTCTGAATATTTAAGAAATTTTGGTGCAAATAACATCAGAGGGAGGTGCACCAGGTGGGCACAACCCACCTGGGTGTGCCAGGACCCCCAAGCGCGTCCTAGTGGGTTGCAGTCCCCACGTGTGCCCCCTCACTTATATCTTCATACCACATCACCACCTACCTCCAGAAAAAAAATCACCATTGCTCTCTCTCTCTCTCTCTCTCTCTCTCTCTCTCTCTCTCTCTCTCGTGTTCTTGCTCTCAAACCCGCGGATTTCGATCTCTTTGCTCGAAGCTCCGTTTTCAAAACTGTTTCGGGGGATTGTTGCTTGGTATGTGAATCCTCCGTTTGTCCAATTAGTTTTTGTTTTATTGGTTTATATTTTGAATAATCAGATACTCTTGGTGCCATTGTAGATGAGCTTGCATGCTGAATTCTTAGAGTTCTAAGTAGTTTGAATGCTTGTTATGGCCTCTATGCATCCCTATGAGTAGTTGCTACCAACCTTGTGAAGCTTTGTCAACAAATTTTTGTGGATTAAAAATTTCAGAATTTTGTTCATAGGAAAAAGATGAGTACCTTTAGGAAGTTTGCTTCCAAGAAGAACTCCAAGGGAGTCATTGGGGAGTCATCTGACAGAAATCTCCATACCGGAGAATGGCGGAGATACGGCCGTGCGAATGGCCGCACAACCCGTTCATGGAAGGGGCCGGAATCCTTCAAGAGTTTGCACAATATGCTGTTAGTGCCGGCCTCACCGACTTCATCGCAGCTGAATGTGAATAGTATCATCTCCTCACAAATTCCTTTGTGCAAAGTTTTGATTTCCTTTCTAGGAATAATCCCCCTGCGGTGGAGTTTAATTTATATGTTGAAACCCGTCAAATACCACTTACTGAATTTTGTGATATATGCATGATCCCTTCTGACAGGAGTTTAGTTGAGCCTAGACCCGCGGAGTTTGATGGTTTTTACTGCAGTCTGACAGTAGGGGATGAGAGAGGGGTGTCGAGTGTCACTGCCGCTAGCTTGCACTTTCCTGGTGTGCACTATTTTGCTCTATTTATTGCGAATTGTTTACTTGCTAGAGAAAAGGTAGGTGCGCTCAGTGCTCCAGGCTTTGTTGTTTTATGTCGCACTTCACGGCGACAACACTTATAGCTTGGGAGATATTATGGTACGTCGGCTCCACATTAACAGATCAAAGGGCAAAATACATGGTGATATTTACACTACTTGTTTAGCGACTCACTTTAACATTCAGTTACGCCGGCATGATTATCCTTTGCCCAACGTTTACCTAGATCGCGCAGCCATGGAACACCACCAGTTTATTGCAGGCAATTACACCAATATTCATATTCCTTATAACCTGGTTTTTAGTGAAAACACTCGTGATATTATTCCATTTCCTGCACGTGCTTTGTTTGATCCTATTGCCAGGGGCGAATGCATGATTATGCCCAAGGACATCGTCGCCTACCGGAACAACCTAGCTGCAGCACAGGCAGAGCCTCAGCAGTGGGATCCTCAGGTGCCAGCTCCTCGGCATTTCAACATACGACCCCATGGTTTCTTCGAGTGGCCCTAGACCAAGTTAGTCCAAAAGCCTAAGCTTGGGGGAGATGTATTTCCACCGACATTATATTCATGTTCACACATTTCATTTCACTTGTCGGTGTTCACAATTTTTCATTGTATCATCCATGTTAAATTTATTTTCTCGCTTTCTTCTTGTGTGTTTGAAAAACTTTGAGAAAATCCAAAAATATTTCCTGCTTCTCTTTGATTTTTCTTCCTAGTTTAATTTTTTGTAGTACCACAAAGAAAACCCAAAAAGATTTCCTTGTTCTTATTTTGATTGTTGGGATCTTTTCCGTGTAAATAGTTTTTCTTGTTTTTACTTTTCCCTTTTATTTACCTTCTTCCAAAAAAACAAAAACTCCAAAAATATTTCAGAGTGTTTCTCTGAATTTCCTTTCTTTTTATTGAGTCATACCGAGAAGAAGACCACGATGAAAATGTTGAGTGGCTCTCATATGCATTATTGTTGATCTAACAAAGAGCCCATATTACCTTATCTTCTCCTTTTGAATAAAATGTTTGCAAATTCCAGCTTAGTCCACGGCACTCTTGCACTATTATTATTTTCATATCATTCGGCCGTGCAAGTGAAAGGCAATAATGACGATATTTGATGAACTGGTCGTGGCAGAGAGAAACGGGTAGGAACTCGACTTGTTCTATTTTTGTAAATATGTTTAACCTAGTATCCATGATTCAGCCTATTATGATCAAACATGTTTGCAATGACAATTATAGATTATAGTTTCTCATGCCATGCATAAGTAGCTATGAGTGGATAATGATTTATATTGGATGTCAACATTGCGTTAAGATGATTGTGATGTAGTATGACGGTATGGATCCTCCTCTGAATGTTTGAGTGGCTTGACTTGGCACATGTTCATGCATGTAGTTGAATCAAAACCAACATAGCCTCTATGATATTTATGTTCATGGTGTTCATATCCTACTCATGCTAGTATCCAATGTTACTTATGCATAATGCATGTTCATGACCGTTGTTGCTCTCTAGCTGGCCTCTTCTCAACCTATTTGCTAGCCTTCGCCTTTACTAAGCGGTAATTCTGCTTGTGCATCAAAAATCTTGAACCCAACTTATTCCAGATGAGTCCACCATACCTACCTATATGCGGTATTACCCTACCGTCCTAAGAAAATTTGCATGTGCCACCTCTAAAAACTTCAAATAAATATCCTTTTGTGTGCCTGGATTGTTCATAGAACGACAGGAGGCAGTCGGTATCTTCCATGATAAGCGGATTAATCTCAAGATGAGTGTTTATTCACTCGTCATTGCACGAGAAAGGGGCGGTAATAGGGATTCCCAGTCCCGAATTGCAAAAACAAAAGAGCTTACAAATAATCAAGCAAAAACTCCTATGGAGTAATAACCTTTACTTTATCGCTTGGGAACCGCCACTAATGTGTTTAGCATGGAAGATATTGATAACTGATGGTCACGGAGTAAACAAGAAGGGTGCACCTCTCAAATTTTCATTTACCTCTGTTTAAAAAACTTGAGCTCTGGCACCTCTGCAAATCACTGCTTCCCTCTGCGAAGGGACTATCTATTTACTTTTATGTTGTGCCATCACCTTCTAAAATAAGCGCCATAACCTAAGAGCACTGCTGTCATGCTTATGCATTGTGTGTAGCTAATGTTGGGTGCATCATTACTGGATCTTTTCTACCATGAATTACAAAGTTTAGTCGTTGCTTGAACTTTGGAGGTGCTCTGCATTTATGTTTTGTGGTCTCAGAAAGGGCTAGCGAGATACCACTATTGTCATATTATATCATGGTTGTTTTGCCAACATGTTGTTGTTTGAGATATCTTATTATTGCTCGCTAGCTGATTATGTCATTGATATGAGTTAATATAATTTCTAAGAGTTATTGTTGACATGATTAGTTATAATCTTGGTTGAAGACCTGGGTGCTGTTTAGGCTTATTTATGCAAACAAGAGCAAAAGAGTTCGTAAAAGTTTTTCTTTTTCACTTTCAGTTTATCAACTAAATTGCTTAAGGACAAGTGAAGGTTTAAGCTTATGGGAGTTGATACGTCTCCGTCGTATCTACTTTTCCTAATGTTTTTTCTCTTGTTTTGGACTCTAATTTGCATGATTTGAATGAAAATTAACCTGGACTGACGTTGTTTTCAGCAGAACTACCATGGTGTTGTTTTTGTGCAGAAATAGAAGTTCTTGGATTGGAACGAAACTTTGCAAGGAATTTGTATACAATAAAAGAGAATTTCTGGAGCCAAAAACCACTTGAGGGGGAACCTGGGTGGGCACAATCCACAAGGCGCGCTGCCCCCAGGCGTGCCAGTGGGTTGTCCCCACCGGTGGCCCCATGAACCCTGAAACCTACGCTATAAAATCCTATTTTTCCAAAAAATATCAGGGAGGAAGAATTATCTCGTTTTCCGATACGGAGCCGCCATCACCTCCTGTTCTTCATCGGGAGGCCAGATCTGGAGTCTGTTTGGGGCTCCGGAGAGGGGGATCTTCCGTCTTCGTCATCACCAACCCTCCTCCATCACCAATTCCATGATGCTCTCCATCGGTAGTGTGTAATTCCTTCATAGGCTCGCTGGTCGGTGAGGAGTTGGATGCGATTCATCATGTAATCGAGTTAGTTTTGTTAGGGCTTGCTCCCTAGTATCCACTATGTTCTGAGATTGATGTTGCTATGACTTTGCTACTGCTTAATGATTGACACTTTGGGCCCGGGTGCCATGATTTCATATCTGAACCGTTTATGTTATCACCATTATATCTATGTTCTAGATCCGATCTTGCAAGTTAAAGTCACCTACTACGCGTTATGATCCGGCAACCCCGGAGTGACAATAGTAGGGACACTTCCCGGTGATGACCGTAGTTTGAGGAGTTCATGTATTCACCGTGTGTTAATGCTTTGTTCCGGTTCTCTATTAAAAGTAGGCCTTAATATCCTTAGCTTCCAATAGAACCCCGCTGCCACGGGAGGGTAGGACAAAAGATGTCATGCAAGTTCTTTCCATAAGCATGTATAACTATTTACGGAATACATGCCTACATTATATTTATGAACTGGAGCTAGTGCAGTCGCCCTAGGTTATGACTGTTATATGATGAATATCATCCAACAAATCACCGATCCAATGCCTATGATTTTCCTACATATTGATATTGCTAAGTTACTACTGCTGCTGTTACTATTGTCACTGCTACAAAACTATTGCTATCACTGTTACCGTTACTGTTGCTGCTACCACTACTATCAAATATATTAATACTTGCAAATATTCTTTGGCTCCCCTTGTGTCGAATCTATAAATTTGGGTTGAATACTCTACCCTGGAAAATTGTTGCGATCCCCTATACTTGTGAGTTATCAAGCAGCAGCTCAGCCTTGGCAGCAGATGTGGCATGCGGCAGTGAGCAGCAGGCGAAGCAGTGCGACAGCGGGCAAAAGCGAGTAGGCGCGGAGGGGAACACGGTGACCGGGGCAACAGCAACTGTGATGACCGGAGGCGGAAGCGCGCGGGCACAGGCCACGGGGACGAGGACGGTAGCGGGAGAGGTGCGGGCATGGGAACGGTAGGGTCGACGCGGCCAGCGCAGGTGCGATGACCGGGCAAGCAGGAGCTCGCAACAAGCGCGGGCGGGGTCGCAGCCTAGGTGGCCCGAGTTGCAGGGAGGGAAGGAGGGCGACGCTGCGGTGATTGGGACGAGGGAAAAAGGGGGCATCGAAGGAGGGGGCTCACAGAGAGCGCCGGACGAGCTCGGGTTGGGTCGGGACAGCGGCGTGGATCGAAGGGCAACGGCCGGATGTGGATCCGCGGCGAACGGCCACCGGTGGCCTCGTGCACGGTGATGGTGAGGCGACGGCTACGGCGGTTTGGCGCCGGGGCGGAGGAAGAGGAAGCGAGGGGATGGGGATGAGTGGAGGGGTAGGGTTTCCTTGGAGAGAGGGAGACGACTCGGGGTGGTTTTACCCTCGCTGGAGCGCCGTGGATAGCCGACGCGTGTCCAGAATGCGTCCACGACGGAGGAGATGGCGCCACGCCTCTGTTCGATGAACAGAGGTAAGGGATGAGGGGGGAAGCTGGGTTGGATTGCCACTGTTGACATTACGGCCCAGTTCAACAGGGGGTTCTTTTCCTTTTTCTTTTGTATTTTCAGTCTTCTAGTTTCTTTATTGTTTTACATTTTACCTCTATACTATATTAAATTATCTGATTATGAAATTTCGTCCAAAATTATTAGGCAAAGATTTGAGCTAGCATGGAGAGTTTCAATTTATTTTGAAAAGTTTGCAAATTTATTTAAACCGAAAGGTTCCATTTAATTCCTGTCGGGCTAGTTTTAAATAACTTAGGGGCATTTTAATTTTTTTGTAGAATGTTGATTCTCACACGAAAATTATTTAGGGAATATTTGGAACGCATTGAACATTTTTATTTGACAGTTCAAAAAAATAAGAATTTGACTTTATTTTAAATTTGAATTTCAATTTGGTTTGGGTCAAAGTGAAGTTTTAGGAAATTAATTACGTTGACATGGCACATTAGGGTCACGTTACTGTAGCTTGATTATCAGGGCATTACATACATGGTCCCCATGGCTCCCAAAGGGCAGGAGCCCTCCGATATTGGATCTATCTCTCTGTTACTCTTCTATTTCGCGTTCTTGTTTTTTGGCCCTTCACCATTTCTTAAATTCCCGGAGATCCGTAACTCCGATTGGGCTGAAATTTTGAGGGGATTTTCTTCTGGTATCTTTCTTGTGGCAAAAGAAGGGCACCAACCGCCTTCCAGGGGCCCCACAAGCCTGCTCGGCGTGCCTAGAGTAGGGGGCGTGCCCCTCGAGCTTGTGGGGCCCTCGGGCATCATCTCGTGTTGATTCTCTTTCACAAAAATCACATATATTCCAAAATAAATCCTCGTAAATTTGTATCACGTTTGGACTTTGTTTGATATGGATATTCTGTGAGACAAAAACATGCAACAAACAGGAACTAGCACTAGGCACTAGATCAATATGTTAGTCCCAAAAATAATATAAAATATTGCCAAAAGTATATGAAAGTTGTAGAATATTGGCATGAAACAATCATAAATTATAGATACGATGGAGACGTATCAATTGCCCAACAATAATTTGTCTACCCATCGTATGCTATTGTTTCGAGAGAGAAGCCTCCAGTGAAAACTATGGCCCCCGGTCTACTTTAATCATATTACTAAAACCAAAAATACCTTGCTGCAATTTATTTACTTTTCTTTTGTTTTGCAATATATCTATCTACCACTGCAAGATTTGATCCTTGCAAGTAACGAGTTCAAGGGATTGACAACCCTCTTAGCCGTGTTGGGTGCAAGTATTTGCTCTTATGTGTGCATGTGTTGTTCACTAGGATTTGCGTGGTTCTCCTTTTGGTTCGATAACCTTGGTTCTCACTAAGGGAAATACTTATTAACTAATATATTGCTTCGCCCTTCCTCTTAGGGGAAAATTCCAACGTAGCTCACAAGTCGCACTCAACATTGAAGACGACTCGGGGCGGATGCGACCTCTCACTGTTTCCGCCATTGAAGTGGCGCACTGGCCGAGGGCGCCGCCCACGATCATCTATGTTGTCTGCATCTGTTCAATGCCGGTGAAGCATGACTGGATGGGATGGGACAAAAATATCTACCATGCACATTCAATGTCGCTGTCTGTTCGTATGCCGGCATTAACCAGGCTCTCCGGCCGAGAAACCCACTCCGGCACCTTGCATTGACACACGCGGACGCCTCGTCTTACCGGAATTCGCTATATAAAGGCGGCCACACCCGGCTAACTCCACACCACAACACAAGCCCCTCCCCATCCTCCTCCTTTGCATTGCATCCGCCATGACTGCAGGTGGTGAAGCATTGTGGGAGAGCCTTTCCATGGAGATGAAGCACGCCGTGCCCGGCCTTGCCGTCGCTTGGCAGAGCCTCCGTGCCCGGCCTTGTCGTCGCTTGGCAGAGCCGTCGTGCCATGTGAGTCGAGGCTGGCTTGCCGGCCAGCTCGCCCGAGGTCTCTGATGACAAGGACGAGAACATAATGGAGACGGGCTCTGACGACACCGCCCTGGCTTCCGCACCTCCTGTGCACGTCGGCTTCACCACGGAGCAGGCAGAGGCGCACTACAACGCTGCCATGGCGGAGGTGGAGCCTGCACCGACGCCTTTGTCAGTGTTCCAGCGGGTGCAGGGGGAACATCGGTACAACTTGTTCCTCCTAGAGCAGCACCAGCTGGCGGAAGGTCGGATCTACGGCGAGCGAGGAGGCCGTGGTAGCCATGGCCGGGACGAACCCCAACTTCGTCGTAGAGCAGCATGCCATCTATGATGTCGGCCGCACTCAAGCCTCCGCTCGCCAGGAAGCGGCCGCCGCGGAGGCCCAGTTGCAGGCGATCACGGAGGAGAACAATGCCAATTGTGCCTCCTATGCGCCGCCGATGAACCATCACGCGGCCCGATCGGGTGAGGACAACGTCGGTGCCACCATTTCCATCGTGGACCTCATGTCCACCGGTGAAGGATAGATCATGGACTCCTCCGAGGATGAGTATGCCACGGGAGGCGGCATGGCGTGGTGTCCCATGTGGGTCGGTCCATCTTCTGTGCTCTACTCTTCCTCGTCGGAGATCGCACCTTCATTTCATCGGTCTTATCACCGATGCTCATGGACACGGTGGATGGAGGACGACACGATAGGTTTTGGGTCGGGTCTTTTTTTTGTTCTAGATGTTCAAAACGTAATGAAATCCATCGTGTTTGTATGAAATCTGGCCGCGTTTGCATGGATTTCATCCATGTTAGAAGGGATAGAGAGAGATTGGTGGAACCATTTTTTATTGCTTGAGCCTCGTGGGCATATATATAGGAGTACAATGACCAACTTGGAGTACAAGACAAGGCACGAACAAATCCTAGTCTATCTCGTCTTTCCTAATAATCAATATACTCAACATCGCCCCGCAGTCACAATGGTAGCGACGCAGACGGTAAGACTGTAGAAGAATCCGACGGGAAGCCGATGGACCCCCCCCCCCCCCAACAGTTGTAACGGTCGATGCATCGCGGAAGTCGTGGCTGGAGTGGAAACCGACGAGGTTGCTCAAGCAAGGCGGTAGCCCTTTGTGCCATTGTAGAGGTAGCCGAGAGCGTAGGGTGGTCGAGCCATGGTCAAGGTAGCAGTGCGAAGAACGCCGTGGTCGATGTCGAGTCAGGGTAGCCGGTGTCGAGGAAGTCTCCGTGGATCCGCGGGCGCAAGGAGGCGCCGAGTTAGTCATGGGCGTAGTGGTGTCGAAGTAGTGGTGCGCCAGGAAAAAGATGTTGTTGACGAGGCGTCGCGCTGGGTTTGCCAAACCCAGTGACACGTCGTAGACGAAGGCACACGTCCAGCAACGAGCATGCTTAGACGGACCAAGAGAAGTTGACGAAGCGCCGACCAGGCTTGCGAGGCCCGGGGACACGTCGTGGATGAAGGCATGCATCAGTGTTGCCAACACCGGGCATGCGTAGATGAGGGACCTGCACGAGCTGTACGCCATGTCGAGGAATCAGAGGGCCAGCACAGAAGAAGACTCGGCGATGGTTGTGGCGCCAATTGATGTGGGTCAATGTCACCAATGATGGTCGGGGTAGATGACGGCGACGCTAGCGACGGGCTGGTGCTCGACGAAGACGAAGGGGGTGGATGGGCAGCGGCGACTACGGGGTAACGGCGGCGGCGGCTGAAGAAGAGCGACGGTTGCAGCTTGGTTAGGAGTGCGGCAACGGTGCTCGAGGTAGGCAAGGAACCGACAGCGTGACGAAGGCTGGCGCGAACGATGGCATTCCTGCGCTGAGGGAGGCAGTGCGGCGCATACCACGGGAAGTTGACGTGCGGTGACGACGGAGTGGACCGTGGTCGCGGCGCTACAGCCCGAAGGGGCAACACAACGGCGGCAGGCAGGTCGGGGAGACGGCGGGAAGACCTTGGGGCGGCGTGGACCGTGTGCCGTGGCGCGACGGCCCATAGAGGCAGCGCAGCGGTGGTGCGCGGGTCGGTGATGCGGCGGGGACGGCCTCGGGCGTCGGTAGTGACTGCGTTTCATGGCGCTACAACCCTAAGAGGCGGTGTAGCGGGTGTGGGCAGCCGCAGGGAGAACCACTGGTCGGGAGCAACGGGAGGCGGCATGGACCGTGTGCCGCGGTGCGACGGCACTAAAGTGCGACGCAAAGGCGACGATGATTATGAGGGTAACCGACGGGATGATCTCGGTGTGACGCCCCCGATTCAATCGTACACTAATCATGCACGCAAACGTGTACGATCAAGATCAGGGACTCACGGGAAGATATCACAACACAACTCTAAAACATAAATAAGTCATACAAGCATCATAATACAAGCCAGGGGCCTCGAGGGCTCGAATACAAGTGCTCGATCATAGACGAGTCAGCGGAAGCAACAATATCTGAGTGCGAGACATAAGTTAAACAAGTTTTCCTTAAGAAGGCTAGCACAAAGCGGGATCTGAGACCGAAAGAGGCATGGGCCTCTGCAGGATCCTCCTAACTACTCTGGTCATCGCCATGCGCGCTGCACGTAGTAGTAGGCTCCTCCGGTGTAGTAGGAGTCGTCAAATAAATCGACGGTGGCGTCTGGCTCCTGCGCTCCGACATCTGGTTGCGACAACCAGGTAGAAGGGAAGGGGAAAAGGGGAGAAAAGCAACCGTGAGTACTCATCCAAAGTACTCGCGAGCAAGGAGCTACACTACATATGCATGGGTATATGTGTAAAGAGGCAATATCGGTGGGTGAGCTGCAGAATGCGGAATGAAGGGGATAGCTAATCACGTCGAAGACTACGCTTGAGCAACCTCGTCTTGCAGCATGTAGAAGAGAGTAGACTGAATTCCTCCAAGTAGCATCGCATAGCATAAACCTACCCGGCGATCCCCTGCTCGTTGCCCTGTTAGAGAGCGATCACCGGGTTATAGCTGGCACTTGGAAGGGTGTGTTTTATTAAGTATCCAGTTCTAGTTGTCATAAGGTCAAGGTACAACTCCAAGTCGTCACATTACGAAGATCACGGCTATTCGAATAGATAAACTTCCTGCAGGGTGCACCACATAACCCAACACGCTTGATCCCATTTGGCGGACACACTTTTACGGGTCATGCCCGCCACGGAAGATCAACACGTCGCAGCTCCACCTAGGCCAGCAGGGAGGTCAACACGCCGGTCTAAACCTAAGCGCCGCGAGGGTATGGGCCCATCGCCCTTAGCACACACGCACGTTGCGTCTGTGAAAGCAGACCTAGCCTAGCGGCGTTCGATCCAATCCGGCGTCGCCGCTCGATCGCCGATGTCCACGAAGGCTTGGTGATACCACGGCGCCAGTGCCCATATCTTTCCCATGTAGTTGGTTAGTGCGTATAGACCAAATGGCGGACTCGGATCAAATACCAAGATCTCGTTAAGCGTGTTAATGATGTAACGCGGACCGACCAGGCAGGCCACCTCTCACCAGGCGGTCTCAACCTGCCTGTCGCTCCGCCACAAAGATCCACGAGAGGGCCGTTGGGACAAAGGTCCTTTCAGCCCCCAATACGTGAATCACTCCGCGGGTGCTCCACGAGCCGACCCGACTTTAGTCACCACATGTATCATGTATAAAGTATATAGTATATATCCGTGATCACCTCCCGAAGTGATCACGGCCCAGTAGTATAGCATGGCAGACGGACAAGAATGTAGGGCCACTAATGGAATACTAGCATCCTATACTAAGCATGTAGGATTGCAGGTAAAGGTAACAACGGTAGTAGCAAGGACAGGCTATGCATCAGGATAGGAATAATGGAAAGCAGTAACATGCTACAATACTCTAATGCAAGCAATATAAAGAAGAATAGGCGATATCTGGTGATCAAAGGGGGGGCTTGCCTGGTTGCTCTGGCAAGAAGGAGGGGTCGTCAACTCCGTAGTCGAACAGGGCGGCAACAGCGTCGGTCTCGTAGTCTACCGGAGAGAAGAGGGGGAAGAAACAATAAATACAATGCAAACATAAGCATGATGATGTGTGACGTGACAATGAGTGGTGCTAGGTGTGCCCTAACGCGGTAGTAGGTGATACCGACGAAGGGGGAAAACATCCGGGAAAGTATTCCCGGTGTTTCGCGTTTTCGGACAGATGAACCGGAGGGGGAAAGCTGCGAGTTCGCTATGCTAGGGATGTGTGGCGGACGAACGGGCTGCGGATCCGGATTCGTCTCGTCGTTATGAGCAACTTTCATGTACAAAGTTTTTCCATCCGAGCTACTGTTTATTTTATATTAATTTTAAAAGAATTTAATCATTTTCTAGAATTAACAGAATTAATTAATTTGAAAATGCCATTATGACATCGGCGTGACATCAAGGTGGCGTCAACAGTCAACGATCGGTTGACTTGGTCCAAGCGACGTGTGGGTCCCTTGTCATTGGTCGAGATTAACTAAAACATATTAATTAGTTTAATTAGTGATTAGGTTAATCTAATCAGGATTAATTAAGTTAATTAATTAATTAATATTTCAATTATTATTTATTTGTTTTAATTCCTTTCCTTCCTTTCTTTAAAAAATGTTAGGCGTGGGCCCGTTTAGCGATGGTGTGAGGGCCATCTTGGAGTCAGGCGTTCTGGTGGTGCCCAGCCCGATTGGGCATACGCTCAGATCGACAGGGGGGCGCCGGCCACAGGCGCAGCGAGTCCAGCCACCGGAGGCGGCAGTGGCAAGGCCACGACGGGTTGTCTTGGAAGCGGGCAGCACCGGTTCTGGAGGTGGGCGCTGAGCGTGGCCGGCAGAGGCGAGCAATGGGGAGGTTCGATGGCGCGCTCGCGGGCGACACAGCCGCAGCTCGAGGAGCTAGCGGGGTGCGGGTCTCGGTGTGCTCCGACGAAGTGCGGGCTCGGTCAGAGGTGAGGGGGACGGGCGCACGCGTCGTCGTGTGAGCGGCAAGGGGCGTGGGGACCGGCAGGAACTCGCGGAGGCGGTGCTCCAGTCACGATGGGCGGCAGCCCAAGGGACGGCGATGAGCAGCACCTAGCACAGGGCAACGATGGCGGGGTAGAGCCGTGTCGGGGCTTCGGCGAGCAGGGAACACGAAGGGCGGCACCATAGCGAGCAGCGGCGAGTGGGTGCAGGCGCGCGCACTTCGGGGCGGCCAAGCGCGGCCAGGAGCAGGGGGAGAGAAGGAGAGGGGGGTCGTTGCTCACCCCCATTGTAGGGGATCTGGGGCGGCGAGGCTCGTTGGAGCCGTTGAGGAGGAAGACGGCGATGAGTAGGCGACGGAGAGGACGACGGGGAGGCAGTCCGGCAATGGCGTCCGGCGAGGTCCAAGCAGGGCAGCTGTGGCTGCGGCGTCTGCGGCCTTCGGGCGCGATCTTGAGCAAGGGGGAAGGGCGAGGGTGAGACGACGGGACGGCGCCGACGGGGTCCGACGAGCGCCTGGCGACGGGGGACGGCGGGGTAAGCAGCGGGGCGCCGGCACCGAGGTTGTTGCCCCGATCCACAAGGGGATCGAGGAGTGGGGGAGCGAGGCGTGTGGGGAGAGTGGGGATCGATCGATCCAGGGATTGAGGGAGGAGTGGGCGAGTGGGGTTAGGGTTTCGGTTTAGTGGGGTTATGGGGATCTGAGCCGGGGGTAGTGGGCTAGCCGGCCGGTGACTAGCTGGGCAGTTGGCCCGAGGGGGAAACTCCTTTTTTGTTTTTTTCCTTTTATCTTTATTTATTTATTTATTTTTCCTTTTACTATTTTACTTTTAGTCTCATCTTATTTAAGTTTTATAAAAACATAAAAGTTGTACCAAAATCGGTATTACTAATTATACCTTTGTTACAAAAGTTTAATCCCTAAATAAAATACTTTAACATTTTATAATTAATAAAAGGCATTTATTATATTGGTTATGTTGTTGTTTTAGTCACATTTAAGCATCTAAACATTTTTACAAAAGCGTGGTTTCTTTACCATAATTACCTATGCATTATTTGGCTCACTCTGAACATTTTAGTTTTAATATTTGAAAACTTTTATTGTTTGCTTGATGTTGAATTTGAATTCGAACCGGTTTCAAACTAGCGTGAGATTAGCAACTGTAACCATCGTGACGTGGCAACATTAACAGAGGTTTACTGTAGCTTAACTACCCGGGCGTCACAATTCTCCTCCACTACAAGAAATCTCGTCCCGAGATTTAAGAGGGGAGTAAGGGGGAAAGTTCTGGTTACGAAATTCTAACGAGTCTTCTCGGTCTCGGTTGCTCTTCTCGAAGAGGTCGATCCATTACATTGATGTCTTCATTTCTCTGCTTCAGGTCATCATGATGAAGTCGGCGTTCTTTTCTTCAGGAACTCCATCGTACTTACGAAAGAATAAAGGGGTGGGCATTCCGGGAGAACTGACCTCTGCAAGGTCGACTATCTGGTAGATAACATCAAGGAAGGTAGCGGAAGTAACTCTCGAATTAAAACTTACAAAAATATCGAGAGCAAAGTAAGGAGGTATAATGGGAAGTTTCGAGCGGGCAGGCAATCATTCGATGCCTGAAACAGGGCGTGAAAAGGGGTTCAAGCAACGGGAATAAGTATTGCGTCTGATACCAGAATAGATCACTAGGCAGGGGGCCCGTGAACTACATACAAAGTCAAGCTCTATGAATAACTTTGGCAACGGGGTGTTCAGGAGAGTCAGGTTTCGATCCCGTGGAACTGTGGGTTATGGGCCCACCATGTGGGTTAAAGTAGGAAGGGCGGTGACGTCTTGCATGGTCATGATAGCAAGGCATGTCAGAGGGTAGCCTGTCAGTTATATGTCAGCAACAACATCAGTACCAAGGGCGAGGGACGAAGAGAACCATTTTCCTACTTGTTGAACGAGGCGGACCAATAGGCAAAGTTCTCGTCCATTGGTGGCTACCGGAATGTCATCAACAATAGTAACAGGGTCTTATTGACAGAGTAGTTCACCGAGGTGTTTACATAAGCAGTGAATTATTACTACTTAGATCATATATATCACAAGAAAGATTAACCAAAATAATGGAAAGGAAAAGGGTGATCATCAGATTAAACAGAACAATGGAAAGGAAAATGTGTTTAAAGTTTAAACACATATTTCCAGGGTATATCCTTCCCAAGGACAAGCTGAGCATGATATCCATGACAGGATATAACGTAGAAAACTCTTTAGGTAGGGGAGAGAAATTTCATGGCATTACCCATACAATGGCGTTTGGATAATTGAGCAAGAATATTTAGCATTGTGCTACAGATGTACTTATTGAAAACCGGAGTACCACAGACATGCTTCAAGGTAGCATTGGCATGGTCTTCAAGCAAAGGCCGGACTCTGGATACTCAAGGATTCATCAGGGATAACTTATAGAATAAGTCTTACAATTCCCTCATGGAAGAATGAATAGCCTTGCTAAAAAGGAAACTATAACAATAGGTCCTCCAGCCAGGTGTGCTAGGCACGACATCACCTTACCGGGTCACGTAAAGACCAATGTTACGACTTTTGGAAAATGTCCCAACCATCATATCCGACCGAGATTTAGTTCGGATTGATGTCAGGGTACCTCATACTCAGGATACCTGAGAAGGAAAGGTGCAACACAAATTGACGAGACGACATTGTAAGATTCTCAGTAAATGAACTATGGAAGCAAGTTCCGAATCATGAGTTCATTATTAAATCAAGGAGAGAATGAGGAGGTGGCTGATGAACTCAGCGACAATTCATCGAGATTTCCAAAAGATGGATTTTCACAATTATGTGAACAAGGAGATAGCTTTTGTCAATTCAAATGATATAAAGAGGTATGCTCGAGGAAACATACACGATTAAACATTGGTTGACGGTGCACCCGAAATGCGAACTTAGGTAGCACAAACAATGTTACAATGGCGATTCGATAACCAATGGTCTAAGAATGAAATGTTGACCATTAACTTCAAAGCAATAAGGTTGCTAGAAGTTTTTTTTTAATTTACTAGTCCATCTGTCGATATTCCTGTTAGGATCAACACGGGGACCAAGAAAAGAATGGTGATGGTGAAGTATCACTTATATCAAGAATTTCTCAAGAGGTGGTGAGATTCTCACAACATCCTTGACAAAAAGGCAGTAATACTACAAGGTAGATCATAATACAAGCTGGATAGCAAGTTTCATCCATAACATGAACAAGTTTGTGATGAAAGGAAGGTAAGGATGTTGTTGATGGTAACTCAAATTACCAAGGAATGAGGATGGCACTTATCATCTAGAATTCCATTGATATCATGGAAGGAGTCAAAATGTTGATGATGATCACGACAATTTGTTGTCGAGAGGATCCACAAAGAAGCAATTGAACAGTGACTGCATCAAGCAAAAGGACTGATGAAGCAAAAGATTATTGGAGCCATAGATACGACACAAACTCGGGATCAAGTTTGTTGTTCGAGGTGAAACGGTAAGACGAGGAAAATCAACGTAAGATTAGCTCATCATCAAAAATTGTGCTCCGAGAAGAAGGACCAGGTAGCACAGTTAAAAGTTTGCACGATAATGATATAGCCGATAAGGCTTGGAAATGACTTGAAGGATTATTAAACTCGTAAGTAACGAGAATTACTTAGAGTTATTGAATCAGAGTGCGGAATCGATTCACTTATTGGTGTTCTCGAGTGACTAATAACTCAGAACCTGGGGGAAATCTGAGATCGGTGAGAAGCAATACTATATGAAGACTCGCAGGAAGCAACACAGTTCTCGAGATACCAGAGGTTCATACTCGATGAAGATCAAAACAGAGGTTGCGGAGATGTATCGATCAACAGAAGACAAGTGCTTTAACTTGTCTGAGAAATGGAATCAAGGAGAAAATATGGTCAGGACCGCGATTGCAAAGGATCAATACATATATACCATATGATATCATACCAAGGAAATAGTTATTATTACAAGAAGCTTTTATGATAAGTTCCACATCGGGCCCATGGGCATGAACACAAGGTTCAAGGTCGACTCCCACTTCTCCAATTCATAAGCTTTCATTCACCTCACATTTTCGAAGAAGTTGTAGTGTTGAAATTTTATCTAGCGAAGCACCAGAAGAGTATGACTCCTGAAAACTTTCGGGTTCACACGGTTTTAGAGAAGGTATAGGTTCAACCCATCGGGGCATCTTAGAAACATATACCACAAGCTTCAAGAGTAAATATCACCAGCTCAAAAGCAGAGCAAGGTTGAGAAAGTAGAGGATACAATTTACCAAAGGCATTATGTATCTGAGGGAAGGCTCACAAGCTTATTGAATACGAAGGACGCTGTCGAATAAAATCCAACAAAGGATCCGATGGTCCATAAGGGATCTGATGTGAGCATCGGCACTCAACCAGAGGAAGAAAGAATACAAGGAGATCATATTATAGTAACAACTGACTAACTCAAAGCTCAAATGCAAAGGAATTACGAATTCCAAGACAAGGGATCAGAAGCGATGCTCTGATTAGGGATGGATAAGTTGAATAGACTTAGGGGTACAATCGATGGCAATTTGATTGGTCGAGATCCAGGTCATGTTTAAAATGATGTCTGAGCCGGAAAGATAATTTAAAAGGATCAACCGATGATTGCGTGCATTCGCACAATATTGAATCAAAGGACTCAAGATGATAATGACAAAGGATGCCAATAAGATTACCAGACTTATGGGATTAATCATAATGCAATCAAGCAATAATTTCAAGAGAAATAGGTTATTGAGGATTTTCGGAAGATCGAATGGTATTTCGAAGACTTCTGTGAAATACATGAATCAACTGGGGATGGGCGGATACTCGATAAGTGCGAGGAATTATCCGTAGGGGTATTAATGCGGAAAAGAACTGCAAAGCGATGGGCACAAAGGATTCTCGGAATATCAGAGAATTTTTCATGGTATAAGTAATAACAGGGGCAACTGGGAACGAAGGTATAAACGACAACTATAAGCAGATGTCCATAAGGATTTACCGGTGGTCGAGAATAGCAAAAGTGGTGGGCACAAAGTCTCAAGAGAATATCAAAGAGTATCTTCGGAATCTTCTGGTGAAGCAAACGATCATCGGTAATAAGGTGCTCTCCGGGTGAAAGTGATCACGAGATCCTAATGTTAGATTTAGTAAAATTCATTTAACCCGAATAGAAGAGAGATCGGAGTCCCAGAGTATAGACAAGGAATAAAAGATCCTAATACCACCCAATGGCGATGTGGGCCCATGGGCCGCACAACCATGTTAGTAAAACAGTTTTCATCAACTAGACTCAACTTCGGCCTAGGAGTTGGAAGGGGGATTCCTACAGGCAGTCGGCTCTGATACCAACTTGTGACGCCCCCGATTCAATCGTACACTAATCATGCACGCAAGCGTGTGCGATCAAGATCGAGGACTCACGGAAGATATCACAACACAACTCTAAAACATAAATAAGTCATACAAGCATCATAATACAAGCCGGGGGCCTCGAGGGCTCGAATACAAGTGCTCGATCATAGGCGAGTCAGCGAAGCAACAATATCTCGAGTCGGACATAAGTTAAACAAGTTTTCCTTAAGAAGGCTAGCACAAAGCTGGGATCTGAGACCGAAAGAGGCATGTGCCTCCTGCAGGATCCTCCTAACTACTCTGGTCGCCATGCATGAGCGCTCACGTAGTAGTAGGCTCCTCCGGTGTAGTAGGAGTCGCGTCGACGGTGGCGTCGCTGCCCTGGCTCCGACATCTGGTTGCGACAACCAGGTAGAAGGGAAGGGGGAAAAGGGGGAGAAAAGCAACCGTGAGTACTCATCCAAAGTACTCGCAAGCAAGGAGCTACACTACATATGCATGGGTATATGTGTAAAGAGGCAATATCGGTGGAATGAACTGCAGAATGCCAGAATGAAGGGGGGATAGCTAATCCTGTCGAAGACTACGCTTCAGGCAACCTCTGTCTTGCAGCATGTAGAAGAGAGTAGACTGAATTCCTCCAAGTAGCATCGCATAGCATAAACCTACCCGACGATCCCCTCCTCGTTGCCCTGTTAGAGAGCGATCACCGGGTTATATCTGGCACTTGGAAGGGTGTGTTTTATTAAGTATCCAGTTCTAGTTGTCATAAGGTCAAGGTACAACTCCAAGTCGTCCTGTTACCGAAGATCACGGCTATTCGAATAGATAAACTTCCCTGCAGGGGTGCACCACATAACCCAACACGCTTGATCCCATTTGGCCGGACACACTTTTCTGGGTCATGCCCGGCTGCGGAAGATCAACACGTCGCAGCCCCACCTAAGCCAACGGGGAGGTCAGCACGCTGGTCTAAACCTAAGCGCACAGGGGTATGGGCCCATCGCCCTTAGCACACCTGCACGTTGCGTCTGTGACAGCAGACCTAGCCTAGCGGCGTTCGATCACCAATCCGACGTGCGCCGCTCGATCGGCCGGCGTCCGCGAAGGCTTTGGTGATACCACGACGCCGAGTGCCCATATCTTTCCCATGTAGTTGGTTAGTGCGTATAGACCAAATGGCCAGACTCAGATCAAATACCAAGATCTCGTTAAGCGTGTTAATGATGTAACCGCGGACACTGACCAGGGCCAGGCCCACCTCTCACCCAGGCGGTCTCAACCTGCCATGTCGCTCCGCCACAAAGATCCACACAGAGGGCCGTTGGGACAAAGGTCCTTTCAGCCCCCAATACGTGAATCACTCCGCGGGTGCTCCACGAGCCGACCCGACTTTAGTCACCACATGTATCATGTATAAAGTATATAGTATATATCCGTGATCACCTCCCGAAGTGATCACGGCCCAGTAGTATAGCATGGCACACGGACAAGAATGTAGGGCCACTAATGGAATACAAGCATCCTATACTAAGCATGTAGGATTGCAGGTAAAGGTAACAACGGTAGTAGCAAGGACAGGCTATGCATCAGGATAGGAATAACGGAAAGCAGTAACATGCTACAATACTCTAATGCAAGCAATATAGAGAAGAATAGGCGATATCTGGTGATCAAAGGGGGGGCTTGCCTGGTTGCTCTGGCAAGAAGGAGGGGTCGTCAACTCCGTAGTCGAACAGGGCGGCAACAGCGTCGGTCTCGTAGTCTACGGGAGAGAAGAGGGGGAAGAAACAATAAATACAATGCAAACATAAGCATGACGATGTGTGACGTGACAATGAGCGGTGCTAGGTGTGCCCTAACGCGGTAGTAGGTGATACCGATGAAGGGGGAAAACATCCGGGAAAGTATTCCCTGTGTTTCGCGTTTTCGGACAGATGAATCGGAGGGGGAAAGCTGCGAGTTCGCTATGCTAGGGATGTGTGGCGGACGAACGGGCTGCGGATCCGGATTCGTCTCGTCGTTATGAGCAACTTTCATGTACAAAGTTTTTCCATCCGAGCTACTGTTTATTTTATATTAATTTTAAAAGAATTTAATCATTTTCTAGAATTAACAGAATTAATTTAATTTGAAAATGCCATTATGACATCGGCGTGACATCAAGGTGACGTCAACAGTCAACAGTCGGTTGACTTGGTCCAACTAACGTGTGGGTCCCACTATCATTGACTAAGATTAACTAAAACATATTAATTAGTTTAATTAGTGATTAGGTTAATCTAATCAGGATTAATTAAGTTAATTAATTAATTAATATTTTAATTATTATTTATTTGTTTTAATTCCTTTCCTTCCCTTTCTTTAAAAAAATGTTCTGGGGCGTGGGCCCCGTTTGGCAGTGGCCCAGAGGGCCATACTGGGTCGGGCGTTACGGGCGCTGGTGCCCAGCCCGATTGGGCATACGCTCAGATCGACAGGGGGGCCGCCACAAAGCAATGAGTCCAACCCACGGAGGCAGAAGTGGCAAGGCCACAGGCGGGTTGTGCCGGGCGGGCAGCAGCTGATTCTTGGAGGTGGGCGCGAGGAGCGTGGCTGGCAGGCGAGCAACGGGAGGTTCGATGGCGCTCATGGCGACACTGACCGCAGCTCGAGGAGCTAGCGGGGCGCGGGTGTCGGTGTGCTCCGACAAAGTGCGGGCTCGGTCAGAGGTGAGGGGGACGGGTGATGATGTCATGTACCTAGGGTAGGGTCATAGACCTGCCCAAAGGTACCCTCCACAAGGACATTCACAAGAGAAGCAGCCTTCCAAATCGACTGGTAGGCTTCCACTCGGCAGATTCAAAGACACTCGACTATGAAGACCCACGACCACCAAGAGTCCAAGAGCCACTCGGTGTCCAAATGGTCTGTAGTTAAATAGTCTTTATGACCTTAATGACACTTTATGTAAGGCGTTACAAGAACGCCTAGCTTTAACGCACCTTAAACCCTCTACTACGTGGGCTGGCTGGGGTCTGGCGCACTCTATATAAGCCACCCTCCACGGTAGAAGGGTTCGCACCTCGTAACACATACGCATATAATCCAATCGACCGCCTCCGGGCTCCGAGACGAGGGCTGTTACTTCCTCCAGAAGGGCTGAACTCGTAAATCCCTTGCGATACAACTGCTCCATAGCTAGGATCTTGCCTCTCCATACCTACCCCCATTCTCTTGTCGGACTTAGAACCACGACGGCTTGGCGCCCACCGTGGGGCAAGTGTTCTAGCAATTGTTGGAGAAGTTGGGATTCTCTCGATCTCCGGCATCATGGTTTGGTGGAGTTCTGGTCGACGGCCACGAGATCCGTCTCGGTGCGCTCACGCTCATCGCCGACGACTCCGCTTGGCTTCGGAGGCTCCACTCGACGTGGGCGCGCTCCCCATCCGCTGGGCGACGACTTTCGCTGCAGCGTGTGTCATGGCGTCCTCCTGCGGCAACCGTCGACCCAAGATGGGTCGGCTCTGCGCTATCTTCACTCCCGATCTCCCACCGCGCAAGCGTTCCGGTCGGTCGAGGCTTCAGCGGTGGGTGAGGCATGCGGTGGCTCGCCAGTCGGCCATCCCCCAAGTCGCGGCGATCGAGCCCGACGAATCTCTCTACGGCCTGTTCGACCTGTCGACTAGCTCCGTAGAGACCGCGTCCGAATGCGATAGCAGTGACCCGGCGGCAGAGGTTCTGATGGTCGATGGACCAAGCAGTCCCCCTGGATTCACCCGCACCAACGAAGGTGGTGGTGGAGGCGATCCGGTGCAAGCCCACGAAGAGTACTTGCCCGAGCCCCTCACTTCGCTCTAGAGGGAGGAGCTTCGTCGTCGGAACATGGATGCACTTCACACTCCTATCGTTGGAGAAACCCCGAGGCTCGCGCTTGGAGGATGCGCAACATTAACCTGGCTGGCGCACTCGACTGGAGAATCTTCAGCGAGTACTGACGAGCGTCTGCGATCGAGGGTTCGAGAATCGATCGACGCCAGCTCTTTCAACCGCCAACCTGTATATCGAACTCCCATTCAGAATTTAGGAGCTGCAGCCCGTATAGCAGAGTCAATTCAGCCTTCCCAGTCAGAGGCAGGTAGAGGTTTGCAGCAAATCAAGGATTTGCTCCGGGCAGGAGATCAAAACTCAGTTGTATCGATCGCGGAGCAGGTTCACACCGATCCGTCATTGTGAATTCATTCCAGTCGGCCCATAGTCCAAGATCGCCCCCGAGGCATGAGGAACGTGGGGGCCGGCGTGATGATCAATACAAGGGCCGTGAGCAGTATGAACACCGATTCGATTGCAACGGTCGACGTCGAGTGCCCACTCCTCCCCCAAGAGGTGGATCATACGCTCCTCGGCAGCAGGACGACGACGCCAAAACAAGTGTTGGGCGAAGAGTTCGGTCGACCCTGTGGAACCGAGCTTTGATGCGAGATCCATTATCGCTCAAGGTTTGGTCGACAAAGAACAGAGCTCACCGAGACGGCCATGATAGAGATGTTCCTTCCAAGAGTAGAGTTCATGTCTCGGACCGAATGTTTCAGCAGAGCCATCAGGGCGCAGATGATTCCTCCCAACTTCAAAGTTGGCGATCGGGGTCGACAAGTTCATTGGAGAATCCAAGCCCGACACTTGGCTTGAAGATTACCGAGTGGCGGTTCAGATCGGCGGTGGCAACGATGAGGTAGCCATGAAACATTTACCTCTTATGTTGGAGGGTTCAGCCAGGCGTGGTTGAATCGATTAGCACCAAAGCAAGATTTACACTTGGGAAGATCTTGCCCGAGTGTTTGTCAGGACATTTGAAGGAACTTGCAAACGACCAGCAGGTTTGACAGAGTTGCAGTCGTGCGTGCAAAAGTCGAGTGAAACCTTGAGAGATTATATCCAGAGGTGGATCACTTTGCACCACATAGTCGAGAATGTATCTGATCACCAGGCAGTCTGTGCCTTCAAGGAAGGTGTCAAGAACAGAGAATTGAGTTTGAAATTTGGTCGAACCGGAGATATGACCCTGAGTCGGATGATGGAGATTGCCACCAAATATGCAAATGGTGAAGAAGAGGATCGGCTCGAGTGGTAATATAAATCGCCGCCAATGAGACCGGCGGAGGAAATTCCAGTCGGAAGCAGAAGCGCAAAGCCGAGCCAGCGGCTCCCGGAGAGGCCTTGGCAGTGACCCCAGGAAAGTTCAAGGGGAAACCCAAGGGTCCTTGGAACCCTAAGAAGGTGAAAGACCAGGATGGGAACGACGTGTTGGATTTACCATGTCATATTCATACAAAGAAAGATGAAGAGGGTAAACTCATTTACCCGAAACATACCACTCGACAGTGTCGGCTCTTGGTTCAGCAGTTCCAAGGGAAACAGCCCAAGGATAAGGATAAGGAGACAGACAAAGTTGAGGATAGAGATGACAGTGATGGTGGATATCCCCAGGTCAATTCCACCCTGATGATTTTCGTTGACGTCGAAAGCAAAAGTCGATTGAAGGTTATCAATCGGGAAGTAAACTTGGTTGCCACGGTGACTCCCAATTATCTGAAATGGTCCCAGACCGCCATCACATTCGACCAGTCTGATCACCCGACGCACATAGCCACCCCTGGGAGGCAAGCATTGGTGGTCGACCCAGTTGTCGAAGTGTCACGCCCAATATGCGACCCTATCCAAAAGGAACTCGAAGGTCCCACCAAGGATAGACCCGCATATTGAAACGCTTTTGCAAGGTGGATATCATTACATCAACATTACATAATACATAGGGATACATACATAAGGCACAAATTCCACAAGAATACATCAACATCATATACAAGAGATCAGCATCCGACTACGGATGAAACATAAACAGAAGCTCAAACGACATCCACCCTGCTAGCCCAGGCTGCCGACCTGGAACCTATCCCCTGATCGAAGAAGAAGCAGAAGAAGAACTCCAAAACAAGCAACATCGCTCTCGCGTCATGATCATCGCAAACCTGTACCTGCAACTAGTGGTGTAGTAATCTGTGAGCCACGAGGACTCAGCAATCCCATTACCATGGGTATCAAGACTAGCAAAGTTTAAGTAGGAAAGGAAGGGATGAAGTGGTGAGGTTGCAGCAGCGACTAAGCATGTATGGTGGCTAACATACGCAAATGAGAGCGAGAAGAGAAACAAAGGAACGGTCGTCAACTAGTAATGATCAAGAAGTGAACCTGAACTCCTGCTTACGTCAGACATAACCTAGAAACCGTGTTCTCCTCTCGATCAACCCCGAAAAGAGACACTCACGTTACGCACGCTACGGTTGGTGTATTTTAGAAGAGTTTGCTTCAAGTTTACTACAACCGGATATTAACAAATTCCCATCTGCCACATAACCGTGGGCACGGCTCTCGAAAGTTTATACCTGCAGGGTGTCCCAACTTAGCCCATGATAAGCTCTCGCGATCAACGAAGGATATTCCTTCTCCCGGGAAGACCCGATCAGTCTCGAATCCGGCTACAAGACATTTCGACAGCAATAAAACAAGACCAGCAAAGCCGCCCGAATGTGCCGACAAATCCCGATAGGAGCTGCACATATCTCGTTCTCGGGGCACACCGGATTGTCTAAACTTCCGATAGGCGAACCCAGAGTTGCCCCTGGTGGCCACCGGCAGCTGACGGTTTGGACCAGCACTCACGACGAACACTGGCCCGGGGGGGTAAAATAAGATGACCCTTGGGCTCCGGAAACCCAAGGGAAAAAGGGCATAGGTGAGGCAAATGGTAAAACCAATGTTGGGCCTTGCTGGAGGAGTCTTATTCAAAGCGAACTGTCAAGGGGGTCCCATAAATCACCCGACCGCGTTAGGGACGCAAAATCCGGGAACATAACACCGATATGACGGAAACTAGGGCGGCAAGAGTGGAACAAAACACCAGGCATAAGGCCGAGCCTTCCACCCTTTACCAAGTATATAGATGCATTAATTAAATAATATATATTGTGATAACCCAACAAGTAAACATGTTCCAACAAGGAACAACGTCTCCATGTTCCAACAAGGAACAAACTTCATCTTCACCTGCAACTAACAACGCTATAAGAGGGGCTGAGCAAAGCGGTAACACAGCCAAACAATGGTTTTCTAGGAAGGGTGACAAAGGTTAGAGCCTGACATGGCAATTTGGGGATGGCTTGAGGAACAAGTGATAGGTAGCGCAGCATAGCGATAGAATGAAACACTAGCATAGCAATGATAGTAGTGAGATCCAGGGTAGCGGTCATCTTGCCTGAAATCCCGCAAAGAAGAATAATGAGTCCATGAAGAAGACGAACGGAAGAAGCCGAACCAAGCGTAGACGAACGAATCCTCACGGTCGCAACGAAACAGGAACTAACAAGAAAAGCACACGACAGGGTAAACACACCACACATGAACAAGACATGATGCACAACAAACATGATGCATGACAAAACTAGATGAAGCTACTCATGGCAAGAGATGATGCAAACAAGAACAACACATCAAAGCAAGTTTAAATGAAGCCGGGAACAACATATAACAATTCCGGTAAGTCCTCATATGCAAATTTAGAAATTGGTCCAGATCTGAATAACTTTATGTTCAAGTTGTTAAACAGCTAGTTAAGATGCACCACAATGATCTACACGAAATTCTAGTCAAGTTACATATAAAGTTCATTAGATTCGGAGCTACGGCCTAGAAGATATGAGCAAAACAAGTTAAACATGGCATTGATGCAAAATGCATACAAACATCAAGCAAACACCTCAAAACAAGGATGCAACATGATAATATGAAACTACATGCAAAATCAAGCAAGTTTCATATAGAGCACACTCAAAACGGAGCAACGGTTCAACACATACACACAATACAAGTTATCGCAACAATCTGTCCAAAACAGCAACTAGGCATATTGCAAGCATCAAAACAACATGCTACAGCATCTCAATGTAACAACAAAAGGCATGGGCATGATGTACAGCTAAAGCATTACAAAACATGAACACTGAGCTATCTCCAGAAATCACTAGAACATGCTCAAAAACACATGGCAAGATTGCAAATAATAACAGTTTCAGGCTTGGCAGAAATAACATCAGGTTGCAATGTTTAGAGCTATCAAACAACAGGTAACAGGAACTTATCATGGCAAACAAAGGCATGGCATGAATCTACTCAAAGCATATAACAAAAGTCCCTTACTGACCATAAGCCAAAAGGATCAGAAAATAAGATGGCATCCATGTAAACATGGCAAGTTATATTACAGATTCATACATGGCAGGAACAACAATAGGTAGGCATGTTGGTGAGCTTGAACCACTCACCACAGAGCAATACATGGCATGGCAAGGCAACCTACAGTAATAAGACATGGCATAGTAGCTATACATGGCAAGAACAACATCATAGCATGCACGGATCAACTACAACAACCTTGGCAAAACTGAATAACATGTAAACAATCTGCCAGGAAACATTTTATAGCAAAAGTAGAGCTCGATTGACTCAAGCTATGGCACTCCATAATTGCAAACAAGGGCATGGATGGATAGAGCAAGACATTTTTAACACAACATTCTTACTGAAGTATCTCAAAATATGCATGGATCTCTCTGTAGCATCAAGTTAACATGGCATAAAAATATAAGCAAAACAGGGTTGAAATCAGCAACATCATGAAGCCTAGTTTGCAATCTTGTGCTAGTCACCATAGAGATCACAAAAATACATGGCATACACCCCTGGAAAGATGGCATGGCATATTACAAAACACATGTAGGACTCAAGTCCATAGGATGCACACATCAATCATGGCAAAAATGACAAAAGTGCAAGTTCTGATAAAAATCAGAAACTAACATCGCATAGCCCTCTTCCAACAGCATTTCGGGCATCAAGATGAGCTCAAATGGAAAAGATGCAATGATATCAAATGATCTACTCTTTGAGACGAACATTTTGACATATTATACGCACGAAACGGAGCTATATGCAGAGAGTTATGATACAACGAAAATGCAACAAAATATCTGCAGGCACGGGGACTTAGTGGAATTTCAGAGGGGGGGGAAGTCAACCTTGTTTGACCGGATCTGGATCGGGCCGACTCCGGCGAGGGCGGCGATTCGCGAAGCGGACGGGGGCAGCGGCGCGGATCCGGAGGAGGCGCGGAGCGGTATCGGCGGCGCCGCCGGCGGAGAGAGCCGGGGCGGGGACGGGCGGGCTTGGCGGCGCAAGGAGTTGCTCTCAATGACTCCCATGGCGGCAACCACGGCCGGGAGGCGCCGGACCGGAGGGCGCTGGGCGGCGGCTGGCGCGCGGGCGCTGGCGAGGGCGGCGCGCCACCGGCGGGAGGCGCGGCCGAGGTCGGCGGGCGCGGGAGGCGCCACGGCGGCGACGGCGATGGATCATGGCGGGAGAGGAGGTGGCGGGCAGCGACGATCGGCGCTGGCGCGCAAGACGGGCGGGCGCGGCGAGCGATCGGGCGGGCAGGCGGGGCCGGATGGGCCCGACGGGCATGGCGGGCGCTGTGGCGGGCCACGTGGCAGCGTGCACAGCGCTCGGGCGGCGGCGGGTTTCGTCCGCCGGACGGACATGTCCGGCGCGCGCGGGACGATTTTAGGGTTTCGGGTGGAATGATCCGCGAATTTCGGGGGAGGCACATATTTATAGGTAGAGGGAGCTAGGAGAGTCCAAATGAGGTGCGGTTTTCGCCCACACGATCGTGATCGAACGACCGAGAGCATGGAGAGGAGTTTGCTGGGTTTTGGGCCACTTTGAAAGGGAGTTGGGCTGCAACAAAGAGGCTTTGCGGTTACCCTGTTAACTGTTGAGTACCAAACGACCTCCAAATGATCCGAAACTTGACAGCGGTTCACGGTGCTATACCAAGGCCGCTTGACAAACGTCGGGGCATTCCGAGAATGTTTGACACCCTCACACGAAAAGAGGTAAAAGGGGGCGCCGGGAGACATAGGAGTGCCGGATTGCAAAACGGACAACGGGGAAAATGCTCGGATGCATGAGACGAACACGTATGCAAAACGAAATGTACATGATGACATGATATGAAATGCATATGATGACATGGCAAAGTGCAACACGCAAGAAAATGACATGGCAAAGACGACGAATAACTGAAGGACACCTGGCGCATCGAATCCGGGGCGTTACAACACTCCTCCACTAACAAGAGATCTCGTCCCGAGATCTTAGGACCGAGACGGAAGGGAAAGGGATGAGGAGAAACAAGAACTCAAGAGAAAAAGCAAAGAATCGAGAGCACTAGAGGAGACGAGGGGAACGACGAGAATGACGAGAATCAAAAGCTCATGGAAACATGATAGACTCAGAAACAACTCCGGTTGAACAAGGACAGAATAGAACACGAACTTGAGAGGATGGAATGATACTTGCCGACATAAGCAACGCAATACCTCCGGAAGAATTGAAAGAATTGAATGAAAAGAACGGATAAGAATTTGACAACTTGTGCCACGAATAAAATTGAAAGCATCTTATAAGAAAAGATTGAACCGTGTTGTTGAGAAAATTCAACAACGAAAAGAATAAGATTGTCGTGGACTTATGGAAAACATCTCAAAATTATAAGGTGATAACCGACCACAAGCGGAAAAGATTGAATAGCTGAGAAGAAACGAAGAGATGCAAAACTCCACTTCAAAAGAATACGGAGAATTAATGGCACTTCGAGATGCGAGAAAAAGATACTTGAACTCCACCAACAAGAATCTTGATGAACACTTGAAGAATGAATTAAATCATCAAGAACCACCATGAAGAACTCCGGTAACCAAAGGATGATAAGATACAATGAAGGATGAAAAGAATAAGATTAAGCCTTGCGATGATTTAGACGGAGGTTCCGACGAGATGGTCGAGAAAATAATTGAACTCCGGAAAAGAAAAGATGAAAACACTTGAAACTAGAATTTATTCCTCAAGAACAAACTCCGAAGGAAGGGACTACTCGCTAGGAGGAAATAAGAATAAGATTTATTGTATGCTTATCCTTCATCAAATTAAATTGATGACAAGCAATGGATTTGGCACAATACTTATTCTCGTTGAAAAAGGATTAAGGGGAAACACCAAACTTGAGAAGGTCTTCATGAACCACCGGTAGGATTCGAAAGAACAAATGGATTAAAATGATAATCAAGGAAAAAGAATCTTGAACGAACCACCGTAAGAATTCGAAAATGACTGATGGAAGAATCGCCGGGAAAAATTAGAAGAACAAATAAGCTAGAGGGGATATAGATGCAAAAGAACAAAGAGATCATGAGCTGATTAAAGAACACTTGAACGAGGCACCGGGATAAATAGAGAACGATAACTGGAATGATGGCCTCCGGTGAAAAGAAACAGAAATCAACTCCTGAAATACTCCGGATGGATGAAAAGAATTGCACAACTGGAAACAAATTGATAGGATAACATCGAGCTAGCACCGCGAATCTCCGGGAGAACGGACAAGATTTTAGAAGGAACTCTTCCTCGGTCTTCAAGGACGATGATAAACACCATCGAAATTGTTGAGGTACTCCGGGAGAATGAAATACAAAGAGGTTGAGCCAACAATGAAATGATTTGGAATTGATCTTGGAAAAGGCATGTGACTGATGGAATCCATTCTTACGTCACTCTTCAAAAAGAATTGGGAATAACTCTGGGGAATTAGAAGAGTCAGGTAAGATCCTGGGAAAAGACCTGTGGGTTAGGGCCCACTAAAAGAAAACACCGTTGGAAAGGGATGTTGAACAGATAGGTGATGCACCGGAACAATTGAAATATTTGAATGAGGTGATAACCTCGAATTAATTCAAACATAGACGAATCTCCTGAGATGTCTTCGGAACTCCGGAATGATTGAATGGCGAGAGGCAAATGAGCAAGGAGAACACTTCAAAGGAAAAGAATATGATCAGCCCGAAAAACTTGAATTGAATCCACCGGAAAAGAAAGAGATGAAGAATGACGAACGAGATGAGAATTCCCCGGTTAAAATAATTGAGGGAAGACTGAAGAGGCTCCACACAAATGGAATTGATGGTCGAAAAAAAAAGTCAGACTCCGGGAAGAAGAGGGTGGGAGGGCGGGAAAAACAAAGGCAACTTGGAAGGGGAAACGACGAATATCTTGAAGAGGACAACACCGATTGAAATCATTGAGGAAAGAAAGGCAAAGACTTCGCACGAGTAGAAGGATACTCAATAGCGGACTCCGGTTCCGAGAGGAATAAGGGAGGGCGGGTGGGAAAAACAAGGGCAACTTCGGACAAGGAAAAACAACGACGTCGGAGGAAGAACTGAGGATTGAACTTGGCAAAGATGAAGAGGCTCGAGTCGACTTGACGAGAAATGCACCGGATAAAAGAGCAGAGGAACAACGATCGAAAAACCAACTGCGTGATCCTAAAGAAAATTTGAAGGGGAAGAGAAGTAATTCAAAACACCTACGTCAAGATTCCTCACCAGAGCGACGAAGGGGCAGATGAGTAAAAAGAATTCCTACTCTCCGATATAACTAGACTCAGAAAACAGTTTCCTTCTAGACTCAACAACGGCAAAACTACACGATCAATCAAGGGGGCTCCTAGGGTCGGTCGAGGCTCGATACCAACTTGAACACGCCTAATATGCGACCCTATCCAAAAGGAACTCAAGGTCCCATCAAGGATAGACCGCATATTGAAACGCTTTTGCAAGGTGGATATCATTACATCAACATTACATAATACATAGGGATACATACATAAGGCACAAATGCCACAAGAATACATCAACATCATATACAAGAGATCAACATCCGACTACGGATGAAACATAAATGTAAGCTCAAACGACATCCACCTCTGCTAGCCAAAGCTGCCGACCGAACCTATCCCCGATCAAGAAGAAGCGTAAGAAGAACTCCAAAACAAGCAACATCGCTCTCGCGTCATGATCATCGCAAACCTGTACCTGCAACTGGTGGTGTAGTAATCTGTGAGCCACGAGGACTCAGCAATCCCATTACCATGGGTATCAAGACTAGCAAAGCTTAAGTAGGAAAGGAAGGGATGAAGTGGTGAGGTTGCAGCAGCGACTAAGCATGTATGGTGGCTAACATACGCAAATGAGAGCGAGAAGAGAAACAAAGGAACGGTCGTCAACTAGTAATGATCAAGAAGTGATCCTGAACTCCTACTTACGCCGACATAACCCGAAACCGTGTTCTCCTCTCGATCAACCCCGAAAAGAGACACTCACGTTACGCATTACGGTTGGTGTATTTTAGAAGAGTTTGCTTCAAGTTTACTACAACCGGATATTAACAAATTCCCATCTGCCACATAACCATGGGCACGGCTCTCGAAAGTTTATACCTGCAAGGGTGTCCCAACTTAGCCCATGATAAGCTCTCGCGATCAACGAAGGATATTCCTTCTCCCGGAAGACCCGATCAGTCTCGAATCCGGCTACAAGACATTTCGACAAAGAATAAAACAAGACCAGCAAAGCTGCCCGAATGTGCCGACAAATCCCGATAGGAGCTGCACATATCTCATTCTCGGGCACACCGGATTGTCCAAACTTCCGATAGGCGAACCCGAGTTGCCTCGGTGGCCACCGCGGTCGACGGTTTGGACCAGCACTCACGACGAGCACCGGCCCGGGGGTAAAATAAGATGACCCTTGGCCTCGAAACCCAAGGGAAAAAGGGCATAGGTGAGGCAAATGGTAAAACCAATGTTGGGCCTTCTTTGGAGGAGTCTTATTCAAAGCGAACTGTCAAGGGGGTCTCATAAATCACCCGACCGCGTTAGGGACGCAAAATCCGGGAACATAACACCGATATGACGGAAACTAGGCGGCAAGAGTGGAACAAAACACTGCATAAGGCCGAGCCTTCCACCCTTTACCAAGTATATAGATGCATTAGTTAAATAAGATATATTGTGATAACCCAACAAGTAAACATGTTCCAACAAGGAACAACATCTCCATGTTCCAACAAGGAACAAACTTCATCTTCACCTGCAACTAACAACGCTATAAGAGGGGCTGAGCAAAGCGGTAACATAGCCAAACAATGGTTTGCTAGGAAGGGTGACAAAGGTTAGAGCCTGACATGGCAATTTGGGATGGCTTGAGGAACAAGTGATAGGTAGCGCAACATAGCGATAGAACGAAACAACTAGCATAGCAATGATAGTAGTGAGATCCAGGGTAGCGGTCATCTTGCCTGAAATCCCGCAAAGAAGAAGAACGAGTCCATGAAGAAGACGAACGGAAGAAGCCGAACCAAGCGTAAACGAACGAATCCTCACGATCGCAACGAAACAGGAACTAACAAGAAAAGCACACGACAGGGTAAACACACCACACATGAACAAGACATGATGCACAACAAACATGATGCATGACAAAACTAGATGAAGCTACTCATGGCAAGAGATGATGCAAACAAGAACAACACATCAAAGCAAGTTTAAATGAGGCCGGGAACAACATATAACAATTCCGGTAAGTCCTCATATGCAAATTTCGAAATTGGTCCAGATCTGAATAACTTTATGTTCAAGTTGTTAAACAGCAAGTTAAGATGCACCACAATGATCTACACGAAATTCTAGTCAAGTTACATATAAAGTTCATTAGATTCGGAGCTACGGCCTAGAAGATATGAGCAAAACAAGTTAAACATGGCATTGATGCAAAATGCATACAAACATCAAGCAAACACCTCAAAACAAGGATGCAACATGATAATATGAAACTACATGCAAAATCAAGCAAGTTTCATATAGAGCACACTCAAAACGGAGCAACGGTTCAACACATACACACAATACAAGTTATAGCAACAATCTGTCCAAAACAGCAACTAGGCATATTGCAAGCATCAAAACAACATGCTACAGCATCTCAATGTAACAACAAAAGGCATGGGCATGATGTACAGCTAAAGCATTACAAAACATGAACACTGAGCTATCTCCAGAAATCACTAGAACATGCTCAAAAACACATGGCAAGATTGCAAATAATAACAGTTTCAGGCTTGGCAGAAATAACATCAGGTTGCAATGTTTAGAGCTATCAAACAACAGGTAACAGGAACTTATCATGGCAAACAAAGGCATGGCATGAATCTACTCAAAGCATATAAAAAAAGTCCCTTACTGACCATAAGCCAAAAGGATCAGAAAATAAGATGGCATCCACGTAAACATGGCAAGTTATATTACAGATTCATACATGGCAGGAACAACAATAGGTAGGCATGTTGGTGAGCTTGAACCACTCACCACAGAGCAATACATGGCATGGCAAGGCAACCTACAGTAAGAAGACATGGCATAGTAGCTATACATGGCAAGAACAACATCATAGCATGCACGGATCAACTACAACAACCTTGGAAAAATTGAATAACATGTAAACAATTTGCCAGGAAACATTTTATAGCAAAAGTAGAGCTCGATTGACTCAAGCTATGGCACTCCATAATTGCAAACAAGGGCATGGATGGATAGAGCAAGACATGTTTAACACAACATTCTTACTGAAGTATCTCAAAATATGCATGGATCTCTCTATAGCATCAAGTTAACATGGCATAAAAATATAAGCAAAACAGGGCTGAAATCAGCAACATCATGAAGCCTAGTTTGCAATCTTGTGCTAGTCACCACAGAGATCACAAAAATACATGGCATACACTCCTGGAAAGATGGCATGGCACATTACAAAACACATGTAGGACTCAAGTCCATAGGATGCACACATCAATCATGGCAAAAAATGACAAAAGTGCAAGTTCTGATAAAAATCAGAAACTAACATCACATAGCCCTCTTCCAACAGCATTTCGGGCATCAAGATGAGCTCAAATGGAAAAGATGCAATGAGATGAAATGATCTACTCTTCGAGACGAACATTTTGACATATTATACACACGAAACGGAGCTATATGCAGAGAGTTATGATACAACGAAAATGCAACAAAATATCTGCAGGCACGGGGACTTGGTGGAATTTCGGAGAGGGGGGAAGTCAACCTTGTTTGACGGATCTGGATCGGGCCGACCGCGAGGGCGGCGATTCCGCGAAGCGGGACGGGCAGGCGCGCGATCCGGAGGAGGCGCGGAGCGGTATCGGGCGGCGCCGGGCGGAGGAGCGGAGCGGGAGGGGACGGCGCGGGCGGCGGCGTTGGGAGCTGCTCGGCGAAGCTCCCATGGCGCGCTGCCGCGGCCGGGAGGCGCCGGACCGGGGGCTCTGGGCGGCGGCGCCGGGCGCTGGCGAGGGGCGCCAGCCACCGGCGGGAGGCGCGGGCCGAGGTCGGCGGGCGCTGGCAGGCGCGCCGGCGGCGACGGCGATGGATCATGGGCGGCGAGAGGAGGTGGCTGGGCGGCAATGACCGGCGCCGGGGGCGACGCAAGACGGGCGGCGGCGGGCGATGCGGGCCGGCGGTGGCGGCCGGCCGGGCGGGCGGGCGGGCGCGGCGGTGGGCCATGATGGCAGCGCGCCATCGCTCGGGCGGCGGCGTTGATTTCGTCCGGCCGACGGACATGTCCGTATGGCGCGGGACGATTTTTTAGGGTTTCGGGTGGAATGATCCGCGAATTTCGGGGGAGGCACATATTTATAGGTAGAGGGAGCTAGGACAGTCCAAATGAGGTGCGGTTTTCGCCCACACGATCGTGATCGAACGACCGAGAGCATGGAGAGGAGTTTGCTGGGTTTTGGGCCACTTTGAAAGGGGATTTGGGCTGCAACAAAAGAGGCTTTGCGGTTACCCGGTTAACCGTTGGAGTACCAAACGACCTCCAAATGGTCCGAAACTTGACAGGCGGTCTACCGGTGCTATACCAAGGCCGCTTGACAAACCTCGGGGCATTCCAAGAACGTTTGACACCCTCACACGAAAAGAGGTAAAAGGGGGCGCCGAGAGACATAGGAGTGCCGGATTGCAAAACGGACAACGGGGAAAATGCTCGGATGCATGAGACGAACACGTATGCAAAACGAAATGTACATGATGACATGATATGAAATGCATATGATGACATGGCAAAGTGTAACACGCAAGCAAATGACATGGCAAAGACGACGAATAACTGAAGGACACCTGGCGCATCGAATCCGGGGCGTTACACGAAGGCACTCGACTGACCAAAGTCCTGATGGATGGTGGTAGTGGTTTGAATATATTATACGCGGAGACGTAGAAAGGGATGGGCATTCCGATGTCCGACTCGCATACCGAGAACATGAGCTTCCACGGAGTCATTCCGGAAAGAAAGCCGAGTCACCGCCAAATTGCTCTTGATGTAGTTTTGGTGATTCAAAGCATTTCGGAAAGAAAAGTTGACCTTTGAGGTCGTGGATTTCGAGCACTTATCACGCTATTCGGGAGACCAGCTTATGCACGCTTTCATGGCCCGCCATGTTACGTGTATCTTAAATCAAGATGCCTGGTCCCAAGGGCGTGATCACCATCACGGCAACCGGAGAAGGCGTAAGAGTGCTTCGTAAAGGCTCTAAGATCGCCGATGCTCGGGTTGGCGATGGTAGAGCTACAAGAGTATCGAAAACTGCGGATCCGAGTGATTTGTTGCAAGCTAAGAAGCCCGCCACGGAGTCAGCATTCCAAATCGACGTAAACAGGTTCACATTCACCCGACCGATCCCGATGCTGCTCCGACCAACATCTCAACAACACTCGACTCAAAATAGGAAGAAGCGCCATCCGGTTCCTCCGTGAGAATCGGGACATCTTTGCATGGAAGCTGGCGACATGCCGGTGTTCCTGTGGGCTGGCTGAGCATCGCCTATGAGTCGACCCAAAATTCAAACCAGTTAAAGAGTATCTTGGCGGTCCGCCGCCCGTAAGAGAAAGGCCATTGGCGAGGAGGTGGCTCGGCTCTTAGCAGCAGAGTTCATCCGAGAGATCTACCACTCCGAGTGGCTCGCCAACGTTGTCATGGTCCCCAAGAAGGACAAGTCGTTGCGCATGTGCATCGATTTCAAGCATATCAATCGGGCCTGCCTGAAAGATCATTTCCCTCTTCCTCGCATCGACCAAATAGTCGACTCAAGCTGCGGGATGCGAGAGGTTGTCTTTTTAGACGCCTATTCGGGTACCATCAGATCCGTCAGATGGACCCGATGAGATTAAAACAGCGTTCATCACTCCATTCGGGTGCTTCTGTTATGTCACCATGCCATTCGGTCTCAAGAATGCCGGAGCCACATTCATGAGGATGATTCAGAAGTGTTTGCTCACTCAAATCAGTCGGAATGTGGAAGCATACATGGATGATATAGTGGTCAAGTCATGAAAGGGTTCCGACCTGTTGGTGACCTTGCTGAAACATTTGCCAATCTCGTGGAGGTATGATATCAAGCTTAATCCATCAAAGTGTACATTTGGAGTTCTGGTGGAAAGTTACTCGGTTTCTCGCTTTCGAGCGAGGAATCGATGCTAACCCGTAAAAGGTTGGCACCATACTCCAATGGCATACAATGCGTGTGCATGATGTCCAAAACTTATTGGATGCTTGGCGCTTTAAGTCGATTCATCTCTCGCCTCGGTGAAAAGGCATTGCCTCTTTACCGATTGATGAAGAAGTCAAACAAGTTCGAGTGGACTCTAGAAGCTGATGCAGCGTTTGCGAGCTCAAAGCTCGCTCTCCACCCACCGGTGCTTGCTACTCCAATCAGCAAGGAGCCTTTGCTGCTTTACATTGCAGCCATCGGACAAGTCGTCAAGACCGTGCATTTACGGTCGAAGGGAAGAAGAAGGAAAACCTTCAAAGTTCAACGCCCAGTTTATTATCTTTTCAAGCATCGACCCCATCAAAGCAAAGATACCCTCACTATCGAAGCTTGTTTATGGGATCTATATGACCACGAAGAAGGTTGCTCATTATTTCTCGATCATTCCATTACGCTTGTCACGACGCCTTTGTCGGAAATTCTTCATAACAGAGATGCAACTGGTCGAGTGGCAAAATGGGCGATTGAACTCCTTCCCCTTGATATCAAATTCGAGGCAAAGAAAGCCATCAAGTCCCAAGCAATAGCAGATTTCCTGTCGAGCATCAAGAACCTCGATGCATGCACTGCTATCAGTTTCATCAGAGAGTTGATATTCAGATATGGAGTTCCGCATAGCATCATCACCGACAATGGGTCAAACTTCGATAATGACAAGTTCAAAGCCTTCTACGCCTCTCAAGGCACGCGGGTCGACTATGCTTCAGTGGCTCATCCTCAGTCGAATGGACAAGCAGAACGTGCAAACGGCCTCGTTCTCAAAGGGCTAAAACCTCGGCTGATGCGTGATCTCAAACACGCGGCAGGAGCTTGGGTCCATTTAACTTCCATCAGTTCTCGGGATTAAGGACCACTCCTAATCGGTCGATTGGGAGAACTCCATTCTTCCCGGTCTATGGAGCTGAAGCAGTTCGCCGAGTGACCTGCTTCACAATGCGCCTCGAGTCGAGCTATACTCAAGAAGAAGCGTAACAAGCCCGCAAGATCTTGTCGACCTCTTGGAAGAAGAGAGAGATGGCCTTGATCTGCTCGACTATCTATCAGCAAGACTTGCGTCGATTCCATGCCAGAAATGTGAAGAGTCAAGCCTTCCAAGAGGGAGATTTGGTCCTCCGAGTGGATCAACAGAAACCACACAAGCTTGCTCCCACTTGGGAAGGTCCCTTCATCATCACAAGAGTCCTCCACAACGGAGCATATCATCTCTACAACGTTGATCGCCAGATCGACGAGCCTCGAGCTTGGAACGCAGAGCTGCTCCGCCCCTTTTACACTTAAAAACTCACTCGGTTGAGATGTAATAAAAGTGCTTTTGAAGTTTGTTTATCCAAGACAAGAATGTTATAATTTTCCTAGTAATTGTTATTGCTTTTTGTTGAAATTTCCCCCAGTGGGTGGCTTAGTCGCGAATCCGATTCGCCTAAGTTTGTAAAAAAAATCCTTTCCGAGTGCGAGCCAGTCTCTCACTCGGGGGCTTAGCTGCGAATCCGCTTCGCCTAAGTATTCAAAATCCTACCGAGTGGCGAGCCAGCCTCCCACTCGGAGGCTTAGCTGCAGTCCAAGTACTCGCCTAAGTATTCAAATTCCTACCGAGTGGCGAGCCAGCCTCCCACTCGGAGGCTTAGCTGCAGTCCAAGTACTCGCCTAAGTATTCAAATCCTACCGAGTGGCGAGCCAGCCTCCCACTCGGAGGCTTAGCTACAGTCCAAGTACTCGCCTAAGTATCCAAAATCCTACCGAGTGGCGAGCCAGCCTCCCACTCGGAGGCTTAGCTGCAGTCCAAGTACTCGCCTAAGTATTCAAATCCTACCGAGTGGCGAGCCAGCCTCCCACTCGGAGGCTTAGCTGCAGTCCAAGTACTCGCCTAAGTATTCAAACCCTGCCGAGTGGTGAGCCAGCCTCCCACTCGGGGGCTTATAACAGCCCAAGGATTCGCCTTAAACATCCAAAGTGATAAAAATCCTACCGAGTGAAGAGCAAACCTCCCACTCGGAGGCTTAGCTGCAGCCCAGTGCTCGCCTAAGTAATAAAAATCCTACCGAGTGGAGAGCAAACCTCCCACTCGGGGGCTTAGCTGCAGCCCAGTGCTCGCCTAAGTAATAAAAATCCTACCGAGTGGAGAGCAAACCTCCCACTCGGAGGCTTAGCTGCAGCCCAGTGCTCGCCTAAGTAATGAAAATCCTACCGAGTGGAGAGCAAACCTCCCACTCGGGGGCTTAGCTGCAGCCCAGTGCTCGCCTAAGTAATAAAAATCCTACCGAGTGGAGAGCAAACCTCCCACTCGGAGGCTTAGCTGCAGCCCAGTGCTCGCCTAAGTAATAAAAATCCTACCGAGTGGAGAGCAAACCTCCCACTCGGAGGCTTAGCTGCAGCCCAGTGCTCGCCTAAGTAAGGAATTCATCCCAATCCGCAAGGACGACGAGGTGCAGGTCGACTGCTACCTCCTCCTTCAGAGCTTCGCCACAAGCACAACGTGCGGTTCGTCCCGATCCGTAAGGACGACAAGGTCAGTCGCAGTCTGTGTTCCACCTCTACCTGCAGGATAAATGAAGCACAAGTCGATTGGAATTTCAACGGAATATCTTCCGAATGATGAATAAAGTTCTCTCGAATGCAAGCAAAGCATGTTAAAGGAAAAACCAAGTTCGGATAAATGTCCCACGGGTCCAAAGGCGCCAGCGTTAAGCCCGTTAAAGTTTATCGATTCTGTAAACCACTCGGCATTCCGAGGCAAATTTAAAGTGGGACTTAGAAGTTTTTTACTCCTCCGGCGGAGGACTGGAAGGTGCAACAAACTGGTCGAGGTCGATTCCGTCAGCAATACGGGTAGCAGCAGCGATGAAAGTCTCCATGAAAGATCTGAAGTCGTGCTTCCTAGTATTGGCAACCTTGAGAGACACCAGCTTGTCCTCTTGCGCTTCTTTGCAGTGAACACGAACCAGAGATAGAGCAACATCAGCACCACACCTGGCAGATGACTTTTTCCATTCTTGCACTCGACTTGGAATCTCATTCATCGAGTCATCGTGGATTCAAGATCATTCGAGAGTCTTACGGCCAAGAGTCGAGTCGATCCGCGACATCGCAACTTTCAATCGAGCAAGATAATCCACTACGCTAGCAACACGAGACTCAGTTGGAGCACATTCATAGCAGCCGCCCTTCACAGAGAGTTGATGGGGTCCAAGCTGGTTTCCACTGATTGGTTTCTTCTTCAAAGTTTTGGCAGAATTCTGAAAACACAACTCAGACTCAAAATGAAGATCATGTGATGAGCGGTGAGAGCAAGACAGTTGGATAAAAGAGATTACCTTCAAGCATGAGAAGCAGCTTCTTGGCGAACCCTCCAAGATAAATCTCCGTGTCGTTTCGCTTCCCCTTGGTGGCCAACCTTGTCGATGTAACATTCTTGTCGCTCTTCATCGATCGACTTCCTTGTTAGCAGCGTCAAGAGAGGCTTTCAGCTTGGCATTTTCATCTTCAAGTTTGTCGACCGAGGCAAGCTTTTCTTCAACGAGCTTTGTTTTCTCCAAAGCCGCCATATAGGCCTCTCGCAAGGTCAAGGTCCTTCTTCTTCAAAGTCTCTTCCAGTTTATCGCAAAGCAACAATGAGAACAGAGTTGAGAATGAGCAGAAAAACAGAGGCATCGTCAAAAATTCTCACCAGCCATACCTTTTGCTTCATCCTTTGCCTTCGCAAATTCTCCGAGCAAGCTTCAAATCGAGGTTGAGCTGAATCTCCTTTTCTCTAATCTCAAGATAGCGAGCCACAAGCTCGCAAGATTTCTACAAAGAGTCAACCAACGAAAGACATCAAAGACAGATCACTTCCGAGTGACTAAGGAAAATAGTAGCATTTCTAAGACTACGGTCGAATAAAAACATTCTACAAGAGTCTCGGGACTACACCGGTAGGTGCACTCAGCGTGTGCCCCATCGATTTACCAATTTGGTTCGATCAACACCAAAAGAGGCAAAAGGTTATGATTCTAAAAACATGGCTAATTGTCGCCGTCACCGCAGTAAAAAAACAGTTCTTTAGACTATAGTCAATCGCACGCAATGACCATAGTCTCGGGGACTACACCGGTGGGTGCACTTAGCGTGCCCCACCGGTTTTCTGAGCCCATTCGACTTGGTCCGCCCGGTCGAGTGAAGAAGATCACAGCATAAAGACCATAGCCGATCGCACGCAATCGACCATAGTCTCGGGACTACACCCGGTGGGTGCACTCAGCGTGCCCCACAAAAGTTCAATCGACACACACACCCTTTGGGTGTACAGAGATGGAAATCTCCGTAAGAAAGCAGTTTCAGATAGTATATCCTAACAAAGCAAGCGACGATCGACTTACTTGGACATTGCTCGAGAGCTGAACTAGCATCATAGGACGCTGACTTGCCTCTCGAGCCGCTTTCACTGCTCCATCATGATCCCTGCTGGCGATGGCCTCCTTAGCAAGACTTACTTGGTCTTCCGGAACATGGTGTGTAGCAAAGAGAGATGGTGGATCAGCAATCGACGAAGTGGGTGGGCGCTTGTCGTGTACAACAAAAGATACTGAAGTCCGAGTGGGGTTGCCTCCTCGAAATCAGCGCCTCAGAGTCGCCATGACTTGAGCAGCCTTGCCAGTGAGCACTTTCTTGTTCCTCCTCTTCCTCAATGGCGCTTCCTCGTCATCCGGGGAGATCAATGACGTGAGGCGGAACTACAAGAGAGATTCATAAGTAAACATGGAAGCCCAATCGACTAAAAAGCTCCAGTCGGCTAAAAGTGAAACCTCAGAGATCTTACCAAGATTGGAAGTGGCGCGATCCTCCATTTCCCGATCATCGTGCTTGGCTGAAGTCTCGGAGGTAGCGGCACCAGAGATTTCAAGAGTCGGCTGATCATCATCAAGTCGACCAAAAGTTCACTCATGTTGGAAAAGGAAATACAAGGTTATGTTGGTTACCCGGAGATGGTGGGGATGACCATTCGCATCTTAGGCAGGGCCTTCGCCGGCTTTGACGACGCCGCCGAGGTTGCTTCGTGGCTTCTCATCGGGCGGGAGAAGTTGTCCTAGGTCGCTTGGCCGACCGACCGTGGGCACAACAGCTTTTACGCGCCCCGCCGTCGGGTCGCAAGGTCAACTTGACCTTCCTCCGAGCGAGGAGGTTCGACGTCTTCCTCCTCTTCTTCCTCCTCCTCCTCATCATCGAGCCATCATCCTCCTCATCCTCCTCGCCGTTGACTCCCATTCCTCCGGACTCTCACCTCCACTTCCTTCTTCTTCTTGGTTGTTTCCTGCGCCCGCTGGGCATCGAGTACATCTCAGTGGTGACCTAGAAGACAACAAAACAAGGTGAAAGTCAGTCGACGAAATTGACATCAAAACAGAATGAATGCAGCAGAATCACAGTCGGAGATAAGCGGTGATACCTTGTCTGGTTGGTAACTCTGGTCGAGTGGTGGAATCCTCCTAGCTCCGCGAGGGTTGTCTTTGTTTCCTGTGATGGCAGTCATCCACTTCTCCAGTATAGCATCATCAACCTCCTCCGGATGGACCCGAGTGGTATCATCTGTACCAGAGTACATCCACATCGGATGACCTTGGTATTGGAGTGGCTGAATATGCCGTCGGAGAAAAACCTCCAGGAGATCCATGCCGGTCACCCCATCGCGAATAAGCTGGACTACACGCTCCATCAGCAGCTTTACTTGGGCCTTCTCCTCTGGTAACACCTTCAGGGAAGATGGCTTGTTCACTCGACTCATGGAGAAAGGAGGGAGCCCGGTGACCGCCCGGCGTCGGCTGGTCTTTGCAAAAACCAGGTCAATCGCCACCCTCTAACCGAGTCGGGAGAGTCATAGCTGGAAAGGCGCTCTTCCCCTCATCCGGACCCCGAGTCCCCACACATTTGATTACTTGGGTCCTCTCGTCATTGGGCTCGTTTTCTTCACCGTCTGAGAGCGACGGTAAATATGTGCTTGAAAAGACCCCAATGCGGTCGACAACCCAAGAAATTTCGCAGAGCTAAACGAAGCAGCAAGATACACAATGGAGTTTGAAGTGAAATGGTGGAGTTGCGCCCAAAAAGTTCGAAACCCGGAAAAAAGGATTTGGCGGCAGAAAACCCCTATCTACGTGGGTGGCAGGAGGACGCCTCACCCTCTTCAGCTGCGGTTGCCACTCCGCGTCGGAAGCCTCGCCGACCCATGGGGATCAGTCCCTCGTTGGCCGATCGGTGAGATCTTTCTCGGTGATGGTCGACCGGATCCAGCCTCCTTGACCCAGCCCGCGGCAGCTTGGACCGCTGAAGAGGAACCGCCCCGACCGGGCGCTCCCTTGGCCTTCGCTGCCGCCTTCTTCACCCGCTCGAGGCGGCAGTCTTGTCCTTCACCATGGTCGCCGCGAGAAAAGTACCGAGCCGGCGCTGGATGACGGAGAGCGTGGCGAGAAAGTTTTGGAGGCGGAGAGAGGAGAAGTCCGAGGACGACTGCTCAAAATGCCCGGTCCAACGCTTTATATGGGTCGCTTCGAGTGGCTGACGGTAGGCCTGTGCAATCCCGTCATAATCCATAACAGCGCGTGCACGATACGTGGCGAAAAAGGCGGCGCGAGGATCGAGGCGTCATCGTCTTATCCCATCCGAGTGTCGCGGTTTTCTCCGCTTCGCGCGCTTCCCAAAATTCGGATCCCGTGAAATCCGCTAACCGCAGAGCAACTCGTCAGATAACAGATTTCCTCGATCCGCCGCCGAAATCCTCGTGTTCACAAAGTTCACTCGACAAACATGAAGAATGGATCAAGGCGATGAAATAGAAGTTGATGCCATCACTAAAAGGTCGTTGATCCGAGTAAGACGACTCACAACACGAAGAACAGGTCGGAAAGATTATCAACTCCTTCCTCACTCAAACCTCAATCCATTCGGGGCTAATGATGAAGTCATGTACCGGGGTAGGGTCATAGACCTGCCCAAAGGTACCCTCCACAAGGACATTCACAAGAGAAGCAGCCTTCCAATGACTGGTAGGCTTCCACTCGACAGATTCAAAGACACTCGACTATGAAAACCCACTCGACCACCAAGATTCCAAGAGCCACTCGGTGTCCAAACGGTCTCAGTAGTTAAATAGTCTTTATGACCTTAATGACACTTTATGTAAGGCGTTACCGAGAACGCCTAGCTTTAACGCACCTTAAACCCTCTACTACATGGGCTGGCTGGGGTCTTGGCGACTCTATATAAGCCACCCCCTCCACAGTAGAAGGGTTCGCCTCAGTAACACATACGCATATAATCCAGTTGACCGCCTCCGGGCTCCGAGACGTAGGGCTGTTACTTCCTCCGAGAAGGGCCTGAACTCGTAAATCCCTTGCGTATACAACTGCTCCATAGCTAGGATCTTGCCTCTCCATACCTACCCCCCATTCTACTGTCAGACTTAGAACCACGACAACGGGCGCACGCGTCGTCGTGTGAGCGGCCAGGGCGCAGCCCGGGCGCGAGGTCGCGTGAAGATGAGGTCGAAGAGGGGCGTGGGGACCGGCAGGAACTCGCGGAGGCGGTGCTCCAGTCACGATGGGCGGCAGCCCAAGGGACGGCGATGAGCAGCACCTGGCACAGGGCAACGGTGGCGGGGTAGAGCCATGTCGGGGCTTCGGCGAGCAGGGAACGCGAAGGGCGGCACCATAGCGAGCAGCGGCGAGTGGGTGCGGGCGCGCGCGCACTTCGGCGCGGCCAGGAGAGGGGGGTCGTTGCTCACCCCCGTTGCAGGGGATCTGGGGCGGCGAGGCTCGTTGGAGCCGTTGAGGAGGAAGACGGCGACGAGTAGGCGACGGAGAGGACGACGGGGAGGCAGTCCGGCGATGGCGTCCGGCGAGGTCCAAGCGGGGCGGTGGTGGCCGCGGCGTCTGCGGCCTTCGGGCGCGATCTTGAGCAAGGGGGAAGGGCGAGGGAGAGACGACGGGACGGCGCCGACGGGGGACGGCGGGGTAAGCAGCGGGGCGCCGGCACCGAAGTTGTTGCCCCGATCCAGAAGGGGATCGAGGAGTGGGGGAGCGAGGCGTGTGGGGAGAGTGGGGGGGATCGATCCCGATCCAGGGGATTCGGGGGAGGGAGTGGAGCGAGTGGGGGTTAGGGTTTTGGTTTAGTGGGGTTATGAGGATATAGGCCAGGGGGTAGTGGGCTGGTCGGCCGGCTGACTAGCTGGGCCGGTTGGCCTAATGGGGGGGATCCCTTTTTCTTGTTTTTTTTCTTTTGTCTTTATTTATTTATTTATTTTTCCTTTTACTGTTTTACTTTTAGTCTCATCTTATTTAAGTTTTATAAAAACATAAAAGTTGTACCAAAATCAGTATTACTAATTATACCTTTGTTACAAAAGTTTAATCCCCTAAATAAAATACTTTAACATTTTATAATTAATAAAAGGCATTTATTATATTGGTTATGTTGTTGTTTCAGTCACATTTAAGCATCTAAACATTTTACAAAAGCGTGGTTTCTTTACCATAATTACCTATGCATTATTTGGCTCACTCCAAACATTTTAGTTTTAATATTTGAAAACTTTTATTGTTTGCTTGATGTTGAATTTGAATTCGAACCGGTTTCGAACTAGCGCGAGATTAGCAACTGTAACCATCGTGACGTGGCAACATTAACAAAGGTTTACTGTAGCTTAACTACCCGGGCCTCACACTGGGGGTGGCGGCATGGACCGCGGGCCTTGACGCGACAACCCGAAGGCGCGTCGGCGGGAGTGGCGCGGGGGTCGGGGCAGCCGGTGGGAAGACTTCGGGGCGGCAATGCAACGGTCCGAAGGGACGACGATGGCAACTTGTGGCTCGATCGGCGGTAGGCGCGTGCTCAGGGACGGGCTGGGCGAAGACAGGCACGTGATCGGTTGATCAGACTGACGGCGGCACCGTACGTGCCATGGTGGGGATGACATGCAGATCAGAGTCGATGACGACGTTGTCGGTGATGTCCCGGACGATGACGATGAAGACGGACTGGCAATAGAGGCCGCGCGGACAAGCGGCCAGCGGCGATGCATGAAGGCGTCCCTTGGGCGGCGCGACCAGCCTTGCCGTGTGGTTGATGATGAAGCGGTCGGTGTATATTCGACACCGATGTCGGAGTGGAGGCACGGGGGTCGACGACGGTGGTGGACGACGCAAACCGATCTTAGATCAGAAAACCAAAAAGAAAACGCCGATCAAGATGACCAGCGGGAGAAAGAAAAACCCCGGATCAAGAGTCGGAAAAAAGACTCTCTAGGGCAGCCGGTCAACACGACCGACGGACGAACCCTAGGTACGGGCGGCGAGGCCCTCGGGGGCGGTCATGATGGCCGACCGTCCCGGGGACGACATGCGGGGCGGAAGCGACGGGCGGCGGCTAGGGTTGGATCGGTTAGGCTCATACCATGTTAGAAGGGATAGAGAGATATTGGAGGAATCGATTTTTATTGCTTGAGCCTCGTGGGGATAGGATTTTCTACAATAGCTTGCCACAGAACTAGTTAAGGTTTTTGACGGTGTAAAAGTTCTCAAAAATCCTGAAAAAAATACTGAACCAACACACCTATAATATAACATGATCCAACGGATGGATTGAAAAAATATGAATGTATGTGTCCTAGACAAAAAGAACAAATATTTCAATATATATTGATCCTGCAGTGAGCTGAAATGCTTGTTTTTTGCTGAGGACACATAAATGCATATTTTCACAATCACACCGTTGGATCATCATATTATATTAGAGTGAGGCTCCCCTATTTATTTCATATTTTTTACTTACTTTTAAACCGTTAAATGTTTAGCAAGCCTTAACTAGTTCTGTGGCAAGCTATGATAGACACAGTTTTACACACACACACACACACACACACACACACACACACACACACACACACACACACACACACACACATATATATATATATATATATATATATATATATATATATAACAAAGCATTTAGTCCCAAATAAGTTGGGGTAGGCTAGAGGTGAAACCCATAAGATCTCGCAACCAACTCATGGCTCTGACACATGAATATCAAGCTTCTACGCACCCGTGTCCATAGCTAGCTCTTTGGTGATACTCCAATCCTTCAGGTCTCTCTTAAGGGACTTCTCCCATGTCAAATTCGGTCTACCCCACCCTCTCTTGACATTCTCCACACGCTTTAGCTGTTCGCTATGCACTGGAGCTTCTAGAGGCATGCGTTGAATATGCCCAAACCATCTCAAACGATGTTGGACAAGCTTCTCTTCAATTGGTGCTACCCCAACTCTATCTCGTATATCATCATTCCAGACTCGATCCTTCCTCGTGCGGGTACACATCCATCTCAACCTACGCATCTCGGCCACACCTAACTGTTGAACATGTCGCCTTTTATTCGGCCAACACTCAGCGCTATACAACATTGCGGGTCAAACCGCCATCCTGTAGAACTTGCCTTTTAGCTTTTGTGGCACTCTCTTATCACAGAGAATGCCAGAAGCTTGGTGCCACTTCATCCATCAGGCTTTGATTCGATGGTTCACATCTTCATCAATACCCCCATCCTCCTGCAGCATTGACCCCAAATGCCGAAAGGTGTCCTTCTGAGGTACCACCTGGCCATCAAGGCTAACCTCCTCCTCCTCACACCTAGTAGTACTGAAACTGCACATCATGTACTCGGTTTTAGTTCTACTAAGCCTAAACCATTTTGATTCCAAGGTTTGTCTCCATAACTCAAACTTCCCATTTACCCCCGTCCGACTATCGTCAACTAGCACCACATTATCCGCAAAGAGCATACACCATGGGATATCTCCTTGTATATCTCTTGTGACCTCATCCATCACCCAAGCAGAAAGATAAGGGCTCAAAGCTGACCCCTGATGCAGTCCTATCTTAATCGGGAAGTCATCAGTGTCGACATCACTTGTTCGAACACTTGTCACAACATTATCGTACATGTCCTTGATGAGGGTAATGTACTTTGGTAGGACTTTGTGTTTCTCCAAGGCCCACCACATGACATTTTGCAGTATCTTATCATAGGCCTTCTCCAAGTCAATGAACACCATATGCAAGTCCTTCTTTTGATCCCTATATCTCTCCATAAGTTGTCGTACCAAGAAAATGGCTTCCATGGTCGACCTTCCAGGCATGAAACCAAACTGATTTGTGGTCACGCTTGTCATTCTTCTTAAGCGGTGCTCAATGACTCTCTCCCATAGCTTCATTGTATGGCTCATCAGCTTAATTCCTTGGTAATTAGTACAACTCTAAACACCCCCCCTTGTTCTTGAAGATTGGTACTAATATACTCTGTCTCCATTCTTCTGGTATCTTGTTTGCCCGAAAAATGAGGTTGAAAAGCTTGGTTAGCCATACTATCGCTATGTCCCCGAGACCTTTCCACACCTCAATGGGGATACAATCAGGGCCCATCGCCTTGCCTCCTTTCATCCTTTTTAAAGCCTCCTTGACCTCAGACTCCTGGATTCGCCGCACAACACACATGCTGGTCTCATCAAAGGAGTCGTCCAGTTCAATGGTAGAACTCTCATCCTCCCCATTGAACAGCTTGTCGAAGTACTCCCGCCATCTATGCTTAATCTCCTCGTCCTTCACCAAGAGTTGGCATGCTCCGTCCTTGATGCATTTGACTTGGCCAATATCCCTCGTCTTCCTCTCTCGGATCTTGGCCATCTTATAGATGTCCCTTTCGCCTTCATTCATGCCTAACTGTTGGTAGAGGTCCTCATATGCCCGAACCCTTGCTTCACCAACAGCTCGCTTTGCGGCCTTCTTCGACATCTTGTACTTCTCTATGTTGCCTGCACTCCTATCCAAGTATAGGCGTCTGAAGCAATCTTTCTTCTCTTTAATCGCCTTCTGGACATCATCATTCCACCACCAAGTATCCTTATCTTCGCTTCTCCTTTCCCTGGACACTCCAAACTCCTCCGAGGCCACCTTACGAATGCAAGTCGCCATCTTCATCCACACATTGTCTGCATACCCTCCTTCCTCCCAAGGGCCCTCCTTAATGACCCTCTCCTTGAACGCCTGAGCTACCTCCCCCTTGAGCTTCCACCACTTCGTTCTATCGACTTTTACACGCTTATCCCGCTGGACACGAATCCAAAAGCGGAAGTCAGCAACCACCAGCTTATGCTGGGTACAACACTCTCTTCAGGTATCACCTTACAGTCTAGGCACGCACGTCTATCTTCTCTTCTCGAGAGGATGAAATCAATCTGGCTAGAGTGTTGGCCAACTTGAAGTACCAAGACAAGTCAGGAACAAATCCTAGTCTATCTCGATTTTCCTAATAATCAATATACTCAACAATCTGGTTTGTTGAAAAAGACTTTAAAATATATGTGGCTGCGAATGGATGACTGCCTCCCACATTCGTGTCCGCAGACAAATGCGGGAGAAAAATTACGGATTGTCGTTGAAGATGCCCTAAACTTGTCTCGTGGTTATGTTGAAATTAGCAATGGAGATGCACTGCCTCAAAAATTACAGCACCACTGTCTTTCTCTAGTTTACAACATAATAATATTGCTAAAGATGTTTTGCTCGCCTGGAAAACAGAGCACCTAAAAAATCAGAAACAACTTATAAATTTCCCTCAAAAAAAGAAACAGCTTATAAATTTCCCTTAGAAAAAAGAAACAGCTTATAAATAAGCACAAGAAATAAGTGTAAATGGGAAGTCTTTGTAAGAAAGTTCAAAAGAATCAATACAAGAGATTTTTAAAGAAACTTGACCTTTCTTTTTCTTTTCTTTTTTGAGAACGGAAAGTTGACCTTTTTGCAACCCAAATTTGAACCAAATGGACTGACCGAGGATAACAATGAAAGGGGCAAGGAAGATAGATGAGGTGAAGACGCCTTGTTCGATGGGAAACGTTTGAAAACGGCGCACCGGCCTCTCGCAGCGCCGGTCGCCTCTCACATGCAACGCTCGCTACATACTGCTTGACGCTTACAGCAGGTCCCACGCACCGCCCTCCTTTTTCCTCTATGCAGACCTTATCTTCTCCTCATCCAAACACACCTGTTGACAACTCCTGACCACACCTTCCTGATTTTTCTGGACAGCCATGGACACCTGCCTTCCGCTCCCTCGCCCTGCTCCGCCCCCGTCGCCCCCTCATTTTTCTCCCTGGCAAGTCCAACAATTGGCTCCACTGCCCTCGGCAAACCAATTCTTCATCCCCATAATTCCAACGAGTTGGTTCTCCACTCCCTTCAGCAAACCACCATGGATACCTCGAGCTCGAGCTTCTTCGTGTTGCTTTCTCTCCTTCCTGCTGCAATCCTCCATGGGCCACACAAGATTGAACCCACACGATTTGTTGATGTGCAACCACACAGTGCTATGAACCGGTGTTTGCTGCGAGCTGCGACGGTGGGTGACCACGACCGGTGAGTGCCTCATTTGTGGCAGCCAGATGCTGGGACGAGTGCCTAGTTTTTGCTACCAGCAATGTTTTTGGTTTGCCCCAATTTTACATTTTTGCTACCACCTTTTTTTTGGTTTGCTGGTACCAGCACAAATTTTTGCTACCATCGACGCTTTGGTTTTGCTGGTACCGACGCCAAAATTTGTATTTTGCTACAACCAGTGTTTTGGTTTGCTGGAGCCAGCCCCAATTTTTGCTACCATCGGGCGTTTTGGTTTTGCGGGTACCGACGCCAAATTTTGCAATTTGCTACAACCCGTGTTTTGGTTTGCTGGAGCCAACCCTAATATTTGCTACAACTGCCGCCTTTGCTTTGCTGGAAAGAGCGCCCAATTTTGCATTTTTGCTTCAAATGGCGGTTTGGTTTGCTGGAACCAGCTTTAATTTTTGCTACCACCGGTGTTTCGATTTTTGCTAGAACATTGCCCAATTTTGCTTCCACTGTTTTTGGTTTTGTTGGAACCAGCACATAAATTTGCTACTACCGCTGTTGGCTGTAAGCCATGGCACCGTCGCCATTGAATCAGCAGGGGCAAGGGGAGGTAGCACCGGCGAGGGACAAGTGTTGGCTAGCCACGGTTTTACGCTGCTGAGAATCTTTTTGCTGGAACCATCATCTAATTGTGCTGGAACCGACTATTTTTGATGCTTCAACCGAGCACCACAGATTTTGTTGTTTTATATCATTTTTGCTGGACATGGCGGCCAAGTCGACAACGGCGGCGAGCCGGAGATGAGGGACACCGAGGATGCTACAAATCATGGTGCCTGTGCGCTGGAACCCGTCCATGTTCAATCTGCAGGCTGCAGCCATGGCGAGCGGAGGCAGGAGCGGCCGACTAGCACGGGCGGCCAGCGTGGTGGCACAGGTGGCAAGCAAGCATGGGAATCCAACGACAAGCACAGGCTGCCGCGGAAAAAAATTATACGAGACTAGGTCTCACGGGCTAGCAGGTGAGACCCATCCTGGTGCGAGATCCGGTATGTGTTTTACGACTGCCTTTTTTTTGTTTTCTTCATGCGCGCTTGACTTTTCAGGAGAGAGAATCAGACGGTTAAAAAAGATTGTATCATACGCTTGGCAAATTGCGCCGGCGCCTTGTTCGATTGGGTACTCGCCTTGTTCGATTGAGTGTGGATCCAAGAGGATTGAAGGGGATTTAAACCACTTGAAAAACAAAATGCGTCCCAATCGTCGCGCGGAGAGGATTAACCGAACAAGCGCCAAAGAGTATTAACTGAACAAGCCCAAGCTGAGCTGAGCAGCTTCCCTCCGGCAACATTGCCGAGGATTAACCGAACAAGCGCCAAAGAGTATTAACTGAACAAGCCCAAGCTGAGCAGCTTCCCTCCGGCAACATTGCCGAGGATTAACCGAACAAGCGCCAAAGAGTATTAACTGAACAAGCCCAAGCTGAGCTGAGCAGCTTCCCTAGGGCAACATTGCCGGGCCGTCAGGCCCATGGTCAGGGAGAGGGAGAGGATGGCGACGCAAGGAGAGTAGTAGCGAGGCCGGAAGCCGGGAAAAGGCGATCGAACAGATTATTAGATTACTGTCAAGTAGGCCCCGCTTGACAGGGCCTTCCAAAAATTGGCGCGCGAGCCCGCCCGAAGTAGGAGCGGGACATCGCTCGCACATTCGTGTTGTGTTCGGTTCACGGGTGTCGGCGCGACACGTCAGTCACTGTTCGATCATCGACGGGTCGCCTCTCACCCCCCGCAGGGACGGGTGAGGATTGACGCTACCACCCCACGCTCCTCTTATAGTGATCCCGCCAGAGTCTCTTCTCGGCAGCTCGCGAGGTGGGACTAAATAATTTGGAGCTGCGGAAGGTTCACGCGTGCGTGTGCCCCCCTCCGCGCTTTCGTACAAGACAGCCCATTTAGGCCCAGCGCTGACGCTCTCTTACTTTGTGCGCGCTGCTTCCCCGCTTGCCTACTGTTTTACTGCCCCGATTTTTTTGCTGTCTGTATAATTCGCGCTTTTTCGTTTTTCTTCCCTAGCGCGCTGTAAACTTTCACCATGGATTGCATAGTAAAATATACAGCCAACAAAATTATAGGAGTAAAATATAACCTCGAGAAAAAACAAAAACCTCATTTTCTGATTTCTGAACTGTTACTGCTGCTATAAACTTTATACTGAATTTATAAATAAGCTTAATTAACGGTAGAAAAAATGTATATGTTGCAAAAAAGAATGTTCACGTGTTTGAACAGAGTTGTCCATGTGTTTCAAAATAGATGCACCTAAATATGAAAAAAAGGAATGTTCATATATCTCAAAAAGACATTCATCCTGAGAAAAGAAAATGTTCATTTGCTTTAAATAAATGTTATGTACTTTTTTAATATTAACGTAACCCAGTCTTATGGATAAAATAATGGTAGTGATACCACAAACATGCAATTCCAATCGAGCTTTTTCCATGTCGGCCCCATTTTTAACGCATCTTGTTTTTAGAGGTATATTGGATACTTCGTGTATTGCTTGACGGAAAATCAATAATGGAATAGTTGAGGGATTGATTGATGTTGATATGCTATTGTGATATTGTGAACCTTTTTTAGGAACTTGGTTAAACTTACAGAATTTTGACCTTTGAAAAACTTGAGGGTCTGTTTTATGAGAAGGGAAGGGTAGTTTTTCTTTATGCTTTTCTCATTTTCTATTGATTTATGCATTTTAGGTGTTTTATGAAAACCTAATCTTCAAAGCTGAACAAACATAGCATCAAGCAACGCATGGTCGTTGCACAAGTCGCAGGTTCGCCGTGTCAACATTTAATGTAGTACCCACCACGCAAGTGCATGATGCCTTACGGCATCTTAAACCTCCAATAGTTATGAACGCACGCACACACATTCTACACCAATGAGCGACTGCGTGAGACTAAGTCGACACAGGTGTCTTCGTAGTCAACGGGGATGTCTACTCTCACTGAACGCACGTCAGCGGAAGGCCTATATAAATCCAGAAAAACACGAGCACTAGTGTCAAATAAGTATTGGATTTGAACTCTGGTGGATGGTGATATCATTGCCCTTCTAATCATTCAATCACTGATTTGGTTCGCAGTTGTAACATATATGTTGGTACTTACCACCTATGACAATGTAATGATGTACCATGTAGTAAATGAGTAGAGAGATCAAAGTTGTATGTAGATTAACCAACAACTATCGCACAAGCTCCAAAGTAAAATAAAAAGTAATCACATTTATTTTCTCATTTCATATTGGTAACATTTTACCAATAAGACTTGCATACAACCAGCATGTTGAAGATGCCCTTAGGTGCACAAATCAGCTTAACTAAGAAATTTCTACTACTTAAAAAAAGTGCTTCTTTTTCTGTTGGCATAACGCTCTGTCAATCATTTCTTTTTCCTCCCATCACATTTCTCCATCATTTTTTTCATTCAACTGCTTTTTTGTCCCCCCACGCACTTTGTCGACACATCCTCGTATACTAATCAATCATCTTAAATTACTTAACAAACTGCATCACGTGGGCAAGATTTGATAGACATTTATTTACATAAACATATAACATGGGCATGTAATCATGAGTTAACGTATTAGAATTTTTACACCCCGTAGCAACCCACAAACATTGTTTGCATTGTTTTGTAAGAACAACATGAAGACTCACCGCAAAAAAGCAACACAAAATGGGTTTGTAGTTTGCACACTATTGTCACAACTGATTTTGGTCTGAATTTAAGTCGCATTGAATTTTGTATTGTGGACATCAGAACTCTTTTTTATAAACTTGGTCCAACTTAAATTTTAACTTAAGATCCCCGTTTGATTTTTTTTCCAGTTACTTGTGTATTTTTTCATTATAGGTGTACTCTTAAAACTTAGTCAAACTTTTACTCCAAACGTTTTCTCCCCTTTCGGTGGTGGCTAGGGCAAACTCTCCCTCCAGGCTTCGGCGACTAACCCATGGATTCACCACCCCTCTGCATGTTGCTCCGGCGGCGAGTGGCTGGGACGGGGATCCCGATGCTAGACCAGTATGCTTAAGATTTACTATTCAAAGATTTGACGACGACGAATACAACTCCAGGGCGATGGTCTTTAGGGTCACGTACATGAAGACTTCCTGGCTGGAACGGCGACATCGGCGCGTCAGCGGCTCGTTCCGACGACGACAATAGTCGTTCCGTGCTCTAGAGACCTCAATGTAATTTTTATTATATATGAGGTGCTTTTTACTTGCGTTGAACTTCTAGATCTGAATCTTCTTCCGAAAAGCAACGAATGATCTAATGGTGTGACATTTTTATGTGTCCACATTCATATAGGCAATGAATGGATATGCACAACCGTGTAAGGGCATCCCCAATGATGACCCTTATATCGCAAGCATATGTTTGGACCAGCGTCTCAGATGTATTTTGCCATCCAACGTGGTATCTCATCCGTTCGTGCACCGGTCCGAGCGTCATTTCTTCCGCAAATTGAAAGCAAAACAAGGAGCCTTTGTGGGAATTCGATCGCTGCCACGCACGCGTCCGACACCCCGGACTCATCCAAAACCCTCTCCCGCGCGTTACCTCAAACGGACGCGCCGCTTCCCCTGTTGCATTCAGGCTAGCTCATAGCCGCAACGACTGACATTAATGGCATGCAATGTGATCAGACGAGAGGACGACGCTCACTGACGTGACAAAGATGGGCAACGTCGCTTCAATGTGAACACGTCGTCCCGAGAAATCAACCCCAGCTGCTGCGCCACATTGAAGTGGGCTAACCATCCTTTCCCCTGGTCGCGATCATTTATGCAAACACAACCATTTCGTATGTGAAAAAGTGTGGAAGAGGTTTTAGATGGGTCTAGTGTCTTACTACATAGCAATGGTCAGAATGCTCGCAAAGCCCTCCTGTTTGCGCCCAAGAAAGTCGGTGGACGGCTATAAGGGGGAGATGATCGGCGTGGTGGCGCGGTAAAATTGACAAATTTAACATATGGATGAAATCAAATCACAGAATGAACTGCCCCGCGAAACTATTTCACGTGGCTGACCTTTTTGTGTGACGTCCGACACGAAGGCGCCACACTACACTGTGCAACGCCTCACAGATAGGCGCTTCACGTCTGGCCAGCGTCGCACTCGTGTGATCCGAAAATTACTAAGTCAGTGTGCAGCGCCTAGCTTCTAGGCGTTGCACTAGTGTGTAACGCCCCCGATGCGGCTATATCTCCCACGTGTCGAGGCACGACTTAGAGGCATAACCGCATTGAAAGCAATGTCGCAAGTGAGGTAATCTTCACACAACCCAGGTAATAATTAAGGGAAAGATACATAGTTGGCTTACAATCGCCACGTCACACAGTACATAATTTAACATACATCATTCAAAGTACACTCAAGGTCCGTCTACGGAACCAAAATAAAAGAAGACACCCCAAATGCTAACACAGATCCCCGAATCGTCCCAACTGGGCACCACTACTGATCCTCTGGAAACGAAACATAGTAACGACCACGTTCCTCGTCGAACTCCCACTTGAGCTCGGTGGAATCACCTGCACTGGCCTCATCGGAACCTGCAACTGTTTTGAAGTATCCTGTGAGTCACGGGGACTCAGCAATCTCACACCCGCGAGATCAAGACTATTTAAGCTTTAGGAAGGACATAGTATTAAAGTGGAGCTGCAGCAAGCGACTAGCATATATGGTGGCTACATCGCAAAAGAGAGCGAGAAGAGAAGCAAAGCGCGGTCGTGAAACTAGTAGTGATCAAGAAGTGATCTGAACTACTTACGTCCGACATAACTCCAACATCGTGTTCACTTCCGGACTCAGCGAGAAGAGACCATCACGGTTACACACTTGATTGATGTGTATTTTTTATTTGAGGTCAACTTTGGGTTTTCTACAACCGACATTAACAAATTCCCATCTGCCTCATAACCGCAGGCACGGCTTTGAAAGATATTACCTGCAGGGTGTCCCAACTTAGCCCATTATAAGCTCTCACGGTCAACGAAGGATTATTCCTTCTACGGGAAGACCGATCAATCTCGGAATCCGGACTACAAGACATTTCGACAAAGCAATAAAACAAGACCAGCAAAGCCACCCGAATGTGCCGACAAATCCCGATAGGAGCTGCACATATCTCGTTCTCGAGGCACACCGGATGAGCAGACGTCGGGTTGGCATAAACCTGGTTGCCCAAGGCGCCGGACATCGCTCAAGTTGGGCCAGCAATCGAAGGAGAACTGGCCCGGGGTTAAAATAAAGATGACCCTCGGGCTCGCGAAAACCGGGGAAAAAGGCTTAGGTGGCAAATGGTAAAACCAAAGTTGGGCCTTCTTTGGACGAGTCTTATTCAAAGCGAACTGTCAAGGGGTCCCATAAATCACCCAACCGTGTAAGGAACGCAAAATCAAGGAACATAACACCGGTATGACGGAAACTAGGGTGGCAAGAGTGGAACAAAACACCAGGCATAAGGCCGAGCCTTCCACCCTTTACCAAGTATATAGATGTGTTAAACATAGCAGATATAGTTATAAATATATTGTGATATCCCCAACAAGTAAACATGTTCCAACAAGGAACAACATCTCCATGTTCCAACAAGGAACAAATTTCAGCTTCACCTGCAACTAGCAACGCTATAAGAGGGCTGAGCAAAGCGGTAACATAGCCAATCAACGGTTTGCTAGGAAAGGATGGTTAGGGGCTGACATGGCAATATGGGTGGCATGATATAGCAAGTGGTAGGCATCGCAGCATAGGCATAGCAAAAGAGCGAGCAACTAGCATAGCAAAGATAGAAGTGATTTCGAGGGTATGATCATCTTGCCTGCAAAGTTCTCAGAGTTGTCGAAAGCTTGATCCTCGAAAACGTTCTCAACAGGCTCCTCGTTCACGTACTCGTCTCCCGACTCTACCCAAAACAACAACACAAACAAAGGAACCACAATAAATCACGGTGCAATGCACAATCAACATGATGCAAAACATGACATGATATGCATGATGAGGTATGCAATGCTTATGTGCGCTCCGGAAGGTAAATGATGAACCAGGCATCAACTTGGCAAACCAAGCATGCCACTGGAAAGATGAGATGATTTCGGTTGAAATCGATATAAAGATCACCGGAATCGGATGCACGGTTTGCAAATGGCAAGCAAAACAAGAATGGCGCAAATCTGCCATTAACAGCATGATGCCACTTAGCAAGCAACAATTAAATAAGCTACTGCACCCAAACGTAACAACAAAGCACATGGTAGTGATCTACACATGATGCTCGACAAAAGATGAGCACTGAGCTACGGCTAGTTCACATCATAACATGTTCAAACAAGCATGGCAAAAGTGCTCAAAGTAACAGGCTGGACATGGCAAAAACAGTAACAGGTTGCAATGTTCAGAGCATCAAAACTACATGCTACAGGAACTTAAAATAGCAAAACATGGCATGGCATGAATCTACTCAAAGCCTAGAACAAAAGTCCCTTACTGACCATAAGCCAAAAAGGACTAGAAAATATAGTAACACTCATGTCAATATTGAAAGTCTCGTTAACAGATTCAGCAACTTGACATGACAAAAACTGATAACGAGATGGCATGTTAACAAGCTCAATGCACTCACTACAGAGCCTCAAAGGATAAACTAAGCATACATACATGAAGAAGACCTGACATAGAAGACATCCATGGCAAGAACACTAACATAGCCTATACGGGTCAACCACAACATCCTAGGCAAAATTGAATAACACGTATACAATCTGCCAGGAAACATTTGGTAGCAAAAGTAGAGCTCGATTGACTCAAGCTATGGCATCCCATAATTGCAAACAAAGGCATGGATGGATAGAGCAAGTCATGCTTTACAAAACACCCTTACTGAAGTATCTCAAAATATGCATAGATCTCTCGGTATCATCAAGCAAACATGGCATCAAAATCAGCTAAAACAGGGCTGAAATCAGCAACAACAGGACACCTACTTTGCATGCTTGTGCTAGTCACCACATAGATCACAAAAATACATGGCATACACCACTGGAAAGATGACATGGCATTTTACAAAACTCATGTAGGAACCAAATCCATAGGGTGCACATATTAATCATAGCAAAAATGACAAAAGTGCAACTCCTGATAAAAATCAGAAACTATCAGCACCTTGCACTCTTCCAACAGCATTTCGGGCATCAAGATGAGCTCAAATGAAAATGATGCAATGTAACGAAATGATCTACTCTTCGAGACGAACATTTTGACATATTATACGCGAAAAATGGATCTACGGATGCGAAGATATAGCAGGATGAAAATTGCACAAAATTACACAGATGCAAAAAAAACTTAGGAAAAGAGGGGGAGACGAGAGTCAACGGGTGGCGCGGCTCCCGAGGCCGGATCGGGGCCGGATCCGATCGGGCTGCCGGCGCGGCGGGCTTCGCCGGAGCGGGGAGGAGGAAGGCGGCGCCGGGGGGACCGGGCGACCGCGGCGGCGGGGCGGTGGGGAGCTTCGCCGTGGGCGACGTGCGGAGGCGAGAGGCGGCGCTGCCTCCGGGCCGGCGGCGGGAGCTTGGCTGGGCGTCCGGCGGCGGCTCGAGGGAGCGGCGGCGGGCGGCGACTCGCCCGGAGGCGGCGATGGCCGGCGGGTCGCCGGAGGCGGCGGAGGGCGCCGCGGAGGAGGAGGCGCAGGCTAGGGCTAGGGCCATGCGCACATGAACTCTGCTGGCCCGATCCGGCCCCGGCGGCGGGCGCTGGGCGGCGGAGGAGGACACGTGTCGGGCGCGGATTGGACGAGGCGGCGGCCGAAATGTCCAAGGCGGCGGACGTGTCCGTGTGTGAAATTTTCTAGGGTTTCGGGAAGGGATGAACCGGATTCGGGGAGGTGTTTAAATAGGCATAGAGGAGCTAGGAGAGTCCAAATGAGGTGTAGTTAGCTACCACACGATCGTGATCGAACGACGGAGAGCATGGAGGTGACTTAGATGGGTTATTGGGCTGTTTTGGAGGGGTGTTGGGCTGCAACTTAAAAGAGGCCTTTGCGAAGGTGCGGTTAACCGTTGGAGTACCAAACGAGCTCCAAATGACCCGAAACTTGACCGGTGGTCTCCGGTGTTATACCAAGGCCACTAGACAAACCTCGGTCCATTTCGAGAAGGTTTAATACCCCTTTACGGAAAAGCGTAAAAGGACCGCCGGGGAGATAGGAGAGCCGGATTGCAAAAGCGGACAACGGAAAAATGCTCGGAATCATGAGGCGAACACGTATGCAAATCGATGCACATGATGACATAATATAAAAATGCATGACATGGACAAAAAGCAACAAGGAGAAAACCCAACCACGGAGGAATATCATATAACAATGCCGAAAATGGCAAGAGTCGGAGTTACAAATATGGAAAGTTACTTCGGGTGTTACAACACTCCACCACTACAAGAGGATCTCGTCCGAGATCTAGGACTGAAAGAACTCCGGATACTCGAGCGGAGGTGATCCTCGCGCCCGGTAGCTTCTCGGTGAATGGTGTGACCACTTCACTTTCGGAATTTGATTGACTTGTTGCGAGTCTTGCGCTCGGTTTCTTCAAGAATAGCAACGGGTGCTCATGATAAGAGATCTTCTTGAAGGTCAATCTCTTGAAGTTGATAGTGCGTTCAGAGTCTTGAAGCACTTGCGAAGCTGTGACACGTGAAACACATCGTGCACGTTTGCAAAGTTGGATGGAAGCTCAAGTTGATAGGCGAGATCGCCTCTTTTCCCAATGATCTTGAAAGGACCCACGTATCTAGGGGCAAGCTTCCCTTTGATACGGGCGGCGAGTGCCTTTCATTGGAGACGCAGAGGTAGACATGGTCTCCGATTTCAAAAGTCACATCACGGTGCTTATCATCATAATAGCTCTCCGCGCGATTGCGGCTTTGAGATTCTCACGAATGACCTTGCACATCTCTTACATACGTGATCAAGTCATTGCCAAGAAGTTGGCGTTCACTGTCTCGGACCAATTGAGAGGAGTACGGCACTTTACGCCATAGAGAATTTCGAATGGGGCCTTGCCCGAACTCGCTTGGAAGCTGTTGTTGTAAGAGAACTTCGGCATATGGAAGGCAATCTTCCCACTTCATACCGAAGGAAATGACACAAGCCCCGAGCATATCTTCAAGAATTTGATTAACTCGCTCGACTTGGCCACTTGTTTGAGGATGGAAAGCTGTCTTTGAAACGAATGTTGGTGCCCATGGCCTTCGAAAGGACTCCCAAAACTTGGAGGTAAAGATGCTGCCACGGTCCAAGAGATCACTTGTGGAATGCCGTGCAAGGAGACAATCTCGAGGTGTATAGCTCGCATGGCGAGCTGCAGTGATGGATTCTCGATAGGAAGAAAATGAGCCACTTTAGTAAGCTTGTCAATGACAACGAAGATAGCATCATTTCCACGCTTGGACTTTGGAAAGCCGGTGGCGAAGTCCATTTCAATATGATCAAACTTCCATTCAGGAATAGCAAGAGGTTGGAGGAGACCAGCTGGTCTTTGGTGTTCTGCTTTCACTCTTACGCAGACATCACACTCATTCACGAATTGAGCAATTTCTCGCTTCATTCGAGTCCACCAATATGATTGCTTGAGGTCATTGTACATCTTCGTACTTCCGGATGAATGGATAGAAGCGAATTGTGAGCCTCGTTCATAATGACTTTTCTCAGATCACCCTTAGGAACCACAATCCGGTCCTCAAAGAACAGAGTGTCTTTGTCATCAACATGGAAGCACTTGTACTTGAAATGCCCTTGTCAATACCACGTTTCACTTTCTTCACCATGGTATCCGAAGTTGAGCCTCACGAATCTGATCTTCCAAAGTAGGAGAGACTATGAGGTTGGCAAGAAAGCCTTGAGGAACAACTTGAAGATTCAGCTTATGGAAAGATTCACAGAGATCCGGTGAAAGGGCTTGAGGATTAAACTGTTGCGATAAGCTTTCTGCTCAAAGCGTCTGCAATGACATTGGCTTTGCCGGAGTATACTCAATACTTGGGTTGTACTCTTGAATCATTTCGACCCATCGAGTCTGCTCGAGGTTGAGGTTAGGCTGAGTGAAGATGTACTTGAGACTCTTGTGATCGGTGAAAATGTCCACTTTCCTTCCCAACAAGAGATGTCTCCACGTAATCAATGCATGCACAATCGCCGCCAACTCAAGATCATGAGTGGGGTAGTTCTTCTCGTTGGGCTTCAATGGCGAGAGGTATAAGCCACAACTCTCTTCTCTTGCATTAACACAGCACCGAGACCTTGAAGAGAAGCATCACAGAACACTTCATATGGCTTGGATTCATCAGAGGAGTCGAGCAGAGCTGTGACGAGTTTCTCTTTGAGGGTATTGAAAGCAACGTCACACTCGGGAGACGGACATACTTTACTTGCTTCGGAGAAGGTTGGAAAGAGGCTTTGCAATCTTGGAGAAGTTCTCAACAAATCTTGACAATAGCTTGCAAGACCAAGAAAGTCTGGAGCTGCTTGACATTCGAGGAGGTTCCCAATTGACAATTGCGGACACCTTCTCGGGATCAACAGCGATGCCCTTGGCGAGATGATATGACCAAGATAAAGCACTTCATCAAGCCGAATTCACATTTGGAGAACTTAGCATAGAATTGGTACTCTCGAGCTTGTCTAGCACCAATCGCAAATGTATGGCATGATCCTTCTTATTCTTGGAGAAGACCAAGATATCATCAAGATAGACCAAGGCGAATTCATTGGTGTAAGGATTGAATATGAAGTTCATCATCCGAGAGAAAGTTGGAGGAGCATTGACGAGGCGAAGGACATGACAAGTATATTCATAAGAGCCAAAGCTTGTTACGAATCTTTGTCTTGGGAATATCTTGTTCACGAATGCGAATCGATGATACCCCATACGAAGGTCAAGCTTCGAGAACACCGTAGCACCTTTGAGTTGCTCGAAAAGCTCATTGATGTTGGGAAGTGGATACTTGTTCTTGATTGTCTTCTTATTCAATGGACGGTAATCGACACAAAGTCGGTCCGAGCCATCCTTCTTCGGACAAAAGAACACCACAACCCCAAGGAGATGAACTCGGTCCGATCAAACCAGACGCTCTTGTTCATCGAGCTGCTTCTTCAATTCCTCACTCATCAGGTCCAAGCTTGTATGGGCGCTTGCAAGCGGGTTCGATGCGGGCTCAAGATCGATAACGAACTCAACTGGCCGATGAGGAGGCATACCCGGAAGCTCTTCTGGAAAGACATCTTGGTACTCACAAACGACTGGAATCTGAGAGATGGCATTCAGTTCGCCCTTCTCATTGAGAGAAAACAACCGAATGGTTTCATCACGAGAGGCATAGATGATCACATCATTAGAAGAATGAGTCAATTGAATTTCCCTGGCAGCACAATCAATTTGAGCTTTGTGCTGATAAAGCCAGTCCATTCCGAGAATAAGATCAATATCCGAGTCACCAAGGACAACTGGTTTAGCCAAAAACCTATAATCGCCCATCTTGATAGAAACATTCGGAACCAAGGAGCTTGCATGCATGAATTTACCCGGAGAAACAACCGATAATGGCTTAGGCAAATCTTGAAAAACCAACTCATGCTTAGATGCAAATGGTCTTGAAATGAAAGAATGCGATGCACCAGTATCAAATAAGACTTTTGCAGGAATATCATTAACTGAGAGATTACCCAATATCACATCATTAGACTCCTCTGCTTGAGCTGCATTCATCATGTTCACCCTTGCAGACTTGGGATTATGCTTGACCACTGCATTGCTGGAAGATTTCACAGGAGGAGGAGGCGGAAGGCGCCTCTGGTTGAAGCACTTGTTCGCATAGTGGCCCTTCTCACGACACTTGTTGCAAGTGACCTCGAGAGAGCGGACGGTGGTAAGGAGCACTTGACCTTGAAGCTTGAGAATTAGACTTGTTACGATAGCTTGGGTTGGGTGGGTGGGAAGATCCACGGCCACTGAGTTCTTCTTTGGTAAGGTGGCGGAGCGGAGGGGGGCAGATAAAACTTCTGCTGCTTGGCTGCCACTTGAGAGGACGAGGAGGACTGAACTGCGTCCTGATTCTCTTCTTAGAAGCCTCGCATTTGAGCTGTGCCGCTTCTTGCTTGAGTGCCATGTTGTAGAAATCATCATACTTATCTCGCTCAAACAGACAAGAGGTAATTGCAGATCCTCTCTCGGACCACCTCTCGAACCGATAGATCATACTCCTTTCATCAGGTACATCTTGCTTAGCAAAACGAGCAAGCTTCTGGAACTGGATATTGTATTGATAGACAGACAAGGTGCCTTGCTTGAGATTGCGGAACTCCTCACGCTTGCTCTCAACAACACTCTTCGGGATGTGATGAGCTCGGAAATCATGGCGGAACTCATCCCAGGTAATGACACGACCTCCTCTGGAATCTCTGTATTGCTGGAACCACTCAGCAGCTTGATCCTTGAGTTGAAACGATGCAAACTTGACAAAGTCCTCAGGTCTGACATTGCTACAGTCAAAGTGCTTGCAGATGTCCACTAACCAATCATCAGCGTCTGTTGCCTCAACACAGAAACTGAAAGACTTCGGCTGATTAGCGAGAAACTGACTGAGAGTAGCAAAGTGTGGCTGATTGTTGCCTTGACCTTGATTGCCTTGATTGCCTTGATTGCCTTGCCCCTGAGTACGTTCTTGCAAAAAGCTGCAAAATCATCTGAGCATTGGCATTTGTGGCTGCCATGATAGCTTGCCGAGCCTCTGGAGGCGGAGGTGGAGGTGGAGGTGGAGGATTCGGCTGATCCCCATCATTGCGATCCGGATTCAGACGCGTTGGCGGAGCCATCCTGAAGAGGGTGACATCCGTTAGTCCTTTGATAGACAAATTGATAAGTAGAATCAACGGATAGAAATTGCAACATATAGTCTTCACAATAAACATTCGAACAAGAATGAACGAATGAATTCCAAAGTTAATCATCACACGTCCATTAAGGTGAGAAGCCACTTAGATAAAGGATATGGAAAACAACATCTGCCTTAGAAACAATTCGAATATCACAACTGAAAACAAAAGGTTGGCTGCTAGAATGAGCCGAAACAAACACATGATAGAGATTTCGCTCAAAGTGTTCGTGGTGGGGCCCACACGGACACGACGTATAGCGGACGTCACGAATGACTAACAAGACGTCCCCGAATCAGCATAGCCAAGGATTCTTTAAGACGTCTCGCGACCATCAGAATCGACCGTGAATGGGCGGACCACTAGACGTTGAACCCCAATCTCAAATCATACATCCGCCGGAAAGAATATCCCGTAAGCTACTAGAATTCCCACCTATAAACTCCGAAACTTTCGGTTATGCAATCTGGTGTTGGGGATACAGGGACACAAAATATATCACCCAAACTAACAATACCTAGATCCATTTGTATCCATCCGTCAACACATAACCAAGAAATCCTCGAAATCGTGTACCTCGACCTTGAAAAACATCCGTTATGCAAGTCATGGCAATACTCCCTTTTCGCCACAAGATCGGGCTATCGGGGTTATCTCACCAACAACTGCACAAAAGAGATTTCGATGTCGGTAAAACTCGGTATTCGAGCTGCAACGATAAAATTGTGGCGACAACACCTCGGAGCTCAACTCCCGGACACCGCCACAACCCCTAAATGTCGAGGCACCAAGAACAATGTTCTCGTCACAAAACCATCAAACGATTCCAAGATACCCACGTGATCCTAAAAAAATTTTAGTGAAATTTGAGAAGAGAAGAGTCAAAACTCTCGTCGGGATACCTCACCGGAAGGTCGAAGGATTTGGAAGCAAAAGAATTCCTATCTCTCCGATATATATAATCCTAAGACTCAAAACATTTTCCATTCTAGACTCAACAACGTCGACAAACAATCCAAGAGGGGCTCCTAAGTCGGGAAGGCTCGATACCAACTTGCAGCGCCCCGATGCGGCTATATCTCCCACGTGTCGAGGCACGACTTAGAGGCATAACCGCATTGAAAGCAATGTCGCAAGTGAGGTAATCTTCACACAACCTGTAATAATTAAGGAAAGATACATAGTTGGCTTACAATCGCCACGCCACACATTACATAATTTAACATACATCATTCAAAGTACACTCAAGGTCCGTCTCACGGAACCAAAAAAAAGAAGACCCCCCAAATGCTTAACACAGATCCCGAATCGTCCCAACTGGGCACCACTCTCGATCCTCCGAAACGAAACATAGTAACGACCACGTTCCTCGTCGAACTCCCACTTGAGCTCGGTGGAATCACCTGCCTTGGCCTCATCGGAACTCGCAACTGTTTTGGAAGTATCGTGAGTCACGGGGACTCAGCAATCTCACACCATGAGATCAAGACTATTTAAGCTTTAGGAAGGACATAGTATTAAAGTGGAGCTGCAGCAAGCGACTAGCATATATGGTGGCTACATCGCAAAAGAGAGCGAGAAGAGAAGCAAAGCGCGGTCGTGAAACTAGTAGTGATCAAGAAGTGATCCCGAACTACTTACGTCCGACATAACTCCAACACCGTGTTCACTTCCGGACTCCGCCGAGAAGAGACCATCACGGTTACACTTGATTGATGTGTATTTTTTATTTGAGGTCAACTTTGGGTTTTCTACAACCGGACATTAACAAATTCCCATCGCCTCATAACCGCGGGCACGGCTTTGAAAGATATTACCTGCGGGGTGTCCCAACTTAGCCCATTATAAGCTCTCACGGTCAACGAAGGATTATTCCTTCTACCGGAAGACCGATCAATCTCGGAATCCCGGACTACAAGACATTTCGTGACAATAAAACAAGACCAAGCAAAGCCACCCGAATGTGCCGACAAATCCCGATAGGAGCTGCACATATCTCGTTCTCGTGGCACACCGGATGAGCAGACGTCGGGTTGGCATAAACCTGGTTGCCCAAAGGCGCCGGACATCGCTCAAGTTGGGCCAGCAATCGAAGGAGAACTGGCCCGGGGTTAAAATAAAGATGACCCTCGGGCTCGCGAAAACCGGGGAAAAAGGCTTAGGTGGCAAATGGTAAAACCAAAGTTGGGCCTTCTTTGGACGAGTCTTATTCAAAGCGAACTGTCAAGGGGTCCCATAAATCACCCAACCGTGTAAGGAACATAAAATCAAGGAACATAACACCGGTATGACGGAAACTAGGGTGGCAAGAGTGGAACAAAACACGGGCATAAGGCCGAGCCTTCCACCCTTTACCAAGTATATAGATGTGTTAAACATAGCAGATATAGTTATAAATATATTGTGATATCCCCAACAAGTAAACATGTTCCAACAAGGAACAACATCTCCATGTTCAACAAGGAACAAATTTCAGCTTCACCGCAACTAGCAACGCTATAAGAGGGTTGAGCAAAGCGGTAACATAGCCAATCAACGGTTTGCTAGGAAAGGATGGTTAGGGCTGACATGGCAATATGGGTGGCATGATATAGCAAGTGGTAGGCATCGCAGCATAGGCATAGCAAAAGAGCGAGCAACTAGCATAGCAAAGATAGAAGTGATTTCGAGGGTATGATCATCTTGCGCAAAGTTCTCGAGTTGTCGAAAGCTTGATCCTAAAACGTTCTCAACAGGCTCCTCGTTCACGTACTCGTCTCCCGACTCTACCCAAAACAACAACACAAACAAAGGAACCACAATAAATCACGGTGCAATGCACAATCAACATGATGCAAAACATGACATGATATGCATGATGAGGTATGCAATGCTTATGTGCGCTCCGGAAGGTAAATGATGAACCAGGCATCAACTTGGCAAACCAAGCATGCCACTGGAAAGATGAGATGATTTCGGTTGAAATCGATATAAAGATCACCGAATCGGATGCACGGTTTGCAAATGGCAAGCAAAACAAGAATGGCGCAAATCTGCCATTAACAGCATGATGCCACTTAGCAAGCAACAATTAAATAAGCTACTGCACCCAAACGTAACAACAAAGCACATGGTAGTGATCTACACATGATGCTCGACAAAAGATGAGCACTGAGCTACGGCTAGTTCACATCATAACATGTTCAAACAAGCATGGCAAAAGTGCTCAAAGTAACAGGCTGGACATGGCAAAAACAGTAACAGGTTGCAATGTTCAGAGCATCAAAACTACATGCTACAGGAACTTAAAATAGCAAAACATGGCATGGCATGAATCTACTCAAAGCCTAGAACAAAAGTCCCTTACTGACCATAAGCCAAAAGGACTAGAAAATATAGTAACACTCATGTCAATATTGAAAGTCTAGTTAACAGATTCAGCAACTTGACATGACAAAACTGATAACGAGATGGCATGTTAACAAGCTCAATGCACTCACTACAGAGCCTCAAAGGATAAACTAAGCATACATACATGAAGAAGACCTGACATAGAAGACATCCATGGCAAGAACACTAACATAGCCTATACGGGTCAACCACAACATCCTAGGCAAAATTGAATAACACGTATACAATCTGCCAGGAAACATTTGGTAGCAAAAGTAGAGCTCGATTGACTCAAGCTATGGCATCCCATAATTGCAAACAAAGGCATGGATGGATAGAGCAAGTCATGCTTTACAAAACACCCTTACTGAAGTATCTCAAAATATGCATAGATCTCTCGGTATCATCAAGCAAACATGGCATCAAAATCAGCTAAAACAGGGCTGAAATCAGCAACAACAGGACACCTACTTTGCATGCTTGTGCTAGTCACCACATAGATCACAAAAATACATGGCATACACCACTGGAAAGATGACATGGCATTTTACAAAACTCATGTAGGAACCAAATCCATAGGGTGCACATATTAATCATAGCAAAAATGACAAAAGTGCAACTCCTGATAAAAATCAGAAACTATCAGCACCTTGCACTCTTCCAACAGCATTTCGGGCATCAAGATGAGCTCAAATGAAAATGATGCAATGTAACGAAATGATCTACTCTTCGAGACGAACATTTTGACATATTATACGCGAAAAATGGATCTACGGATGCGAAGATATAGCAGGATGAAAATTGCACAAAATTACACAGATGCAAAAAAAACTTAGGAAAAGAGGGGAGACGAGAGTCAACGGTGGCGCTGCTCCCGAGGCGGATCGGGGCGGATCCGATCGGGCTGCCGGGCTGTGAGCCAGCCGGAGCGGGAGGAGGAAGGCGGCGCCGGAGGGGACCGGGCGACGGCGGCGGCGGCAGGCAGTGGAAGAGCCAGGCATGGCGAGGTGGTGAGGAGGCTTGGTGGCCGGGAGGGCGTGGTGGGGAGCTTGGCAGGCGTCCGTGGCGGCTCGGAGGAGGCGGCCGTGGCGGCGACCTCGGCCGGAGGCGGCGATGGCCGTGAGGTCGCCGGAGGCGCGGAGGGCGCCAGCGGAGGAGAGAGGGCGCTAGGGCTAGGCGGCTGCACATGAACTCTGTGGGGCCGATCCGGCCCCAGCCGGGCAGCGTGGGCGGCGGAGGAGGACACGTGTCGGGCGCGGATTGGACGAGGGCGGCGGCGAAATGTCCGCATGCGGACGTGTCCGGCCATGTGAAGCAATTTTCTAGGGTTTCGGGAAGGGATGAACCGGATTCGGGAGGTGTTTAAATAGGCATAGAGGAGCTAGGAGAGTCCAAATGAGGTGTAGTTTTTACCACACGATCGTGATCGAACGACGGAGAGCATGGAGGTGACTTAGATGGGTTATTGGGCTGTTTTGAAGGGGTGTTGGGCTGCAACTTAAAAGAGGCCTTTGCGAAGGTGCGGTTAACCGTTGGAGTACCAAACGAGCTCCAAATGACCCGAAACTTGACCGGTGGTCTCCGGTGTTATACCAAGGCCACTAGACAAACCTCGGTCCATTTCGAGAAGGTTTAATACCCTTTACGGAAAACGTAAAAGGACCGCGGGGAGATAGGAGAGCCGGATTGCAAAACGGACAACGGGAAAAATGCTCGGAATCATGAGACGAACACGTATGCAAATGCGATGCACATGATGACATAATATAAAAAATGCATGACATGAACAAAAAGCAACAAGGAGAAAACCCAACCACGGAGGGAATATCATATAACAATGCCGAAAATGGCAAGAGTCGGAGTTACAAATATGGAAAGTTACTTCGGGGTGTTACATAGTGGTTGCTTCATTTTGTAGTGCAACCACTAGTGCAGCGCCTGAGAGTTAGGCGCCACACTATACAGTGTAGCGCCTAGCCTAAAAGGCTCTGCACAATGACTTAGCAATTTTTAGGCAGTTTGGGGTGCAACGCTGGCCAGGCGTGTAGCGCCTATATGTGAGGCGTTGCAGAGTGTAGTGTGACAACTTCGTGTCGGGTGTCACACAAAAAGGTCAGCCGCATGAAATAGTTTTACAGGCAGTTCATTCTGCGATTTCGTTCACAGGTTAAATTTGTCAAATTTGCCTGGCGCGAACAGGTGACCGTGTGGCCTTTTATGCACTGAGTAGTATTTTTGTTTTTCCAAGGTCAAATGACATTTTTGTCAGAAACACCCCTAACGCAAAAAAGAAAATCAGGGTCCTATCCTGTCCAGATCGCCGGCGCGCAGGGCAGCCAGGAGGACTCGCCTCTCCGACCCCGGCGCCGTCGTCACCCCGTCCCTCCCCGCACAAGGAAAATCAGAGCGGATCTCGATCGCCCCTACCAGACAACACTCTTCGCTCGCGGGGTAAGCAGATCCCACAACCCACGCGCTGCGGTGCAGCGTCTCCCTCCCTCTAGCTGCAGTTCGTCCTCTTCGATCTTATCTGCGACCGCTCACCCCCCAAGTAGATGCGGAACTCGTAACTTTGTAGAGTTTGTCCCATTAGCCGTCTCCTCGGCGACAACCAGGAGCTGATTTTGGCTAGCTCCCTAGCTTTGTTGATTAGGTCGTGCGTGTTGGACCAAATGAGAGGTCTGAAGCTGTTGTCACTGGATATTATTGCTTGATGTAATTGAATTCTAGGTTTTGTTTATCTCCTTCTGGATGGAGTGGAGTGAATCACACTGTTCTATACTTGTTGTTGTCTAGCAGGTACCATGCCTTTCGCAATCATCTGAGTAGTAGAATGGGCTCGAAAGCTATAAGGAGGAGGCCTACCGAGAAAGAAAGAGAGAGACATATGGAAACAACAATGCCGGAATCTGTCACAGCACCTCTTCTAGGAAATAGTGCCCAGGGGAATAAATCGGAGGTTAGTAGCGTCCCCTGAATCGCTTGAATTGAGGTTATTGACAGCGTTTTTGTTTTCTGTGTTTTTCTAATGTCATTGATTATGCGTTTCTTGAAGGGGTATGAGCCTATACCAGATTTCTGGGATGGAAAATCACGCGAGTGCCTTCATTGGGTGCATATTGTATCTACTTTTATTACTCAGTCTGCAAGAAAGATAGGTAATTGTCACTGGCTTTGATCCAGAAAGGCCACATGTTGTACTTATTACCTGAGAATAAACAATCATCTCACTATCACTTGAATCTAATGTACCCTATTCTTCAAAACATATGCTTGTTTCATGATCTTCCCTTTTGCAACATTGGCTATGTAGGTTCTGATAAGCTAGTGAGTATTTTAATTAAGCTGAAATCATTTGTGCGTAATTTTCTTTTGACATCTCATTTATGCATAAATTACGCCGATATACCTGTCTGAATAATATGTTGTGCTTGTTATGGTCGTTACCTCCTTGTAGGCTTTTAGTGCTCTGAAGATTTGCTTTTCTTTGCAGTAAATGCTATTTCGGAGTTTGGTTCGTTTCTAGCAAGGTTCTTTGGTTGCTCCTGTGCTCCCCAAAGTTCACAAAATGCACAGACAATGCTAATTCACCTCAGTCCATTACAGGTACTGTGGCACCTGCAGATTTTGTGTTCTTTGTTTGAAATGCTGTATATGGAACACGGAAAGGTTTTATTGTAAGTGCAAATTTATGAAGTAGGAGTGTGTTAAGCGCCACCTGTAATTTGATGCACATTCTTAGAGATATTTGATACCTTTGGCTGAAAACTGGGGTACAATTTCTCATCCTGCCTATAACATCTTAAGTTCTTGGAGGACTTGGTTGTTTCATGAACCCCACAACGTTTGATTTGCCCCTCGTCTAAATTTCTTTTCGGGTGTGAACAACAGAAAATATTCTTACTTAATTCCGCATTTACGTTCATGAACAAAATGTTGGCATATTGATGGAACATTTGTTGCTATTTTCTGCATGTGTGCTTTATCATTTGGATATTAACTTGTGTGCTTAATTTCTACCTCCTTCAGGAAAGCAATGCCACCAACATTATTGTTATATCAGTGTTTACATTTGTTTAATTTCATTTGACATGTTATTATGTTTTTGACAGTTTTAATTTACTTTATAGGAGGAGAGATTAAAATTCTTGAGACAGAGATTAAATGTGCCATTTGATTGTTCCGCTGTCAAGCACCAGGTTCTCATCTTTTATCTAGTTTATGTGGCGTTTTTTCTGCTCTTGAGCAAGTCAATGCTAGTTTAAATCATTAATATGTTAATATGCTTATATTCATGAACGGCATGCCACTTCTCCCATTACAGGATGCACTAAAAGAACTTTGGAGATTGGCTTATCCTAACCGAGAACTTCCTCCTCTGAAATCAGATCTATGGAAGGAAATGGGCTGGCAGAACTCTGACCCAGCAACAGATTTTAGGTTCATTTTTTCAACTATTCATATTTTAAGAAGCTATCTGCTGTTTTTCTCTTTCAATGTCACTTGAACTGAGATGACTGTTCTCATGAGCTATCCGATGCTTGCAGGTCTGGGGGATTCATGTCCTTGGAAAATCTAATATATTTTGCAAGAAATTACCCAGTATGTTTCTGTTCATCATGGGCACTTACTCCTTATAAATCCACTGTTAGTTGGTATTTCAATCTGGTTAAATGATGAATACCTGCTTAACATGCAGGATTCCTTTCATCGTCTATTACACAAGGCAGATGGTGAGAGAGCTGAATGGGAATATCCTTTTGCAGTAGCTGGCGTAAATATATCTTATATGTTAGTTCAAATGCTGGATTTACAATCAGGTGAAGTGAATGCAATAACTGGTCAAAATGCTTTATCTTCATTTAAATCTACTCTCCCTTGATTGCATGTGTAATCTGGTTCCTTAAGCAGATCAACCTGTGAAGAAACTGCAGCATTTTTATTTTTTTTTGCTTCTTTGCAGAAAATAGGAGGAGCTCAAAAGCAAGAGTTGGCTTTGCTCAACTACTTGAAGATGACGAGATGGCTTTTGATAACCTTTTCTGCCTAGCTTTTCAGATGCTCGATGCTCAGTGGCTTGCAAGGAGAGCTAGTTATATGGAATTCAATGTGAGCTCTTTATACAAGATGCTTTATGTGCATGCTAATGGTTTCTTATTCCTTTACCATTGTTCAATCGGTGACCTTTCTTTCATCTTACTATCAGGAGGTTCTGAAGTCCACACTAGGCCAGTTAGAGCAAGAGCTTACAATTGGAGGCGTCTCACGCGTTCAGAATCTGCCATCGTTCAGAATGTTAAGGAGATAGCATTATTTGGTCTTTACCCGAAAGGGGGAAGGTTGCCAAATATGCTGCTCATTCTTTTATTGTTGTTCAAGATGGGCCGCCATGTAAAGATTACTGGCCATCACATATTCGGTTCATATGCGATACCTTGAAAAGATACTTGCTCCTATAGGTTTTGGCATCAAGCGCTTTGTAAGTGTTTGTGTAGCAAAAGATACACATGCAAGTGTTTCTGTTACAATAGTTATCTGCAGGAGTGTTTTATTCTGGGAACATGTAATATTTGTATGAAATAGAAGATTAGAAGAAAATAAAAATAAAAATCATATTTTAAGTTTATTCCTTCCATGTCTAGTAGGATTGCGTGCTTCTACTACCTCCATTCCTAAATATATGACATTGGGGCAGTTTAAATTTAGGAATGGAGGTAGTATAACGGAAATGCCAAACGGGCATAGACTTAAAAAAAAAGAATTCCATAACGCCAAAAAAATTGTATTTTTTTGAACATATACAAATACACATAACACGTTCAAGAAAATTTTCATAACAATATACTTTCACGCGTGACGTAGACAAAAAAAATGTACATGAAAATGAGCCAATCTTTTTTATTGTTGGGCCGGGAATTTTTTATTTTGTGCAGCTTGCAAATCATATTTTTGAACGAAAATTCACATATCCATCGTGAATATGTATTAAGTTTCGCAGTTCTTTTTCTAATTTTTCTTGAAACTTGGAAATACGATTTTTGAATCATTTCATAAAACAGGAGCCAATGCCCCTGTCAACCAAGTAGTATAAAGGTCACTTCCCTTGGCAATCTTTTTTAGAAAAGAGGATGGCGCATGGTTTTAAATTAATGAAGCCCTTATAATCAACAGTATAACAAAACGCTAAATCAAGCTTTTAACCGGCTCTGCCTTGATACCTAAAAAGCTAAATGTGTGCCGCGTTACCTTGCTAAACAATAAACTCAGCATTATATCGAACCTCAGGCCATCACGTCACGGCAGAAGGTAACCAGATATATTTGTTTGTGCTGGTACCAGGCAAACAGCTGATGTCAAAGATAGTAGGAGTGGCACCTCAATGTTGATGGCTGCAAGATCATAGGCCCTTGGCTGCCTCCTCTGTCCTCTCGAGTGGTGTGTTTCTGCGACACAAAAAAGAAATTGTGAAGGAATGTGGAAATTTGTACGAATCCACATCCTGGCGGCTATCCAAAATATATACACCAAATGCACCTTCTTTTCTCCCCTTATACAACAAGTAAGATAAAAGAAAACTGTAAAATGGTGATGTTTTTTCATGAGAAAAAGAGAAGAAAATATGTTGGAGATGCGGGGGATCGAACCCCGTGCCTCTCGCATGCAAAGCGAGCGCTCTACCATTTGAGCTACATCCCCTTTCATGCTTTAATTTCTATTATCTCCTAGTTGTACAACAGACTCATGAATTCTACACGCCCACACCACGATCTAACTGGCAGAAGGACGCAATCTCCAGCACAGGCGGGAGGCGGGAACTCTTCCTGTCTTACATATCCTTGGCCTAACAACCTCCGTTGTTTTTTTGGTAGGTCAGTAAAGCAGCAATGTCATAGAGGAGTTCAATGCGAATTCATAATTCTCCCAGAGGAAATGAAATTCGAAAGAGAGGACATATACTTGTCTTCACTTGAGATGCCCCCTCTAGTCTGCGGCCACCTAAAAAGACTTGAGAAATGCAAACAATAACACCTAGCTCTCCGGCCGCTCCTAACAATGCTAAGTATCATATTATATATGTTAAACCCAATGCCCCATGTTCCATATGCCATGTTTCACAGTGGTCCAAGAGAAAAAGGCCAAGACAATGTCTGGATGCAACTTGGCCATGGAAAGGGAACACCAGGGCAGTTTAACTTAGCCAATGGCTAGTCAAATCCGTGGAGGGACTAGCCCCTTGAGTCCTTGACCAGTTGCATGTGAAATATAGATCCATCCAAATAAGTCTCCAACTCCAAGAGAAGAGGCCAACAAGGTGACAATGATTGGAGAGAAGCAATGCAAGGGAAATGCTGGTTGATTAACTCGGCTTAATTAGCTGGTCAAATCTGCGGACTGAGGAGGAGGCAGATGGTCCATGGCCAACCTTGTTCCATGTGGAGATCAGATCACTGCCATTTTATAGGCACTGCATTGTGTACCCATTAGGATCGTCACATTTTTCAATGAACTGGCAGTTCAATTAACATATATAGAAGTAGATTAAGTGTAGCACCATGTGTTGAGATGAATCAACTTTCCAAACTTGATGAATATATACACTATGTTTTTTCCCCCATTGTTTCTTGAGATATTTTGAAAAAAAAGAAGAAAAAAATGTTTCTTGAGATAATACTAGTTTGATGAGTCCAGACCATACAGCTGCTGCGGTTACAGATGCAAGGAACAGTGCATCCGTGTATGATACGTTTGTAACTAACCGGTTGGCCGTACCCCTCCACGATCTACCACACACCTATACTTAGGGGGTGTTTGGTTCAGGGACTAGAAAAAGTCCCTAAAAAGTCCCTAGGAACCAAACGGGAGGGACTTTTTCTACAAGGACTAGAAAAAGACTCTACTAGAGAGACTTTTTTGATTAGTCCCTGGGACTAGAAAAAGTCCTAGGACTTCTAAAACAAACACCCCCTTATATAAGCACTTTGCTAGCTACCCCAGCCGAACTGAGCATCGTCACGCTAGTTTGATATTATGCTTTGCGTGCCATAGAAAATGGATGATGAATGTTCCATCTGATCACATGAAACCAGTCAAAAAGATCAACTCTGAGGAAGAGGAAGAGCGTAGGTATTTCGGCCGGACGTAGTCAAAGATGGCCTCACATGGTCGGCCTTCGCGCCAAGTCCGAACGAACGAACAACGCCCTCCCGTGATATTCGCCAGTGTAAACTCGATGCATGTAAAGTGGCAACGTACTGGAAAACCGGGGCGCTGCACATATATTCTATGTAACGCTAGTATTAGTTTCTACGGAATTCGTAATAGTATGAATGAATCAGCTGGCTGGGGCGGAAGAAATAGATCCAGATCTCGGGGTGACATGTTCCCACAGCTCGCCCCATATGCTCCGCGACTCCCTTTTGCTCCATCCCCGACTAGTATAAAACATGGCGTCACATGTTCACTCCACGTTCCCACGTACTCCGCCCGATCCACCAGTGGAAGCTGCGTGCACTTGAGCAACGCATGCTGCTAGCCTCCACGCATTATATACGCACGCCGTCGAAGACAAACACTACAGCTCCAACTCTTCAACTCCCACCACTCCAAGCCTCCAACCTTTACGGTTCGATCAAGTGCCATGAAGACTGAGCTGCAGGCTGCAGGCAACCGCCGGAGTGTCGCCGTCGTCGTCTACTGCCTCCTCGCCTCCATGCTCCTGCTCCATCTCCTCTTGCTCACGCCGTCGACGACAACAGCCACCGTGTCTTTCAACGCAACAGCATCGCCGCGGCTGTGGCAGCAGGGTCGCCGCGGCCCTGCAGCAAGGAAGTTGCTGCTGGAGGTGCAGCCCAGGCCCAGCACGTCCGTGGGCGGCACAGAGACCAACGAGTTCCGCGTCGAGCGCGGTACTCTTCCGGCGGCGGCGAACGGCAAGCCGGTGGAGGTGGGGTTCGACGCCAGCATGAGGAAATTTCCCAAGAGCGGCTCAAACAAAAATCATAATTAGTCAGGGGAACTCCTTGCTTCCTTCCTTCTCTCTTTGATCAGCTGTAGCTGTAGCATGTAATATCTTTTGCAGATAACACTCTCACTTGTAGAGATTATTCAAGACTAACCTATCTTAGGGCATGTGTAATCTAGTGCCAGGAAATAATTAGTGTGTATCAAGTTTCGACAGGAGACAGTTTGCTCCAGTATTGATGTGACCCCGGATAGATCATCTGTCCATGTCAATGAATATTTTTTGAACAACAGTGCTATGCGGACGACAGAATTCAGACGATTCACAGACGACACATACATCCAGCCGGACATGCGCATGAATGAGCAGGGTACCGGCCACTGGATTTCCAGGTCGTGCATAGATCATAGATCGGGCAAAAGCATAGTGCGTGGAGCAATTTCGTTTTTTGAAAGTTTTGCCACAACCATCACAAGAAAATTCGATTCAATTCATCTGACCTGTATCCCATTAGATTTCCGGCGAGCCCCACTTCATTGACACAATGAGTTGCGTGTAACCTTCACCACGGTTAAATCAAACATCCTTCATGCTCTAAACTAGCAGCAACACCAATGAGTCCACAAGTAATCAAATGAAGAAAAAAAAAACAGCAGGACGAACATTACAAAATGATAATAACAAATAAACGTGAACAACAATATGAGTATATGAAAAATAGTTACAGTTCAGATTCCATCTATCGGTAAGTTCTATGACTGAGGAGCCCTAAAATGTTAATATCATTGGGCAACAACAATTTAAGCAACAGTATCACCCATTTGTTTGTCTCTGAGCTAATTAACGTGCTATGCAAAGAAAAGTCTAACTACTTCATATGGTCAGGAAGTATCGAGCAAACTTCTCAGACCAAAAGGAACAGTTATACATCACACAAGCCGTACGCCTATTTTCGTAGCCAGTGATCCTGTTTCTCCTACAGGACCTGTAACCTAACCGGATAATACTCGGGGATTATTGTTAATGTACAAAGATAGCACAAGGTGCTGCCTTTATACCCCGACATTTTTAATATAACATCATTGCCGTTGGATGGATGGAGATTGCTGCACCTGAACTGGAGGGAAGAACCCAGTGCTTGAAGTTGGGAAGAATCCAGTTGATGTTGGAGATTGCTGTGGTGCCTGTGGAGACTGCTGCTGCTGCTGCTGCTGCTGAATGGGTGGCAGAGGAGGTGGAGGAGGTGGTCCATTTGGCATTGCAAAACCTGCCGGCAACAATGGAAGTGGAGGTGGCAAAGAGCCAGCCATCATCCCAAAGGGTATCATTCCGAACATTCCTCCAGGACCTCCAGTATTTTGACTAAACTGCTGCATAAGTTGCGGTACCATAGGTTGTAATGGAGGTGGTGCAAATGAACCTGGTACTTGGTTAGCCTGTGCTGGTGACTGTGTGCTTCCAAGAGAAGTAGGTGCTGCTCCAATCTGTTGTTGCACTTGTGGTACTTGGGCAAAGAAAGGGGAAGCCCCCGTATCACCAGCCTGCTGCTCAAGTCTAGGCCTCTTTGGTCTGTCAAAGCCGGGAGGCCCTGCAGAGAGTCCTCCAGAAGACGAACCACCATTTATGGAAGCAGCTTGTTCAGCGGCAAGGGATGAGAAAATGGAGGACAGCACTTGCTGGCCAGATGACAAAGATGCAAGCTTATCTGCCATAGCTGCTGCTGTTATCTTGGGCTCATCACCCATAGCACTGGTCATGGTGGGAGGTGAGGTTGCTGGATGCACCGGCTGAAACTGAGGAGATATTGGACTTGCTTCTGAATTCTGCATCGCAGCAGTTGTTTGCTCTGATGGAAATGTAATCATGGGTGGACCAGAACTAGATCCTGGACCATTTTTAACAGGAGCACCACCAAGACGTTGTCTGAGTTGCATGGCATGTTCAGCCTCTGCTCGAGCAACCTGTTTGTCAATAAATTAAAGGATTAGCCATAAATCACTAGTAATCCCACAAATAGCTGCTAAATGCTACAGTGCTACATAGGCAGAAAAGACGGTGATAAAGATAGGCAGCAGTGTTAAACAGAATCAATTGTGCCTCCATAGAAAAATCGAGCAATACATTAACAGGAAAAGATGCTACATATAAGTATAATAAATGTTTGAAACTTTCAGCTTAAGTTTGCAAATAACATATGTTTGAGCTGACATCTACGTGGGCCATTGCCCTATATATACATCTATCCGAACCTATCCCTGACCTCTGTTAAGGAGTATTATTATTAGTATTATAGGTCTAGGGCCTTGCGTATTCGTATTAGTTTAGATGTCCTTACTTGTACTCCAAGTCCCTTGTAATATTTGCCCCTTGGGCAATGCAATAAATCTAAGTTACTCATTTAAAATGGTATCATAACCCAGGTTTAGAGATTTTTTTGGACGCCACAACTCGTCCTCCCGCTCGTTTTCCTTTCTTTTTTTTCGGTCTCGTCTTGTCTAGATTGATTCCCTATCTTCCGCTCGAAGCTCTTGTCCCAATCCCATCTAGATCGAAGCTACGATCGAAAGCTCATGACCAGGATCATGCTTGTCTTATTCGCTGATTGGATCGGCCCTAGCCATTCATCTTCCTCGTTCCTGTTCGCTGCCTCCACAATCGAGCATCACCGGTTATCTATCATCCAGTAACTCACCGGCACCCTACATCAAGTCAATCTTCCCGATCAAAGCGCTCGCTCCCACGATGTCCACCACTCTCCGTCTCCTACATCGACCGTCAGTGGCGATGTTGTTCCCCGTCGACCCACAGGCCGGCCACCATCTTGCTGCTCACGGCGCTCCGCCGCTCGCCCGTCATCTGCACGTCTCCACTCACCCCTGCTCACCGTTTTGCAAACCAACTCGCTTTGCTCCAAGGACGCCGCATCCATCTTCAACCAGGATGCCACCGCCACTGTCTTCCATGTTGTGGCGCCTCGGCTATTGTCTCCAAGATTGACCGACGACTGCCACCAGGTGCCTCCCATGCCGCCAGAGTCCCCGTCACCCCGCGGCACACGGCGCATCTAGGTTGATCTTCTTGAGCACCGTCATCCTCTAGTGCATCTCCTGCCCAGGCCATCATTGTCACCCGCATTTCCGCCTCGCGTGGCTGCGTTCTCGCCGAGGAGCTCGATCTGCTGCCCCCCTTCTAGGATTCACGACTCACCACCAGCGGCTTCCTCTCTCTCTCTCTTCATCGCGTGTGGCAACATAGGCAAAGATACAATTTAAGTATTAAGAGAAGATGGGTTGTCAAAAGAAGATGGCACAGCAAGAGGATGAATCATTGTGCAAGAAATCGTAGCAAACCGGCGGCGAAAGAAGCTCGGCAGAAAGAAAATGGACATAGATCGACGACGATGCAGAAGGAGGCCATGAAATCCCTATAGAAGACAACAAGGACAAGAAAGGCCACAAAAGTTGTTTTGAAAGGACTAGGACCAGAGAAGAAAGCTGCCATAGAATGGTTTGGTGGACCCGCATGGCATGAGAAACACGGAAGAGTAACGGACTTGGTGGACGCAGCGGAAAATAGAAAGCTAGAAGCTAGGAAGAACACAGCAGGCAATGATGCATGAGCCATCATGTTTGCAAGAGAGGCTGCGGAAGAGACCGTGCAGGTGAGATGACGACGAGGAGCAGCGGAAAGAGGAACTAGTGGATGAGCACACAGCACCGATGGAAGGTGCACCACCATCAAGAATCACCGGACAGCGAGAGAGGGAAACCGTGCCAGATGACGACATTCTATATTATTTTTACCCTTTTGGGGGTGAAGGGTCAGATCAGACCGAACAACAGGAAACTGGCTCAACCTCGCACAAACAGATGTGTTGTCTTCCTTTGACGCACCATCTTCTCGATTCTCCCCCTTTGGCTTGACTCAACAGGTCTTTGAAGACTCCATGCTACAAACACTCTCAAGACACGGATTTTTGGGTTTTCACTATTTGTTTTAGTGTTATACTTCTTCAGATGCAATGCTATTAGGTTTGCATTTGAGGGGTGGGTATTAAGGTGGGGGACCTAGACCAATGGTAATACTAATAATACTCCTTAACACCCAAAAATGGTGCTAAGGAGTATAACATTTGTATCAGAAAGTTCAGAGGTGTTAAGGAGTATTATTAGTATTACCATTGGTCTAGGTCCTCCGCCTCTGAACTTTCTGATACAAGCTTATTAGCTTCATAACAAGGCAATGGGTAACAACATATATGCATGGGCGCATCAATCAATCAGCACATACAATGGCACAAATAAATGCAATGGCCACCTCGACCAGGGATGCGATGCTATTGCATAGGCTTTGCATTTGAGGGAGGGAGGGGGGTGTTAAGGAGTACTACCTCCGTCTGGGATTAAAAGTCCCGTGAGACAATTCTCTAGAATAAAAGGCACGGTGCAGCTCCTGACAAAATTGATAGCTACAGAACAATTAAGCCTTCTGTTGCATGCAGCTAGGGCCCAGCATGCTCTCTCTCTCTCTCTCTCTCTCTCTCTCTGCAGCTAGGGCCCAGCATGCTCTCTCTCTCTCTCTCTCTCTCTCTCTCTCTCTCTCTCTTTGCTTTGCATGCGACCAATGAAAGAACAGCACTAAACTATGCATGCAAGTACCAAGGCTGCTAAGGCCATGTAAAAGTGGACGACGCTTCGTGGCTAGCCGGACCTTTAAACCCGGACGGAGGTAGTATTACTATTATTAGTATTGGTCTAGGTTCTCCACCTCTGAACTTTCTGATACGAGCTTATTAGCTTCATAAGAAGCTGCAATTGGTAACAACACATACTCCCTCCGTCCTTCAAAGAGTGTACTTCCAACTTTGTTGGAGGGTCAAACTATCTCAATGTTTGACCGAGTTTGTGCAAAAATATATCAACGTTTGTGAAACCAAATAGGTATATGATGAAAATATATTTTATCATGAATCTAATGTTACTAATTTGATGGCATAAATGTTGATGCATTATTATATATATACGGTCAAATATAAAAATGTTTGACTTTCCAACAAAGTTGGAAGTACACTCTTCAAAGGACGGAGGGAGTATATGCATGGGGCCATCAACCATGGTCACATCATTCAATCAGCACATACAATCGCACAGATAAATGCAATGGCTACCTCGACTGGGGGCACCGTAGACGGACACAACCTTATACATATCAGACTACCCAAGGTGTTGTACAATTGAATTCTCTCAAAGCAGATATAACAAGATACATCATAGTAACCCAACTCTGCAACTGGAGCGCACGAACAGTCAGGCTCCAGGATCTGAAAACAGCGGAGCGGAACGGGTGGTAGTGCAAATTTGCAGAGCTGGGATTTCGTGCCCCAGACACACGAAATGCAAAACCGGGTTTGAACCAGCCCATTCGTGGGAGGGGTGTGTTTTAGACAGTTTTGAAAGTTTGAGAGAGGTATTCTGAACCAAATCAAAGTTCAAGGTTATAATCTGAACTCTAGGACAGATTCAGGGGGGCTGGGGGTGGGGTAAAGTGGACCCCAGGGATGGTAACAGGAGTAAATAAGAGACAGAAGAGTGCTTGAAGGTGGGATGCTAAACTGGTCGCTGGACCTGTGTGCTCACTAGCCAAGCAGACCATGGTTGGCCTACCACCTTTCATCCAAGCTGAATTATACCACAAGTACTTCAGTTACTTCACATCCTATTAGAGAGCTTGAGCAATGCATTCATGTGAAACGTATCTGCACATTTTTACATGGCCTGTTCTTTTTTCATCGAACATTCATCTTGAACATGCGGACACAACTTCACCAAGAGATGTCAATGACCAAGAAAAACTCTAGCTATGCCTTGCCTGCCATGGGGCATCATAGATATCATCAAGCTTCAAGAATGGTACCCAGATCTACGCAACATGGACAGAACAGCTAGCACAAGGCAAACATGTATCATAGGTTCATAACAAGGAAGCTAACCGATCCAAGAAAACGCACAACACAATCTTGGAGTTTAACCAAACAAATTACTTTTAATCAGTAGCAAAAATCAGCAGATTTGGCTTTCTACATGATTTTGCAGGAATATCAACGTAGTAATGAATATAACAATAACATGTAAGATGATATCAGAGAAAAATCCTTACTTGCAACTGAGTGCGAAGAAGCTCCGACTTTCCTTCCTGTTATATAACAAAAAAACATAAAAGCTCTGTAAATTGCAAGCCAAAGAAGGATTTTGTGTTTGTATGAATGGGTTCTTCCACTAGCGCAACTATTGATATGCCCTGAGATTTGTGTACATTCCCCCGCCATACTTTACTGTAACAGAGGTGAGAGAATGTGCACAGTTAACAATGCACACTCAGTAGCTGAGATAGTAGAAGCATCCACTTTGCTAAGGGTTTTTCCTATTGTAAGCAAGACAATATGATGCTATCAGGGTAAAATTTTGGAAGAAGAAAAAGGTGCTGAAGACCTGTTCACTGAGAGCTACTTTTAGTTGATTAATCAGGTTTATCCTAGCTGTGTCAACACTTTCAAGTTGCTCGATGCACTTCTTGAGGACTGCTTCCTGCTCTTGAAAGTCAGAAACCAATGATGATGCTTGAGGAATACCTAGGGAAAGAATGAATCAATTATTATCACTACATATTCTTATCGATTATGATCAAGAGAATAAATGTAAGTCTTACAATGTCAGAGCATTATATATTTTCAGGCTTCAGACTATAACAAGTGAGCAAGACGAAAAACTCCACAGCCAGGAGCATTTAATAGGAAACCTTCCATTATACTAGTATCTTTCACTCTAAACCTCAAGAAAAAAAATATAGTTGATACCAGCGTACAGAACTAATTGTGTCGCAGTTGACACCAAAGGGGAATTAGCTCATGTAAAACAATGTACTAAGCAGCCAGATGTGCTATACCAAAAACAATAGTGACGCATGAACCGCCACTTAAAAAAACAGATGTGCATGAAGAAAACTGTTTTCTTCCGCGCATTGTGTCTAAACTATGATACAATCACGTTTATAAACAATTACAGTGCATAATCAAATGATTCTCTATCAATCGATTTTCTGTCACCATGGAGTGCTTAATGCATTTTTATAACCACTTAGTCTAGAATGCTATGCAAACATCACAGTGAACATCACATGCACATTGGAGCATGCTATTAATATTTTGAAAGTTACAACAATCCCCAAGAAACAAAAACAAAAGTGTGCGTGCTCGCACACACACAAGTACAACACCATAACTCATATAACATGTATGAATCAGATGAAGATATGCAATAAATCCCATAGCATTTACCTAACAAAGTAACAAGTCATAGTTAGTGAACAGAGAAACCATTTGCAAGTTGAATTACTGTTGTGTGATATTGATCTAATCTTGTACCATTACTTGAGCTCAGAGGAGTTGGATCATTATAATTTTCTCCATTTCAAAGACAAATTGGGTACTATTGTTTAGCTTGACTGAAAGATTATGTTCTAGAAACAATAGTACCATGTACCAATATGATAGTGTTCACATTCAAAAACAGAAGGATTCTTCACTAGCATCTTCTATCTTCTATATCTGAATAGCTAGTCCCCACTAACCTATTTCTCTCAACATGCAAGCATGCCACCTCACCATGTAACATAACATGCATGGGAAAAGGTCCACCTCAGCATGCAACCATGCATAGCAAGAAATCCACCTCAACATGCAAACATGCAACCTATTTCTCTCAGCATGCAAGCATGCCAGCTCAACTTGTAATATGCATGGGAAAAGGCCACCTCAACATGCAAACATGCAGGAGAATTTCCATTCTACTCCTTCCGATCCATATTAATTGTCATATTATTACTATGGATCAGAGGGAGTATTATGTTATTTATATTTATAAATATTTTAACTATATAATGACCAAACACAATAAATCATGTATATTTACAGTTTTAGTTCTCATATTATTACTCCAATATTCACGTTGTATACTGCCAACTCTTATATTTAAAATATATTGTAAATCATTCCCGCAACAACATTGCGGGGTATCATCTAGTTTCCTTAACACTACCACCCAAATACTTATATTACATCATGGAACTGGATGTAAAATAGTTTTTGAACAACCATGACACAACACAGGCTAAGAAAGGAGAATAGTGCCAAACATTCTACAAAGGAAGTTGCAGATGTCTATAACATTATAGAAGTAGTGAAGCAAGCAAAATTCTTACCATGGGTACAAGCATTATCTACATCTTTGTCCATCTTCTCCAAAACATTAACAGTAGTCTTACATTTGTTTAAAGCTGCGTCCTCATCAAAATACTGATCAACTACAGACTGATATGCAGTCGCAATCTTTTCAGGCATCCCGGAAACAGTCAGTTCCTACAGCAAAAGGCAAACAAGGAGAGCTTTCCCAAATTCATTCCAATTTATGAAACCCATAGGGAGAATGACACAGACAAGAAGTGGGAACATACTTTTATATATGTACTGGAATCCTTCCGAGCAGCTTTGGGGTCTGAAGAGGGATTAGGGCTAGGATTTGAACCATTATCGTTGTTATCCAATGTAGGAGGGTTCTCACCAAGGATGTCAACTTTTAGGCTCTCAATACGGGTTCCAAAAACCTTCCGCTCATCCCAAATCCCTATCTGTAGTTTATAGAAACAAGATCACACTTTATTTTTTGGATTTTGGCCTTTACGATCAAACAGTAAAGTAAATCATTAGATTCACCATGTGTACTCCTGCATCAATTGGCAAAAACTGATAATACAATGTGTTCCTATCAGTGCAGATGATGACTATAATCAGGCAGATTCATACCGCTAGTATTTACTATTTACTACAGGGCATTGTTCTTAAGGCGGTAAGGCGACCTAAGGAGAGCAGCCACCAGCCTGAGCCCTGAGGCCTAAGCACCTAAGGCGGGACGCCTTAAAAACAATGCTACATGTTGTAGCAACTCTAATAGAGGGGCCCATGCAAATATTTGCATGCCTAAGGAATGACAGTGAAAGAAAATTTTAAGTTTCTGGTTGCTCACTACCAAGACCAGCAGTTCTTTTGGAGAGAAACATAATAATGCAATTGCTAAACCGGTGACAATTGAAAAAAAAAAGGTAAAGATAGAAAACAAGAGTCTACAGGTATGTTCACTTTCCTAATTGGTACTCCTGTACGGTTCATCTCTCAATCTCTGTACATGTAATGTAAATGAACGCTGTGCGTGAATGTATGACCGTAAGACATCGACAAAAATATCTGGAATCTGGAGAATAATATAACAGGGCAAGAACTGGATAGCCGAATAACCTAGAGCAGCAACAGAATATGCGCAACTCCACCTATGTAGTCTGAACATAGCTGATCCCAAGCCCAGGTAAAGGAGAAGGGTTGTGATAGACTTGGCGAGCCAACGTCAAAACCCAGCCACTCTTATGGAGATGAAACCCAAAAGAAAATCGTTGGGGCAAGACCCTTAGCGACGCGGCACATCTGAACCTAGGTGTGGTATTAGATGGGCAAGGGTCAGGCTGTCACCCCCTTGTGGCGCGCCGTATCTTGATCTGGATACGGTGATAAGTGGTGGTGCGCTACACCATCGACCTGTTAGACCTTTGAACCTGAGCATTGATAGTTGTGGATGACACTAGGAGAGTTGGGACAATTTTCGTTGGTTTATTTCTCACACAATGCCATGCCAACCTGAGGGGTTGGGGATACATACTTATAGGCTGCTAGCCAGCCAAGCATATGCTGAGATGCTGCTAAGATGCTAGTCTAAGATGCCAGTCTAAGATGCTATCCTAACTGCCAGTCCTTGATGGTCAGGAACTCTATCCTAACTGCCACAAGGACCATGTGCTGCAGCCCCACAACGACCCTAGTACACAGACTTATCCATCATTACTTAGACTAGCATCTTAGCAGCATCTCAGCATATGCTTGGCTGGCTAGCAGCCTATAAGTATGTATCCCCAACCCCTCAGGTTGGCATGGCATTGTGTGAGAAATAAACCAACGAAAATTGTCCCAACTCTCCTAGTGTCATCCACAACTATCAATGCTCAGGTTCAAAGGTCTAACAAGTGGTATCAGAGCCTCGTTATCTTGTACCCTGAGCATTTCCTGTGAGCAGCCTAAGTCGGTAGCAGCAGCTGCTCCGTCTGCCTCTGGTTACCTTCCTCCCTCCGGACTGTCGAGCAGCAGTTCGTCTTCAACAGCCTCCTCTTCACGCAACAGCCCCCCTGCAGCGAGCCATGTCTGCAGGTCGCTCTCAGCACACGGCTACCTCGAGCATACGGCGCCGGCAGGAGGCCGAGCGCGCCGTGGCAGAGGAGCGTGAGCGAGCAGCTGTAGCAACAGCTGCTGCGGCAGCAAGGGTGTCGAGGCTGGCTGCAGCGGAGCTGGCAGCAGCCAGAGCGGAGGTAGAAGCAGCAGCAGCAGCAGACGCAGCACGTGAGGCTACGGCGGATGCCAAGGTACTCCGCGGCGGCTCCGGCAGCTCCAACAGCTCCGCGCCTACGGACGACGGCGCTGACGCAGACCGCGCCAAAGTGGCGCAAGAGCAGACGGCGCAGTGGGCAGCCCAGCACGCCCGCGCTCCAGGTGGAGGTGCGCACCGCGACGGCGGCCGCAACGACCAGGACCGCGGCCTCTAGGAGGTCCGGACTGTGGTCAGGGATGTTGGTCCCAGTGCTGGGTGGCCTACCCTCACTAAAACCAACTACATCGAGTGGGCCGGGATCATGAAGATCAGGCTCCAGGTGCGGCGCATGTGGGAGGCAGTCCAGGACAGCAACGTCGACCACCAAGAGGACCGACGGGCGCTGGACGCCCTCATCGCCGCAGTCCCGCCCGAGATGCAGTTCTCGCTTTCCAGCAAGCGGACTGCCAAGGAAGCTTGGGACGCCATCGCCGCGGCACGCATCGGCAGCGACCGTGCTCGCAAGTCCACTCTGCAGGCACTTTGTAAGGAGTGGGAGAGCCTGGGTTTCAAGCCAGGTGAGGACGTTGATGACTTTGCTCTCCGTCTCAACACTCTGCTGCAGAAGTTGGTGAAGTTTGGTGATGCCACCTACACCGAGGAGAGAGCTGTCGAGAAGCTTTTTCGGTGCATCCCCGGGAAGTTCAAGCAGATGGCTCGGTCGATCGAGTCTTTGCTGGACCTCTCCATGATGACAATCGAGGAGGCGATAGGTCGCCTCAAGGTCGTCGACACCGACGAGCCACAGCCTTCCTCGGGGCCCATCACCACCGGCGGGAAGCTGCTCCTAACTCGGGAGCCGTGGGATGCCAGCCTTGGTGACAGGATTCTTCCACGACGGGCGGCCGCAAGCGTGGCAAGCAGCGTAAGACGCGAAGAGCCCCCCCGGGCAAGGCACAAGGACGTGCTGAAGGTGACGCCCGCGGAGGCGCTTAAGGACGGTGTTACCGGCAAGCCCAAGCCGGCACAAGACAACAGATTACAATCGTGGCGGTTTAGCCATTGGGCCAATGAGTGTCGGCAACCACGACAAGGCGAGCTCACGTCGCGACAAAGCGAAGGAGGAGGAGACGGCTCTGTTCATGGCGCATGCAAGCATTGAGCTATCTTCAGCGACACCAGTCGCAAAAGCTTTCATCCACCTCGACGAGCCAAAAGCACACGCTCTTCTCGGCGATGGCTCCGGGAAGGACAAGACTACGGGGTGGTGCCTCGACACCGGCGCCACCCACCACACGACCGGTCGAAGGGAATTCTTCGCCGAGCTCGACCTGGCGTCGCGAGCTCCGTCAAGTTTGGGGATGCCTCCGCTGTGGAAATTAAGGGCGTCGGCTCCGTCATCTTCACCACCAAGACGGGAGAGCACCGGCTGCTCACCGGTGTCTACTACATCCCCGGGCTAGGGAACTCCATCATCAGCTTGGGACAGCTGGATGCGAACGACTCACGCGTGCTGATTGAGCATGGGGTCCTACGCATCTGGGATCGCCAGGGTCGCCTTCTCGCCAAGGTACCCAGAGGTGAAAATCGACTTTACGTCCTTGATGTGCAGGTGGCACAACCGGTCTGTCTCACTGTCTGTCGGGACAACGAGGCGTGGCAATGGCACGAGCGTTTTGGGCACCTTCATTTTGAGGCCCTAAAGCGTCTAAGTGCCAAGGAGATGGTACGAGGCCTGCCATGCCTCGACCATGTGGAGCAGTTCTGCGACATCTGCGTACTGACGAAGCAGAGACGACTCCCCTTTCCCCAACAGGCGAGTTTTCAGCCAAGTAGAAGCTAGAGCTCGTGCACGGAGACTTGTGCGGCCCGGTGACGCCAGCCACACCAGGAGGTCGACGCTACTTCCTGCTGCTCGTCGACGATCTCTCTCGCTACATGTGGGCGATGATTCTCGGCAGCAAGGGAGAAGCGGCGGACGCCATCAGGCGCGCAGGTTGGTGTGGAGGCGGAGAGTGGCCACAAATTGCGTGTGTTGCGCACTGACAACGTCGGCGAATTCACGGCGGCTGAATTCGCGTCGTACTGCGCCGATGAGGGCATCCAGCGCCACTACTCCACGCCGTACAGCCCGCAGCGAAACGGAGTCGTCGAGCGGCGCAACCAGACGGTTGTGGGGATGGCTCGGGCTCTCCTCAGGCAGAGAGGGATGCCGGCTGTTTTCTGGGGAGAGGCGGTGCTGACGGCCGTCTACATCCTCAACCACTCGCCTACTAAGGCACTCGACGGCGGGACACCGTACAAGGCCTGGCATGGGCGGAAGCCGGTGGTCTCCCATTTGCGGGTCTTTGGCTGTCTTGCGTTCGCTAAGGAGCTCGGCCACATCGGCAAGCTCGACGACAGGAGCACTCCGGGAGTCTTCATCAGCTACGCGGAGGGCTCAAAGGCCTACCGCATCCTCGACCCAAAGACACGGCAGCGCACGGCGCGAGCGTCGTGTTCAACGAAGGCGAGGTGGCAATGGGACAAAGCGGTGGGCGATACCGACGCCGACGTATAGCGACTTCATTGTCGAGTCGCCCACTTCAAGTAAGCCGGAGCCGGAGCAAGCAGCTCCTCTTCGGCGCACGTCTACCCCGCCCCAAAACTACATCGACTCCGGTGCTCGCTTACGCCGACGGCACCATTAACCAAGCGCCGACGATACTCCAGCCCGGCGATCACCACTCCGGGTTCGTCTTCATCAGCACCAGCTCACACAGAGCACAACTCGATGAAGTTCGCTTCCCCGCTCACTCACGACGAGGAGCGTGTCGACGCGTATTATGGAGGCGAACAACTGCGGTATCGCACGATGGATGATCTACTCGGCGACCAGCCGGTGCCGGGACTGATGCCACGTGACCTGGAGGCGCAGCTACAACTCGCGTGTGAGGACGGAGAACCACGGTCCTTTGCAGAGGCCGAGAGAGATGCGGCATGGCGCGCCGCGATGCAGTTGGAGATGGATGCGGTCGAGCAAAACCACACCTAGGAGCTCGCTGACCTCCCTCGTGGTCACCACGCAATCACCCTTAAGTGGGTGTTCAAGTCGAAGAGGATGGAGCGGCGCCATCATCAAGCACAAGGCTCGCTGGTGGCCCGAGGCTTCTTGCGGCGGGGAAGGAGTCGACTTCGACGACGCCTTCGCTCCGGGTACGGATGGAGTCCGTCGCGACTTCTCCTCGCTACCGGCTGCCGGGAGGTGGCGTGTCCATCACATGGATGTCAAGTCGGCATTCCTCAGCGGCGACTTGAAGGAGGAAGTCTACGTGCATCGCCCACCGGATTTGCGATTCCGGCCGGAGGGCAAGGTACTCCGCTGCGCAAAAGTCTCTATAGCCTCTGGCGAGCACCTAGGGCGTGGAACGCCAAGTGGACTCCACGCTAAAGAAGATGGGCTTCGAGCAAAGCCCGCATGAGGCTGCCGTCTCACCGACGGGCGGTGGAGAAATGCCTGGCGGTGGGTGTCTATGTTGACGACTTGGTGATCACCGGCACCAAAGATGCAGAGGTGGCGGCGTTCAAGGAAGACATGAAGGCCACCTTCCAGATGAGTGATCTGGGGCTCCTCTCCTTCTATCTAGGGATTGAGGTGCACCAGGACCACTCCGGGATCGCGCTTCGACAGTCCGCCTACGCCAAGCGCATCGTTGAGCTAGTTGGGCTCACCGACTGCCACCCAGCTCTCACTCTGATGGAGGAGAGGCTGAAACCGAGCATGACAAAGACGACGGAGGAAGTGAATGCTACGCAGATCCGACGCCTTGTGGGGAGCCTTCGCTACCTCACCCACACACGGCCGGACTTGGCATTCTCCGTCGGATATGTCAGTCGGTTCATGGAGCTACCGACGTCGAAACACCAAAGCGAAAAAGAGGATCGTCCGCCACGTGGCGTGGACCCTCGACCACGGCCTCCACTACCCTAGGTGTCCGGGAGGCACACTTCGTCTGCACAAATGACAATGACCACGCCGGCGACATCGACACCAAAGAAGAGCACGAAGCGGGATCCTCTTCTTCCTTGGCAAGTGTCTCGTGAGTGGCAATCGGTCAAGCGGCGGTGGTGGCCTGCCCACTGTGAGGCTGAGTACATAGCGGCCTCCACCGCCGCACTCAGGCGCTCTGGCTCGCTCGACCGCTTGGTGATCTTCTCGTTCAAGACACGAGCAGTCTGCACTCTGGTGGACAGCAAGTCCATACAGCCCGGGTAAAGAACCCGTGTTCCACGAACGGAGCAAGCACATCCGATTGCGGTATCACTTCATCCGCACTGTGTGGAAGAAGGGAGCATTGAGGCGAGCTACATCCACACCACGGACCAGCTCGCAGACACGCTCACCAAGCCTCTTGGGAGGTCAAGTTCCTCGAACTTTGCTCCGGGATCGGGATGATTCAACTCTCCCACAAGACGGCGTACAAGACTTAGGGGAGAATGATGGATAAGTCTGTACTAGGGTCGTTGTGGGGCTGCAAAGCACATGGTCCTTGTGGCGCTTAGGATAGAGTTCCGACCATCAAGGGTGGCGGTTAGGATAGCATCTTAGGCGGCATCTTAGACTAGCATCTTAGCAAACATCTCAAGATATGCTTGGCTGGCTAGCAGCCTATAAGTATGTATCCCCAACCCTCAAAGTTGGCATGGCATTGTGTGAGAAATAAACCAACGAAAATTGTCCCAACTCTTCTAGTGTCATCCACAACTATCAATGCTCAGGTTCAAAGGTCTAACACGACCGTGTGAAATGAAAAATGAGCAAGGGTCATCGCAGTTGACTCGACAAATGCGAAGGGTAAGGAAGGTAGCTGAGCCAAGTAGGATCTGCTTGGGCAGCTAGAACATAGGGTCCCTATCTCCCTGACGAGTTATGGGAGTTAGTTGATACAGCCGTGATGAGAGGTGTTGATATCCTATGTGTCCAAGAAACCAAATGGAAGGGGCAGACGGCCAAAGAGGTGGAGGATACCGGCTTCAAGCTGTGGTACACAGGGACACTACAAACAAAAATGGAGTAGGTGCCTTGATCAACAAGAGTCAAGTATGGAGTGGTAGATGTCAAGAGGCAAGGGGGGCACATTTATCTTGGTCAAGCGGTCATTGAGGACTTAGTTCTCAATGTTATCAGGATGTATGCCCCTCAAGTAGGCCACAATGAGAGCAGCACCAAGAGGGAGTTTTGGGGAGACCTAAAGGACATGGTTAGGAGTGTATCTATTGGCGAGAAGCTCGTCATAGGAGACCTCAATGGCCACGTGGGTACATCTAACACAGGTTTTGAAGGGGTGCATGCGGCTTTGGCTATGGCAGCATGAATTGTCGGATCATAATACCGGCAGTAATCTCGATGGGATGTCACGCGTAGCCGGAAGGCTAGAATAGAGTCACACGAGGAAGTTACCCAAGTTCAGGCCCTCATGGTGCAGGTAAAACCCTAATCCTGCTTGATTGTATTGATGGTGGTAGCCTCGTATGAGAGCTATGGTGTAGTGTACAATGGAGAGATCGCTAAGGATCACGTAGGTGCACCAAGATTAGATAATCTATGATCTAGCCCTAGGCCTCACTTAGGGGACAAGGCCTAGGTTTTACAAGGCTCCAGGTCGGTTATGACCGGGTGGAGATCCTCCGAGATCCTTGGGATGCCTTCCTTGGGCACTAAGTAGATAGATGTGTCCTGATGAGGCCGACAGCAGAGTAGTGGGTCCTGGGATGGCACCGTGAGTAGCCCCCGAGCGCGTCATGAGCTCGGCTGCGTAAGTAGAATTGAACCGAGCACGCCATCTTGTACTGTTTGGAGAGGTCTTGAGGTACTACCGAGAATTCTTGGAACAGAAAACAAATACGGCACCGCAAACTAATGGGCTAGAGCAGTGAGCCCTGCCGGGTGCGGACACCAAAACGAGAATCCCTAGCCTTATCATGATGACGCAAGGGGCCAACATCAGAAGGCCGACTCCGGTGCTGCCGCAAAGCGTCGTGAATCTTGGGTGAGGTCATGGCAACGTATGTCTGACCGGGGGCAGGCCTGGTTCAGCTCGGTCCCCGAGTGAAGACCCACTGAATCTGCTTGACTTGAATCAGTCCATTCTGGTCAAGCGCGTGGCGCGAGCCCTGGCGAAGTCAGGTCTCGTCGTTCGATGCATTGAATGAGGGGATGGCACAGCAGGATCATAGATTCCTGTATTGCCATCATCAGGTCTCGCAATTCGCTCGGCCCAGGGGCGTGACGGGCGGTTTCACAACGAAAACGTGGCAACACGGCCTGCGCACGGGGCACCATTTGGGTTTCCCTTGGGGCTACACAATGCAGGGGGCGCAACGACAAGCGGGCACTTTCCCTGCGCTCGTCAATCTTCATCTTACTCGCGTGCTTGCCCCGCCATTGTAGACAGAGCTCCACGCGTAGATCTTCTTACCCTTCCCTAACTCTCGGACAAACAAAAACTGGTTACGCCTAATGGTGCGCGTTGAGGCGAATCGGAGAAGAGGTGGCGTCCGAGGCAAGAATCCTCCCATTGGCAACGCGTCCTGCGCACATGGCACAGTTTGGGTTTCCCTTGGGGCTACATAATGCAGGGGGCGCAACGACAAGCGGACACTTTCCCTGCGCTCGCCAATCTTCATCTTCCTCGCATGCTTGCCCCGCCATTGTAGACAGAGCTCCATGCGCAGATCTTCTTTCCCTTCCCTAACTCTCGGACAAACAAAAACTGGTTACACCTAATGGTGCACATTGAGGCGAATCGGAGAAGAGTGGCGTCCGAAGCAAGAACCCTCCCATAGCCAACGCCACTAAGGGGAAATGGATCCCCTCGTTGGTGACATGGGACCAGCTGGAGAAACTCATTACCCATGGCTTCTTCCCGAGGCAGGCGGCAGTCCATTGGCATGTAGCGCCAGAGGAGGAGATCAAGCCGGCGCTGCAGCCGAACGAGCGTGTGCTTCTTACGCCATCCGTCCTACGAGGTTTATCCCTGGCGCTTCACGGTTTCTTCTGTGGGCTTCTTTTCTTCTACAGTGTCCAGCTTCATCACGTCGGGCCTAACCTGATCCTCCACATCGCCTCTTTCATTGCGATGTGTGAGTGTTTCCTGGGGACCCGGCCCCACTTCGGCCTGTGGCAGAAGTATTTCCGGGTCAAGGTGCAAAAGAACTGCAGCGTAGCCGACATTCAGCTGAAGCCTAGATCCTACTTCAAGCTCGAGCTGCCCAACTCCGTGAAGAAAGTGGCATAGGGGTGGTTTCATTGCCCCGACGTGTCGACTCATGGCAGACAAATGGGGTTGCCTCCGTACTTGGATAAGCCACCTATTTGGCATCAATCTTGGGGCCTGGGTTCAGCCAGTGACGAGTCACCTGAAGTGGAAGCACTTCATTAGGAGGTGATGCGTCTAAAATGTGGCAGGCTCACCGACGAGCAAATCCTGTTGACTTGGTTGAGAGGCGCATCCAACCCCTTCAGGCATGGGTGCACCCCATGTATGAGTATGAGGGCCCACACGATGCAACCCAGTCAATGGCGGAGCCCTACGACCAACTTACACTCAAGAGGATGGATGCCTTCATGGTGAACGCGAAGGTGAAGGACATTTCAACAGTCATCCGAGTCGAGCCGTACTCCCGCACGCATCCGCCTTCCAATGTAAGTAATCGAATCCGACTGCGCTTCTTATATTTTTTCCTTGTGTCGTCCGTGCCAAGGAGCCTGGTAGATTCCACCGTCGATCCAGAGGGAGCCAGATCGGCGAGGATGGGAAGGATGAGGTTGACGACGAATCCGGCGATCTGAATGGGTGCTAGGCGGACGACGAGGAAGCCGACGACAACGATGGCCCGTTGATATTCCAGCAGACCTCAAAGAGGAGCTGCAACTCAAAGATGTTTGATTTGCGAACCCAGACACTAGCAAACACGCCAACCTTCGAGGAAGCCGACTGGAAGCACTAGCGGAGCGAAGCAATGTCGAGCTCCTCCACCATCGCGCCACCGCCAAGGAGGAAGATGTGTGTTGTCAAGGAGTTGTCGTTGGGCAAGTAAGTTGCCGAGCTTTATTCTTTTTTCATACGTTTGGTAAGTTGTAGGTTGAACCCGGTCTCATCCTCATCAAAAGCAATTTGCCCGCAGGCCGCCCAGGAGCTTGAGTGAAGGGGAGCCAACCAGCCGAAACCCACCGCACATTTTCACCAGACCGGCTGAGACGGGCTCATCGACGCAAGGTGCGTCGGCTTCCTCTACTCCCCCGGCCATGACACTGGGCGTGGAGGGCCAAGTCTTGGAGCTGCCGCCATTGCGCACCATGCCGACTCTCAAGGACATGGTGGATCTGGAGCCGGATGTAAACCCGATGGAGACGACGAAGGGTACAGAGCCAATCGTGGGCTCGACGCCAGCAAGAACGCTCGAGGCCGATCCAACCACTAACTCGAAAACGACGCCAGAGCAGCGGGAAGATGGAGCCTTGTTGCCGTTGTAGCACAGGAGGAGGCCGGCCATGGGGCGGCGACAAACTGGGAGAAGATGGTGGTGGTGTCGTCGCGATCGAGTTGTAGGGGTACTGGGGCGCTGCAAGGAGTGAGCGAGTGCCTCACCTACCTTTGGGGATCAAATTCAGTGATAAAAAAAACAAAGGAAATCATTTGAATTTGGCATGGAGTGGAATATCTTATTCATGGTGCTGGCGAGGACAAGGTCGACCCCGAGGCGGCAGGAGCCAAGCTAGCGGCTTTGCACACGCCGATCCCCGACGAAGGCGCGAAAGCGAAGGCCTTGGAAGCCCAACGCAAGGCCCTTGTGCAGGCACAACTCCGCCTATGGAGGGAGTGCGACCACCTCGCTGCCAGACAGGACAGGTGGGCAACCACCATAGAGCTCAATTGAAATCAACATCTGAATCGCATAGCAGCCACTGAGACCGCAATCTTACCAAATCAAGCCCGAGAGGCTCATACCTCTAACCTGAACGGGGAGCCCGACGACGTGATGGTCTATCGCAACCTCATGGCGGTTGCAAATCTGGCTAACAACATCCAGCTCAAGCTAGATCACCCGGTGGTTGAACAGTTCAACGGCGCCAAAGCCATGCTCAAGGCGGCGGTGGTTCAGCATGGCATGGCCAGCCAATCGCGCAACTGACTAGCCACCACCTCCGAGCTACGCATCGATGTTAGTTCTTCGTGGCCCAAGTACACTCACAACGGCAAGCTCTAACCTGTCAGGCCAGGTGTCAGCCCGAGGATCGTGCAGAGGCCGGGAGGCTGGCACCGCTTCGGGCGAAAGCCGACCGTCGCCATGTTCAACCTATCATGATCCATGACCAGCTAGGGCGACAACCGGACAGGTGGGATACCATCCAAGCTCTCCGCGCCGACAAAGCACACCAATACAGAGGGAACCCTGAGGTGCTCAGCTCGGCTTGCCTTTTAGCTGCATCCATAAGCCCACCATGCTTGATGCTTCACCTACAAGGTCCTCAAGCACCCATTCTTGAACAAATTCCAGGTGCAGAATATTCACAAGTATACATGCAATACCAAGCCGGATCACTGGATGGCCAACTACCTCACAGCCGTTAGCATGGCCGATGGCGATGAGCTAAACACGCTTCGCTACGTCCTCTGCCTAGCTGGCACGACAAGGGCCTAGCTGAACAGCCTACCAGCCAACTCAATCTACGAGTGAGAGAACTTCGAGGATGCATTCATGGCCAACTTCAAGGGCACTTACCAAAGGTCAGGCAGCCCCTATGACCTCAAAAATCGCATCCAAGAAGACAAAGAGACGATCCACCAGTACATATCATGGTGGCTCAAGAGGAACCCTCTGGAAGAGGTCTCTGACGAGCAGGTCGTCCAAGCTTTCAAGCTCGACATGTAGGACGAGCACCACAGGCATAAGCTGGCCAGGTCAAGGATCAGGACCATGAGCAAGCTCATGGACATCGCCAAACGACTACGCCACCAGCGAGGAGAACATGCGCACTGCTTGAAAGTGCACATCTGCCAAGAACTCGGACAGGGCCGACTCCCCCAGGCGAAGAGACGATTCTGAGCGCTCACGGCGCAAAGGAAACCGCAAGCGCAAGAAGAGGAACCGTCAACGCGATTAAGAGCAGCCCGTGCCAAGCCCTCACGGTGGAGGTAAAACCCTACTCCTGCTAGATTATATTGGTGGTGGCAGCCTCATATGAGAGCTATGGTGAGGTGTACAATGGAGAAATCACTAAGGACCACGTAGGTGTATCAAGATTAGATGATCTAGCCCTAGGCCTCGCTTATATATGGGGCAAGGCCTAGGTTTTACAGGGTCCAGGCCAATTACGGCTAGGTGGAGATCCTCCAAGATCGACGGGATGTCAAGAAGAGGATGTCTTAAGCTTTGCTTTAGCCTACTACTTGATCATAGCTAACACCCATTTTAAAAAGAGAGAATTCCATCTGGTGACTTTCAGTAGTGGTCAACACTCTAACCAGATCAATTTCATCCTCTCGAGAAGATTAAATACGCGTACTTGCCTAGATTGTAACGTGATACCTGGAGAGTGTTGTCCCTCGACAAAAGCTTGTGGTGGTTGACTTCCGCTTTCAGGCGTCTGTCCAACGGGATAAGAGAGCTATGAGTGAAGCAAGGGTCGGGCTTATGGCGAACTCTACTAGCATTTAAACACGAGGGAGGAGAAAGGGAAATCTATAAGATGGCCAAGATCGCAGAGAGGAAGACAAGGGATGTCAACCAAGTCAAATGCATCAAGGATGGAACAGATCAACTTCTGGTGAGGGATGAGGAGATCAAGAATAGATTGCTAGAGTATTTTGACAAATTGTTCAGTATAGAGAATGAGGACTCTGCCATCGAGGGATGTCAACCAAGTCAAAGGCATCAAGGATGGAACAGATCGACTTCCGGTGAAGGATGAGGAGATCAAGAATAGATGGTTAGAGTACTTTGACAAAATGTTCAGTCGAGAGAATGAGAGCTCTACCAATGAGCTGGACAACTCCTTCGATGATACCAACAGATGTTTGCTACGATGAATCCATGAGTCCGAGGTGAAGGATGTAAAAAGGATTAAAGGAAACAAGGAGATGGGCCCTAATTGTCTCCTCATTGAGGTGTGAAATGCCTTGGAAACATGGCGATAGTACGGCTAACTAAGCTTTTGAACCTCATTTTCGGTCAAACAAGATGCCCCAAAAATGGAGGCGAAGTATATCAGTACCAATCTTCAATAATAAGGGGATATTGAAAGTTGTACTAATTACCGTGGAATTAAGTTGATGAGCAAACAATGAAGCTATGGGAGAGAGTCACTAAGCACCGCTCAAGAAGAATGATAGCTAATCAATTTGGTTTCATGCTTGGGAGGTTGACCATGGAAGTTATTTTCTTGGTACGACAACTTATGGAGAGATACAGGTAGCAAAAGAAGGACCTGCATACGATGTTCATTGACTTGGAGAAGGCCTACAATAAGATACTGCGAAATGTCCTTTGGTGGGCCTTGGAGAAACACATAATCAGAACATAGTACATTACCCTCATCACGGACATGTACGATAATGTCGTGACAGGTGTTCAAACAAGTTATGGCGACCCTGATGACTATCCAAAAATTGGATCGCACCAAGGGTCAGCTTTGAGCCCTTATCTTTTTTACTTTGGTGATGGATGAGGTCACAAGGGATATGCAAGGAGATATCCCATGGTGTATGCTCTTTGCAAAAGATGTGGTGCTAGCCAATGATAGTCAGACAGGGGTTAATAGAAAGTTAGCTACTTCTAGGCTCAGTAGACCTAAAACTGAGTACATGACGTGCAGCTTCAGTGCTACTAGGCACGATGGGGTTAGCCTTGATGGGCAGGTGGTACCTCACAAGGACACCTTTCGAATTTGGGGTCGATGTTGCAAAAGGATGGTGATATGATGAAGATGTGAACCATCAAATCAAAACCGGATGGATGAAGCGGGCCAGGCTTCTGGCGCCCTCTGTGACGAGAGTGCCACGAAAGCTAAAAGGTGATATGTCCAACAGTTAGGTGTAGACACACAAGAAAGGATGGGGTTTGAAATGATGATATGCGTGATAGAGTTGGGGTAGCATCAACTGAGAAGCTTGTCCAACATCGTCTAAGATGGTTTGGATAGACCAAACTGACATGGGAGGAGTCCGTGAAAAGAGACATGGAATATCACCAAAGAACTAGCCATGGACAAGGGTGCCTGTTAGTTAGCTATCCACGTTTCCAAAACCATGACTAGGTTTCGAGATATTTATGGTTTCAACTGTAGCCTACCCCAACTTGTTTGGGACTTAAAGACTTTGTGGTTGTTATAGCAAAATTATATGCGTCCAATAGTTTGCTAAATCAACTAAGAATGATAGATAATCATATGGCGCGTTAGTATTGTGGTAGCACTAACAAATTTAGATCCCTACAATGTTTTGCGAAAAGGCACAAAGCACTAAAGTACAAATCAGATGTGTACTCACATTGTTTCTTTTAATAAGGCGTATAAAAGGTTCAATCTCGTTCCATGATATAAGTTGTGCATGCAACTTTACCGATGTTCTCGTTTTGTTTCTCCATAGTTATGACATCTTAGCCCACTTGCATTTATAAGAAGTACTCTCACCTACTAGTACTTCGATGATTTCAGATGTATTTATGTATGGATACTTGGATAGTCGGTAGTTTTCTGCACTCTTTTTCTTAGTTTCATAACCTCATTGATCCTTGTGCTAACTCAAAATACGCTCTTTTTCTTAGTTTCATAACCTCATTGATCCTTGTGCTAACTCAAAATACGCCTTATAACTTGGAACGAAGCGAGTGATGATGAAACAAAGAAAACTTACTAATCTTGCGACCACTTTCTTTCCATGTTCTCCCCCGTTATCATGAACATCTTTAAGTGATCCAGGAAGAACCTTCCAAAACTCATTCACAAATTCTCCACCCTTGCGTTTGCTATTTTGCAGGATGTCATTTGATAGATACAGGAATGACACTTTCTTATCCTTTGTTGCATTATTAAACTGCTTCTCCCATGTGTCGACGATTCTTCTGGCTCTCTTCCGGTGAAAAACACACCAATGTGAAAGTGCTACTTAAGAGTTCAGGAATACAAAAGACAGCTACTGCAATATGACTGAAAGGGGGAAAAAATGCTGAATTCTCAAATTTAAATCTATAGCTGTCATCTGAATATTTGTATTCTAGAAAACTGATTACATCAAAAGTACAAAAGTTAAATAAACCACAAAACTGATTACAACGTGATAAAATGAGCAATTATCCACACCCAGAAAATAATGACAGTTACCAGTAAAAAAATATCTGTTCAAAAAGAGGTGTACTTTCAATTAATCTAACGTAACCGCCATATGATGTGCACAGAACAGTAATGGAACACAATACTTTGGAGAGGTACACATATGAAAAACATAGCAAACCAGAACAGGTAGGTAATTAGCTGGTCACAAACTACATAGGCCCCATTCTAATCTGGATAACAGACCAACCAATGTAGATTCCCATTAGAAAATGGCCTAACGCTTCCAATCATCTTATTCTACTTTGACAATTAATGTTCTTGAACACTACATACCTAGAAGCAGAATTAGGACACAGACCCACACCCACACCCGGTCACCCCCACAGACCCAAAAAACAAAAGCAACATTACACAGAAAAGTAGGGATTTACAATAACTTAGCAAACTTAGTTGTTTATTAGTTCCGCAAGATTTGGTTACAAGTTTGAGATGATGTAGTGTATCATACAATTTTCAGGGCTACGCTTCCTCCCATAAGATGAAAGCACAAAGACGTCGAGAAAGACATGTAAGCTACCTTTTTCATGGTAAATATAGGAAGGCATCCACATGATGAATGTCTACGTCTTTCGTAAAACTCATTAAGTTCCCCTTGTAGCAGTAGTTGTCACTTGTGGTTAATTCAAGGGACGATAGTGCGTGATATGGTCTAACTAACTGGTTAAATGCTCAATATGAGGATAGTGTCACGATGTCCAAAAGTTAAGTTGCTTTGCAAATACAACCTTGGTGATAAATAAAAGAAATACCATCAGAATAGCGACCCCACAAAGATCATTCAAACTAACAAAGTCACAAAAATATATGAGTATAGACATACAAATACCCCAACAGCAACAGTCAGAAGAAAATAATTTCGTAGTTAAAAAAGTAAAAAACTCATGTCTTCGTTTCGTTCTGTAAAAGAGGATGTGATATAATTCGTTCTGTTCACTCTTCCTCCAAACAAAATGCTCAAAATTCGCTGAATTGAGCATGAGAAAAATAATATCCCAACTACCAGAGTCCCAGACAAACGATAAGATAGTATCGTGCTGTAATATATAGTCCTAACAGTTCTTGCCATCATATCATCTGCCATTCCCTAAGGGTAATGCCCTCAAAAGATAATGGAAACAACTTTGTGCTATGACTCTCAGAAAAGCAAGGAAACCAAGAGTTGACAGTCAGAACGCAAGTACATTACAAACTTAAATTGTGCTCAATACTTTGTCAATATGGCACAAAACAAATTCAAAATCAATACTTTGTCATGGACTCATGTTATACATCTAAAATGCAGCAAAAACAGCACCAATTTTCCTCATAAAAGTGCGAGAAATATATCAACCAAGAGAACAATCCACAAGCTCCGGAAAAGTATGTCAGAATGCAATTATATTCTATGCGTCACTAGCTTAACCACAAGAAGCAGACTACTCGTGTGAACCAGGTCACAAACAGACTACTGACAATAGGCATCCTGTGATGCAGAAACAAGGTGGAAAAGCCAAATCTTTCCAAATGGGATCTCATGGGTCAGTCCTACCCATCCACATTGTAATTTAGGGCTTCACTTGCCCAATACCACATCAATCCAAGTAACAAGAGCACGCTAGGCTATCATATGCAGGTGTGCATGAAATTAACCAATGGAAACAAGGATACTCTGGATGCTAGCCGCCGAGCTGTTGAGTTTATTTAGCTTCTCGGCAAGCCCCTTCTCGCTGAAAGAGCCGCCGCCGCCGCTGGTCTCCGCCTTCGCATCCGCCTTCGTGCCCGCCATCGCGAAGATTCCGCCTAACCCCGTGTCAGGTCCGGTCCTTCGCTGACCCGCCGAAACCCTAGAGAAATTTACGCTTCAAACAATCAGGGCGCAGAACAATCGGAAAAGGATCTCGAAAGTAATCAGGAATTTGGAGGATTGCGGTGAAAGATTACAGGTCGGAGATTTGGGGGGAGAGGTGAATACCCGAGTTGCGACCTCCTGAGCTTGAATTTGCCGCCGGCGAGGAGAGGGGGAGTGGGGAAGGGGGGTAGGGGGAACACGAGAGGGTTTCCTCTGGTTTTGGGGGATGGTTTTTTCGTTGTTGTTTTTATTTTTCTGGGTATGCGTATGCTGCTTACGGAAATCAGGCCTTGATGTGAGTAACTATTATTGTGGGGTTTCTTCTGTAATTTAAAATTATACTGAAATATAAGGTCTTATGTAACGTATGATATATGAAACTTTTTTTTGAATAACAAACACGCTGCTATTATATTGCTTGATAGATGTCGATCATTCGAAGTTGTCGTTGGAATCAACCAAACAAATTATAACAATGTGAAATCCGAAATATATAAATATCTAATGATGTATTTCGACAAATAAAACTACACTATAGCATTTTTATGTATCTGCTCGTAATTGACACACGTCACTTAATAATTGAGTACAAATACAAAGAAATGAATACTTCATAGATAGAAACATTCGGTCAATATTATCATATGAAGTGAGAGGGGTGATGGAACAAGATTGGCTTTACTTCTCGACTTTTACTCAGGAGTTCGGTTACAATATGTTTTATAAAAAATTTTAATGTTTCATGATTTCAACTCTCTATGATAGATATCTCATTTAGTGTTTTTTCAAGAGGGGAGTTACTTTGTATTCTGACGATGTTTTCTCAAATTTTGGCTTGAGATAACCGAGACTAATTCTTTTTGAAGAAAAAAATTGTGCAGAGAATCAAATCTATATCTATACCTAATAATAAAAGAAGGTGTGTTTATCTAAACTTTTTGCTTCGGTCATCCATATTATAAGTTTTCTTTCGTCCAAAATTAATGATTCGTTTTTTTGCAGTTTTTGAGCCTTACATGTTGTTGTTATAGGTGTTTGGGCCACGGTGCCACTATTGGACCTCGACGCCATGGTGATATTTTTTCACCTCGAAAGAAAAACTACAAGAGATCCAGTGATGGAACTCCCGATCTCCCAACCAGTTTCTAACACGGCAACCAACTCAACCACATCATGCTCGCGTGTAGAAAATAGGATTCCTTTTCCTATAAAATTGTAGCACCTCACTCCCTTACATCCTATCCCACCTTTTTATATAGGTCTGCAATCCAAAATCAATAAACAGCCTCAAAAATTAATATTGATCGGAAGGGAATCAAGTAAAAAAGGAGATCTATGTTAATACAACAGAGAAAGAACAAAAAAAGGTGGCCCCAAACAGGGATCACGTCTTGAAAGAAAATGGACCGAACGAAGTCTACGAAGGGCAAGTTAATGGACGGAACAAGGCTACAAGGGCAAGTTATATAGTGAAATCATGGGAGGAGATTGGATAAAGGAAGAGCAATCTTAGAAAAAGGAAGAGACCGGATGAGATTTAAAAACGGAAAAAGAAAATCCCGATCGAATCTTTGTGCCAGCGGTAGTGCTTCAACAAGCAGTGAGAAGGCTCAACAGAAGAGCGCGCAAGAGACAGCAGGCGGGCATCTCGCCCTAGCAGCAGCTGCTGCTCTGATTTGTGTGTGGCTACATAATGATCTATTCAAACAATCTTCAGGCCCATAATTGAATGCTTGGTATGACGGTTCTCCATGCATATGAACATATCACGTAATTGTTTCCACTAATATTCTTCTATTCTTAAAGTAAGGGGTGCTTCTTCATTTCTTATTCATTGCTTGAAATTGCCTATACAGTTAAAGAAAATTACACACTATGTCATTGTTAAATAGAAAGAAAAAAACGCTTTGACCCTCCTCTTGATTTTTCCATCCCTTGAATCTTCCTCCCCCGATCCTGCCTCATTCCTCATGTGTGCCGCTCGGCGAGACGCCATTTACAAAAAGTTATTCGAGTGGTAAATTAATTTTGTATGCACGGGACTTTTTATTAGTTATAAGAAACAGCTCACAGAATCAGCTCCTCTCTGACAAAAACAAGAGCCCTTCTCGAACGAAGAGACACTAGTTTTTCATATCATAATTAAAATACTCTTTTCCTTCAAAAATGTAGTGCATGTTTCTTTAAAGTCAAACATGTCAACATTATAGACCGGACGGAGTACCATATTTTCGAATGCGAATGTGAAGTTTGGCACAGATCAACGTTTTACGTGGATTACATGGTGTGGCTTGATCTAGTCCATTCAGAAAACAAACGAGTAGTATCAGATTGCCCTGGAATTTGTATACAAAGTTTCATCGAATTTGTTGCATCTGGCTGGCTACCTAACTACGAGTATACAACAAAAATGGAACTAGCTACGAGTACTCGTGCGCGCGCTGGAGCGCCGCCAGATGCTGCTCCGTGGCGCGTAGCGACGGAAGTTTCACCGTGCATGGAGGAGCGAGGTAGTCGCCGGATGCGCGGCCGGAGAAGAGGATGCTCGGGACGCCGTCCGCGTCGACTCCCTGCCGGTACAGCCGCTGCCCGGCAGCGAAGTCGCCGAGCAGCTGGTACGAGGTCGCGGAGCCATCCATGGCCAAGCACAGCTCGTCGTTACCTGATCGATGCGCCATAGCTTCGTCGGAATTGGGAGGTTCAAATCAATTAAGTAAACTCGATCGTGGTGGGTGAGGATGACGTACATGCCGCCAGCTCCTTCTGGGTGCGGTAGAGGAAGCTGAGCACGGCGGCGACCTCGTCCCGGAATCGAGAGAAGGGCCCTTGGTCGTCGTCGTCCTCGAGGCGCAGGCGGCGGAGCTTGCAGAGGCCTTCCCCGAGCTCCATCATGGCGCCGCGGTGGTTCTGGTTGAAGAGGTGGTGGAAGCCTACGGCGCACTGGAGGACGCCGTGGAGGAGCGTCCGACCGGGGTCCTCGGCGCTGTACCAGAGTTCCTCTACCACGTCGTGGCACGCGTGGTACTCCCCGCCGTTGAATAGCGCCACCGCTGCATCGAACCCAGCCAGCTCCTCGTCGTCCTCATCGTCATCGGGAGCCGGGCGCTCTCCCCGCGCGCTGAGCAGGCGCCGGCGACAGCGCAGGCCGGCGCCTCGCCGGCGGATGGTCCGCCGGTTGAAACGATGGAGAACGTATGGGCGAGCGAAGGCGGCCGCCGCGGCCGGCGAGCCGATATGCGCGCGGGACAGCGGCGCCAGGACGTCCATGCCGGAGACGGGGTGAGAGGCCGCCACCGCCAGAGAAAGAAAGCAAAGGCTCGTGTCACGGCACACGGCAACGGTGCCGTGTCATTTGTGGACGGCGGCGACAGCGCCGGTCAACCACACAAGAGTGCCCGTCTGAAAGAAAAAAAACTGAAAGAGCGAAAATATCTAACAGCTGGCCCACTGAAAAAGATTTTTTTAACGAAAACTAGGGACTTCATATAAAAAAGAAATAGACACCGTAACACGAGAGCAACTAGTTGACGAACGCTTTAAAAAAAAACTAGTTGACGAGCGCTCCTTCGCAAGCCTCACAATGATCAGCACCATTTTATATAAAAAAACACGCATTTTTTTCTTTTGCGAGAGTCACGGTTTTTGCTTCCACGCGAGAGTCACGGCTGTGCCTCTCGAAAACGAGAAAACGCGTTTTTTGTTTTTTTTTCTTTCGCAAGAGGCATGGTGTTCTTTCGCGAGAGTCACGGCCGTGCCTCTCGAAAATGGAAAAAATGAGTTTTTTGTTTTCCCCTTTCGTGAGAGTCGCGGTTGTGCTTTTGCGAGCCGTGCCTCTCGAAACAAAAAAACGCGTTTTTTGTTTTTCTTTGTTTCACGATAGGCACGGTTTTGCTTTCGCGAGGGACATGGTTGTGCTTTCGCGAGATGCATGGCCATGCCTCCTCGGAAACGAAAAAGAATGCATTTTTTTCTTCCGTGAGAGAAACGATTTTGTTTTCGCTAGAGGCACGATTGTGATTTCGCGAGAGGCATGTGCGGCCTCTTTCAAAAAGGAAAAACACCGTGCTTCCGGTTCAGTTCTTGTCGTCCATTTTTTTTGTGAAAAAAAATTCGTCAAAATCTATCAACATAGGATCTATTTTTAAAAATCTCGATGTGATGAATCCAACGATGAAAATGATTCTAAATTTGGACGCACGATTTAATAGATAAAACGTTTTGAATAAACGGATCTACGAAAAAAGAGAAAAAACTTCTAGGTTGTGACAAGTGGCGCACATGCAAAGCGCCACTTGTTACAACCTAAAAAGGTAAGAATGATCTTTGCAATGAGTACTCCTCAATTAGTGATTTCGCGATAACACCCAAACTCGAAGGAAATCGTGACATCGATCAAATCGAACGACATCATTGGCACTAGGAAGGAGTTCATAACGAACGATTTCTTCATGCGATCTATTTCTACTGGCCCAACAGACACGAACCAGTCGGCCCAAAAATAAAGAAGGCCACAGCGATAGAGAAATGTTTTCTACTAGAAAAACATAGGAAAAACATATTACAAAAAAGACATGGCAAAATGGCAAGGCAAAAGTGCTTGCCATGGAATTTTTTTTCAAAAGTGTTTTGCCCTAGCAAACTAAATGCTGCATACTCTTTTGCCATCATATCAATCCATACATGCAACATGACTTTGTCAACTTTTCTCCTAATCTTTTAGCATTTTATCTTTGAAATTTACTTTTTTTTGCAAAAGTAGCCATTTTTTTAGCACATGGCAGTATGCTATTCAAAGTTCATAGCAAAATTTAATTTGTGTTGCAAAAAAGTTAGAAAAAATACATGGCAAAACTTAGTTTATATCAATGGCAAATCTATTGCATGTGTTATGGCATTTTTGTACTGATCACAAGAATATCCTGAAGGAAATATGCCCTAGAGGCAATAATAAAGTTATTATTTATTTCCTTATATCATGATAAATGTTTATTATTCATGCTAGAATTGTATTAACCGGAAACATAATACATGTGTGAATACATAGACAAACATATAGTCACTAGTATGCCTCTACTTGACTAGCTCATTAATCAAAGATGGTTATGTTTCCTAACCATAGACATGTGTTGTCATTTGATTAATGGGATCACATCATTAGGAGAATGGTGTGATTGACATGACCCATTCCGTTAGCCTAGCACTTGATCGCTTAGTATATTGCTATTGCTTTCTTCATGACTTATACATGTTCCTGTAACTATGAGATTATGCAACTCCGTTTATCGGAGGAACACTTTGGTGCTACCAAACGTCACAACGAATCGGGTGATTATAAAGGAGTACTACAGGTGTCTCCAAAGGTACATGTTGGGTTGGCGATTTCGAGATTAGGTTTTGTCACTCCGATTGCTCGGAGAGGTATCTCTAGGCCTTCTCGGTAATACACATCACATAAGCCTTGCAAGCATTGCAACTAATAAGTTAGTTGTGAGATGATGTATTACGGAACGAGTAAAGAGACTTGCCGTAACGAGATTGAACTAGGTATTGGATACCGACGATCAAATCTCGGGCAAGTAACATACCGATGACAAAGGGAACAACGATGTTGTTATGCGGTTCGACCGATAAAGATCTTCGAGAATATGTAGGAACCAATATGGGCATCCAGGTTCCGCTATTGGTTATTGACCGAGAATAGTTCTAGGTCATGTCTACATAGTTCTCGAACCCGTAGGGTCCGCACGCTTAACGTTACGATGACAGTTTATTATGAGTTTATAAGTTTTGATGTACCGAAGTTTGTTCGGAGTCCCGGATGTGATCACGGACATGACGAGGAGTCTCGAAATGGTCGAGACATAAAGATCGATATATTGGAAGCCTATGTTTGACTTGGAAGGTTCCGGATGTAAACGGATTTTACCGGAACACCGGGGGGTTACGGAACCCTCCCGGGGGGTCAATGGGCCTTGATGGGCCATAAGGGAGAAGAGGAGGGCCGGCCAGGGCAGGCCGCGCGCCCCCTCCCCCTCTAGTCCGAATAGGACAAGGAGAGGGGGCGGCGCCCCCCTCCCTCTTCCCCCTTCCCCAAGACCTAATCCAACTAGGAAGGGGAGTCCTACTCCCGGTGGGAGTAGGACTCCTCCAGGCGCGCCTCCCTAGGGCCGGCCGCACCCCCCTTGCTCCTTTATATGAGGCGGGGGCACCCATGACACACAAGTTGATCTACGGATCGTTCCTTAGCCGTGTCGGTGCCCCTCCACCATATTCCACCTCGGTCATATCGTCGCGGAGTTTAGGCGAAGCCTGCGCCGTGGAGCATCATCATCGCCACCACGCCCGTCGTCGACGGAACTCATCCCCGACGCTTTCTTTGGATCGGAGCCCGGGATCGCCATCGAGCTGAACGTGTGCTGAACTCGGAGGTGCCGTGCGTTCGGTACTTGGATCGGTCGGATCGTGAAGACGCACGACTACATCAACCGCGTTGTTATAACGCTTCGCCACGGTCTTTGAGGGTACGTGGACATACACTCTCCCTCTCGTTGCTATGCCATCACCATGATCTTGCGTGTGCGAGGAAATTTTTGAAATTACTACTTTCCCCAACAAGTGGCATCCGAGCCTGGTTTTATGCGTTGATGTCATATGCACGAGTAGAACACAAGTGAGTTGTGGGCGATATAAGTCATACTGCTTACCAACATGTCATACTTTGGTTCAGCGGTATTGTGAGATGAAGCGGCCGGACCGACATTACGCCAGACGCTTACGCGAGACTGGTTTCACCGCTTCAAGCACTCGTTGCTTAAAGGTGACCGCGGTGTCTCTCTCTCTCACTTTAGTTGAACTGAGTGTGGCTACGCCCGGTCCTTGCGAAGGTTAAAACAACACCAACTTGACAAACTATCGTTGTGGTTTTGATGCGTAGGTAAGAACGGTTCTTGCTCAGCCCGTAGCAGCCACGTAAAATTTGCAACAACAAAGTAGAGGACGCCTAACTTGTTTTTGCGGGGCATGTTGTGATGTGATATGGTCAAGACGTGATGCTATATTTTATTGTATGAGATGATCATGTTTTGTAACCGAGTTATCGGCAATTGGCGAGGAGCCATATGGTTGTCGCTTATTGTATGAAATGCAACGCCATGTAATTGCTTTACTTTATCACTAAGCGAGAGCGATAGTCGAGAAGCAATAGTTGGCGAGACGACAACGATGCTACGATGGAGATCAAGGTGTCGCGCCGGTGGACGATGGTGATCACGACGGTGCTTCGGAGATGGAGATCACAAGCACAAGATGATGATGGCCATATCATATCACTTATATTGATTGCATGTGATGTTTATCCTTTATGCATCTTATTTTGCTTTGATTGACGGTAGCATTATAAGATGATCTCTCACTAAATATCAAGAAGTGTTCTCCCGAGTATGCACCGCTGCGAAAGTTCTTCGTGGCCGAGACACCACGTGATGATCGGGTGTGATAGGCTCTACGCTCAAATACAACGGTGAAAAACAGTTGCACACGCGAATACTCAGTCAAACTTAACGAGCCTAGCATATACAGATATGGCCTCGAGCACGGAGACCGAAGGTCGAACGTGAATCATATAGTAGATATGATCAACATAGTGATATTCACCATTGAAACTACTCCATCTCACGTGATGATCGGACATGGTTTAGTTGATTTGGATCACGTAATCACTTAGATAACTAGAGAGATGTCTATCTAAGTGGGAGTTCTTTAGTAATATGATTAATTAAACTTAAATTTATCATGAACTTAGTACCGATAGTATTTTGCTTGTCTATGTTTATTGTAGATAGATGGCTCGTCTTTGTTGTTCCGTTGAATTTTAATGCGTTCCTTGAGAAAGCAAAGTTGAAAGATGATGGTAGCAATTACACGGATCGGGTCCGTAATCGAGGATTATCCTCATTGCTGCACGTAAGAATTACGTCATGGAAGCACCGCTGGGTGCGCCTGCTGCCGATGCAACCGACGACGTTAAGAACGTCTGGCGAGCAAAGCCGATGACTACTCGATAGTTTAGTGTGCCATGCTTTACGGCTTAGAACCGGGCCTTCAACGACGTTTTGAACGTCATGGAGCATATGAGATGTTCCAGAGTTGAAGTTAATATTTCAAGCAAATGCCCGGATTTAGAGATATGAAGTCTCCAATAAGTTCTATAGCTGCAAGATGGAGGAAAATAGTTACATCGGTGAACACATACTCAAAATGTCGGGTATAATAATCACTTGATTCAACTGGGAGTTAATCTTCACGATGATAGTGTCATTGATGAATTCCTCAATCACGCCACCAAGCTACAAGAGCTTCGTGATGAACTATAATATGCAAGGGATGGACAAGTCTATTCGAGCTCTTCGCAATGCTAAAAGCCGCGGAGGTAGAAATAAAAAGGAGCATCAAGTGTTGATGGTTAACAAGACCACCAGTTTCAAGAAAAGGGCAAAGGGAAGAAGAAGGAACTTCAAGAAGAACAGCAAACAAGTTGCTGCTCAAGAGAAGAAACCCAAGTCCGGACCTATGCCTGAAACTCGAGTGCTTCTCGCAAGCGACCGACCTCGAAGCGGAACTGCCCCAAGTATTTGGCGGATAAGAAGGATGGCAAGGTGAACAAAGGTATATGTGATATACATGTTATTGATGTGTACCTTACTAATACCGCAGATAGTACCAGGTATTTGATCTCGGTTCATTGCTAATATTTGAAACTCAAACAGAACTACGGATTAAGCGAAGATTGGCTAAGGACGAGGTGATGATGCGCGTGGGAAATGGTTCCAAAGTCGATGTGATCGCGGTCGGCACGCTACCTCTACATCTACCATCGGGATTAGTTTTAGACCTAAATAATTGTTATTTGGTGCCAGCGTTAAGCATGAACATTATATCTGGATCTTGTTTGATGCGAGACGGTTATTCATTTAAGTCAAGAGAATAATGGTTGTTCTATTTATATGAATAATATCTTTTATGGTCATGCACCCTTGAAGAGTGGTCTATTTTATTGAATCTCGATAGTAGTAATACACATATTCATAGTGTGGAAACCAAAAGATACAGAGTTGATAATGATAATGCAACTTATTTGTGGCATCGCCGTTTGGGTCATATCGGTGTAAACGCATGAAGAAACTCCATCTTGATGGACTTTTGGAATCACTTGATTATGAATCACTTGGTACTTGCGAACCGTGCCTCATGGGCAAGATGACTAAAACGCCGTTCTCCGGAACTATGGAGCGAGCAAAGGATTTGTTGGAAATCATACATACCGATGTTTGTGGTCCAATGAATGTTGAGGCACTTGGCGGGTATCGTTATTTTCTCACCTTCACAGATGATTTGAGCAGATATGGGTATATCTACTTAATGAAACATAAGTCTGAAACATTTGAAAAGTTCAAGGAATTTCAGAATGAAGTGGAGAATCATCGTAACAAGAAAATAAAATTTCTACGATCTGATCGTGGAGGAGAATATTTGAGTTACGAGTTTGGTGCGCACTTGAAACAATGCGGAATAGTTTCGAGCTCACGCCACCGGAACACCACAACGAAATGGTGTGTCCGAACGTCAGAATCGTCGTGCTTTACTAGATATGGTGCGCTCTATGATGTCTCTTCTGATTTACCGCTATCGTTTTGGGGTTATGCTTTAGAGACGGCCGCATTCACGTTAAATAGAGCACCATCAAAATCCGTTGAAACGACACCTTATGAACTATGGTTTAGCAAGAAACCAAAGTTGTCGATCTTAAAGTTTGGGGCTGCGATGCTTATGTGAAGAAACTTCAACCAGATAAGCTCGAACCTAAATCGAGAAATGTGTCTTCATAGGATACCCAAAGGAGACTATTGGGTACACCTTCTATCACAGATCCGAGGGCAAGATTTTCGTTGCTAAATTCGGATCCTTTCTAGAAAAGAGTTTCTCTCGAAAGAAGTGAGTGGGAGGAAAGTAGAACTTGATGAGATAATCAGATTTGTTCCCTTATTGGAAAATAGTTCATCACAAGAACCGGTTCTGTGACAACTACACCAATAAGTGAGGAAGCTAATGATATTGATCATGAAACTTGAGATCAAGTTTCTACCGAACTACGAGGTCAACTAGAGTAAGATCCGCACTGAGTGGTACGGTAATCCTATTCGGAAGTCATGTTACTTGACCATGGCGAACCTACAAACTATGAAGAAGCGATGGTGAGCCCAGATTCGCAAAATGGTGGAAGCCATGAAATCTGAGATGGGATCCATGTATGAGAACAAAGTATGGACTTTGGTTGACTTGCCGATGATCGGCAAGCCATTGAAAATAAATGGATCTTTAAGAAGAAGACCGACGCCGATGGTAATGTAACTGTCTATAAAGCTCGACTTTTTGCGAAAGGTTTTGACAAGTTCAAGGGGTTGACTACGATGAGACTTTCTCACCAGAGCGATGCTTAAGTCTGTCCGAATCATGTTAGCAATTGCTGCATTTTATGATTATGAAATTTGGCAAATGGATGTAAAAACTGCATTCTTGAATGGATTTCTAGAAGAAGAGTTGTATATGATGCAACCAGAAGGTTTTGTTGATCCAAAGGGTGCTAACAAAGTGTGCAAGCTCCAATGATCAATTTATGGTCAGTGCAAGCCTCTCGGAGTTGGAATAAACGCTTTGATAGTGTGATCAAAGCATATGGTTTTATATAGACTTTTGGAGAAGCTCAGATTTACAAGAAAGTGAGTGGGAGCTCAGTAGCATTTACGATATTATATGTGGACGATATATTATTGATTGGAAATGATATAGAATTTCTGGATAGCATAAAAGGATACTTGAATAAAAGTTTTTCAATGAAAGACCTCGGAGAAGCTGCTTACATATTGGGCATCAAGATCTATAGAGATAGATCAAGACGCTTAATTGACTTTCACAAAGCACATACCTTGATAAAGTTTTGAAAAAGTTCAAAATGGATCGAGCAAAGAAAGGTTTTTACCAGTTACAAGGTGTGAAATTGAGTCGACTCAATGCCCGACCACAGCAGAAGATAGAGAGAAAATGAAAGATGTTCCTATGCTTCAGCCATAGGCTCTATCATGTATGCAATGCTGTGTACCAAACACTGGCGTATGCTTAGCAATAAGCTTGGCGGGAAGGTACCAAAGTAATCCAGAGTGGATCATCGGACAGCGGTCAAGAACATCTGAAATACGAAAAAGACTAAGGATATGTTTCTCGATATGGAGGTGACAAAGAGCTAGTCGTAAATGGTTACGCCGATGCAAGCTTTGACATCGATCCGGACGATTCTAAATCGCAAACCGGATACGTGTTTTTATTAAACGGTGGAGCCGTCATTTGGTGCGATTCTAAACAAAGCGTCGTGGCGGGATCTACATGTGAAGCGGAGTACATAGCTGCTTCGAAGTAGCAAATGAAGGAGTCGGATGAAAGAGTTCATTTCGATCTAGGTGTCATACCTAGTGCATCGGGACCAATGAAGATCTTCGTGACAATCTTGGTGCAATTGCCTTGGCAAAGGAATCCAGATTTCACAAGAGGACCAAGCATATCAAGAGACGCTTCAATTCCATTTGGGACCAAGTCCAAGTGGGAGACATAGAGATTTGCAAGATACATACGGATCTGAATGTTGCGACTGCTGACTAAGCCCCTTTCACGAGCAAAACATGATCAGCACCAAGACTCCATGGGTGTTAGAATCATTCTTGTGTAATCTAGATTATTGACTCTAGTGCAAGTGGGAGATCAAGGAAATATGCCCTAGAGGCAATAATAAAGTTATTATTTATTTCCTTATATCATGATAAATGTTTATTATTCATGCTATAATTGTATTAACCGGAAACATAATACATGTGTGAATACATAGACAAACATATAGTCACTAGTATGCCTCTACTTGACTAGCTCATTAATCAAAGATGGTTATGTTTCCTAACCATAGACATGTGTTGTCATTTGATTAATGGGATCACATCATTAGGAGAATGGTGTGATTGACATGACCCATTCCGTTAGCCTAGCACTTGATCGCTTAGTATATTGCTATTGCTTTCTTCATGACTTATACATGTTCCCGTAACTATGAGATTATGCAACTCCCGTTTACGGTGGAACACTTTGGTGCTACCAAACGTCACAACGAATCGGGTGATTATAAAGGAGTACTACAGGTGTCTCCAAAGGTACATGTTGGGTTGGCGATTTGAGATTAGGTTTTGTCACTCCGATTGTCGGAGAGGTATCTCTAGGCCTTCTCGGTAATACACATCACATAAGCCTTGCAAGCATTGCAACTAATAAGTTAGTTGTGAGATGATGTATTACGGAACGAGTAAAGAGACTTGCCGGTAACGAGATTGAACTAGGTATTGGATACCGACGATCAAATCTCGGGCAAATAACATACCGATGACAAAGGGAACAACGTATGTTGTTATGCGGTTTGACCGATAAAGACCTTCATAGAATATGTAGGAACCAATATGGGCATCCAGGTTCCGCTATTGGTTATTGACCGAGAATAGTTCTAGGTCATGTCTACATAGTTCTCGAACCCGTAGGGTCCGCACGCTTAACGTTACGATGACAGTTTATTATGAGTTTATAAGTTTTGATGTACCGAAGTTTGTTCGGAGTCCCGGATGTGATCACGGACATGACGAGGAGTCTCAAATGGTCGAGACATAAAGATCGATATATTGGAAGCCTATGTTTGGACTTCGGAAGGTTCGGATGTAAACGGGATTTTACGGAACACCGGGGTTCTGGAACCCTCCCGGGGTCAATGGGCCTTGATGGGCCATAAGGGAGAAGAGGAGGGCCGCCGGGGCAGGCCGCACGCCTCCCTCTAGTCCGAATAGGACAAGGAGAGGGCGCCTCCTCTTCCCCTTCCCCAAGACCTAATCCAACTAGGAAGGGGGAGTCCTACTCCGGTGGGAGTAGGACTCTCCAGCGCCGCCTCCCTAGGGCCGCCCGCCCCCCTTGCTCCTTTATATACGAGGCGGGGGCACCCCATGACACACAAGTTGATCTACGAATCGTTCCTTAGCGTGTGCGGTGCCCCTCCACCATATTCCACCTCGGTCATATCGTCGCGGAGTTTAGGCGAAGCCTGCGCCGGTGGAGCATCATCATCGCCACCACGCCGTCGTCTTGTGGAACTCATCCCCGACGCTTTCTTTGGATCGGAGCCCGGGATCGCCATCGAAATGAACGTGTCTGAACTCGGAGGTGCCGCGTTCGGTACTTGGATCGGTCGGATCGTGAAGACGCACGACTACATCAACAGCGTTGTTATAACGCTTCGCTTACGGTCTCACGAGGGTACGTGGACATACACTCTCCCCTCTCGTTGCTATGCCATCACCATGATCTTGCGTGTGCGTAGGAAATTTTTTGAAATTACTACGTTCCCCAACATATCCATGGCAAGAAACACATTGTTTTTGTAATGAAAAAGAACAAGAAAAATTTACCATGATCAGAAAAATAAAAAAATCCATGGTAAAATTGCAACATATTTGCCATGTTATGTTTAACTAAAATTGCCATGGTTCGTAAAAATAAATTTGCCATTGGTCCATGATTTTTTTTGCCATGTAGTATGGCAAAATCTATTGCATGTGCTATAGCATTTTTATACTCAACACACACACACACACACACACACACACACACACAATACCCGTGGCAAAACAAACATGAAATTGCTTATGAACCAAACAAAATTTGCAATGCCCAAAAAATTCAAAATTGCCATGGTTAAAAAAATGCGATAAATCACCACGATCCATTAAAAAACTATATTTGCCACGGTGTGTGATCTAAATTTCCCAGTGTGGATTAAATTTGCCATAGTCTATATAATACATTTGCTGGTAGATTGTGAAAACAGTGGCAAATTTGAGGGATTTGTTCTTACAAGGCAAAACAGTGCTACAGCTTTTTTGGCATGGCAACAAGTTGTAGTGGTGACATGGCAAAATCTATATTAGATGCATGGCAAAAACTATAAAATCTTTTTTGGCATGGCAAATAGATTAACAAATTTGCCATGGTAAAAAAATATGTTTATGGCATGGTAAAAGTTGTAGTGGTGACATGGCAAAAGCAATATTTTAGGCATGGAAAAAAGCTAAGAAATATTTTTTGCCATGGCAAAAACGGTGCTAAATTTTTTGCAATGGCAAAACAGTCCTAATTTTTTTGCCATGGCAAAAAGCTTAGCAAATTTGCATGGTAAATAATGTGTTTATGGCAAGGCATAAAGTTTTAGACATGACAAAAGCTATATTAGAAGCATGGCAAGAGCTATAAAATCTTTTTTGGCATGGCAAATAGATTGCCAAAATTTGCGATGGTAAAAATTAGAGGTAATATCATCCGGAGTCACAGGACTTGCATCGCATGTTCAGTTTGGTGCTAGAACTTTAAAAATATGGTTTTGTGGTCACCTAACTTCACTGAAGCATGCATATACGGTCACAATATGCTGAAAAAGTCAACCACAGGTTAATATGTCTAAAACCAATAACTAACTTACATATTATTTTCAAGGAAGTTAACTAACTTTTTATTTTTACTGGAAGACAACACATGCGGCCCATTTGCACGCACTATTCTTTAAAGATATTTGTAAAAAAAGTATAAAGTTATTTTCAATTGTTTATGTGTTAAGTATATTATAAATACAGATGATGATTAGTAAATATAAGCCTCTGTATGAAATATTTGGTAAAACGTAAGTAATAAATACATTTAAGATATTTGTAAACCATGAGTATTAAAATTAAGTTCAAATATTTGTGTGTTAAAATAATATACATACAAACCATGATTAGTAAATAAACATTTAAAAATAAACCGTGTATTATATAAAATATATTAAGTTAATATGGACATTGAAAATATTTACTAAATAAATATGTTTACTAAATAAATATGTTTAATGAATCCAAAATTATAAACTTGTAGCTTATATTTAAACTATACAAAATGATGAATATAACCATTTACTGAATGTTTATGAAATTCACTTGTGTATAATTTTTACTCATGACTTATATTCTAAAAGTTTATATGAATTAAATACTAGCCACGATGCAATGTCCATATTAATAGTTTAATATTTAAATAATGAATATTTTTAATCATGCAAAAATTGAATTACACAAATGTGCGATAATTATTGAAATGTTTGTATAATTTAAATAATATTTTTGAAATATAATTATGAAAACAGAATATGTAATACACAAATTTATATAACACACTAGTTTATATAATACTTAGGTTTATAAAATATTTGGTAAATGGTTTTTAGGGGTAAAGCCATTTATATAAAAACATGTGAAAAATATGTAACAAACACATTTATATAACACACATCTATACCAATATAAAAGGACCCAAAGGGGCATATTCAATTAATCTCGGCCATCAAATCATGTTAATCCAACGACCTAGAGTGCTTCAATGTCGAGCGCTCAACACGTTTAGCGTACAGTTAATTTCATGCCAAAAATAGTGCTAATCACATAATAACACATAAATAATAACCTACTTAATATCCGTGTGCACTTAATATACTTCCAAATTAACGTGCATTGCACGTACACATTGACTAGTGTTTTACAAATGTCTTAAAAACGTAGTGCGCCCAAAATGGACAGAAATATATGCAGTACATTAATCTCCACATGTGTTACGTTTGAGTACATAGGAGTTCGTTATGGAGATTAGACATACTTAACTGGTGGTGAAAAGGCTAGAGCATTTTGTGTTAAAAGAGAAGGCCGTGTGTCCTAGGGTTCCTTTTTTTTTCTCTCCTTAATTTTTCGTATAAATGTGTTGTAGTAGTTGACTTTTCCGCAAATAAAAAAATATGAGGGTGTTTTTTGTAAAAAAAATGTCATGCCCAGCTCCATCACTCACCGACAGATGGGTCCATACACATAGATACACTCGCATACGCGTGCTATGACCGTATATGCACGCCTGAGTCAAGTTATGCAACCACAAAACCGTATTTTCAAAGTTTTAGCATCAGCCCAAATTGAACATATGATGCAAATTCTATGATTCCTGGCGATACTACCTCTAAAAAATATGTACATGGCATGGCAAAAGTTGTAGTGGTGACAAGGCAAAAACTATATTAGAGGCATGATAAAATCTATGAAATCTTTTTTGCTATGGCAAAATAGTGCTCAGCAATATATACTTTTGATTCATGGCAAAATCTATAAAAAAAAATTGTTCATGACTCATGGCAAAGGTAAAGTTTGTATGTACTAGTCACACGGCAAGTTTACAAAATTGCACTACAAACTACTTGCAGGAGGACAAATGGCCAGGACAAATTGTTGAATATAAATCTCGCACTACACACTACACACTAATTGCCATATTGTACTGAATATCATGTTCTACACAATTTACCATGATTAAAAAAAGCTTTTCACAAAAAAATTGCATGATATACTCAATGTCTACCCATGTGAACCAGTAATCTAAAGTAAAAAAAAACTTGAAGAGAAATGTAAACGGTAACACGGGCTTACGAGAAATGGAGCCTAGGGACAATTCTGCACACCATACCACTATTCCACACTCGCTATTTGTGTTATATTGTATTTTTATTTAGCGTCACATAACTTTTATTTATAAGCTCTTTTAGTATCTAGCAAACATATGCTTTTATACCCCTAATGTAGTTTTATTCTCGTTTCTAGATAAAGCAAACGTTCGGTGTATGTAGCGTTGTATCAGTGACAGATAGGACCTGAGAGAATACCAATCCTAGGCGATGCTCCTTCACGAGTCTCGTGCCGCCCTTTTTATGAAAGTGGTAGGGTTGGATGTCATGTCGCCGTTGGCACCTGGTACGAGAGTTCCAGACGTCTTCTTCTGCTCTGTATTGACTGCCGCGCCTCCCAATTAATTTGTTCTTTCTTCATATAAGGCCTTTTTTCTCGTGGAAACAAAATAAGGAGAGGGTTTTTACAATCTCTTGTGTTCATTAGTCATTAGTGGTAATATCAAAGATAAACCGGTTTAAAAAATAGTGTGATGAGCGTAAAAAAAAGCACTCATCGACATTTCATTGGTTTAGTAGTCATAATATTTTTTAAACATTTTCGTAGCTCTATCCGTCTCAAGACCTGGCAAATCATTAACAGACATAGCAACCTCACGGTTATTCGCCCCAAGAGGAACTCCAATCCTATATGCATTATTAATTATTTCTTCCTCGTCAAAATTTAACATTGAAAAACTGGCTCATGGTCGATGGGAGGAGCTCTGTTGCTTGGTGGATGCCGTCGTGGCCAGCAGCAGAGTGGACTGGCGGCTAGGAGGAAGTGGCCAGGATGAACTGGCTGAGAGGTGCCTCGTTTGGTGGATGCCTCCATGGTCGGGAGGAAGGTCAGTTGTCGGGTTGCAGGTCTAGGCGAGCACCATGGTTGCTCGTTGATCAGCCGCCACCACAGTGTTGGCTTGAGAGGAGGATGTGAGTGGGGCTAAGATTGGCTCGAGAGGAGGAAGAGAGGTATTGGTAGTCCTGGGCTTTGGCCCCAGTGGCGAGTTTCCTTTTGGACAGAAAAATGTTGAGTCTGACTGGGATGCTAACGCTATCTAGAGGCTCAATTTTAGCTATAATGACTTCTAGTGACACTATTAGCGTGATACAGTTTTTTATGTGAAATCGATCATCTCGTTTAGTTGGGATTACTTGCTCACAAAGGATAGAGCCAATAATATGCCATTGGGGTGAGCTGATGAGATTGGGTAAATCATTTGGAGAATACTCCTTCCATTCCGGTTACATTGCTTATCTAAAAAAATGTGTTTTCATTTTATAATTCTCATTTTTATTGCTCTCACCCACATGTTCAAGATTTTAAGGTGCATTAAATCGTTCAATGCAAAGATTAAGGTTGGCCATAGTGGGAGTGACTTAACTAGTAACATAACAAAAAAACACATAACACACCCCAAGGTGAATTTGTTTGTGTGACAAGTAGTTAACAAGAAAAGAGATGTTTGTGGTAGCATAATATGCTATCGTAACATAACGTATCGAGAGACAAAAATGGGTCTACATCTAAATAAATGAAGCCTTGTATGATATATCACATACATTATGTTACTACACATTACGAAGGTAATACCATAGACTATGCATGTAAAAGTTCTCACATCCAGTAAGTTTTCTTCTGTAAGTCTACATCTAAATCAGTGTAAGTTACTTCCAACTATGACACAATTTCTTGATAAAAGGGAGCCCATTAGTTGTATACTTTTGCATATAGTAATAAAAAATATTCCACCAATTGCAATCTGTCTTGGTTGATCTTGGTTGGTGAGATTTTGAGTTGAGCCTGTAAACCGGAAAGGAGGGCTTAGGTGTTTAATAATAGACAATCAATATTTAATATATGTCGTAAATGAAGTTGCCTAACGGGAGATTTTGGATGGCTTCGTCCCCATGATCGGCATTTTCACTTGCTGATGCTGACGCTGATGCAGCTGTAAGTTCGAAAGGTTTTTGTTCGGTTATTGACCATGTGCATCGTTTGATCCCGAGCTCGAGAGAGTATTCTCTTCCATTATTGTGACGAAAAGAAAACAGCACTCTATAAGAAAAAGAAGTCCATTCGATGGTCTTCTTGTGACGTATAAATACAGCTGCCCCGCACGCGCGTTTGGGTTTAGACTTTGAGAAACCGGCGGTGAAGTCAGATGATAGATATGTGGGCAATGGTTAAATTGGACGCTCTTTTCGCATACGACCAAACTCAACTTTTTTTTTATGGTAATACGTATCCCATTTATAAAATGAAATCAAGTTACAAGGCACGTACACACAGACCTTACATACCTGAAAAGATAGGATAAACCTATGCAAAAAACCAGCGCCTATCTCCCTCCTTCGACACCACTGAAGCGACCATCAAAGGGACGGAAGACAGATCACCTCTACACCCGACCTCGACGCGGCTCCATCGCTGATCAACAGCTCTACGGACCTCCAAAGTCGTTTGCCAGAAGCAAAACTATTGTCGTTGAACGAATCAGACCGGGACAACATGTCCCCGGACACGCCATCAAGCTCCAGAATTGACATCCCCGCACGACTACAACGTCGGAGGAAGAAACCAGAACTGTCAGCCTCCAACCACAAAACCAGCACAGGATACACCATCTTCCAGCTGTGACATGAAACAGCAGTCTGCGCGTACTCCTGGACGACCTCCCGGGCTCCACTCCGACGTTGAAGAAAGCGTCGTCGCAACGACGAAGCCCCAGAACACAAGTCCACTACGGGGAAGATGCCGCCGCCACATCATCCGCGCTTGAACACACTTCCGTCCAGATCCCTCACCGACCACAGTGTAGAACACCGCATCGGGGAAGAAACTAAAATACTTTTATTCATCGCCAGATCTGAAGAACGACGAGAAGACCCGGCTACCGATCTACTTGACCGAACAACATACATTGCCATCAACTCTGAGATGCCGCCATGAAGGTCGCCGCCGGTGTGGGAGTGGTGTTGAGGCAGATTTATTTGCTCGGACGTCGCTTCCACCATCCAACGGCGCCTAAAAAAGACACTAGACAAACCCTAACTACAGGCCGGCGTCGAAGCGTCGTGGTCCCCACCTCCTCACGTGGCCGGAGTGGCCAAACAAAAGAGGCAGGGACCGGCGGCGGCCGGTGGAGTTGGCCTTAGATGCGATCGCTTCCACGATCGCTTTTCTCGTGGAGCGAAGCGATTAGGAGTAAATAGCAGCAACTCGACCAAACTCAACTCAGCCTCCACTATTTTCCAAACAACGGAACGTAGATTAATCAATTTTCGCGTTGTTGGTGAGGTTTAAGTCGTACTCTACGAAGGAGGCTTTCGCCATGGTAAATGTTTGTAGCCGGCGGGCCGGCCGAAGTTTGGGCCGGTCCCGTACGCGCCGTTGGATATGTTTCGATCCTACGTCCTTGGTCCCGTACGCATCTCGTCTCGCATCACACAAATCACTCCACGTGCATAGGTGGGTCCGCCGCCGCGCCCTTATCCTATTTTCCCAAGGAACGACGGCCACTCGTTCCCCACATCTCTTTCCTCCCATCTTCTACATCAGCACACCACGTTGTGAGGTCCCTAGATGGGCACAACAAAGGAGGAGGACCTGGGGCTGCTGGCTGCTAAAAGCGTGACCGAAGCTCATGGCTATGGCATGCAGTGATGCAACCAGGTGGTGACGGCCATGGAGTCGTTGTAACAGGCGGTGCAACGAGGTACTAGCCATGGTCGGAGCTACAGCCAACGAGCCGCGGTGTTGCAACCAGTGTTGGGGTTTGCTACAACCAGTGAGGATTTTTGCTACAATCATTCATGGCAATCTTGCGATCCACGACGTCGGTGACAACAATTTGTTGCAACCGTTGTTGGATTTTGCTATGACCGCGCATTTACAACTGCTACAACCCCGCAAGGAAAGTGATGCGACTGCGACGGCGGCGATGATGTTTTTTTGCAATCGTGATAGGCATTTGCTACTATCGGCAACGACAATTTCTACAACCATTCATGGAGATGTCTTGTCGCAGTCGTTCGCAAAAAGCAAGAAGCGTTGTGGCCAGTGTTCACGGTAAGCTGCGGCGGTGGCAAAAAAGCATCATTCAGCTCCCAAAAAACCTCAACAATAGATATAAAAGCTTCGACGGAGGCACCGCAGAATCAAAAAATGCTAGCATTGATGAAAAGCTTCAACCATAGATGAAAAAAGCTTCGACCATGGTGACCGTGTGCTAGGACCGTGCATACAGGAGCTGGAACCGGCCAACGGTGGAGCTGCGATCGCGGTGACCTCAAGCTGGAACCATACACACCGGAAGCTGCACCCGGCGACACCGTCGCTTACGATGTTACAATCGTGTATCGCAGGAGCTACAATCAGCTCTCGGTGATGCTACAACCATGCAAACGAGAGCTGCACCGGCAATACCGTCGGCGACGAATGCTACAACCATGTACCGCAGAAGCTACAACCACATGCAACAGAGCTGCAACCGTTTCCACGATGCTACCATCGTGTCGCCAGACCTGCAACCAGCGACGCCTGTATGCTACTACCGTGTAGAACAGAAGTTACATCCACTTGTGCCAAATCTGCAACCATCTAGGCGATGCTACATCCGTGTACACTGAAGATGCAACCGCCGACACATGTCGCCGGCGAGGATGCAAGCATGAGCACAGGGAGTTGCATCTGGGCGGCGCTGCATGCTGGGACCGGCGACAGTGTGATGGAATGCTACGACCATGGTTGTTTGCATGCTACGATAGTGGCAAGTGTGTGCCGGAACAGCAATGGCCGTGTACTGCGACCATGTCAGCGAACTGTTGGACCGTGAGGACCAAATGCTGGGACCTTGACAACCACGTGCTGGAACCACGTGGCCGGAGTGCTGCGACCAGGTCCTTCATTCGACAACGGCGAGTTGTACTGCTACTATGGCGGCCGTGTGCTGGGCGGCGATGAGTGAGGGCAGAGCGCTACGAGATCGCGGCCGCGTGCTGGGCGGCGACGTGCGATGGCAGAGCGCTACGAGATCGCGGCCGCGTGCTGGGCGGCGACGAGCGACGGCGGAGCGCTACGAGATGTCGTCCGCAAACACCGGCCGGGGCGCCGTGACCAACGTGCGCGCGAGGACGAGCAGTTCCGTAATCACCGGCTGGATCAAAACGTTCGTGTGCCAGGTGAAAAAGGAAAGACGGACGTGATCTAACGGTTGTGCGTGAAAAGATCGTACGGCGCGTGGTGGACCGGCCGAATTTGGGCCGGTCGACCGGCGGCTATCAGCGCCCTTTCGCCATCCACTGCTGACAAAACAGTGTTAGAAGTTTCAGCTACCGCAGTTACATGAACGTGGACAGCCCCAACCGTAATTGTTAAATGACAATGAGAAATGACTGGTTTTTGTACCAGGGATTCATCGACATGTAGCCATCCTGACACAAGTTCATTTTTATGCAAGCAGAAGCATACATGCATCTGCAACTGATCAGAATGCTCTGCTGATTGATTGTACTATTTGCATGCACCCCACAAAAAAATTCTCCAGATCACACGAATTAATCCACTTCACCGGCAGTAATAATCGAATTGATTGGGTAGCGTGATCTTATCAAAGAGCCTCCGTGCATGGTTCACGCCGCCCTGGCCCCGGCGATCACCACCACCACCAGAGCGGCTTGGCCTTGACCGTGCACCCCCGGTTGGCGGCCGTGGTCTCGCCGTCGATCCTGTCCACCGTGACCTCGCAGCGCGCCCACACGTCCACGGTCCACGTCCGCAGCACCTTCCCGAGCCTCACCCGCACCGGCACCCGCGCCTCCACCGTCAGCGGCACGGCGCCCGCCGCGGCCTGCTCCGCCAGCCGCGCCCTCTGGTCGTCCGTGAGGGCCAGGCCGTCCCTCCCGGTGAGCGGCATCGAGATGAGCGTCACGTTCCTCGGCGCCTGGTAGAAGGCCGGCCAGCGGCCCGTGGCGAGGAGGACGCCGGAGTAGGAGACGCTGACCTCGCCGCCGCCGCGGTAGTCCACGCCGACCTTCTTGTTGGCGCCGTTGTCCGCGCGCACGGCGGCGTCGAGCCGCGCGGGGGAGGCGTCGAGGAGGCCGGCGACGGAGAGGGACGTGACGGAGAAGGAGGGCGCCCTGGGGCGGAAGACGAGGTAGACGGCGCCCACGAACGCGGCGGCGAGGACGAGCAGGAGGAGGAGCGCGCAGCAGGCGCCGCAGCAGGCTCGGCGGAGCATGCGGCGCCGGGCCGGCCGCGCGGCGAGCTTGCGGTACCTGCGCGCGCGGTCCGGGGGCGGGACCCGGAGCACCTGGTCCTTGGGCACATGCACGATGTACGACGCGCCCGGCGCCGCCGCCGCCGGTGTTGCGGAGCGCAGCGGCGCGGTCTCCGCGGCCGCGTCGCTGTTGTCGGCTGGCGGGGCAGGTGGGGTGGAGAGCGGCAGCAGCGGCGCGGGGTGGACGCGGTCCGCCATGGGTGGAGTTGCTGGGTCGCCTCGCCTCGCCTGTGAGGTGTGCGACTGAAGCTCGATCGGGGAGACGAGAGAAGAGTGTGAGCTGATGAGCTGCTGGTGCTGGGTCTTATGTATACACTGGGGGAGCGCGTGGAGACGAAAGGGACACGTGGGAAACGGTCGCCACACGCTGTTCAATTCAAACCTGGGCTACTTCTTTTTGGTGCTGCTTTTGAGACGAGACGAGACGAGGCTGCGAGTCGAGTCAGGGTTGCCGCCGTTTGATTTCGTTTCTTTTTCTCGTGTTTCAAGAAACAACTTCACTTTTTTTTAACATAACTTGCACCATTTGATCGATTAAGCTAGCATAAACTCATAGCTCAAACGCCGTCGCGTGTCTCGAAAGCAAGTCGTGGTGGAAGAAAGCGTCAGAAAACACGGGTTAACATCCGAGCTTGACAGAGACCTGAATATTCGGAGGGGATTACTCGCGGTTCCAGAAGCAAAGCGATTTTTCTGTGGAATAATGAACGAATATCTTAAGTGCACAACAACGGTGCCTCTACTCTACTCTGCTCCCGGTGTCGTCTTGTCTTGTAATGCTTGTGACAACAGGTTTTCAATTCGATCGGGATAGTAAGTATGAAAATGCGCGTATGTGCACCTACCTAGACAAGGAAACGCAACCACCCTGACTACGACAATGTACGTAGCTAGTACTAGGTCCTTGTGTGCAAGTCTCGCGTTCCAAATCAAAAGGGGAGGGCCATCTATGAAAGTAGGAAAAGCGTGTGAGGACGCATGTTACAATTGTTTTTAGCTCCTACGTACGTAGGATGATGATCGATATATAGCTCGCGGCTTTGACTATCTGCCTATCTGGGGTTGCATTGCATTGCACAAAACCAACACCAGGTCCAACATATGAGTAGTACATACACACGCGCGCGCGTAATTGGTTCATGTTAAAGTCCTCATTTAGCCTGCCTTGAGACGTGACACGAAGCCGTCGGTTCACCATTAATCTATACTCCGTTCAAAGACCTACACATGCAAATAGATCAATCGGTCGGTGAACATGCACCGCAACATAAACATGTGTGCAACGACGATGATACGCTGTGGGCAGGTATACACACAGTCAAATATAAATCATGGCCAAGTTACATTAGCACGCACGAAGATTATAGTCAACTTAATCAATAATTAGAACTTCCTTCACTTGAGTTCTTCGGGAGCGAGGGGATCCTGGGCCGTTCACACCGACCTGCCGAGAGTTGGCAATCACCTGCACAGTCTGTTGTCAAAGGTCATTATCTTCTATTCTTAAATTCTTAGACAGTTGCCATTGTTTCACTGATTTTTGTGTGGGCATAAACGGTACTATATACATTGGACGCTTAGAGCAAATACATGTACATCATGTGACACATTTTTCGTTTAAATGGCACCCCCGTTTACTACAATCCAATAGTTTCCATTTTTATACATCATTTTCTCAAATGATTCATACTCCTTCTATTCCTAAATATAAGTCTTTTTAAAAATTCTAATAGGGACAAAATACGGGATAAAATGAGTGCATCTGCACTCTAAAATACATCTATACTCAACCGTATGTAGTCCATATTCAAATCTCTAAAAAGACATATTTAGGAACGGGTATGGAGTATAATTTATTGTTTTTAAAATATAAAACCAGAGCAATCCTAAATTTGTTTATGCAATAGTTTTAGGTTTTTAGCATATATTTATGCATCCGTTGATCATGTTTCATGTAGCAAAGTGCGGGGCATCATCTAGTTTCCTTAACAGATAGAGCCAAGACAAAAAAAAACTGCAAACTAAATTAGCGCATCTCCAACGCCAACCCTCAAACTGTCCGCTACCGTTGGAAACAGACTGTGCAGGTGATTGCCAACTCTCGCCATCCAACACAATCCTGTATCGATCAGGTCGGCGGTCCGGACGTGTTTTATCCCGCAAGCCGGAGACAAACCCGGGGAGGGGGGGCTTTGCGGGCATCTAAACCGCTACTACGTCCACAGCTGACTAGCCTTGCCCACCAAACAACCCCACCCGCCTCTCGCACGCTTTCCTTCCGATGAACGCATCGCTTCCCGCACGACATCAATGCCGGCCCAGAGCACGCAGTAGCCGGCATTGCTGCCGCGTGATGTGACCTCTCGGGAGCCACCGCTTCAATGTGGATGCAGCTTCATGAGGAACCAACTCCGGCCGCTGCACTGCATTGAAGCGAATGACCGTCCGTTTGCATGGCCTGGCCGAGGTTTTATAAGTTGTGCTCCGGCGCCACCCACATCGCTCCGTACGTCCTCGTCCTCACCTCATATCTTCCTCCACAACTTTGGCGATAGGCAAGTCATGGGCCTCAGCGCTGGCAGGCCCCGACTCCGGAACGTGGCGACGCCCTCGCACTCCGGGGCTATTGTCCTCATCGATGACTGGCTCCTTAATGAAGCAGGAGATCATCATCTCCTCTGGCGACGAGGAGGATCAGCCGCCGCCGCAGGAGCCGATGACTTGGGACGTGGTTATGCGGAGCATCCTTTGGTCATCCCCATGGACACCACACCGACTCATCAAGCACCAAGTGGACCCATAACAAGAGCTCGCGCACGCGCCATAAAAAACGAGGTGAACTCACTCCTCTTCGAGCATGACATGAATATAGATGGGACTTGGTTACTGCCTCACCATGAAACATTGTGTATCATTAGGTACGAGGACGACCTCCACCAGGAAGCTAAGGAACATCGCCAAGTCCAAGAAGAAGGACGAGAAGGCCGCACGGAAGAAGGAGTCCAGTAGCAAGAAGAAGAAGACGCACCCAGGCGACCCCGTGCGCACATCCTGTCCAGAGAGTTTCTGGATACCCGTGCAAGACGGGCCTCAGACCTCAGGCGCACGGGCCCCTCCATCGTAGTTGCCGGGCACCCGTGCAAGACGGGTTTCAGACCCGCAGGCGCACGGGCCCTCCATCTTGAAGTTGATGGGCACCCCGTGCGCACGGGCCTCCAGGTGTTGGAAATATGCCCTAGAGGCAATAATAAATTAGTTATTATTATTATATTTCCTTGTTCGTGATAATCGTTTATTATCCATGCTATAATTGTATTGATAGGAAACTCAAATACATGTGTGGATACATAGACAACACCATGTCCCTAGCAAGCCTCTATTGGCTAGCTCGTTGATCAATAGATGGTTACGGTTTCCTAACCATGGACATTGGATGTCATTGATAACGGATCACATCATTGGGAGAATGATGTGATGGACAAGACCCAATCCTAAGCCTAGCACAAAGATCGTAGTTCGTATGCTAAAGCTTTTCTAATGTCAAGTATCATTTCCTTAGACCATGAGATTGTGCAACTCCCGGATACCGTAGGAATGCTTTGGGTGTACCAAACGTCACAACGAATCGGGTGGCTATAAAGGTGCATTACGGTATCTCCAAAGTGTCTGCTGGTTGGCACGAATCGAGATCTGGATTTGTCACTCCGGTTAACGGAGAGGTATCTCTGGGCCCACTCGGTAGGACATCATCATAATGTGCACAATGTGACCAAGGGGTTGATCACGGATGATGTGTTACGAACGAGTAAAGAGACTTGCCGGAAACGAGATTGAACTAGGTATCGGGATACCGACGATCGAATCTCGGGCAAGTACAATACCGCTAGACAAAGGGAATTGTATACAGGATCGATTGAGTCCTTGACATCGTGGTTCATCCGATGAGATCATCGTGGAACATGTGGAAGCCAACATGGGTATCCAGATCCCGCTGTTGGTTATTGACCGGAGAACGTCTCGGTCATGTTTGCATGATTCCCGAACCCGTAGGGTCTACACACTTAAGGTTCGATGACGCTAGGGTTATAAAGGAAGTTTGTATGTGGTTACCGAATGTTGTTCGAGTCCGGATGAGATCCCGAACGTCACGAGGAGTTCCGGAATGGTCCGGAGGTAAAGATTTATATATGGAAGTCCTATTTTGGTCGCGGAAAAGTTTCAGACTTTATCGGTATTGTACCGGAGTGCCGAAGGGGTCCGGGGTCCACTGGGGATCCACCTGCCTGGGGCCACATGGGCTGTGGGGGTGCGCCTTGGCCTATATGGGCCAAGGGCACCAGCCCCAAGAGGCCCATGCGCCAAGGAAACTTGGGGAGGAAGAGTCCTCAAAGGGAAGGCACCTCCGAGGTGCCTTGGGAGGATGGACTCCTCCCCTCTTGGCCGCACCCCTTCCTTGAGGAAGGGGCAAGGCTGCGCCTTCCCCTCTCCCTTGCCCCTATATATAGTGGAGGGAGGAGGGCATCCACACCAGAGCCCCTGGCGCCTCCCTCCCTCCCGTGACACCTCCTCCTCTCCCGTGAGGTGCTTGGCGAAGCCTGCAGATTGCCACGCCTCCACCACCACCACGCCGCTGTGTTGCTGTTGGATGGAGTCTTCCTCAACCTCTCCTCTCTCCTTGCTGGATCAAGGCGTGGGAGACGCCACCGGCTGTACGTGTGTTGAACGCGGAGGTGCCGTCTGCTCGCACTAGGATCTCCGGTGATTTGGATCACGACAGCACGACTCCTTCAACCCCATTCTCATGAACGCTTCCGCTTAGCGATCTACAAGGGTATGTAGATGCACTCTCCTTCCTCGTTGCTAGTTTCTCCATAGATAGATCTTGGTGATACGAGGAAAATTTTGAATTTCGCCACGCTCCCCATCGGTGGCATCATGAGCTAGGTCTATTGCGTAGATTCTTTGCACGAGTAGAACACAAAGTAGTTGTGGGCGTTGATGATGTTCAATATGCTTACCGTTACTAGTCCAATCTTGTTTTGACGGTATTGTGGGATGAAGCGGCCCGGACCGACCTTACACGCATTTCACGTGAGACAGGTTCCACCGATCGACATGCACTTGGTGCATAAGGTGGCTAGCGGGTGCCGCTCTCCCACTTTAGTCGGAACGGATTCGATGAAAAGGGTCCTTATGAAGGGTAAATAGCAATTGGCATATCACGTTGTGGTTTTATGAGGTAAGAAACGTTTGCTAGAAACCCATAGCAGCCACGTAAAACATGCAACAACAATTAGAGGACGCCTAACTTGTTTTTGCAGGTATGCTATGTGATGTGATATGGCCAAGAAGAATGTGATGAATGATATGTGATGTATGAGATTGATCATGTTCTTGTAATAGGATTCACGACTTGCATGTCGATGATTATGACAACCGCAGGAGCCATAGGAGTTGTCTTTATTTATTGTATGACCTGCGTGTCATTAAACAACGCCATGTAATTACTTTACTTTATTGCTAACCGTAGCCATAGTAGTAGAAGTAATAGTTGGCGAGACAACTTCATGGAGACACGATGATGGAGATCATGATGATGGAGATCATGGTGTCATGCCGGTGACGATGATGATCATGGAGCCCCGAAGATGGAGATCAAAGGAGCAAAATGATATTGGCCATATCATGTCACTATATAATTGCATGTGATGTTTATTATGTTTATGCATCTTGTTTACTTAGAACGACGGTAGTAAATAAGATGATCCCTTACACAAATTTCAAGAAGTGTTCTCCTCGACTATGCACCGCTGCTACAGTTCGTCGCTTCTAAGCACCACGTGATGATCGGGTGTGATGGATTCTTACGCTCACATACAACGGTGTAAGACAGATTTACACAGCAGAAACACTTGGGGTTAACTTGACGAGCCTAGCATGTACAGACATGGCCTCGGGAACACAGAGACCGAAAGGTCGAGCATGAGTCGATAGTAGATACGATCAACATGAAGATGTTCACCGAGTCGACTAGTCCGCCTCACGTGATGATCGGACACGGCTTAGTTGACTCGGATCATGTAATCACTTAGATGACCAGAGGGATGTCTATCGAGTGGGAGTTCACAAGATGAACTTAATTATCCCGAACATAGTCAAAAGACCTTTTGCAAATTATGTCGAAGCTCGCGCTTTAGTTCCACTATTTAGATATGTTCCTAGAGAAAATATAGTTGAAAGTTGACAAGAGCAATTATGCGCATAACAGAAAGCTTATGTCCTTAATGCACCGCTCAGTGTGTTGAACCTCAAACGTTGTTTGTAGATGTTGCGAACATCGGACATACACGCTTTTGATAACTACGTGATAGTTCAGTTGAACGGTTTAGAGTAGAGGCACCAAAGACGTTTTCAAACGTCATGAACATATGAGATGTTTCGAGGGCTGAAATTGGGATTTCAGGCTCGTGCCCACGCCAAAAGGTATGAGACCTCCGACGATTTTCTTAGCCTGCAAACTAAGGGAGAAAAGCTCAATCGTTGAGCTTGTGCTCGATTGTCCGAGTGCAACAATCACTTGAATCGAGGGAGTTGATCTTCCGGATGAGATAGTGATGTTTCTCCAAAGTCATTGCCACCAAGCTGCTAGAAGCTTCGTGATGAACTATAACATATCAGGGATAGATATGATGATCCTTGAGCCATTCGCAATGTTCGACACGCGAATGTAGAAATCAAGAAGGAGCATCAATTGTTGGTGAAACCACTAGTTTCAAGAAGGGCAAGGGCAGGAAGGACACTTCATGAAACGGCAAATCGTTGTTGCCCAAGTGAAGAAACCCAAGGTTAAAACCCGAGACTAAGTGCTTCGTAATAAGGGGAACAGCCATCGGATCGGAACCACCCTAGATACTTGGTAGATGAGAAGGTCGGCAAGGTCGATAGAAGTATATTGATATACATTATGTTAATGTGTACTTTACTAGTACTCCTAGTAGCACTGTGGTATTAGATACCGTTCGGTTGCTAAGTGTTAGTAACACGAAATAAAAGCTACGGAATAAACGGAGACTAGCTAAAGGTGAGCCGACGATATGTGTTGGAAGTGTTTCCAAGGTTGATGTGATCAAGCATCGCACGCCCCTCGCCATCGAGATTGGTGTTAAACCTAAATAATTGTTATTCGGTGTTTGCGCTGAGCATAGACATGATTGGATTATGTCTATCGTAGTACGGTTATTCATTTAAGGAGAATAATGGTTACTCTATTTATTTGAATAATACCTTCAATGGTCTTGCACCTAAAGGAATGGTTTATTGAATCTCGATCGTAGTGATACACATTTTCATGCCAAAAGATATAAGATAGTAATGATAGTACCACTTACATGTGGCATCGCCATGTGAGTCATATTGGTATAAAACGCATGAAGAAGTTCCATGTCGATGGATCTTTGGACTCACTCGTTTTTGAAAAGTTTGAGACATGCGAACCATGTCTATTGGTGTGTATGCATGAAGAAACTCCATGCAGATGGATCGTTTGGACTCACTTGATTTAGAATCACTTGAGATATGCAAAACATACCACATGGGCAAGATGACCGAAAAGCCTCGGTTTCAAAGAAGATGGAACAAGATAGCAAGTTGTTGGAAGTAACACATTTTGATATGTGCAGTCCAATGAGTGCCGAGGCATGCAAAGGAATATCGTTATGTTCTTACTTCACGGATGATTCGAGTAGATGTTGAGTATATTTACTTGATGAAACACAGTCTGAATTATTGAATGGTTCAAGTAATTTCAGAGTGAAGTTGAAGATCATCGTGACAAGAGGATAGAATGTCTATGATATGATCATAGAGATGAATATCTGAGTTCTGAGTTTTGGCACACAATTAAGACATTGTGGAAATTGTTTCACAATAAATACCGCTGGAACACCATAGTGTGATGGTGTGTCCGAACATCATAGTTGCACTCTATTGGATATGGTGCGTACTATGATATCTCTTATCGAATTACCACTATCGCTCATGGGTTAGGCATTAGAGACAACCGCACTCACCTTAATAGGGCACCACGGAATTCGCTGGGATGACACCGTATGAACTATGGTTTAGAGAAACCTAAGCTGTCATTTCTTAAAGTTTGGGGCTGCGACGCTTATGTGAAAAAGTTTCATCGTGATAAGCTCGAACCCAAAGCGGACAAAATGCATCTTCATAGGACACCCAAAAACAGTTGGGTATACCTCCTAATTCAGATCCGAAAGCAATAGGGATTGTTTCTTGAATCGGGTCCTTTCTCGAGGAAAAGTTTGTCTCAAAAGTTGAGTGGGAGGATGGTGAAGACTTGATGAGGTTATTGAATCGTCACTTCAACTAGTGTGTAGCAGGGCACGGAAGTTGTTCCGTGGCACCTACACCAATTGAAGTAGAAGCTTATGATAGTGATCATGAAACTTGGATCAAGTCACTACCGCACTCGTGAGGGTGACAAGGATGCGATTACTCGAGTGGTACAAGAATCTCAGATAGAAGGTCATGTTGCTAGACAACAATGAACCTACGAGCTATGGAGAAGCGATGGTGGGCCCAAATTCGACAAATGGTTAGAAGCCATGAAATCCGAGATAGTATCCATATATCAGAACAAAGCATGGACTTTGGTGGACTTGCCCGCTGATCGGCAAGCCATTGAGATAAATGGATCTTTAAGAAGAAGACGGACGTGGACGGTAATGTCACCGACTATGAAGCTCGGCTTGTGGCGAAGAGTTTTCACAAGTTCAAGGAGTTGACTACGATGAGATTCTCTCATTCAGTAGCGATGCTTAAGTCCGTCGGAATCATGTTAGCATAAGCTGCATTTATGAAATCTGGCGATGGATGTCAAAATGAGTTTCCTTACCGTTTAAGTAAGGAAAGGTTGTATGTGATACAATCAGAAAAGTTTTGTCGATCCTAAGGATGCTAAAGGTATCTTTGGCTCCAATGATCCTTTCTAAGGACCGGAGTAAGCATCTCGAGTTGGAATGTGTGCTTTGATGAGATGATCAAAGATTTTGGGTGTATACAAAGTTTATGAGAAACTTGTATTTCCAAAGAAGTGAGTGGGAGCACTATAGAATTTTGATGAGTATATGTTGTTGACATATTGTTGATCGAAATGATGTAGAATTTCGGAAAGCATATAGGGCTACTTGAACATTGAGCATCAAGATCTATAGTGATAGATCAAAATGCTTAATGGTACTTTCAAATGAGCATATACCTTGACATGATCTTGAAAGTGTTCAAGATGGATCACCAAAGAAGGAGTTCTTGCACGAGATGTAAGGTATGAAGTTAAGAGTTAAAGCTCGACCACGGCAGAAGAGAGAGAAAGGACGAAGGTCGCCCCTATGCTTTAGACGTAGGCTCTACGGTATGCTATGCTTGTGTACCGCACCGGAAGTGTGCCTTGCCATGAGTCACTCAAGGGTACAAGAATGATCCAGAATAGATCATTGGACAGCGGTCAAAATTGTCCTTGGAGTAAATAAGGACATGTTTTCGATTATGGAGGTGATAAAGAGTTCGCATAAAGGGTTACGCCGATGCAAGCTTTAACACCTGTCCGAGTGACTCGAGTAGCAAACCGGATACGATAGTGGAGCAACCATTTGGAATAGCTTCAAGTGGAGCGTGGAAGCAGCATTTATAATATGACCTAGAAATTTGCAAAGCACACACGGATCTGAAAGGTTCAGACCGTTGACTAAAACCCGCTGACTAAAACCTCTCTCACAAGCAAAACATGATCAAACCTCGTAACTCATTGAGTCTTAATCACATGGTGATGTGAACTAGTTTAAGACACTAGTAGACTCTTTGGGTGTTGGTCACATGGCGATGTGACCTATCGCTGTTAATCACATGACGATGTGAACTAGATTATTGACTCTAGTGCAAGTGGGAGACTGTTGGAAATATGCCCTAGAGGCAATAATAAATTAGTTATTATTATTATATTTCCTTGTTCGTGATAATCGCTTATTATCCATGCTATAATTGTATTGATAGGAAACTCAAATACATGTGTGGATACATAGACAACACCATGTCCCTAGCAAGCCTCTATTGGCTAGCTCGTTGATCAATAGATGGTTACGGTTTCCTAACCATGGACATTGGATGTCATTGATAACGGATCACATCATTGGGAGAATGATGTGATGGACAAGACCCAATCCTAAGCCTAGCACAAAGATCGTAGTTCGTATGCTAAAGCTTTTCTAATGTCAAGTATCATTTCCTTAGACCATGAGATTGTGCAACTCCGGATACCGTAGGAATGCTTTGGGTGTACCAAACGCCACAACGAATCGGGTGGCTATAAAGGTGCATTATGTATCTCCGAAAGTGTCATTGGGTTGGCACGAATCGAGACTGGATTTGTCACTCCGTTAACGGAGAGGTATCTCTGGGCCCACTCGGTAGGACATCATCATAATGTGCACAATGTGACCAAGGGGTTGATCACGGATGATGTGTTACGAACGAGTAAAGAGACTTGCCGGAAACGAGATTGAACTAGGTATCGGATACCGACGATCGAATCTCGGGCAAGTACAATACCGCTAGACAAAGGGAATTGTATACAGGATCGATTGAGTCCTTGACATCGTGGTTCATCCGATGAGATCATCGTGGAACATGTGGGAGCCAACATGGGTATCCAGATCCCGCTGTTGGTTATTGACCGGAGAACGTCTCGGTCATGTCTGCATGATTCCCGAACCCGTAGGGTCTACACACTTAAGGTTCGATGACGCTAGGGTTATAAAGGAAGTTTGTATGTGGTTACCGAATGTTGTTCGGAGTCCCGGATGAGATCCCGGACGTCACGAGGAGTTCCGGAATGGTCCGGAGGTAAAGATTTATATATGGGAAGTCCTATTTTGGTCGCCGGAAAAGTTTCGCACTTTATCGGTATTGTACCGGGAGTGCCGAAAGGGGTCCGGGGGTCCACCGGGGGGATCCACCTGCCCCGGGGGGCTACATGGGCTGTAGGGGGTGCGCCTTGGCCTATATGGGCCAAGGGCACCAGCCCCAAGAGGCCCATGCGCCAAGGAAACTTGGGGAGGGAAGAGTCCTCAAAGGGGAAGGCACCTCCGAGGTGCCTTGGGAGGATGGACTCCTCCCCTCTTGGCCGCACCCTTCCTTGGAGGAAGGGGCAGGCTGCGCCTTCCCTCTCCCTTGCCCCTATATATAGTGGAGGGAGGAGGGCATCCACACTAGAGCCCCTGGCGCCTCCCTCCCTCCCGTGACACCTCCTCCTCTCCCGTGAGGTGCTTGGGCGGCCCTGCAGATTGCCACGCCTCCACCACCACCACGCCTGCTGTGTTGCTGTTGGATGGAGTCTTCCTCAACCTCTCCTCTCTCCTTGCTGGATCAAGGCGTGGGAGACGCCACCGGGCTGTACGTGTGTTGAACGCGGAGGTGCCGTCCGCTCGGCACTAGGATCTCCGGTGATTTGGATCACGACGAGTACGACTCCTTCAACCCCGTTCTCATGAACGCTTCGCTTAGCGATCTACAAGGGTATGTAGATGCACTCTCCTTCCCTCGTTGCTAGTTTCTCCATAGATAGATCTTGGTGATCGTGAGGAAAATTTTGAATTTCTGCACGTTCCCCATCACCAGACCTCAGGCGCACGGGCCCTCCATCGCAGCTTCTTGGGCACCCCATGCGACGGGCGCCCAGGACCTCAGGCGCACGGGCCCCTCCACTTTAGTTGCTGGGCACCCCGTGCGCACGGGCCTCCAGGACCCCGTGCGCACGGGCCCCTCCACTGTAGTTGCTGGGCACCCCGTGCGCATGGGCGTGTCTGTGCCTATGAGGTCCACTTAGCCCGTGAGCACGAGCTGGCTGGGATTTGTCTCTTTTGCCCCTTCACTTCGTCCCTCATCTCCAGCCACCTATATATTTCATACCTAGACCATTTTTTAGGGTTAGCAAAGTATATGAGATCATTTGAGAGAGCTTTTCTCCTTGTACGTCCTCCTTGAGGAATCAAGACCTCCTAAGGGAGAAGGATCCCCATCATATGATCATCAAGACCTCCCAAGGGAGAAGTATCTACCTAGATCATCAAGACCTCATCTCCTTTGGATTTGAGAAGAACCTTACCTTTGTGCTATTTTCCCTTAACTGTTCATGTTATACTTGTGGATCTCATGTATGCTATTCTAGTGGATGTGTGATTTGATTTTGTTTGAGTGATTTCCTCTTTGTGTTTTTGTTGTTCTTCCCCTTTTCCGCCTCCAAGTGTGAAAAGCTCATGAACTAGGATTGCACCCTACATCACATGGTCCATGCCGTGACTGGTGAGGAGTACAAGCAACGGATGGTGTCATGCTCCGTCGCTCTATCCTCCACGTGAACGGCCCGACGGCGCCATCGGAAAAGCTGCTCCGTGTCAAGCCAGAGCTTGTGTTCCCTACCCGCTCTCTCCCAACGCAACCATGGCATCCAAATTGGATGCAGCGTCAAGGAGGAGCCCCTCTCGTCGCCGCCCCGACGCATGAAGGAGGAGTTGCGCTCTCCGCCGCCCCGCCGCGTCAAGGAGGATCGGCGCTCATTGTCGCCCCTACACCATGCGATCGCCGCGAAGGCATGTGGTCGCCTTCGCCACTACCTCGGCGGCGGTTTGTTCTCCCAGAGTGCCCTAACGGCGGCGGAGTACGCCGATAGGGAGCGGCGACGGTGGGACAGGTGCAACATGGCGCATCGGTCAGAGTTCACGGACTCCGATGCCCCGCCGCCACACACTGCGACGGACCTAGAGTTGGCATACGCCTGGGCCCTGGACTGCTCCAAGATGATAGTGGAGACAAGCAAGCGTCGTCTCCACCGCCTCGATGTGGAGATGGCCAAGTACGACAGGAGTGGTCTCTCAGCGCGACCGTCGTCACCGCCTCCTCCTCCAAAGCCCGCTGCCCTCTTCCCTGATACGTCTCCAACGTATCTATAATTTTTGATTGCTCCATGCTACTTTATCTATTGTTTTGGACTATATTGGGCTTTATTTTCCACTTTTATATTATTTTTGGGACTAACCTATTAACCGGAGGCCCAGCCCAGAATTACTGTTTTTTGCCTATTTCAGTATTTCGAAGAAACAGAATATCAAACGGAGTCCAAACGGAATGAAACCTTCGGAAACGAGATTTTCTCACCGAACGTGATCCAAGAGACTTGGACCCTACGCCAAGGAACAACAGAGGCGGTCACGAGGGTGGGGGGCGCGCCCCCTGCCTCGTGGGCCCCCTGTTGCTCCACCGACGTACTCCTTCCTACTATATATACCTACATACCCCCAAACGATCAGAACAGGAGCCAAAAACCTAATTCCACCGCCGCAACTTCCTGTATCCACGAGATCCCATCTTGGGGCCTGTTCCGGAGCTCCACCGGAGGGGGCATCCACCACGGAGGGCTTCTACATTAACACCATAGCCTTTCCGATGAAGTGTGAGTAGTTTACTTTAGACCTTCGGGTCCATAGCCAGTAGCTAGATGGCTTCTTCTCTCTTTTTGGATCTCAATACAATGTTCTCCCCCTCTCTCGTGGAGATCTATTCGATGTAATCTTCTTTTTGCGATGTGTTTGTTGAGACTGATGAATTGTGGGTTTATGATCCAGCTTATCTATGAATAATATTTGATTCTTCTCCGAATTCTTTTATGTATGATTGAGTTATCTTTGCAAGTCTCTTCGAGTTATCCGTTTGGTTTGGCCAACTAGATTGGTAGTTCTTGCAATGGGAGAAGTGCATAGCTTTGGGTTCAATCTTGCAGTGTCCTTACCCAGTGACAGAAAGGGTTGCAAGGCACGCATTGTATTGTTGCCATCAAGGCTAACAAGATGGGGTATTTATCATCTTGCATGAATTTATTCCTCTACATCATGTCATCTTGCTTAAGGCGTTACTCTGTTTTTAACTTAATACTCTAGATGCATGCTGGATAGCGGTCGATGAGTGGAGTAATAGTAGTAGATGCGAATCGTTTGATCTACTTGTCTCGGACTGATGCCTATATACATGATCATACCTAGATATACTCATAACTATGCTCAATTCATCAATTGCTCAACAGTAATTTGTTCACCCATCGTAGAATATTTATGCTCTTGAGAGAAGCCACTAGTGAAACCTATGCCCCCTGGGTCTATTCTCATCATATCAATCTCCATCACTTTAATACTTGCTTTGTTTTTACTTTGCCTTTTACTTTTTACTTTGCATCTATATACCAAAAATACCAAAATATTATCTATCATCTCTATCGATCTCACTCGTAAGTGACCGTGAAGGATTGACAACCCCTAATCGCGTTGGTTGCGTAGTAGCTATCGCTTTGTGCAGGTACAAGGGACTGTGTGTGGCCTCCCACTGGATTGATACCTTGGTTCTCAAAACTGAGGTAAATACTTACGCTACTTTGCTGCATCATCCTCTCCTCTTCGGGAAATCCAACGCAGTGCTCAAGAGGTAGCAAGAAGGATTTCTGGCGCCGCTGTCGGGAGTCTCATAAAAGTCAACATACCAAGTACCCATCACAATCCCTATCTCTCGCATTACATTATTTGTCATTTGCCTCTCGTTTTCCTCTCCCCACTTCACCCTTGCCGCTTTATTCGCCTCTCTTTCCCAATCTCCTCCTCTCTTTCCGCTGCCTTTTCCCCGTCCCTGCTTGTTTGCTCGTGTGTTGGATTGCTTGTTTGTCGTGATGGCTCAAGATGCTACCAAATTGTGTGACTTCACCAATACCAATAATAATGATTTCCTTAGCACTCGATTGCTCCTCTTGCCAATCTGAATCTTGTGAAATCAATACCGCTTTGTTGAATCTTGTTATGAAAGATCAATTCGCCGCCTTCCTAGTGAAGATGTCGCTACTCATCTGAATAGCTTCGTTGATTTATGTGATATGCAAAAGAAAAAAGATGTCAATAATGATGTCGTTAAGTTGAAGCTATTTCCTTTTTCGCTTAGAGATCGTGCTAAAGCGTGGTTTTCATCTCTGCCTAAAAATAGTATTGATTCTTGGAACAAGTGCAAAGATGCTTTTATCTCTAAGTATTTTCCTCCCGCTAAAATTATCTCTCTTAGGAACGATATTATGAATTTTAAGCAACTTGATCATGAACATGTTGCACAAGCTTGGGAGAGAATGAAATTAATGATACGTAATTGTCCTACTCATGGTTTGAACTTGTGGATGATTATACAAAACTTTTATGCCGGATTGAATTTTGCTTCTAGAAATCTTTTAGATTCGGACGCGGGAGGCACTTTTATGGAAATCACTCTAGGAGATGCTACTAAACTTCTAGATAATATTATGGTTAATTATTCTCAATGGCATACTGAAAGATCTACTAATTAAAAAGTGCATGCGATAGAAGAAATCAATGTTTTGAGTGGAAAGATGGATGAACTTATGAAATTATTTGCTACTAAGAGTGTTTCTTCTGATCCTAGTGATATGCCTTTGTCTACTTTGATTGAGAATAATAATGAATCTATGGATGTGAATTTTGTTGATAGGAATAATTTTGGTAACAACGCGTATAGAGGGAATTTCAATCCTAGGCCTTATCCTAGTAATCCTTCTAATAATTATGGAAATTCCTACAACAACTCTTATGGAAATTTTAATAAGATGCCCTCTGAATTTGAGAGTAGTGTTAAAGAATTTATGAATTCACAAAAGAATTTTAATGCTTTGCTTGAGGAGAAATTGCTTAAAGTTGATGATTTGGCTAGGAACGTTGATAGAATTTCTCTTGAGGTTGATTCTTTAAAGCTTAGATCTATTCCTCCTAAGCATGATATCAATGAGTCTCTCAAAGCTATGAGAATTTCCATTGATAAGTGCAAAGAAAGAACCGCTAGGATGCGTGCTTCCAAAGATGCCTTTATTAAAGTGTGTTCTTCTAATTCCTATGAAAATCAAGATGAAGATCTAAAAGTTATTGATGTGTTCCCCATTAAATCTTTGTTTTGCAATATGAATCTTGATGAAACTGAATTTGATCTTCCTTTACCTAGAAGGCGTTCTAAGAATTCGGAGTTTTTAGATCTTGATGATGAAATTGATAAAAGTGGGATTGAAAGAAATAAAAATCTAGATGTTGCTAAACCCACTATATTGGATCTCAAGGAATTTAATTATGAAAATTGCTCTTCAATTGATTGTATTTCCTTGTTGCAATCCGTGCTAAATTCTCCTCATGCTTATAGTCAAAATAAGGCCTTTACCGAACACATTGTTGATGCCTTGATGCAATCTTATGAAGAAAAACTTGAGTTGAAAGTCTCTATCCCTAGAAAACTCTATGATGAGTGGGAACCAACTATTAAGATTAAAATTAAAGATTATGAGTTTCATGCCTTGTGTGATTTGGGTGCTAGTTTCTCCACTATTCCCAAAACCTTGTGTGATTTGCTAGATTTACGTGACTTTGATGATTGCTCTCTAAACTTGCATCTTGCGGATTCCACTATTAAAAAGCCTATGGGAATAATTAATGATGTTCTTATTGTTGTATATAGAAATTATGTGCCCGTAGATTTTATCGTTCTTGATATAGATTGCAATCCTTCATGTCCTATTATTCTTGGTAGACCTTTCCTTAGAACGATTGGTGCAATTATTGATATGAAGGAAGGGAATATTAGATTCTAATTTCCGTTAAAGAAAGGCATGGAACACTTTCCTAGAAAGAAAATAAAATTTCCATATGAATCTATCATGAGAGCCACTTATGGATTGCCTACCAAAGATGACAATACCTAGATCTATCCTTGCTTTTATGCCTAGCTAGGGGCGTTAAACGATAGCGCTTGTTGGGAGGCAACCCAATTTTATTTTTAGTTTTTTGCTTTTTGTTTCTGTTTAGGAAAAAATAATCCATCTAGCCTCTGTTTAGATGTGGTTTTTTGTTTTAATTAGTGTTTGTGCCAAGCTAGACCTATTGGATCTTCTTGGATGATAGTTATTTGATCTTGCTGTAATTTCCAGAAACTTTGCGCTCAGTGCCTGAATTATTAAAAATCACCAGAACGTGATAAAATACTGATTCCAATTGCTGCTGATCAATAAACAAATTTTCCAGGTCGTATAATTTTGGTAGATGTTTTTGAGTTCCAGAAGTTTGCGTTAATTACAGATTACTACAGACTGTTCTATTTTTGACAGATTCTATTTATCGTGTGTTGTTTGCTTATTTTGATGAATCTATGGCTAGTAAAATAGTTTATAATCCATAGAGAAGTTGGAATACAGTAGGTTTAACACCAATATAAATAAAGAATGAGTTCATTACAGTATCTTAAAGTAGTCTTTTGTTTTCTCTCTCTAACGGAGCTCACGAGATTTCTATTGAGTTTTGTGTTGTGAAGTTTTCAAGTTTTGGGTGAATTCTTTTGATGGATTATGGAACAAGGAGTGGCAAGAGCCTAGGCTTGGGGATGCCCATGGCACCCCCAAGATAATCCAAGGACACCAAAAAGTCAAAGCTTGGGGATGCCCCGGAAGGCATCCCCTCTTTCGTCCACTTCCATCGGTAATTTACTTGGAGCTATATTTTTATTCACCAACATGATATGTGTTTTGCTTGGAGCGTCTTGTATTATTTGCATCTTTGCTTGTTAGTTTACCACAATCATCCTTGCTGTACACACCTTTTGAGAGAGCCATACATGAATTTGTTAGAATACTCTATGTGCTTCACTTATATCTTTTGAGCTTGATAGTTTTGCTCATAGTGCTTCACTTATGTCTTTTGAGCGTGATAATTTTTGCTCTAGTGCTTCACTTAGATCTTTTAGATCACGGTGGAGGATTTGTTTTAAAGAAACTATTGATATCTCATGCTTCACTTAGATTATTTTGAGAGTCGTTATAGCATGGTAATTTGCTTAATGTTAATATACTTGATATTCAAGATATGTGAAACTTTCTTTTGAGTGCGTTGAATACTAAGATAAGTTTGATGGTTGATAATTGTTTTGAGATATGAAGATGGTGATATTAGAGTCATGCTAGTTGAGTAGTTGTGAATTTAAAGAATACTTGTGTTGAAGTTTGTGGTTCCCATAGCATGCACGTATGGTGAACCGTTATGTGATGAACTCGGAGCATGATTTATTTATTGATTGTCTTCCTTATAAGTGGCGGTCGGGGACGAGCGATGGTATTTTCCTACCAATCTATCCCCCTAGGAGCATGCACGTAATACTTTGCTTTGATAACTTCTAGATTTTTGCAATAAGTATATGAGTTCTTTATTACTAATGTTGAGTCCATGGATTATACGCACTTTTCCCATCCTTCCACCATTGCTAGCCTCTCTAATACCGCGCACCTTTCGTCGGTATCATGCCTCCACCATATACCTTCCTCAAAACAGCCACCATACCTACCTATCATGGCATTTCCATAGCCATTCCGAGATATATTGCCATGCAACTTTCCATCGTTCCGTTTATTATGACACGCTCCATCATTGTCATATTGCTAGCATGATCATGTAGTTGACATCGTATTTGTGGCAAAGCCACCATTCATAATTCTTTCATACATGTCACTCTTGAATCATTACATATCCCGGTACACCGCCGGAAGCATACATATAGAGTCATACTTTGTTCTAAGAATCGAGTTGTAATTGTTGAGTTGTAAGAAAAATAGAAGTGTGATGATCATCATTCTTAGAGCATTGTCCCAAGTGAGGAAAGGATGATGGAGACTATGATTCCCCCACAAGTCGGGATGAGACTCCGGACGAAAAAAATGAAAAAAAGAGGCCATGAAAAAAAGGAAAGGCCCAGATAAAAAAATGAGAGAAAAAGAGAGAAGGGACAATGTTACTATCCTTTTACCACACTTGTGCTTCAAAGTAGCACCATGATCTTCATGATAGAGAGTCTCTCATTTTGTCACTTTCATATACTAGTGGGAATTTTTCATTATAGAACTTGGCTTGTATATTCCAATGATGGGCTTCCTCAAAATGCCCTAGGTCTTCGTGAGCAAGCGAGTTGGATGCACACCCACTTAGTTTCTTTTGTTGAGCTTTCATATACTTATAGCTCTAGTGCATCCATTGCATGGCAATCCCTACTCACTCACATTGATATCTATTGATGGGCATCTCCATAGCCCGTTGATACGCCTAGTTGATGTGATAATATCTTCTCCCTCCTTTTGTCTTCTCCACAACCACCATTCTATTCCACATATAGTGCTATATCCATGCCTCACGCTCATGTATTGCGTGAAGATTGAAAAAGTTTTGAAAATGTTAAAGTATGAAACAATTGCTTGGCTTGTCATCGGGGTTGTGCATGATTTAAATATTTTGTGTGGGGAAGATGGAGCATAGCCAGACTATATGATTTTATAGGGATAACTTTCTTTGACCATGTTATTTTGAGAAGACATAATTGCTTAGTTAGTATGCTTGAAGTATTATTATTTTTATGTCAATATGAACTTTTGTCTTGAATCTTTCGGATCTGAATATTCATACCACAATTTAGAAGATTTACATTGAAATTATGCCAAAGTATCACTCTGCATCAAAAATTCTCTTTTTATCATTTACCTACTCGAGGACGAGCAGGAATTAAGCTTGGGGATGCCTGATACGTCTCTAACGTATCTATAATTTTTGATTGCTCCATGCTACTTTATCTATTGTTTTGGACTATATTGGGCTTTATTTTCCACTTATATTTTTTTGGGACTAACCTATTAACCGGAGGCCCAGCCTGAATTGCTGTTTTTGCCTATTTCAGATTTCAAGAAAGCAGAATATCAAACGGAGTCCAAACGGAATGAAACCTTCGGAAACGTGATTTTCTCACCGAGCGTGATCCAGGAGACTTGGACCCTACGCCAAGGAACAACAGAGGCGGTCATGAGGGTGGGGGGCGCGCCCCCCCTAGGGCACGTCCCCCTGCCTCGTGGGCCCCCTGTTGCTCCACCGACGTACTCCTTCCTCCTATATATACCTACGCACTTACCAAACGATCGTAACAGGAGCCAAAACCTAATTCCACCACCGCAACTTCCTATATCCACGAGATCCCATCTTGGGGCCTGTTCCGGAGCTCCGCCGGAGGGGGCATCCACCACGGAGGGCTTCTACATCAACACCATAGCATTTCCGATGAAGTGTGAGTAGTTTACTTCAGACCTTCGGGTCCATAGCTAGTAGCTAGATGTCTTCTTCTCTCTTTTTGGATCTCAATACAATGTTCTCCCCCTCTCTCCTGGAGATCTATTCGATGTAATATTCTTTTTGCGGTGTGTTTGTCGAGACCAATGAATTGTGGGTTTATGATCCAGCTTATCTATGAATAATATTTGATTCTTCTCTGAATTATTTTATGTATGATTGAGTTATCTTTGCAAGTCTCTTCGAATTATCCGTTTGGTTTGGGCAAATAGATTGGTAGTTCTTGCAATGGGAGAAGTGCATAACTTTGGGTTCAATCTTGCAGTGTCCTTACCCAGTGATAGAAAGGGTTGCAAGGCACGTATTGTATTGTTGCCATCGAGGATAACAAGATGGGGTATTTATCGTATTGCATGAATTTATTCCTCTACATCATGTCATCTTGCTTAAGGCGTTATTCTGTTTTTAACTTAATACTCTAGATGCATGTTGGATAGCGGTCGATGAGTGGAGTAATAGTAGTAGAGGCAGAATCGTTTCGGTCTACTTGTCTCGGACGTGATGCCTATATACATGATCATACCTAGATATACTCATAACTATGCTCAATTCTATCAATTGCTCAACAGTAATTTGTTCACCCACCGTAGAATATGTATGCTCTTGAGAGAAGCCACTAGTGAAACCTATGGCCCCCGGGTCTATTCTCATCATATTAATCTCCATCACTTTAATACTTGCTTTGTTTTTTACTTTGCCTTTTACTTTTTACTTTGCATCTATATACCAAAAATACCAAAAAATATTATCTATCATCTCTATCAGATCTCACTCTCGTAAGTGACCGTGAAGGGATTGACAACCCCTAATCGCGTTGGTTGCGTAGTAGCTATCGCTTTGTGCGTGTACGAGGGACTTGTGTGGCCTCCTCATGGATTGATACCTTGGTTCTCAAAAACTGAGGGAAATACTTACGCTACTTTGCTGCATTATCCTCTCCTCTTTGGGGAAATCCAACGCAGTGCTCAAGAGGTAGCATTCCCCTACTCACGCCGTTGGTGGTCGCGACCACAATGCGCAAGGCACAGGAGGAAGCGGAGAGGATCATGCGCAAGCATCAGGCTGCTGCCGATAAGCCCTGTCGTGCCCTTCCGCCGCCTGAAGCCCGACGACTCCGACTCCGACAACGACTCTGGCAACGATGACAGAGGAGCTGGCGGCGAGCCCGGCATGGCCTACGAGGTCACCGTCAAGTATAGGGGAGTGTACGGTTAAGTTTTTTTTAAGGCTTTTAGTTCACTGGATGAAATTTCATCCTGTTTTATGCAAAAATTATCCGAGTTTAGATGAATATCTTATGGTTCCTTCAAATATGCACCAAAATTCTTCAATTTCATTAAAATTCTTCCAAAACGTAACCGTACATATGCGTCTATCATTGGATGGTCGCCCCCACATCTGTGTCCGCCGATTTTTCCCTTGTCCACGGACGGATCCTGAAGGAAACTTGAGGGTCAGTGTGGAAGATGCGCTTAGTACCTACGTGATAAGGTTGGGATTTATCTGCCCCAGTCTGGTCACTTTTGCCAAGGATAGATTCTACTCGATGGCACCATTCAATTTTGGCTGGGACTTCAAACTCCGCAACAACAGTTGAACTCTAGATTTTGTGCACTACTTTGCAGCCGGGCGCCCCAAACCTACCTCAAACATCCGGACGAACAACCCAGTCAGTGATTGGTCACAAAAACCGACCCAGACAGGCTCTTCTAAGGGGCCTCAAAATGCCGGGACTGACCGGCACCCCTCATATCCAACTCAAATGTAGGGCGGATATGGGGGTGCCCAGGCTCGCCCAAGCGTGTCCGCCATGTCGGACTGACGATGGGGTCTCACATGGAAACCCGATGGTCTGACGAACATCTCTCTGGTGGGGGTGTGAATGTCGTGTGGCGCCACTCTAGCTCGTCGGCCAAGGCCAAATCCGGCTATTTAAGCCGGTTGGTGTCCCCCAACCCTAGCCACATCCACCTCCCCCTCTCTCTGCACCGCTAACCCGAGAACATCCACATATATCCCACTCTGCCGCTCTTCCCACTCCCTCCGGCTTTGGCATGGTTCGGCAAAAGAAGACCACGTATGCTATGCTCACGCCAGAGTGTCGGTTCTAAATTGAGCAAGATATCTGGGTGAGGCAGGCCGCCAGCATCGCTGTCGGCCTGCCACCGGACTCGCCACAACTGAAAGGATCGAGATGGACCTAGAGGGGGGTGAATAGGTACAATTACAAATTTTAATTATTACTAAGCAATTTTAGGCAATAATGCGGAAAATGAAAGTGAGCCTAACAATTGCAAGTATGATACTAATGAGCTAAGCAAGATAATCAAGTGACACAAATATATGAGTAAGCAAGCACAAGATGAGATAAGTAAGTGCTAATAGAAAAGTAACCACAAGTAGAGAGTTAGGGTTAGGAATAACCGCAACTCTGAGAGACGAGGATGTATGCCGATGTTCACTTCCTTGGAGGGAAGCTACGTCACCGTTTAGAGAGGTGGATGTTACCACGAAGGCACACCAACGCCACGAAGGCTCACCCTATTCTCTCCTTGAGACAACACCACAAAGGAGTTTCTCAACCACTAGTGGTAGACCTTAGGGTGGTCTCCAAACCCTCACAAACTTTTCGGGGGAAATCACAATGGTCGATTCCTCGCCGGAGCACTCCTACCGCCTAGGAGTCTCCAACCTCCAAGAGTAACAAGAAGCACCACAAAAACAAGGGGGAATCAACTTTCGCTTTGGTGAATGTGTAGATCGAGCACTTCTCCTTCGCTTCCCAAAAGATCAAGAGCTTTGGTTGGCTAGGAAGGGAGAACTCCAAGAAATCGAGGTCTGAAAATGGAGGTGAGAGAAATGGAGTCGTCAACCCCTTCGTGAGGAAGAAGAAGACTATTTATAGGTGGGATGAAATCTGGCCATTGGAGGCAGATTTCTGCGTAGCCCGGAAGTTCCGACACAGACGGAAGTTCCGGACACCGGAAGTTCTGGCCAAGTTCCGGGCTACACACAGAGTTTGCACCACTCAGTAGTACCCCGGAAGCTGCTGAAACAGGGGACGGAAATTCTGGTGCCCGGAAGTTCCGGCCAGGGTCCGGCGAGGTTCCGGGCTACACAGAGAGGTTGCACAAAAGTGCAGTTTCTCTGGGTACCCCGGAAGCTTCCCGGACCCTTCTCGGACATTCCGGTCCCCGGAAGTTCCGGCCGTCCCGGAAGTTCCGGCCTGAACAGAAACTTGGCACTAGGATTTTTAGATCAATGTGAGAAGGTAAGTTGATTCCCCGGATGTTTTTATGATGCACCCCCTCTTAATAGTGTGGATGCCCTAAGGACTCAAGAACAAAGAAAACTTTAAGGTACTCTACTTTTCTTGAGCGCACCGCTTTCCCTTTTTCCAATAAGAGAGGAAATAACCATCCATGCTTCACTTTTAGCTTAATCGGGGCTGTTAACACTTAGAGCATGTGGTTAGAAACACAAATGAAGTTGTCATCAATGTCAAAAACACTTTAGTGCAATATTGCACTTTCAATCTCCCCCTATTTGACATAGATGACAACAATGCTTGAAAGGGTAAACTCATAAAGTGTATACAGACTTGAGCAACTTTAATGACAGGAGAGGTACTCCCCCACAACCCATGCCATATTTTAAGATTGAATTTGAAATGAAATGACATGGATAGAGGATTCTCCCCCTATCACTGTACATACCCACACAAGAATGATATATCAACATAGAACACTTTACTAACCTTTGTTCTTCATAGTGAGGGTATAGATATAGATATAATCTTAGCCTGATAGATATCTCTTACAATATGAGCAAATAGAATATGCCATGTAACCTCCTTGCCATAAGTTAAATAGAATATGCCATGTAACCTCCTTGCTATAAGTTTCTCACACACAGATAGATTAATTAACGACACATAAATAGGTTCAAATAGCAAGTTCAAATTCAAACTCAAATGAAGGCAAATAAAAATAAAGGTTCAAGGAACATCGGTAAATAGGCAGATAAACAAAGATAAAACGATAAGCCCTATCAAGCACAACAACATCTCCCCCTGTTGTCACCTAGATGGCAAAAAGGGAAGATGGAGGAATGCACAAAACACCCCCTAGGAGAAGGACGCAGAAGGGTCCTCAAACGACTCTCCAGAAGAATCTGAGCCATGAGGGCGGTGAGAAGAGGCTTCATCGCCGGCTTCAACATCAAACCGAGCAAACTTGGACTGGTACTTCTCAAAAGGAGTCACATGAGACTCGGAGCCGTGAGCAATCTTCATACCAGATGCACGCATACCATCCTTAAGAGCCTTGATGCTCTCCTTCCTAGACTTGTGCTCCTCCCACTGCTTTTTATGCATATCTTGTTGAAGACAAAACATGTTCTTGAGAAGACGCCAAATTTTGTGGCTCTTCTTGGACCCGGAGTCACTGGGCTCCCCATGATGAAAAGTATGTGAGCGGGGACGAAACTCAAAGTGGTGTGGATTTCCAGCATGTAGCTCCTCTTCCTCCTCATCTTCACCCTCATGAGCAGTTGCCTTGCCCTTCTTAACAAGTAAGTTCACATCAAGTAGCCGGTCGGGCCGACCGACCAAGTGCCTCAGGAGCAATCTCAGCAATCAAAGCAGTAATATACAGAGCATAGATAGGAACCTTGCGGTTCATTACCACACTATACATCTCATGCCACATAAAATCCATCACATCAATGGGGCCTTGCTCAGAGTTATGACAGGTGAAGTGAAGAAGGTTGATGAGGTGGCCACGAATCTTGTTCTTGTCACCCACCTTGACCGCAAGGATCTCTCGAAAGATACGGTGCATGATGTCATAGAAAGGCAGAAGATCACCAACAGATCCAACCTTTCCGGACGGAGGATACAAATCAGCCAAGTGAATAGCTTGGAAGACCCCTTTGTCGTGAATCTTGTATCCACGGTCAGCAGTAATGTCAGTGTACTCATAGCCCAGAAGACCGGCCAGCACGGAGAACAGAGCAGAGAACTTCTCAGTACCACTCATCCAAGTAAGAGTGCGCTGCATATCAGTCCCAAAATGCACAGTGGCATAGAATTGAGCCACAAGAGGCGGAGACACATCATGTTGAAAGCGCATGAGTGGAAGGAGGTTGAGCTTCACACACATGTTCTGGATCCCCTCAAAGTAAGCTGAGTTTGTTGGAGTCTTGTCAAAGTGAGCAATGTTGATACTCTTCTGGATGACACACTTGTTGACGAACTGAGAAAAAATCTCTTCATAGTTGCGTTGCTGGAAAAGTGTCCAAAACTTGGAATCAGCCACATGATCACGGTCTTGACGATAGGGATTCACACGGCACAGAGTAATCCACTCCGGTGCGGGCATTTCCTTCATGGTGACTGGCTCAGGAGGAGGAGGTTGTACATTTTGTGCTTTTGCCTTCTTGGAAGTGGTCTTCCGCTTCTTGGAGTGGGCGGGAGCAGGAGGAGGAGATTCACTGTCTCCAGCCTCAGCATCTTCCTCAGGATGGCAGTCAAACATGTTCTCACGCCCCAAAACAACAGTTGTTGTCTTCTTAACCCTGGTTTTGGTTTTTCGTTCATATACCTTGGATGAGTGAGCACGCGAACCGGACCCACCTGCTACCAGAGATAGAGAATAGCATGGGGATAGAATAAGTACACAAGCCTCAAAAAAAGAGAAAATCAAAGAATCTCACTGGTCGAAAATTTTGACAGAACTCTGCTTAGGCCGGAAGTTCCGTGGAGGGACGGAAGTTCCGGAAGCCGGAAGTTCCGGGGAACCCGGAAGTTCTGGCCAACGGAAGTACCGGCCCAGTCGGAACACGGAAACCCTAGCGAGGCCGGAAGGTCCGGCCTACCCGGAAGTTCCGGGCACCAGCATGGTCGCAAGGTTCCTTCCGAATCTAAGCAGGGGACGGACATGGATCGACCAATCGAGAAATGAATGTCATGGAGCACTGCAGATCTAAAGTGGATGCAGGGCTTGACAGTGTGAAGTTTGTGTTTATCCTAGAACCATAAGCGTAGCCTACAATCCCTAGGAAACTAGAGAGAGCAGAGAGAAGCTTAGGTTACCTTCCTCCATGGAGATGGTGGAGAGGACAGATCCCCTCCAAGCACGATGAAGGGGAAGAAGGGGCCGGAGGTTCCGGGGGCCGACAGCTCGCCCGGAAGTCGCCGATGGGTGAGGGGCGCCGCAGGGAGAGAGAGAGCAGTGGAACAGAGGAGAAGGGGGGAAAAGAAACCCCTTGGTTATCTCCTGCCATGATATGTGCCCACGACCCGCGACGCCCGGAAGTTCTGGGCAATGCCGGAAGTTCCGGGCCCACCCCGGAAGTTCCGGGATATCCATAGAGATTACAGTCTCTCTAAACTCCTGAGAACTAGAGGGAGGGGGTCCGAAAGCTCCCACGACACCACACACCACATCAACATTTATGTGGAGATGATTTGAAGCTTGTGCACTAGATAAAGATCAGATGGTTTTAAGATGAGAGAGGCTAGGGGCAAAACACAAGAGCAACAACAAGATCACTCAAATAGAGAGAAAAACACCAGACAAACACACAGAAAAATAAATGAAGATTTTAAGTCCAACCTCTCTAGGAGAGGGCGGTGGACAAGTCCACCATGTTTGAGTATGTGTGACTTGGCACTGCGAAGATTTTAACCTTGACCCGAACATCACAACTCCATCATTTAAAGTACTAGGTCACAAAGTGATAACATAGTAACTTTGAGAGTGTTTGGTTTATTTATGCATCATATAGGGTGAGATAACTCATGGGTTGAATGTCTCCCCCTAAATACATGCCTACATCTAGACACGACATTATGAAAATGCATGAATGGGTACTAGATTTCACATAATTTTTTCAAGCTCCAAGATACCAAGTTCACGCCTAAGTCGACAAAACCTTGCTTCATCCAAGGGTTTAGTAAAAATATCCGCCAGCTTGCAAATCTGTACTAATGTGATCAATGTGAATATCACCCTTCTCAACATGATCTCTCAAGAAGTGATATCTAATATCAATGTGCTTGGTGCGGAGATGATCCTTGGGGTTCTCAAAGAATGTTGATGGCACTTTCATTATCACATAGAAGAGGCACATGTCTGTAGGTGATACCGTAATCCTTTAAAGTTTGCCTCATCCATAATAACTGAGTTGCACAACTCGCGGCAGCAATGTATTCAGCTTGCGGTAGAGAGAGCAATACAATTTTGTTTCTTCGAGGACCAACTTACCAAGGATCGCCCAAGAAACCGACATGCACCAGATGTGGACTTACGATCCACCTTGTCTCCAGCCCAATCCGCATCCAGATACTCGATGAGATCAAACTTAGCATCCTTGGGGTACCATAGACCCAACTTTGGGGTGTGAACAAGGTATCTAAGAATATGCTTAACCGCTTTGTGATGACTTTCCCTAGGGAAGCTTGAAATCTAGCACACATGCATACACTAAACATGATGTCCGGTCTAGATGCACAAAGATAAAGCAATGAACCAATCATAGAGCGGTATTTTGATGGGTCAAAAGGATACCGCTGGTGTCTTCAAGTGAGTACAATTTTGGTTGGCATGGGTGTCTTACATGGACTAGCATCACCATGCCGAACTTTTCTAGGATATCCTTGAGGTATTTTGCTTGAGACAAGAAAATTCCTTCTTGAAATTGTTGAATTTGAAATCCAAGGAAGAACTTCAAACCGTATTGAGTGACATTTCAAAATTCTTGGTCATGGAGTCCGCAAACTTCTTGCACAAATGAATGTTAGGAGAACCAAAATTATATCATCTACATAGATTTGGCATAAGATCAAATCACCCTTGTCCCTCTTAGTAAAAGAGTGGGATCGATCACCCTCTCACAAAGCCATCATCGAGTAAAAACTTCTTAAGATGATCATACCAAGCACGAGGTGCTTGTTTGAGGCCATCTGAGCCTTATGAAGTTTATACACATAGTCTTTGTGATCGGGATCAACGAACCCAGGTGGTTGTGACACATATACTTTTTGTAGAGGACCGTTAAGGAAAGCACTCTTCACATCCATTTGATGCAATGTAAATCCATTGAAAGCAGCATAAGCAAGTAAGATGCGAATGGATTCAAGACGGGCAACGGGGGCAAAGGTCTCACCAAAGTCCAAACCTTCAACTTGTGAGTACCCTTGAGCCACTAACCTTGCATTGTTGCGGATGATTATACCATTCTCATCTTGCATGTTCTTGAAAATCCATTTTGTTCCAATGACATTGTGTTACGTAGTTGGTCTCTTGACTAATGACCACACTTGGTTACGTTCAAAACCGTTCAACTCTTCTTGCATAGCAACGAGCCAATCGTTGTCCATCAATGCATCTTGTACCTTGAGAGGTTCAACACTAGACACAAACGAGAAGTGAGCACAAAAGTTAGTCAATTGTTTACGAGTGACTCTACCTTCCGATATGCCGGTGAGGATTTTATCAACATCAACACGACCGGCCACACGAGGCATGATGGAGGTTAATGTTTCGCGAGGTTCAACTTCATGTCCATCATCCACGTCCTCAACATACGGATCATTAATTTGTGGTGGAAGATCTTCTTGTACATGTTGCATTTGTTGAGGTTCATCATCAATGATTGGACCTTCTTGTTCTTGCCCTTGATGATGATCTTGTTCTTGAAGATTCTCATGAAGAGGAACTTGATCATCTTCTTGTACTTGGACTAAGGGCATCGGTTGAACAATAGGAGTTTGTGATGGTAGGGGTGTTGAAGTAGTTTGATGATGTGTGAGACTTCCCTCTTCTTCTTCATCATCATAAGGTTCTTGTTCCATTGGAAGAAGTGCACCAACACCCATGGTTAAAATATCTTGAGAGGAATCTTCTTCACCTACATCACTTAGATCAACTTTCTCCCCATGGGAGCCATTAAATTCATCAAACACCACGTCACAATTTTCTACAACACATCCATTGGATTTGTTGTAGACTCTATATGCGTGAGAGTTTGATCCATAGCCAACGAATATGCCCTCAATGGTTTTGGATTGAAATTTTCCTGACCGTTCTCTTTTGTTGAGGATGAAACATTTGCACCCAAATACACGAAAGTACTTGACATTTGGCTTGTTCCCAGTTAGGAGCTCATATGGAGTCTTTTCCAATATAGTGCGGAGGAAGAGCCGGTTTGATGCATGGCATGCAGTGTTGACAGCTTCGGCCCAAAAACTATGTGGTGACTTGTATTCATCCAACATGGACCTTGCCATCTCCACAAGGGTACAGTTCTTCCTTTCGGCTACACCATTTTGCTGAGGAGTATATGGAGCTGAATATTGATGCACAATCCCTTCATCACTAAGGAATTCTTCCAAGGTATAGTTCTTGAACTCAGATCCATTGTCACTTCTTATTGCCAAGATTTCTTTGTCAAACTTGCGTTGTGCTTGCTTGGCAAAATCAATGAAGGTGAACTTCGTCTCGTCCTTGGACTTGAGAAAGAACACCCATGTATATCTTGAGTAATCATCAACAATGACAAGTCCATGCTTTTTCCCACCAAGACTATCCCATGAAGGAGGCCCAAAGAGGTCCACATGAAGAAGCTCCAGAGGCCTTGAAGTAGACACAATGTTCTTGGGTGGGTGCTTTGATTGATTTTGCTTCCCAGCTATGCATGCACTACACACACGATCTTTCTCAAAAGAGACATTTGTTAGTCCAAGGATGTGATTACCCTTTAAGAGATCTTGAAGATTTCTCATGCCGACATGGGCTAGCCGGCGATGCCATAGCCACCCCTTGTCAGCCTTGGCCATTAGACAAGTTGCATGGAATGTACTCTCTTCGAGAAATCAACCGTAAAGGTTGCCATCCAACTCTCCAACAAAGGCCACTTCGAGTATCTCTCTTAAAGACTTTCACATCCGTTAGTCCAAATAGTGTATCATAACCAATGAAGCCAATTGACTAACATAAAGCAAATGATATTTAAGGATTGGACAAGCATGACATTTGCAAGAGACATGTCATTTGTAATAGCCACCTTCCCCAACCCAAGTACCTGTCCTTTTGATCCTCCACCAAACATAATGCTCATAAATGGTTGAATAGCTTCCATGAAATCGTAGAGCAATTTGCTATCTCCGGTCATATGATTGGTACATCCACTATCAATCACCCATTTTACTCCACCGGAGAAGGCAACCTACACACAATTTTTACTAGGTTAGAGGCACCCATTTTGCAATGGGACCTCTCAAGTTAGTCAAAGGGTCTTAGGGACCCAAATAGCATAAAACCGAAATGCATTTCGAGGACCAACAAACTTTGCAAAAACTTCTCCATCCATAGTCTTACGAAGTACATAGGATGGAGGCATGAACTCTTTTGGCTTGTTGAGAGTGGGCATGCCCCTTGTGGCATTCCCACTTACAACCTTACCTTTCTCCTTGTGCCCTTCTCGTACAAAAGTTTCTTTTAGAGGGGTGGTGCACTTTTGAGAGGACGTCTTCTTCTTGCTTGTGCTTGGGTCAAACCCAAGTCCCTCTTTGGCGAACACTTCATTGTGTTGGCTCAATACCTCATTAAGGTTCTTTTGCCCTTGAGCACATGTCATGAGCCCTTTCTCGATTTGAGCTTTGAGAAAACGATTCTCCTCAAGAATAGATGCTAGATCACTACTAGAGTTAGTAGAACAAGCATCAACATTGATAATAGGAGACGAGTAAGCCTTAGCTAGAGTTTCAAGATAAGTAAGTTTGAGCATCTCAAAACTCTTGGTACGAAGGGTGAGCTCTTCCTCCTTAGTCTTGTGAGACACGGATAGAAGCTCACAATCCTTAGAGAGAGAAGCATGAGACTTCTCAAGCTTACTTTTATCATTCATCAACTCTTCACAAGAGCCAATAGCCTTTTTCAAGGAGGAAAGATCTTTAGTATGAACATCAATATTTGCACCAATTTTTAAGCATAGTTCATCATTTCGTGCTTCCTCATATTGGACTTTCCGCTCAAGGATTTCACATTTTTCCTTTTCCTCGGTGACGAGGGTTTCGAGTTCCTTAATGGTGATGGTGTGTTTACTCACCATCTCCATAAGCATACGAAACATAGTGAGCTTCTTTCCTTTGAGAGAGCACATGAACTTATTAAGTTTAGCAAGCATAGGATCATTTAGATCATCATCCTCATAACTATCCTCCGCATCAAGATACTCATCACTAGGAGTAGAAGGAGTGAAAAGAGGAGGATTTGATCGTGGAGTTACCTTGACCTTGTCAGGAGAGCTTTGGTCCTCTCCATCTTCTACCACGGCCTTTGCCATTAGGCACTTGTGAGTGTTGCCCTTGTAGTCTTTCATGTAGTTGTAGGTGACCACATCACCACTCTTGTTTACTAATCTCAGAGTGTTTCGAGAGTCTTGTGCAACTCCGGCAACGCCACTAACATCATCCAGATCAGATTCTTCTTGAGCAACCATTGCTTTTCCATCTCTCTTCTTGAGCTTGGAGTTCAAAAGATTTGGCAACTTCTTCTTGGGAAAGGTCTTGGGAAACCTTGGTTTATCTTCTCTCTTATCATAAGGGCACTCGTTGGAGAAGTGATTGGTTTCTTCGCAGTTGTAGCATTTTCTTACTTTCTTCTTTTGAAATCTTCCTTTGAATTTTCCCGCGCTAAACTTCTTGACAAAAAGAGCCATGTCTTCATATGAAGGACCCTCGTCGGATTCAATCTCATCACCATCTTCATCATCCTCTTCTTCTTCTTATTCACTTTGTTCATATTCACATACATGCTTGGCCTTCAATGCAAGATTGATCTTTGATGATGAGGAACCATGCATGGCAAGATGTTTTGTGGCATTAGTCTTTGACTCTTCAAATAGTTGAAAGGTGGATATGATGTCATCTGTAGTCATTTCCTTGAAGGTATGGTGTTGTCTTATGTCCCACACCATTTGATGGTGAAATGGAGCAAGAGCATGAAGTAACTTATCCACAAGGAACCTCTTAGTCATGTTGAATCCATCTTGTGTCTTGTCACACTCACATGACTCAATATCGGCAAAGTGAGAGTCATGAGACGCTCATGGAGTTGATTGGGGTTTCACCTTTCTCCATACAAAGTTTTGCAATTGCCCTTGGCAATTTCATATTGAGCACTCCGGAGGGTAGAAGTGCAGCCTTGGATCGTACAACAGTTTCCCATAGTTCCTTGGCACTTGTGATGTGTATGAACGGTCTCCTTTGCTTTTCATTCATACCTCTCCTTATCCACATGATTGCAGTGTCATTGAGGTTCTTGTCATATATTTATCTTGGTGTGGGGTTCTTTGGATCAACCACATGATAGCCATACTCAATGATCTCCAGCATTTCATCGTTTCCATGTCGAAGATGATCCTGCATAGCAACTCTCCATAAAGCAAAATCGGAAGTGGCACAGAGCAAAGGAGGTTTTCCTTGAGGATTATATCTTGGTTTCTCAACCTGAGGTCTTGCATAAAGCCAAGGAACACTGGCGTGTTCATTGCTAGGAGGTTGTTGACCAAGTGGTGGAGTAGGCACAGTTGGCCTTGAAGCAACACCACCCGAGAGTGGTGCAAGCACCGTGGACAACGTGGCTAATCTCATTTGGACCAAGGCCTCAAGAGAAGCATCATGCTCCTCTTTTTGCTTAGCAAGGGCCCGTTCTAGATCCTCCGACGTAAAGGACTTGACTTTAGAGGAAGCCTCGTCTTTATCCTTAGGATCTACAACTGTGGAGTCCCATCCGGTTCATCTCGCTCTAGGGCGGTTAAGCCACAAGAATAGAGCACGAGGCTCTGATACCAATTGAAAGGATCGAGATGGACCTAGAGGGGGGGGGGGTGAATAGGTACAATTACAAATTTTAATTATTACTAAGCAATTTTAGGCAATAATGCGGAAAATGAAAGTGAGCCTAACAATTGCAAGTATGATACTAATGAGCTAAGCAAGATAATCAAGTGACACAAATATATGAGTAAGCAAGTACAAGATGAGATAAGTAAGTGCTAAGCGACAAGTAACCACAAGTAGAGAGTTAGGGTTAGGAATAACCGCAACTCCGAGAGACGAGGATGTATGCCGATGTTCACTTCCTTGGAGGGAAGCTACGTCACCGTTTAGAGAGGTGGATGTTACCACGAAGGCACACCAACGCCACGAAGGCTCACCCTATTCTCTCCTTGAGACAACACCACGAAGGCGTTTCTCAACCACTAGTGGTAGACCTTGGGGTGGTCTCCAAACCCTCACAAACTTTCCGGGAAATCACAATGGTCGATTCTCACGGAGCACTCCTACCGCCTAGGAGTCTCCAACCTCCAAGAGTAACAAGAAGCACCACAAAACAAGGGGGAATCAACTTTCGCTTTGGTGAATGTGTAGATCGAGCACTTCTCCTTCGCTTCCCAAAAGATCAAGAGCTTTGGTTGGCTAGGAAGGGAGAACTCCAAGAAATCGAGGTCTGAAAATGGAGGTGAGAGAAATGGAGTCGCCAACCCTTCGTGAGGAAGAAGAAGACTATTTATAGGTGGGGATGAAATCTGGCCGTTGAGGCAGATTTGCAGAGTCGGAAGTTCCGGACACAGACGGAAGTTCCGGACACCGGAAGTTCCGCCAAGTTCGGACAGGTTCCGGCTACAGAGAGTTTGCACCACTCAAGAGTACCCTAAGCTGCCAAACAGGGACGGAAATTCCTGTGCCGAAGTTCCGGCCTCCCCGGAAGTTCCGGCCGACGGAAGTTCCGGCCAGGGTCCGACGAGGTTCCGGGCTACACAGAGAGGTTGCACAAAAGTGCAGTTTCTCTGGGTACCCCGGAAGCTTCCCGGACCCTTCCCGAACATTCCGGTCCCCGGAAGTTCTGGCCGTCCCGGAAGTTCCGGCCTGAACAGAAACTTGGCACTAGGATTTTTAGATCAATGTGAGAAGGTAAGTTGATTCCCCGGGTGTTTTTATGATGCACCCCATCTTAATAGTGCGGATGCCCTAAGGACTCAAGAACAAAGAAAACTTTAAGGTACTCTACTTTTTCTTGAGTGCACCGCTTTCCCTTTTTCCAATAAGAGAGGAAATAACCATCCATGCTTCACTTTTAGCTTAATCGGGGCTGTTAACACTTAGAGCATGTGGTTAGAAACACAAATGAAGTTGTCATCAATGTCAAAAACACTTTAGTGCAATATTGCACTTTCAGCAGCCGGAGGAGGAGGAAGAGGAGAAGCAGCCAGCTCCGATGGAGGTGGCGGATCCGGAGGAGGACAAGGCAGAGCAGCCGAAGGAGGAGCTGGAACCGGTTCGAGGCTTCAACATGGAGGACACGGAAGCGGAGTTTGCGGTCGCCTGAGTGGCCGAGATGGCGGAGCAGCAGACCATCCCGGACTCCATCCAGGATGAGGCCTATGTGGAGGCCAATCGACAGTTCATCCAGCAGAAACGGGCGATGACTGATGCGCTTTTCGCCAAACTGGACGCGGAGATGGAAGTGGAGCAGCCGCAGGAGCCAGAGCCGAGCACGGAGATAGTGGACATCTACAATAAGGATTAGGTTAGTATAGATTACTTGATCTACGTAGTACATATTTTGTTTCGTTTGCATGCTTTTTTTTGAAAAGGAGGTTGAACCCCCGGCCTCTGCATCAATTGATGCATGCAGCCATCTTTATTAATTATTCGACAACGGTCTGACAAGAACATACATCAAACCACCCGAAGCCATCACTCACGCCTACAAACTTGATAATGTGGAGTGTCCTCACTCCCCACCATCTAGATCCGGGGTCACTGTCGATCCGTCTGAGGGAGTCCTGGATTAGGGGGTCCTCGGGTGTCCGGTCTATTAGATATGGGCCGAACTGATGGGCCGTGAGATAAAGCAGAAGGCTATCCACCGTGTCCGGGTAGGACTCCTATATGCGTGGAAGGAAAGTTTGGTGTCCGGATGTACTATTTCCTTCCTCTGCAAACCGACTCTGTACAACCCTAGGCCCCTCTGGCGTGTATATAAGCCAGAGGGTTTAGTCTGTAGAGGCTATCAGAATAATCATAGGCTAGACAGCTAGGGTTTAGCCACTACGATCTCGAGGTAGATCAACTCCTGTAACCCTTATACACACCGAATATAATCGAGCAGGACATAGGGTTTTACCTCCATTAAGAGGGCCCGAACCTGGGTAAACATCGTGTCCCTATCGTCCCTTGTTACCATCGATCCTCAGACACACAACTTGGGACCCCCTGCCCGAAATCTGCCAGTTTTGACACCGACATTGGTGCTTTCATTGAGAGTTCCGTTGTGTTGCTGACAGAAGGATCGACGGATCGCCTTGTCATCGACAACAATGGTTTACGGGGAGACCTTTCTCCCTGGCCAACTATTTGTGTTTGGCAGCTTCGTGTCGCGTGCCAGCTCGACCGGTCGCCTCTAGCAGGTCGACAACTATGCCCCTGGTCACCAGATCAGGTTTGGAAGTTTGAACTACATCACTGATATCCGAGGAGACCTGATCTTCGAGGAGTTCACAGCCCCGGCTCCCGCTCCCCATCCATACGAAGGAGGCCCCTTGGACCCACCATTAGATTCCATTCAGGGGTCGACACTCATGCCCACCTCGGCCTTAGATCCAGGGCGGACCACTTCGTCCGAAGACGGGAGGATAAACCCCGCCGGACTCTCTCCCATTACGGAGCTTCTAGCCGGAGACCCAAATGCGGCTAGGCCGTTGGCGGACCCAGAGTCAAACGGGACTCTCCTCGTCATCGGGAAGCCGTACTCGCCTTTGGACGTCAACTCCGAACTCTCGAATTCTGCGTCCATCGGGCTTGGTCAAGTGGTTACTACCGAACCTGGCTCCGCATATCCTTAGACGCATGCCCAACTTTCGCTCTTAAAAGATACACTGGACCTAATGCAATCTCTCGCCATCACAGAAGTTTCACCTTCGGACTATGCCCAGCTCGAACTAGGGGTTGAGAGTCGGGAATTTTACGTCCCACCCACCACCCACTTAATTAATAGCCACTGTCGAGGACTTAACCGACATGCTAGACTACGCCTCCGAAGACATCGATGGCATGGACGACGATGCCAAGGCCGAACCAGGTCAAAACCCGCCCATCACGGGCGTTGGACGACCACTTCTACTTACTATGTATACATGGTGGACACACCTGAGAAGAAGGACGACGATGGCACTCAAGACCCAGATGAGGATAAGCCCGTCGAGAACCACCAAAGCGCCGGTGTCAGCAGCGCCGCTCACGATCGCGTGGGGGAAGGGAAAGCAACACCGGCACCGGAGATAGTGACACTCCGGACAACGCCAAAGACTCCAACCACCCCGTTGAGCTTACGTTTGAGCAGGATGAGGGGGAAGAGGGTCAATTCAACCCCGACGGAATTGCCGATCACGAGGACTCGAAAGATAGCAACTACTTACCTGTCTCCGAAGAGGATGTTAGCCTCAGTAACGAAGATTTCATCGTCCCAGAGGAACCCTGATAACCCACAAGTATAGGGGATCGCAACCGTTTTCGAGGGTAGAGTATTCACCCCAAATTTATTGATTCGACACAAGGGGAGCCAAAGAATATTCTCAAGTATTAGCAGTTGAGTTGTCAATTCAACCACACCTGGATAACTTAGTATCTACAGTAAAGTATTTAGTAGCAAAGTAGTATGGAAGTAATGGTAACAGTAGCAGTATTGTAGTGATTGTAACAGTGGAAACGGAAAAGTAACTAAGCGGAGAACAATATGTGAAAAGCTCGTAGGCATTGGATCGGTGATGGAGAATTATGCCGGATGCGATTATTCATGCAACAATTATAACATAGGGTGACACAGAACTAGCTCCAATTCATCAATGTAATGTAGGCATGTATTTCGAATATAGTCATACGTGCTTATGGAAAAGAACTTGCATGACATCTTTTGTCCTACCCTCCCGTAGCAGCGGGGTCCTAATGGAAACTAAGGGATATTAAGGCCTCCTTTTAATAGAGTACCTGACCAAAGCATTAACACATAGTGAATACATGAACTCCTCAAACTATGGTCATCACCGGGAGTGGTCCCGATTATTGTCACTTCGGGGTTGACGGATCATAACACATAGTAGGTGACTATAGACTTGCAAGATAGGATCAAGAACTCACATATATTCATGAAAACATAATAGGTTCAGATCTGAAATCATGGCACTCGGGCCCTAGTGACAAGCATTAAGCATAGCAAAGTCATAGCAACATCAATCTTAGAACATAGTGGATACTAGGGATCAAACCCTAACAAAACTAACTCGATTACATGATAAAAGTCATCCAACCCATCACCGTCCAGCAAGCCTACGATGGAATTACTCACGCACGGCGGTGAGCATCATGAAATTGGTGATGGAGGATGGTTGATGATGACGATGGCGACGGATTCCCCTCTCCGGAGCCCCGAACGGACTCCAGATCAGCCCTCCCGAGATAGTTTAGGGCTTGGCGCCGGCTCCGCATCGTAAAACGCGATGAATCCTTCTCTCTGATTTTTTTCTCCCCGAACGTGAATATATAGAGTTGGAGTTGAGGTCGGTGGAGCACCAGGGGCCCACGAGGTGGGCGCGCCTGTGGGCAAGCGCGCCCCCACCCTCGTGGACAGGGTATGGGCCCCGGCCTTGATTCTTCGCCAATATTTTTATTATTTCCAAAAATCATCTCCGTGAAGTTTCAGGTCATTCCGAGAACTTTTGTTTCCGCACAAAAATAACACCATGGCAATTCTGCTGAAAACAACATCAGTCTGGGTTAGTTCCATTCAAATCATGCAAGTTGGAGTCCAAAACAAGGGCAAAAGTGTTTGGAAAAGTAGATATGTTGGAGACGTATCAACTCCCCCAAGCTTAAACCTTTGCTTGTCCTCCAAGAATTCAGTTGACAAACTGAAAGTGATAAAGAAAACTTTACAAACTCGTTTGCTCTTGTTGTTGTAAATATGTAAAGCCAGCATTCAAGTTTTCAGCAAAGATTATGACTAACCATATTCACAATAACACTTAGGTCTCATGTTTACTCATATCAATGCCATAATCAACTAGCGAGCAATAATAATTAATCTCGGATGACAACACTTTCTCAAAACAATCATAATATGATATAACAAGATGGTATCTCGCTAGCCCTTTCTGAGACCGCAAAACATAAATGCAGAGCACCTTTAAAGATCAAGGACTGACTAAACATTGTAATTCATGGTAAAAGAGATCCAGTCATAGTCATACCCAATATAAATTAACAAAGAATGGATGCAAATGACAAGTGGTGCTCTCCAAATTGGTGCTTTTAATAAGAGGGTGATGACTCAACATAAAAGTAAATAGATAGGCCCTTCGTAGAGGGAAGAAGGGATTTGTAGAGGTGCCAGAGCTCAGTTTTGAAATAGAGATAAATAATATTTTGAGCGGTATACTTTCATTGTCAACATAACAACCAAGAGATCTCGATATCTTCCATGCTACTCACATTATAGGCGGTTCCCAAACAGAATGGTAAAGTTTATACTCCCCCTCCACCAACAAGCATCAACCCATGGCTTGCTTGAAACAACGAGTGCCTCCAACTAACAAGAGTCTCGGGGGAGTTTTGTTTGCAATTATTTCGATTTGATTTGCATAAAGCATGGGACTGGGCATCCCGGTGACCAGCCATTTTCTCGTGAGTGAGGAGCGGAGTCCACTCTCTTGAGAATAACCTGCCTAGCATGGAAGATACAGACAGCCCTAGTTGATACATGAGCTATTCAAGCATATAAAACAGAATTTCATTTGAAGGTTTGGAGTTTGGCACATACAAATTTACTTGGAACGGAAAGTAGATATCGCATATAGGAAGGTATAGTGGACTCATATGGAATAACTTTAGGGTTTTAAGGGATTGGATGCACAAGCAATATTCCTGCTTAGTACAAGTGAAGGCTAGAACAAGACTGGGAAGCGACCAACTAGAGAGCGACAACAGTCTTGAACATGCATTAAAATTAATAAACATTGAGTGCAAGGATGAGTAGGATATAATCCACGATGAACATAAATATCGTGAAGGCTATGTTGATTTTGTTTCAACTACATGTGTGAACATGTGCCAAGTCAAGTCACTTAAATCATTCAAAGGAGGATACCACCCTATCATACCACATCACAACCATTTTAATAGCATGTTGGCACGCAAGGTAGACCATTATAAACTCCTAGCTAATTAAGCATGGCATAAGCAACTATAATCTCTAATTGTCATTGCAAACATGTTTATTCATAATAGGCTGAATTAGGAACGATGAACTAATCACATTTACAAAAACAAGAGAGGTCGAGTTCATACCAGCTTCTCTCATCTCAATCAGTCCATCTTATATCGTCATTATTGCCTTTCACTTGCACGACCGAACGATGTGAATAATAATAATAGTGCACGTGCCTTGGACTAAGCTGGAATCTGCAAGCATCTGATAAACAGGAGAAGACAAGGCAATATGGCTCTTGGTTAAATCAACAATAATGCATATAAGAGCCACTTCAACATTTTCATTATGGTCTTCTCCTCTCGACCCCAAAGAAAAAGAAAGGAAATAAAATTATTTACATGGGAAAGCTCCCAACAAGCAAAAGAAGAACGAGAAATCTTTTTGGGTTTTCTTTTAACTATTATTACTACAACAAGAAAGTAAACTAGCTAAAAGCTACTACTAATTTTTTTTGGTTTTACTTAAAGTTTTTCAAACACACAAGAAGAAAGCAAGAAAAATAAAATAAACTAGCATGGATAGTACAATGAAAGAGTATGAGCACTGACAACTAGAATGAGTGTGTGAACATGAATGTAATGTCGGTGCGAAATACGTACTCCTCCAAGCTTAGGCTTTTAGCCTAAGTTGGTCTATTGCGACGGCTGGCCTGGCGGATATCCAAAGTTATAGTTGGGGTCGTACTGAGATGCAACAGCTATTGCCTCATGAGCTGCAGCTTGGAGGCGAGCTGCCTCTGTCCTCCTCTCATACTCGTTCGCCTCCTCCCTGGTTATAACATATCTCCCTTTTGCCTGAAAGTCAAAGAAAGTAGGAGCAGGGAGAGCAACATGGACAGTGCGACGCCTGTCAAACATTAGTCGGTACTAGAGAGGCTATTCATTCCTCTCAATAAACTGATGATGAACCATAGCCTCATAATCTAAATAAACAGGAGTCAACTCAATATCATACTCACGTATGGGTATGTCAAGAAAATTAGCTAGATGGGTTGCATAAATTCCAGCAAAGAAATCTCCATTAATTTTATTATTATGCAACCTACATGCAACAATGGCTCCCAAATTATAATGTTTATCTCCTAATACGACACTCCTGAGAACACTGAGATCAGGGACACACATATGACATGCTTCATCCTTACCATTGATGCACCTACCTATGAAGAGAGCAAAATAATGTATAGTAGGAAAATGAATGCTCCCTATGGTAGCTTCTGTTATATCTCTAGATTCCCCCACAGTTATACTAGCAAGAAGATCTCTAAATTCAGATTTGCGAGGTTCACTAGGACTACCCCATTGCGGGAGTTTACAAGCAGTGCTAAAATCCTCTAAGTCAATAGTATAAGAATTGTCATAAAGATCAAACAGGACAGTTTGAGAATTGCGTGATGATGAAAATTCAAACCTTCTCACAAAGGAATCAGTGAGATAGTGGTACTGACGGCACTTATCTGCCTCGAAGCTCTCAAGATCAGCGTTACGCACATACGCGTTAAATTCTTCCTTGATTCCTGCTCGATCCATAAAGTCCTCTGACGGCCATTCACAAGCCCGCACTTGAGCTTCCCTCGGTGGTTCATCGTCTGCATCGCAGACAGAGCCTGTGCCTTGCTTCCTTGAAGGACCACCTTGGTACATTTTCCGAACATATTTCTTCCTCTGAAAAATTTCTGAAAATTTTAGTAACTCAAAATAAAAGTGAACCAAACTCAACAAAATTGTCAGCAACTACTCCTACAAGTGCCTAGAGGCCATATCATGCATTAGAACTACTTGGGACCAAATAAATTTGACATGCAAGCACAAGAACATGGTCACCTAGGCAGCTAAAAATTGCAATGAATAAAGCACTAGAACAAAAACTAATTGGACCATTGGAGGAGTCACATACCAAGGAACAATCCCCCAAAGCAGTTTTGTGAGGGGTGCTTTGAGCAAGGAGATCGAAAATGGCAGCAAAATGAGCAAGAACTCATGCTTGAGCTGGTTGGTGATTTTTTTGGGAGGAAGAAGGAGTGTGTGGGTGCAGGAATAAGTGGAGGGGAGCCACCATGGGCCCACGAGGCAGGGGGGGCACGCCCAGGGGGGTGGGCGCGCCCTGGACCCTCGTGGCTAGGTGCTTGCTCCCCCTGTTGTGTTCTCAGTGCCAGATATTCTCAAATATTCCAGAAAAAATCATATTTCAATTTCGGGGCATTTGGAGAACTTTTATTTTTAGGGTACTTTTTATTGCACTAATAATTCGAAAAAATGTATGTAAAATACTATTTTTGCTTTATTTCAACTAAATAATGAAAGTAAAAGGAGGGTACAGAAGGTTGTGCTTTCTAACTTCATCCATCTCATGCTCATCAAAAGGAATCCACTAACAAGGTTGATCAAGTCTTGTTAACAAACTCATTCTGAATAACATGAAACCGGAGAATTTTCGAATAGCACTAGGTTACCTCAACGGGGATATGCACGTCCCCAATAATAAGAATATCATATTTCTTCTTGACAGTAGGTAGAGGAAATTCAAAACCTCCAAAAATAATCCATGGAATTTTTCCAATAGAGTTTATACTATGGACTTGAGGTTGTTTCCTCGGAAAGTGTACCGTATGCTCTTTACCATTAACATGAAAAGTGACATTGCCTTTGTTGCAATCAATAACAGCCCCTGCGGTATTCAAAAAGGGTCCTCCAAGAATAATAGACATACTATCATCCTCGGGAATATCAAGAATAACAAAGTCCGTTAAAATAGTAACATTTGCAACCACAACAGGCACATCCTCACAAATACTGACACGTATAGCAGTTGATTTATCGGCCATTTGCAAAGATATTTCAGTAGGTGTCAACTTATTCAAATTAAGTCTACGGTATAAAGAGAGAGGCATAACACTAACACCGGCTCCAAGATCACATAAGGCAGTTCTAACATAGTTTCATTTAATGGAGCATGGTATAGTGGGTACTCCTGGATCTCCCAGTTTCTTAGGTATTCCACCCTTAAAAGTATAATTAGCAAGCATGGTGGAAATTTCAGCCTCCGGTATTTTTCTTTTATTAGTAACAATTTCTTTCATATACTTAGCATAACGATTCATTTTGAGCATATCAGTCAAACGCATACGCAAAAATATAGGTCTAATCATTTCAGCAAAGCGCTTAAAATCCTCATCATCCCTTTTCTTGGATGGTTCAGGAGGAAAAGGCATGGGTTTCTGAACCCATGGTTCTCTTTCCTTATCGTGCTTCCTAGCAACAAAGTCTTTCTTATCATAACGTTGATTCTTTGATTGTGGGTTATCAAGATCAACAGCAGGTTCAATTTCTACATCATTGTCATTGCTAGGTTGAGCATCAACATGAACATCATCATTAACATTATCACTAGGTTCATGCTCATTACCAAATTGTGTTTCAGCATCAGAAATAGAAATATCATTGGGATTCTCAGGTGTGTCAACAACATGTTCACTAGAAGCATGCAAAGTCCTATCATTCTTCTTTTTCTTCTTTTTAGAAGGACTAGGTGCATCTAAATTATTTCTCTGAGAATCCTGCTCAATTCTCTTAGGGTGGCCCTCAGGATACAAAGGTTCCTGAGTCACTTTACCTCCTCTAGTTGCAACTCTAACAACAAAGTCAATATTCTTACTATTCAATTCATTGAGCAAACCATAGAAGCATGTTTACTAATAAGTTTAAGTTCACCTTTAACTCTAGACATGTAATCACTCAAGTGTTCAATCATATAAGCATTGCATTTTAATTCCCTACTAAAATAAGCATTGAAATCTTCTTGCTTAACCATAAAATTATCAAACTCATCTAAGCATTGGCTAGCAAACTTAGTAGGCGGGATTTCAGCTTTATCATATCTATAGAGATAATTTACCTTTACTACCGTGTCGGGTTATCAAGACCGTGTGTTTCTTCGACAAAGTGTAAATTAAGACCATGTATTTCTTCAATAGGAGGTAAATTCTTAACATCTTCAGCTTTTATACCTTTTTCTTTCATAGATTTCTTTGCCTCTTGCATATCTTCGTGGATCGAGAAATAGAACACCCTTTTCTTCGGAGTTGGCTTAGGAGTTGGTTCAGGAAGTGTCCAATTATTTTCATTTGTCAACATATTATTCAATAGAGTTTCAACTTCATCAGCTGTTCTTTCCCTGAAAACACAACCAACACAACTATCCAGGTGGTCCCTGGAAGCATCGGTTAGTCCATTATAAAAGATATCAAGTATTTCATTTTTCTTGAGAGGATGATCAGGCAAAGCATTAGGTAATTGGAGAAGCCTCCCCCAATCTTGTGGGAGACTCCCTTCTTCAATTTGCACAAAATTATATATTTCCCTTAAGGCAGCTTGTTTCTTATGAGCAGGGAAATACTTAGCAGAGAAGTAATAAATCATATCCTGGGGACTACGCACACAACCAGGATCAATAGAATTAAACCATATCTTAGCATCATCCTTTAGTGCGAACGGAAATAATTTAAGGATATAATAGTAGCGAGTTTTCTCGTCATTAGTGAACAAGGTGGCTATATCATTTAATTTAGTAAGATGTGCCACAACAGTTTCAGATTCATAGCCATAGAAAGTCTCAGATTCAACCAAAGTAATTATCTCAGGATCAACAGAGAAATCATAATCCTGATCAGTAACAAAGATAGGTGAAGTAGCATAAGCAGGATCATATTTCATTCTAGCATTCAGAGATTTTTGTTTCAGCTTAGCTAATAATTTCTTAAGATCACTTCTATCATTGCAAGCAAGAAAGTCCCTAGCAGTTTCTTCATCCATAACATAACCATCAGGCACAACAGGTAATTCATATCTAGGGGGAGAATCTTCATCATCACTTTCATCAATATTATCAGTTTCAATAATTTCATTCTCTCTAGCCCTAGCAAGTTGTTCATCAAGGAATTCACCAAGTGGCACAATAGTATCAAGCATAGAAGTAGTTTCATCATAAGTATCATGCATAGCAGAAGTGGCATCATCAATAACATGCGACATATCAGAATTAATAGCAGAAGCAGGTTTAGGTGTCGCAAGCTTAGTCAAAACAGAAGCTGAATCAAGTGCGGAGCTAGATGGTAGTTCCTTACCCCCCTCATAGTTGAGGGATAAATTTTAGTTTTCTCGTCTTTCAAGTTCCTCATAGTGACCAGCAGATATAAATCCCAAGTGACTCAAAGAATAGAGCTATGCTCCCGGCAACGGCGCCAAAAAATAGTCTTGATAACCCACAAGTATAGGGGATCGCAGTTTTCGAGGGTAGAGTATTCAACCCAAATTTATTGATTTGACACAAGGGGAGACAAAGAATATTCTCAAGTATTAGTAGTTGAGTTGTCAATTCAACCACACCTGGATAACTTAGTATCTGCAGTAAAGTATTTAGTAGCAAAGTAGTATGGAAGTAACGGTAACAGTGGCAAAGGTAACAGTGGCAGTATTGTAGTGATTGTAACAGTGGAAACGGAAAAGTAACTAAGCGGAGAACAATATGTGAAAAGCTCGTAGGCATTGGATCGGTGATGGAGAATTATGCCGAATGCGATTATTCATGCAACAATTATAACATAGGTGACACAGAACTAGCTCCAATTCATCAATGTAATGTAGGCATGTATTTCGAATATAGTCATACATGCTTATGGAAAAGAACTTGCATGACATCTTTTGTCCTACCCTCCCGTGGCAGCAGGGTCCTAATGGAAACTAAGGGATATTAAGGCCTCCTTTTAATAGAGTACCGGACCAAAGCATTAACACATAGTGAATACATGAACTCCTCAAACTATGGTCATCACCGGGAGTGGTCCCGATTATTGTCACTTCGGGGTTGCCGGATCATAACACATAGTAGGTGACTATAGACTTGCAAGATAGGATCAAGAACTCACATATATTCATGAAAACATAATAGGTTCAGATCTGAAATCATGGCACTCGGGCCCTAGTGACAAGCATTAAGCATAGCAAAGTCATAGCAACATCAATCTCAGAACATAGTGGATACTAGGGATCAATGTAAGTGCATCTAGTGCCCCTTAGTGATTTTGGTGTATTGAAGACTTCTAGGTTAAGGGACTAATGTGTTTATGAGTGTACACAGGTCTATAAGTCTATGAGGAGTTTGATATTTACAGAGAAATTCGACCCCTAAAAATGAAGTTCTTCGACTGAAGACTTTGATATTCTGAAGACTTTCTGAAGACTTTGAAAGTGAAGAAATTGGTGTGACCTTGAAGACTTGGTATTCATTTGAGGAACATGAAGCGTGAAGACTTTTGTTTTCGTAGTTTCATTTTTCTTTCTTGAGTCATAGGAAACACCGTACTGTTAAAGGGGGTCGAGGAAATACTAAGGAAAAATTTCCATGTGATGCTCAACTCAAAATCCTACACCTACCAATCCCTTCGAGTGAAGCCTTTGAAATCTCATACAGCTCACCAATTTCTTCAAGGATGTAGACGAGGTTCTTCTGGTCGTTGAGGAATTTGTTCTGACTGAGGAGTTAGGAATTCGCCATAGCGGATTGCCTACACAATGAGGAACATGATAGCCCTGAGGAATTTGAGAGTCAAATTTCCGACCGTTGCTGTGTTGCGCGCCAGCTGTCCCAAAATATCTTATCCACCTAACGGTCATATCATTGAAGGGCATTTATGTCTTATCATGTCGGGCTGCTCCTAGGCTATAAATAGCCGCCTCTACAACCACTAGCTGGTTGGCTGCTCCGAGAGAACTTGACACTTGTCATTTGAGAGCAACCCATCCTCCGAGGACTTTGAGCGAAAATCATCGAGTGAGGAAAACCCAAAATCAAACCCCTATAAACCCAAAGTGATTGAGCATCATCAAGAGATTGATCCCGCTGGATCCGACGCTTGTTACCTTTGAAGACTGTGCTTCTTCCAGACGGTTAGGCGCCATGGTCTAGAGCATCCAAGAGGAATTGTGGATCGCCGAGTGACCAAGTCTGTGAAGGTTTGGAAGTCGCTCAAGACTTACCACGAGTGATTGGACGAGGTCTGTAACCTTAGTTCAAGGAGAATACGGTGAGGACTTGGTGTCCTGAGCTGCGTGCTCAGCCGATCGGGTGTTCGGACTGTGTGTCCTCGAGTTTAAATACTTAGTCGCTCCAACCAGACGCATAACCGAGACAACAGTTGGAACTGGTCTACCAAATCATTGTCTTCACCAACCTAACTGGTTCTATTTCCTCAACTCTTTCATTTCCTCATTCGTGTTGAGTGTTCATTTATATATGTGTTTGAAGACTTTGATCAAGACTTTCTCAATTTCCTCGTTCAATTTCTTCACCGTTTGTCTTCATCTTGTGCTATCCCGTGTTTACGCTTTCAGATCTTTGATTGTCTTCATTTCATCATGATGACCATGCCCGCATTCTCTTATGCTTCCTTTCGAGTACTTATTCGCTGCAAGTAGTTCTTCACTTAGAATTTCTCACCGCAAATTCTCAATGAAGAATTCATAAAATCGCCTATTCACCCCCTCTAGTCGATATAACGACTTTCAATTGGTATCGAGCAAGGTACTCCTTGTTCTGTGATTTTGGTTTAACCACCGGAGTTTTAGTTATGTCGATCGCAGGTATGAAGAAAGTGACATGCCCTATCTTTGACGGTCATGATTATCCCAAGTGGAAGGCCATGATGAGGAAGCGCCTCATGGCAATGGATAGCGAGCTGTGGACCGTCACTGAAATTGGTCTTACTGATCTATGCAAGACGGCGAATGCAGATGATATTTGCAAGTTCACTCGACTTGACATCATGGCGAAGGATATCATCTGTTCCTGCCTATCTAGAGATGAATTCAAGCGCATTATGCATCTTTGCAATGCGGTTTATCTCGGGACCGAATCTCCGACGCCTATGAAGGTCATCGAACCCGTTATGATCCTTGGTTTGAGGATTTCAAGGAATCTCTCAAAACGATGACTTTCGAACCGTAATCATCATCGTCGCATCATGTCTCATGGCAAAGGGTGACGAGCTAACCGAATGTTCCTCATCCGAGTTTAGTGACTATGAATCGATGATGATGGATCCGATGATGATATTGAACCTAGCTATACCAAGCTTGTTTGTATTGCCACCAAACAACAACATGCCTTAGAAAAGGTTCAAAGCATGCTAGATAAAAGTGATGATATGTTAGGTGAAGAAATGGATCGCACTAAAGCCCTCGATCGAAAATCTTCGAGACTTCGCCTAGGTTTGACAAGATTCAAGGTCATCATGACACTCTCTTGTCTCGATCATGAGAAACTTTCTTATGAATTTCTTCAAAGAAAGCAAGATCTTGATAAGCTAAGAGTGAGTTATGAAGATCTTCAGAAGGAGCGTGATTCATTACTTGCTCAACAAATCAGCGCTTCTCGTGAAGAATTTGTTCCTCCATGCTTAAAGTGCATTGAACGTGAATCGCTAATTCTTCACCGAATGTTCAAATGCTTCAACTGTTACAAATTCTTCACCGCCTCGCTATCACTAATTCCTCATCCGAGGACATTGCTAGTATCACTAACGATGCAAGGTTGAAGGAATTGTACATGACAGCATGTACAAAATCCTCAAAGGGCATCAAACTCTTTGTGATGTGCTTAAAAGCAGATCCTCAACAGAACCCTAGGAAAGAGGGTATTGCCTTTGAGAGGAAACTCAATGCCGATGGAACATATTGAAGCCCGAGCAAGATCCCAAAACCTCATGGGTTGCTGCAAAGGGACCTCCATTGATCCATCTAACTTATCTGGCTTTACATGCTAATCTCCTCATTCTTCCGATGAGTCATTTGACTCAACTATAAACTGTTCAAAAATCAGAATGGTGAAGTATTTGCTAGATATGTTGGCACTAATCGCAGAACGGTTCCCCTATGAAGAAAATCTGGGTTCCCAAGAAGTGCCTTGAAAGTCTTCAGTGAATGTCCTCATGACACCACCGTGAAGAATAGGAACTCCAGATCAAACTCTTCATATGGACCAAATTCTTCATATGGATCCAAGTCCTCATACGGACCAAATTCCTCATGTGGATCAAATTCTCAAAAGGATCAAAGTCCTCATATGATTATCATCGTGCTAACAACTCGCTTTCGCAGGTAGAGCTAAGGGCTATGAATATGTGCATTATTCTTCAAACCAATATGTTCATAACTCCTCAAGAATTTCTCCGCTTATTCATATGCTTACCCTAACCCTCTTATGTGAAACAAATGGATTGGCCTCTATGCCACCATTCTCATATGGTGCTCGCAGAGTGATGAACTCTTTGCCACCCCTTCAGATGTGGGTGGTGAAGAAAATGAACTAACCTCTTCAGAGGGTTAGGTCTCCGCACGTGCTTTAAACGTCTCAAGAATTTCTTTGGGGCCCGACAAAAATGCTCGAAAGGACGCAGTTAATCATGAAGAAATGAACTTTCATTTCACACGCCCTCATACTTCTTATCTGTTATATCGCTCGATGAAATTCATCTCGATGAACTTGATATCATATTCTTCACCGATGAAGTATATGAGATCGTAAGTTGCACTAATTCATCCGCAGGATGATCAACCCAAAGCCAATGAGTGGGTCCTCGATAGTGGATGTACAAATCACATGATCGGTGACAAGAATCTATTGATGGATACTCCCTTATCACCGCCACATCTGAAGCATATCATCTTTGCTAACAAAGGCAAAAGTCGTATTGGTCTTGGTAAGGTTGCGATCTCTAAGGACATACACATGGACAAAGTCATGCTTGTTGAGTCCTTAGGATACAACCTCATGTCGGCCTCAATGCTTTGTGATCTTGATATGGTTGTTGTCTTTGGCAAGTATCGTTGTGTTGTGATCATGGAAGCTAACAATTCCAAAGTCTTCAAGGCTTTAGGAGAGGAGACTTGTATATTGTTGATTTCTCTACAGACCACAACCAGCCGTGTGTCTACTTGCAAAAGCTTCGAAGGCTGGCTATGGCATCGGCGACTTGGTCATGCAGCATGAGGAATTTGCACACGCTTGCGAAGAAGAAGCATGTCATTGGCATTGAAAATGTCAAATTCCTCAAGGATCACTTATGTGGAGCCCGTGAGGTCTGGAAAATGACCAAGGCCAAGCATCCAAAGGAGGACTATCATGACCACTACTCGCCCTTCGAATTGCTTCACATGGACCTCTTTGGTCCTAATCATTACTTAGCAAATCACTAATGATGCATCTCTTTATGGCTTTGTTATTGTTGATGATTACTCTCGTTACACATGGGTACACATTGTTACTTACAAAATGAAGTGCGGAAGTCTTCAAACGATTTTCCTCGAGGGCTTCAACTAACTTTGGTGTGAAGATCGACACATCAGAGTGACAATGGAACTGAGTTCAAGAATTCGGTCTTGATGCCTATCTTGATGAACATGGTATTACTCATGAGTTATCTGCTCCCTATACTCCTCAAAGAAATGGCGTCGTGGAGCGCAAGAATGTAACTCTTGTTGAGATGGCTCGACTATGCTTGATGAATACAAAACGCCTAGTCGCTTTTGGATTGATGCAATTGATACCCGTGCCACTTCATCAACAGAGTATATCTTCACAAATTCTTCAAGAAGACCGCCTATGAACTCCTCAACGACAAGAAACCCAATGTGAGTTATTTCAAAGTCTTGATTGCTAAATGCTGGATTAGAGATCCTCATCACAATTCTAAATTTGCACCGAAAGCACATGAAGGTTTTATGCTTGGTTACGGAAAGGACTCGCACACCTACAGAGTCTTCAACATCGACTTCACAAGATTGTTGATACTGTAGATGTGCGGTTCGATGAAACTAATGGCTCGCAAAGAGAGCACCTACCTTATGTGTTAGATGAACCAAAGACCGAGGAATCTATCAAGTTCAAGGCATTCCCATCAAGAATCTCTTCAAGAATTCATTCCTCAGACGTGAAGAACGCCGAAATGATGCACCAAGATAATGTCAAGACAATGGTGTCAAGAAAATGTCGATCAAATTCCTCGATGACAACCAACTCATCCTCGCTGCAAAAGAAGTGCAAGTTGACAAGATCATCGATGACATTGAAGCGCCAGTCCTCTCACACGCCAAAAGCTTCACATTTATCTAACTTTTGTGGGCACTATGCTTTTGTCTCTATCACAGAGCCCACTAAGGTAGATGAAGATTTCGAGCCCGAGTGGATTCAGGCCATGCAAGAAGAATTACATCGATTCGAGCTCAACAATGTCAGGAACCGTCAAACGCCCGTGATCCTCGCAAGCATGATATCATTGGCACAAAGTGGATCTACCGCAACAAGCAAGATGAAAATGGCCTTGGGGTGAGGAATAAGGCACGACTTGTAGCTCAAGGCTACACACAGGTTGAAGGAATTGATTTTGATGAAACTTTTGCACCTGTTGCTAGACTTGAGGCTATTCGCATATTACTTGCTTATGCTAACCATCATAATATCACTTTATATCAAATGGATGTGAAAAGTGCATTCCTCAATGGTAAGCTTGAGGAAGAAGTATATGTTGCTCAACCCCCAGGTTTTGAAGATCCAAATAATCCCGACAAAGTCTTCAGACTCAACAAGGCCCTCTATGGTCTCAAATAGGTTCTACCAGGCGTGGTATGATACATTGAAGGAATTCTTCGTGAAGAATGGATTCACACCCGTTCACTCGACCCTACTCTCTTTACTAAATCATATGATGGTGAACTGTTTGTGTGCCAAATATATGTTGATGATATTATCTTTGGCTGATCGACCAACGTTATAGTGATGAATTTGCCTATATGATGAGTGAAGAATATCAAATGTCTATGATGGGAGAATTGAAATTCTTCTTAGGTCTTCAAATTAAATCAACAACACAATGGCATATTCATATCTCAGAGAAATACCTCAAAGATGTCCTCAAGAAATTCGCATGCAAGATTGCAAAGGCGCTAAAATTCCTATGCCCACAAATGGCCATCTATGCAATCGATGAGAATGGTATTGACTTCGATCACAAGGTATACCGCCCATGATTGGTTCTCTATTGTACTTATGTGCATCTAGGCCAGATATAATGCTTAGTGTTTGCATGTGTGCCCGATTTCAAGCTACACCAAGGAATCACACCATAAGGTTGTGAAGCATATTCTTCGATATCTAGCTCACACACCAACACTAGGATTATGGTACCCCAAGGGCTCTACTTTTGATCTCATTGGATATTTCGACTGACTATCTTTGGTGATCGTGTGGACCGCAAGTCAACATCTGGTACTTGTCATTTCTGACGATCTTTGGTCGGGTTGGTCCTCGAAGAAACAGAATCACAGATCACCGCCATCATGCGGAAGCTGAATACATTGCTGCTGGCTCTTGTTGTGCTCAATTGCTGTGGATGAAGCAAACTCTCAAGGACTACGTCATCAACGTGAAGAATGTGCCTCTCATCGTGGAAAATGAGAGTGCCATCAAGATTGCTCACAACCCAGTTCAAAGACTCAAGACAAAGCACATTCAGATTCGTCATCATTTTCTTCGTGATAATGTGTTGAAGGGCTTACATCTTCGTGACGCCTCGATTCAATCGTACACTAATCATGCACGCAAATGTGTACGATCAAGATCGTGGACTCACGGAAGATATCACAACACAACTCTAAAACATAAATAAGTCATACAAGCATCATAATACAAGCCTGGGCCTCGAGGGCTCGAATACAAGTGCTCGATCATAGACGAGTCAGTGGAAGCAACAATATCCGAGTACGGATATAAGTTAAACAAGTTGCCTTAAGAAGGCTAGCACAAACGGGATACAGATCGAAGAGGCGCAGCCTCTCCGCCAGGATCCTCCTAACTACTCCCCGGTCGCCGCCGCTGGGCTGCACGTCGTAGTAGGCACCTCCGTGTAGTAGTCGCCATCGACGGTGGCGCCTCGCCCCGGCTCCATCGTCTGTTGCAGCAATCGGGTAAAGAAAGGGGAAAAGGGGAACAAAGCAACCGTGAGTACTCATCCAAAGTACTCGCAAGCAAGGAGCTACACTACATATGCATGGATATATGTGTAAAGGGCCATATCAGTGGACCGAACTGCGTAATGCCGAATAATAGGGGATAGCTAATCCCGTCAAGACTACGCTTTTGGCAGCCTCCGCCTTGCAACATGTAGAAGAGAGAAGCGATCAAGTCCTCCAAGTAGCATCACATAGCAATAATCCTACCCGGTGATCCCTCCTCGTAACCACGAGAGAGAGCGACCACCGGGTTGTATCCGCACTTGGAAGGGTGTGTTTCATTAAGTATCCGGTTCTAGTTGTCATAAGGTCAAGGTACAACTCCAAGTCGCCCTGTTATCAAGATCACGGCTATTCAATAGATTTACTTCCTCGGAGGGTGCACCACATAACCCAACACGCTTGATCCCATTTGGCCGGACACACTTTTTCGGGTCATGCCCGCCGCTGAAGATCAACACGCCGCAGCCCCACCTAGGCACAACAGAGAGGTCAAGACGCCGGTCTAAACCTAAGCGCCAGGGTCCGGGCCCATCGCCCATAGCACACCAAGACGCTGCGAGGGCGGCCGGAAGGCACTCTAGCCTAGCAGCGTTCCATCCAATCTGGCGCCGCCCGCCGTCGCCGACGTCACGAAGTGCCGGCTGATACCACGACGCCGGATACCCATAACTACTCCAGCGTAGATGGTTAGTGCGATAGACCAAATGGCCGACTCGGATCAAATACCCAGATCTCGTTAAGCGTGTTAAGTATCCATGAACGCCGAACAGGCCAGCCCACTCTCTCCTAGGCGGTCTCAACCTGCCCTGTTGCTCGCCAGTAAATGTGATCGGGAGCCGTCGGGAACCCAGTGCCCACCTCTACCGGGATGGAGCCACCGTCCTTCCAAACCCCATCTCCTAACAAGATCATGTAATGTAATAATGTAAAGTACATAGATATGCCCGTGATCACCTCCAAGTGATCACAGCCCAAGAGTATAGCATGGCAGACGGACAAGAGTGTAGGGTCAGCGATGGAACACTAGCATCCTATACTAAGCAAGAGGATAGCGGTAAAGGTAACAACAAGAGTAACAAGGACAAAGCTATGCAGAAGATAGGATTAATCGAAGCAGAATATGCTACACTACTCTAATGCAAGCAGATAGAGAAGAGTAGGCGATATCCGTGATCAAAGGGGGCTTGCCGGTTGCTCGCAAGAGAAGGGTCGCCAACTCCGTAGTCGAATCGGGCAGCAGCAGCGTCGGTCTCGTAGTCTACCGGAGATAAGAGGGGGAAGAAACAATGAATACAATGCAAACATAAACACGACGATGCGTGACGTGACAATGAGCGGTGCTAGGTGTGCCCTAACGTGGTATGAGGTGGTACCGGTTAAGGGGGGAAACATCCGGAAAGTATCCCGGCGTTTCACGCCGCAAGAGAAAACGGAGGAGGAAAGTTGCGAGTTTGATATGATAGGGGTGTGTGGCGGACGAACGGGTTGCGTATCTGGAATCGTCTCGTCGTTCTGAGCAACTTTCATGTACAAAGTATTTTCATCCGAGTTACGGGTTAAAAGATATGATTTTGTAAAGATTTTATTAATTTCTGGAATTTAATTAATTATTTAAATTAATTTGAAAATGGATTTATGACATCGCATGATGTCATGCCGACGCCGCGATCATCGAGGTTGACTGGTCAACCTGACCGATGGGTCCCATTCGTCATCGGTCGATTAGTCTAATTAGGTTTAATTAAACTATCTACTTAATTAGATTAATTAAACATGATTAATTAACTTAATTAATTCATTAACTATTTTAATTAGTAATTATTAATTAATTTATTATTTATATATTTATTTTTATTCCTTTTTTATAAAACATTCGGGGCGTGGGGCCCATCTGTCATAGGCCCTGTGGGCCTTAGCGGAGTTTAGTCCGGTAGCAAGGGCGCACTGAAGCGAAAGCACTCGCCTGTAGGCGGGTTGAGGCCAGCCGGGCACCGACGGCGGGCACGCCGGCCGGGCTAGTCGGGGCCATGGCGGGCGGAGGCGAGGGGCTTGCGGCGCTAACGGCGCGCATGGCGCGATGGCGCTGCCACGGAGGAGAGAGGTGGACGAGGCGCGCCAAGGCACGGGTCATGGTGCCCACGAGCGGGACGCGGTGGGAGGCCGGAGTGGCGAGTGGGGCGGCGGAGGACGGGCGGCGGTGAGCGCGAAGAAGCGCCGACGACGCACGCCGGGGCGAAGGGAGGGGAGCAGCTCACAGCGTTGAAGGGGAAGGGTCGGCGTGGCTCAGGGAGCAGTTGTGGAGGAGGACGGGACGAGCCGGCAGAGGAGGAGGCGACAACGAGAAGGACGGCGGGGAGGCAGTCCAGCGACGGGGGCTCAGCACAGGTGGCTTTGGTCTCGAGGGCGCCATGGTGTCGGGGCGAGGCGGTCCATCGGGATCCGGCGACGACGCTGTCATGTGACGGGCGGTGAGGCCTGGGCGACAATGTGGCGAAGGGGTCGGCCCTCCGCCCGATCCAATGGGGAAGGGAGGGAGACGAAGAGGCGACGGATGGGAGCCGCGAGGAGGAGGCCGGGGAAGGCGCTCAAGAAGGCGAGGTGGTGGTGGAGTCTGGGCATCGCGCCTCGATCCAGATCCAAATGGGGAGCGAGAGGAGTGGGGTGTTGGGTCCCTAGGGTTGGTCGCCGCCTGGGGCTATAGGCGCGGGTGGGGCCTGCCTGGGAGTGGCCGATTGGGCGGCTGGGTCCAGCCCAGTGGGGAAGGGGTTCTTTCCCTTTTCTTATTTTTATTTGCTATTTTTGCTTTCTTTTAGTTTCCTTTTGTTTTAGTTTAGTAAATTACCAAAGTGGCACCTAAATAGATTTTACAAATTATGCCAACGCCATAATAGTTTAATACTTATAACAATTTAGTTTTGAAAATGTTTATTATTTTTAAAGCATTTAAATAATTGTATTTGCTACTGTTTTATTCATTTTAGAGTATTTAAAGATTTTATAAAAGTGGGGTTTCTTCATCACAATTACCTTTGCATTATTTGGCACAACTCGAACATTTTATTTTTAAAGTTTGAAAACTTTTGATGTTTGCCTTTAATTCAATTTTAAATTTGAATCGGTTTTGAGCTAACGCAAGATTATCGACAATAATCGAGGTGACGTGGCATCATTACCGAGGGTTCTTGTAGCTTGATTACCCAAGGCCACAATTCTCCTCCACTACAAGAAATCTCGCCCGAGATTTAAGAGGGGACTAAGGGAAAATTCGTTACGAAATTCTAACGGGTCTTCTCGGTCTTGGTTGCTCTTCTCAAGAGGCCGATCCATCATGTTGAAGTCTTCATTTCTCCGCTCCGTGTCATCATGATGGAGTCGCCATCCTTTCTCTCAAGTCTTCATCGATCGACGAAGGACAAGGAGTAACTCCGGAGGAATGGAACTCTGCAAGGTTGGCTATCTAGTAGATAACCCATGGAAGGTGGCAGATAGTAACTCTCGAGTAGGAACGTAAGAAAATATTGAGAGCATGGTAAGAAGGTACCATGATCTCAAGGAAGGTGGCTCGTGATCTACATACGAAGCCAAGTGCGAGGAACAATTTTGGAGAACAGGGATGTACAGGAGAGTCAGGTTTTGATCCAGTGGACATGTGGGTTATGGGCCCACCATGTGGGTTAAAGTAAGAGGCGCAACGACATCTTGCATGGACATGTAAGCAAGGCATGTCAGAGGTTAGTCTGCCAATTTTGTCGACCACAACATTGGTACGAAGGGCGAGGGACGAAGAGAACCATTTTCCTGCTCGTTGAACGAGGCGGACCAGTAAGCAAAGTTCTCGTCCATCGGTGGTTACCAAAATGTCATCAACAAAAGTAACGGGGTCTTACTGACAAAGTTGTACACCGAGGTGTTTACATAGCAAAGTGAATCTTTATCGCTTAGATTATATAGATCACAAGAAGGTCAAACACAACAAAGTAAAGGAAAAGGTGATCATCATATTAAATAGAACAATGGAATGGAAAATGTGTTTATACACATATGTCAGGGGTATATCCTTCCCACGGACAAGCGAACATGATAACCATGACATGATATTAAGTAGAAAAGCCTCTAGGTGAGGGAGAGAAATTTCATGACATTATCCATACAGCGGTGTTTGGATAATTGAGCAAGAAACGTTTAGCATTGGGCTTCAAATGTTCTTGTTGAAACATCGGAGTACCATAGACATGCTTCGAGATAGCATTGACATGGTCAACAGTGAAGATCAGACTTTGAAACAAAAGGATCCATCAGAACAACTTATAGAATAAGTCTTACAATTTCCTCATGGAAGAATGGATAACCTTGCTAAAAGGGAAACTATAACAGTAGGTCCTCCGGCCAGGTGTGCTGGGCATGAAATCACCTTACCGGGTCATATACATACCAATGTTGTGACTCTTGGAAAGTGTTCCAACCATCATATCTGACCGAGATTCAGATCTGACCGGTGTTAGGATACCCCAGACTCAGGATGCTTGAGAAGAAAAGGTGCGACACAATTTGACGGAATGACACTGTAAGATTCTTGAGAAATGAACTATGAAGTGATTTCCGTTAACAAGAGTTCATCATTAAACCAAGGAGAGGACAAGGAGGTGTCTGGTGAACTCAACGGCAATTCATCGAGATTCCCTAAAGATGGATTTCCACAATTAAGTGAACAAGGAGATAACATTTGTCAGATCAAATGATATAAGGAAGTATGCTCGAGGAAAACATACACAATTAAACATTGGTTGAAAGGTGCGCCCGAAATATGGGTTGGGTTGCACGACCAATGTCAGAATGGTGATTCAATAATCAATAGCCTAAGAATGAACTTTCGACCATTAACTTCAAAGAAATAGGGCTGCTAGAAGGAAAGAATCCAAACAACACCGTTCACTTGTTGGAATTAACACAGGGACCAAGAAAGAATGGTGATGGTGAGAAGTATTTCTATGTCAACAATTCTCAAGAGGTGGAACAAATCTCAGAACATTCTTGACATAAAGGATGGTAATACTCCAAGGTAAAGAAGAACAATTGTTGGATAGCAAGGAACTCAAGGTATAACACCAAACATGAACAAGCTTGTGTTGGTGGGAAGGCAATAAAGTGGTCGATGATAATACAATTCATCGAGGGCAAGGATGGTATTTCTCACCATGGATTCAGTTGATATCCTGGATGAGCTCAGAATGTTGATGATCACGACACATTTGTCGAGAGATTTCAGGAAGATGTAATCGATCGACGATGACATCAAGTCAAACGAATGATGAAGCGAAGGGTTATTGGAACCACGAGTAGGACACAAACTCGAGATCAAGTTTGTTGTTCAAGATGGAACGATATGATGAGCAAAGTCTACGTAAGCTTAGCTCATCGTCGAAAACTTTGCTCCGGGAAGGACCAGGTAGCACAGTTAAAAGTTGCACGATAATGATATGGCCGATCAGGCTAGGAGTGACGGGATGGAGTATTAAACTTCTCAACCACAAAGTACTGGGGATACCGAATCTCAGTGTTGATTCGATTCACAAATCGGGGTTCTCGGTTGATGACAACCCATAGCCCGTGGAGTGATTGTGATGGGGAAACGTACTACTTCATCAGAAATTCATAAGATGAAGTGCAATGGGTTGATATCCTCGAGATACCGGGGTAATACTCAAGGTAGAACAAAATAGAGGTTGGGAAGGCGATCGATCTGCGAAGGCAAGTACTTTAACTTGGCCGAGAAATAGAATCAAAGGAGAACAATCATGGTCGGAACCACGGTTGCAAGGGATCAATTCACAGATACCATATGTTAGTTATCAAGGAAATAGTTATTATTACAAGAAGCTTCCATGATAGGATATACATCGCGTCCATGGGCATGAATACAAAGTTCAAGGTCGACTCCCACTTCTTCAATGTATAACCTTCCATTCACTTCTCGCTTTGATAAAGGCATTAGTGTTGAAAGTTTTACCTGGTGAAATACCAGATGAGTATGACTCGTGAAAACTTCCGAGTTCACACATATAAAGGAAGGCATAGGTTCAACCCGTCAGGGTATCGTGGAAACATATACCACAAGCTTCAATAGTAAATACCACCAGCTCGAAAGCAGAGCATGGTTGGTCAAGCAGAGGATACAAGGTACCAAAGGCATTATGTATCAGGGGAAAGAACTCACAAGGTGATTAATTATGAAGGACACTGTCGGATAATAATCCAACAGTGGATATGGCGATCCACAATGGAGCTGATGTGAGTATCGATACCCAATCAGAGGAAGAAAGAATGCAAATGCATCGGTTTATAGAACATCTGAATAATTCAATGTTTAAATAACAAAGGGATTGTGATTTTCAAATCAAGGGATCATAAGAAAACGCCCTGATTTAAGGATGGATAAGTTGAGTAGACTTAGGGATACCATCGATGGTAATTTGATTGGTTGAGATCCAGCTCATGTTCAAAAAGACATCTGAGCCGGAAGGATAATTTTAAAGGATCAACCGATGATTGTGAACATTCACAACGTATTGAATCAACGGACTCAAAAATGATGGTGACAAAGGATGCCAATATGACTATTATACTTATGGAATTAATCATAATGAAAGCAAACAAGAAATTCCAGAGCAATAGGTTGCTGAGGATTTTCGGAATACCGAATGGTATTTCGAAGACTTTTGTGTAACACATGAACAACTGGGGGATGAGCGGATACTCGATAAGTGCGAGAATTAACCGTAGGGGTATTCAGGTGACAAAGAACTGCAAGGCAGTAAGCTCAAAGGATTATCAAAACAACGATGAGTGTTTCGGGGTATCTTGTAATAACAAGACCAACTGGGGATGAATGTAAGAATAACAACTGCAAGTAGTTATCCATAAGGGTTGACGATGGAAGGGGAATTGCAAACGCGATTGGCACGAGGTCTCAAGAGAATATCGGAAGGTATCTTGAGAATCCTTCGGTGCACCAAGTAATCATCCGGACTGAAGAGGCTCTCCAGGAGAAAGTATTATCGAGAACCTAGAGTCAGAGTTAGTAAAAATCATTTAACCCGAGTAGAAGAGAGTTCAGAGTCCCAGAGTAAAGGTCGAGGGGTAAAAGATCCTAGTACCACCCAATGGTGACGTGGGCCCATGGGCCGCACAGCCATGTTAGTAAAAGTTTTGTAAAGTCTAGACTCGACTTCGGCCAAGGAGTTGGGAAGGGGGATTCCTACAGCAATGGCTCGATACCAATCTCAGACGCTTCGATTCAATCGTACACTAATCATGCACGCAAATGTGTACGATCAAGATCGTGGACTCACGGAAGATATCACAACACAACTCTAAAACATAAATAAGTCATACAAGCATCATAATACAAGCCGGTGGCCTCGAGGGCTTGAATACAAGTGCTCGATCATAGACGAGTCAGCGGAAGCAACAATATCTCGAGTACGGACATAAGTTAAACAAGTTGCCTTAAGAAGGCTAGCACAAACGGGATACAGATCGAAGAGGCGCATGCCTCCCGCCTGGGATCCTCCTAACTACTCTCGGTCGTCGCCGCCGGGCTGCACGTCGTAGTAGGCACCTCCGTGTAGTAGTCGCCATTGACGGTGGCGTCGCTCCGGCTCCATCATCAGTTGCAGCAATCGGGTAAAGAAAGGGGGAAAAGGGGGAACAAGGCAACCGTGTGTACTCATCCAAAGTACTCGCAAGCAAGGAGCTACACTACATATGCATGGATATATGTGTAAAGGGCCATATCAGTGGACTAAACTGCAGAATGCCAGAATAATAGGGGGATAGCTAATCCTGTCGAAGACTACGCTCGGCAGCCTCCGTCTTGCAACATGTAGAAGAGAGCAGATCAAGTCCTCCAAGTAGCATCACATAGCAATAATCCTACCCGGCGATCCCCTCCTCGTAACCCTGAGAGAGAGCGACCACCGGGTTGTATCTCGCACTTGGAAGGGTGTGTTTTATTAAGTATCCGGTTCTAGTTGTCATAAGGTCAAGGTACAACTCCAAGTCGTCCCTGCATCAAGATCACGGCTATTCAATAGATTAACTTCCCGCAGGGTGCACCACATAAACCAACACGCTTGATCCCATTTGGCGGACACACTTTTTCGGGTCATGCCCGCCGCTGAAGATCAACACGCCGCAGCCCCACCTAGGCACAACAGAGAGGTCAAGACGCCCGTCTAAACCTAAGCGCATGTGGGTCCGGGCCCATCGCCCATAGCACACCAAGACGTTGTGAGGGCGGCCGAAGCGCACCTAGCCTAGCAGGCGTTCCAGTCCAATCCGGCGCGCGCCGCCCGTCGCCGACGTCACGAAGTGCCGCCGATACCACGACGCCGGATACCCATAACTACTCCCGCGAGATGGTTAGTGCGATAGACCAAATGGCGGACTCAGATCAAATACCCAGATCTCGTTAAGCGTGTTAAGTATCCGCGAACGCCAACAGGCCAAGCCCACTCTCTCCTAGGCGGTCTCAACCTGCCTGCCGCTCCGCCACAAAGTAACAATCGGGGCCGCGGGAACCTGTGCCCACCTCTACGGGATGGAGCCACCGTCCTTCCCCCCATCTCCTAACAAGATCACTGTAATGTAATAGTGTAAAGTACATAGTATATGCCCGTGATCACCTCCCAAGTGATCACAGCCCAAGAGTATAGCATGGCGAGACGGACAAGAGTGTAGGGTCAGCGATGGAACACTAGCATCCTATACTAAGCAAGAGGATAGCAGGTAAAGGTAACAATGAGAGTAACAAGGACAAAGCTATGCAAAGAAGATAGGATTAATCGAAAAGTAATATGCTACACTACTCTAATGCAAGCAGATAGAGAAGAGTAGGTGATATCCGTGATCAAAGGGGGCTTGCCTGGTTGCTCACGCAAGAGAAGGGTCGCCAACTCCGTAGTCGAATCAAGGCAGCAGCAGCGTCGGTCTCGTAGTCTAACGGAGATAAGAGGGGAAGAAACAATGAATACAATGCAAACATAAACACGACGATGCGTGACGTGACAATGAGCGGTGCTAGGTGTGCCCTAACGTGGTATGAGGTGGTACGGTTAATGGGGAAACATCCGGAAAGTATCCCGGCGTTTAGCGTTTTCGAGCAGGAGGAGCCGAGGGGAAAGTTGCGAGTTTGATATGATAGGGGTGTGTGGCGATTTAACGGGTTATGATCTCGAATCGCCTCGCTCGCTCGAGCAACTTTCATGTACAAAGTATTTTCATCCGAGTTACGGGTTAAAAGATATGATTTTGTAAAGATTTTATTAATTTCTGGAATTTAATTAATTATTTAAATTAATTTGAAAATGGATTTATGACATCAGCATGATGTCATGCTGACGTCAGCAGTCAACAGGGTTGACTGGTCAACCTGACCAGTGGGTCCCATTCGTCATTGACTGATTAGTCTAATTAGGGTTTAATTAAACTATCTACTTAATTAGATTAATTAAACATGATTAATTAACTTAATTAATTCATTAACTATTTTAATTAGTAATTATTAATTAATTTATTATTTATATATTTATTTTTATTCCTTTTTTATAAAACATTCGGGGGCGTGGGGCCCATCTGTCATAGGCCCTGTGGGCCTTAGCGGGGTTTAGTCCAACGGTGCGGGCGCACTGAAGCGAGCACTCGCCGTGAAGGCGGGTTGAGGTCGCCGGGCACCGACGGCGGGCACGCCGTCGCGGCTAGTCGGGGCCATGGCGGGCGGAGGCGGGGGCAGTGCGGCCAAATGGCGCGTGGCGGCCTTGATGGCGGCGCGCCACGGAGGTGGAGAGGCGGACGAGGCGCGCCAAGGCACGGGGTCATGGTGCCCGGCCGAGCGAGACGCAGGTGGGAGGCCGAGTGGCGAGGGGCGACGGAGGACGGGCGGCGTGAGTGCGGAAGGCCCGACGACGCACGTCGAAGCGAAGGGGAGGGGAGCAGCTCACGGCGCTGAAGGGAGGGTCGGTGTGGCTCGAGGAGATTGTGGTGGAGGAGGACGGGACGAGCGGCGCAGGGAGGAGGCGACGACGAGAAGGACGGCGAGGAGGCGTCCAGCGGGGGGGGGGGCTCAGCAGCGATGGCGTCGGTCTCGAGGGCGCCTGGTGTCGGGGCGAGGCGGTCCATCGGGATCAGCGGCACGACGCTGTCGCGGACGGGCGGTGAGGTCGGGCGGCGACGCTGTCGCGGACGGGCGGCGAGGCCGAGGCGGCGACGTGGCGAGGGTCGGGCCTCGCCGATCCAGCCTGGGAAGGGAGGAGATTTAAGAGGCGGCGGATGGGAGCCGCGAGGAGGAGGCCGGGGGGGGGGGGCGGCATGAAGCGGCGAGGTGGTGGTGGAGTCGGGGCATCGCGCCCCGATCCAGATCCAAATGGGGAAGCGAGAGGGAGTGGGGGTGCTGGGTCCCTAGGGTTCGGTCGCCCCAGGGGCTATAGGCGCCGGCTGGGCGGCTGGTGGGGTGGCCGATCGGGCTGGGCTGGTCCAGCCAGTGGGGAAGCGGGGTTCTTTCCCTTTTCTTATTTTTATTTGCTATTTTTGCTTTCTTTTAGTTTCCTTTTGTTTTATTATTAGTAAATTACCAAAGTGGCACCTAAATAGATTTTACAAATTATGCCACCGCCATAATAGTTTAATACTTATAACAATTTAGTTTTGAAAATGTTTATTATTTTTAAAGCATTTAAATAATTGTATTTGCTACTGTTTTATTCATTTTAGAGTATTTAAAGATTTTATAAAAGTGGGGTTTCTTCATCACAATTACCTTTGCATTATTTGGCACAACTCGAACATTTTATTTTTAAAGTTTGAAAACTTTTGATGTTTGCCTTTAATTCAATTTTAAATTTGAATCGGTTTTGAGCTAACGCAAGATTATCGACAATAATCGAGGTGACGTGGCATCATTACCAGAGGGTTACTGTATCTTGATTACCCGGGCGTCACAATCTCCATCGAGCATGTGAAGACTGAAGAACAACTAGCCGATATCTTCACAAAGCCCTTGGATGAGAAGAGATTTAGCAAGTTGCGGTGTGAGCTAAATATCTTAGAATCTTCGAATGTTCTTTGAAAAGGACACACATCCTGACACATATGCAAAATTGATGACTTAGATATGCAACACATGAAGAAACGTTTTCTTCAATCAATGAAGAATAACACTCTAAGTGTGAAGAAATTAATGAAGAATTTGATTCTCGTAACCCTACGACAATTGTACGCTGTGTCTGAAATCATCATTCTTATCTGTGGGTCACGCCACCACCAAAGTTGAAAATCTTCAATTTGAGTTTTTCCTCAGTTTTTGAAATTCTTCAGTTTTTCAAATTCTTCAACTTTCAAAATCTTCACTGTTTCCGTCGTTTTTTTATTGGCTATATATATATATGGGTTTATGTCCTCTCAAAGATTCACTTATGGCTATTTCTTCAAGTCGCTTTTTCGCTAAGTGAATGTGATCGGACCCTTTCCCTCTATGCTATACTCAACCCAATCCATTCACAAATTCTTCATGTGCGTTCTATTTGAAACTTGTTCAAAATATTCCTTTGTGTCCTTGTCATTGAAGAAATTGCGTAATGTAACTTTAAACTGATCTTATCCAAACTTTCGTTTTTGCCGCTCAAACCGCTCCGCATCCCACGATAGATTTATCTATTCACCCACGATCTAACACAATCTCCACTTCTCAAGACGTGGGTGACACATGTCAGTTTAATGAGAAGAGTCAGGCACGCTCGTCCCAAATCTTCGGCGAACAGTTTTTCACCGTGGCTATATATACCCTCTCCCTTCCTCACTTCCTTTACTCCGCCGACCGCTCTCTCTCGCCGAGCTTCTCAAACCCTAGCGCCACCGCTACTCCATCGTCGCTGGTGAGGAAGAGCTTCACTGCCTCGACCTCGTCGCCGACGATACTCGCGCCGACCGCATGAAATATTCACTCCGCCGCCAGTAGCTGTCTTCCTCCGCCGAGTTAGGGCGTGGAAGATCTAACTGACGAACTTCCCATCTGTTCTTCTCGGTTAAATCGTGTTCTTGAGTTCGGGTAATTAAAAGTTACTTTTATTACTCGCTTTGATTCCCAAACCTTCCTGAAAATCTTCAAAGGTATTTATACTTCAAATCTTCACACATATGAACACCTCAAACAAAACATGCTCTTGATTCGCTTCTCTAAGCAATATTTTTTCTTCAAGATTCCTCAATTGTGTGGATCCTCGATCTATAAAACTCTGGAACCTAAGACAAAGATCGCTTAGTGAAATTCTTCAAGGCTCATCTGGTCAAATTCCTCAAACTAGTTCTTTTGAAAAACCTTCGAGAACGATATGACCTCTCCAAATTCCTCGCAACTATACTCTGTTCACGGTACTCATGTCCGCCGCTGAATCACTAGGTTCTCATCAACTTAACTCATTTGCAGCGTTCCTCGAAGAAAAGTTGCATACTTCTTGAGAGAATTCGATTGTTCAAATTCCTCGGCCAAGAATATGGCGAAGGAAAGAAGCCACAGAAAGGAGGAAAGAGGCCTGAGGTCATGACTGCGTTCGAGGTTCCTGAGGAAATATATGCTGATTATTGCACACCTAATGAAGCCGAGTTCGGCAAAGAAAACAAAAATCAGCGCAAGGTGCGCATTCAAAGGATTGAACGGAGATGGGCAAGGGAATGGAGGGAGTACAGATATGTTACTCCAAAGTACATGAAGAAATTCTCTCAATCCTCCATGCCCAAGAGCTCCATTGGCACTGGTCAAGAAGTCGACCCCACCAAAGATCAAGCGTGGTGAGGACTTTCTCAAGAATGGGCCAACCGCCAAGCCAAATTAGCAAGACAAGCCAACGAGGCAGTGAGGAAATTTAATGAGGACTCTGCTACCGCTGCTGCCACTGAGGCCTCTGTCAAGCCAAGAAAATCTATGGCAAAGAAGCCCCACACAAGCCAAGTGCTTCACCAACAATGCCCTCACGGCCAAGTTCCTCACCGTGCCCTCACGGCCAATTCCTCATGCTGCTCCAGCTCCTCCCAAATCCTCGGCTCCTCCCAAGTCCTCAAGCAGTTCGGACAAAGTCCTCAAGACTGTGCATCGGCCACGTGCAAAGGACTGCAGCATCTCCATTGCCTCTGGTGTTTCAAACAAGTTTCTCGGTGCACCAAATTCTTCATCCGCCCGACTCTGCTGAAGACTAAGGCCACAGTGGACGAGGTCCTCGGCCAAGTCCTAAGAAGAAACAGTCGCCTTCCAAGAGCCACTGAAGATGATGAGGCTGATGATGATGAACTTGCGGAAATCATCGAGACCGCCAAGAAAGGGTCGCTAGAGCCAAAGGCACACATGTGCCGCTTTGTTGGATCCAAGAGCGATCCTAGACTACATTGATCTCGGCACAAGGACCCAAACACTCCTATGCTCGACTTCAAGTTGACACCGCCAAAGTCACATGTTGACTCATTTCATCCAAGAGGAGAAATGGAAATTTGATACGCCGAGAGATCAAGAAATCGCAGATGTAAAGGAGAAATCTGAAGAAAAACGTTGTCAAGATGACAATCAAGAACTTATCAAGATGCGGTGACATCAAAGCCCTCAATAAAAATTTGACTCCTATTATGCTGATTGGCAAGGAGCCAAAGTCGATTCGCCAACCGACGAAGAAGTTCACCAATGTTGCAGCCCTAACGCAACAAGAAATTCGTCAGTGGAGCCTCACCAGCCGATCGAAGAACATGCCAAGACCACCGATGAAGTTCAGCTCTTGAAGACAATGCTAGTTCCGTGGCTGATGACTCCATTCCAGCCACCGAAGAAATTGCTGTGGCATCCACTAGTGGTGCGCTGAAAAAATCAAGAAGTCGAGGCAATCAGATCGCCATACCGAGGAAATTCAACCAGATTCTCGGCTCCTCCCGCGCCTACACCAACACCAATCCTTCCATCGCATCCGATGTGAAGAAGACCAAGACCGCAGAGCGAGCTGCGGTGAAGAAAAGGAAAGCATCTGCTGCTTCAAATTCTTCAGCCCTCAAGAAGATGAAGACAATGACCAGCTCATTTGAAAATCCCATTGATGTTGTTCCAATTTCCTCCGTGCCATCAAAGGACCTTGTTCCTTTTGGTGAAGATTATGAGATCCCAAGCGGATCTGATGAAGAAAATCATTCTGCTGCTTCGTCAGAGCAGATTGATGAAGAAATTAAAGTGGAAGCTATCCCTTCAACCCCAATCATTTCCTTGCCTATGCCTCAGTTCACAGCTGAAGAGGCCGGTGTTGAGGAAATTGAAGAAGATGTGGACATTAGAAGCACAACGCCAGTGATGAACGATGACTTTTGGGAAAGTCAGCATCCAAATTCTCCACTCTTCACCCCAATTCAACAGATTCCTCGGCCCCCGCTCCAACAGTTCAAATGGGCTCAAGAAACTCATCCCACTTCATCTCAGACATGAAGAAATTCCAGCCACTAGCCGATGAACCTCATGCTGCTGATCCTCGATCGCACATGTAGAGGAACCAGAAATTCCTCACCAAGAACTCGAGATTGCGATTCCAGAGGTCGTGATGCAACTCACTAACACTCCATCGCTTAAGCCAAAGAATCCCTTCTCAACAAAGCAAAAGTTCAAGGTGAAGATTTCTTGGTGAGCACATATTCTTCATCGACATAATCCATATGATTCTGCTCAGATAAGGAAGAGGCGTTTTCGACTGCCGGTCAAGCCAATTTCTATTCATCGGTTGTTCAACAAAGACAAAGTCTTCGATCATGCACATATTCCTCATGTGGACATGGAATCTCTGCCGAGCTTCGAGCCAGTCCTCGGTGTTCTTCACGATGCGGGACTTCAATTTCTGACCGATATCGTGATTGGAATGAAGAACCCATTCTTCAATTCTATGTGACGCTGCACATCACCGGAGACGTCAAGATGTGAACTCATGGTTGTTAGATGGATGTCCGAAAACACTCACTACAAGGCACCCAAGAGAATCGAATCGCGTGCCCTACCACTCGATCCTCCACTTGATGATGCTCGTTGTATCTACAATGAACCTGAGCTTTCAAATCACTATATGCAAGTGCCGATGAAGCCTTTGAAGCCGGGGCTGGCCCTAAGAACCAAATTCCTCGTCAAGGAATTATTGTATGTACCTCGGATCGTCTATCGGATTTCGACGAAGACAATGAGTCCTATCAAAGGCCGGGACTCAAATGATGAAGAAGTCATTGGCATCATGAAGAATATGATTTTCAATATCATTCATGGCGTTCCGTCAACTTCCATGATTTCTTCATGAGGACTCGCAAACATTGCTATGTCACCTTTTGAGTGAAGCCTTATGCACCTTGGATTATGAGATTCATCAGACAAGGTCTTCACTCAATTACAAGGCTGATACTCAATCACCGCAGCTACTAGCCCCGATTGAAGTCCTCAAACGGACATTTACCTCGGTGATGACAAGGGCAAGGCTACTGCTTTGTGATCGATGAAGGCACTCGTCCATTGGATGGTCGGGCCAAAGCTGCATCCTACTCCACCAATGATGACTCGCCACACATGACTCGCGCAAATACCTCACCAAGCAAAGTCCTCAAGCCACAAAGACCTGTGGTGATGATCGATCATGAGTTACTCCTCGGTCTTCATCGGAAGGTTGATCGCAATCATAAATGGGTCAAGCGTCAGTTTGGTTCAATTCTTCACAACATGACCTCTACACACAATGCAGTGAAGAAAAACCACTACTACCTCCATGAAACCTTCAAACACACCTGGGTTATTCTTTCTAATGTCTACAGCGTGGAAGAACTGAAGACAATGGGTGTCAAGGAAGAATTTGACTGGTCTGCACCTCCTTCGAAGAAATACAAAAACGTCAAAGTTCCTTCCTTGGTGGCCAGCTCCTATTCTTCATCGCGAGACACTGATGAAAATGAAGACTTGGACGACACTGCGGCAGGCCCTACTACGACAACTGACCCCAACAACATTGGCGTTCCTTCTTCAACTTGAAATTCTTCAGGGGCGTTAGTCCTCAGTTTCGATCCTTTTGGTCATTCGATGACAAAGGGGGAGAAATTTGAGTTAGTCTTCAAGCGGGTCTATTATATGGGCAATTTTTGTTAAGTTACAACTCGTTCTTACGAAACTTTTATTGGATCGAGTTGTAATCTTAAACCCGATGGTGCTCTGATACTTTTGATGCACTGAGCTCTGATTCTCTTGATGCGTTATTTTGCATGCCCGTTCCTCATTAATGTTATTGCACGCATGCTGAATTTCATCAAGCACCATATTTCATCATGCATTTCAAATTCTTCATATTATATGTCAAATGCGTGTATGAATTACAAGATATAGGGGGAGATCTCCATGATTCAACTCTTCAAATGTGCATTGCCTCAAAAACAAATTCCTCACTATGCACATCTTCAGGGGGAGTTCTTCTATATCTTGCAATCAAATTCCTCAATATCAGTATTTACACTTCATATATTTATCCCCGCTGAAAACTTAACCTATATTGTCATCAATCACCAAAAAGGGGGAGATTGTAAGTGCATCTAGTGCCCCTTAGTGATTTTGGTGTATTGAAGACTTATAGGTTAAGGGACTAATGTGTTTATGAGTGTACACAGGTCTATAAGTCTGTGAGGAGTTTGATATTTACAGAGAAAGTCGACCCTAAAATGAAGTTCTTCGATCAAGACTTTGATATTCTCAAGACTTTTCAAGACTTTGAAAGTGAAGAAATTGGTGTGACCTTGAAGACTTGGTATTCATTTGAGAAACATGAAGCGTAAAGACTTTTGGTTTCAGAGTTTCGCTTTCTCTTTCTTGAGTCATAGGAAACACGGACTGTTAAAGGGGTCGAGGAAATACTAAGGAAAAATTTCCATGTGATGCTCAACTCAAAATCCTACACCTACCAATCCTTCGAGTGAAGCCTTTGGAAGTCTCATACAGCTCAGTCAATTTCTTGATGTGAGACGAGGTTCTTCCGGTCACGAGGAATTTGTTCGACCGAGGAGTTAGGAATTCGCCGGTCAGATTGCCTACACAAGTGAGGAACATGATAGCCCCGAGGAATTTGAGAGTCAAATTTCCGACCGTTGTTGTCTTCGCGCCACCTGTCCCAAAATATCTTATCCACCTAACGGTCATATCATTGAAGGGCATTTATGTCTTATCATGTCGGGCTGCTCCCTAGGCTATAAATAGCCGCCCCTACAACCACTAGCTGGTTGGCTGCTCCGAGAGAACTTGACACTTGTCATTTGAGAGCAACCCATCCTCCGAGGACTTTGGCGAAAATCATCGAGTGAGGAAAACCCAAAACCAAACCCTACAAACCCAAAGTGATTGAGCATCATCAAGAGATTGATCCTGCGTGGATCCGATGCTTGTTACCTTTGAAGACTGTGCTTCTTCCAGACGGTTAGGTGTCATGGTCTAGAGCATCCAAGAGGAATTGTGGATCGCCGAGTGACCAAGTCTGTGAAGGTTTGGAAGTCGCTCAAGACTTACCACGAGTGATTGGACGAGGTCATGTGACCTTAGTTCAAGGAGAATACGGTGAGGACTTGGTGTCCCTGAGCTGCGTGCTCAACGATTGGGTGTCCGGACTGTGTGTCCTCGAGTTTAAATACTTAGTCGCCCAACCAGACGTATAACCGAGACAACAGTTGGAACTGGTCTACCAAATCATTGTCTTCACCAACCTAATGGTTCTATTTCCTCAACTCTTTCATTTCCTCATTCTCGTGTTGAGTGTTCATTTATATCTGTGTTTGAAGACTTTGATCAAGACTTTCTCAATTTCCTCGTTCAATTTCTTCATCTGTTTGTCTTCATCTTGTGCTATCCTGTGTTTACGCTTTACGTACTCTTTGATTGTCTTCATTTCATCATGATGACCATGCCCGCATTCTCTTATGCTTCCTTCTGAGTACTTATTCCGCTGCAAGTAGTTCTTCACTTAGGAATTTCCTCACCGGGAAATTCCTCAATGAAGAATTCATAAAAATCGCCTATTCACCCCCCTCTAGTCGATATAACACACTTTCAATCAAACCCTAACAAAACTAACTCGATTACATGATAAAAGTCATCCAACCCATCACCGTCCAGCAAGCCTACGATTAAATTACTCACGCACGGCGGTGAGCATCATGAAATTGGCGATGGAGGATGGTTGATGATGACAATGGTGACGGATTCCCCTCTCCGGAGCCCCGAACGGACTCCAGATCAGCCCTCCCGAGACAGTTTAGGGCTTGGCGGTGGCTCTGTATCGTAAAACGCGATGAATCCTTCTCTCTTATTTTTTTCTCCCCGAACGTGAATATATAGAGTTGGAGTTGAGGTCGGTGGAGCACCAAGGGGCCCACGAGGCAGGGGGCCAGGCGTGCCTCCCACCCTCGTGGACAGGGTGTGGGCCCCCTGGCCTTGATTCTTTTGCCGGTATTTTTTATTATTTCCAAAAATAATCTCCGTGAAGTTTCAGGTCATTCCGAGAACTTTTGTTTCTGCACAAAAATAACACCATGGCAATTCTGCTGAAAACAGCGTCAGTCCGGGTTAGTTCCATTCAAATCATGCTTGTTAGAGTCCAAAACAAGGGCAAAATTGTTTGGAAAAGTAGATACGTTGGAGATGTATCAAACCCCATGAACAAGAATGCTTCAAGCAACAGGTCATCGCCACCGCACGGAGCCTGAAAAAGAAATAGCACCAGATCCAAGCCGAACAGGATACGCTCAACGGCTGATGGACCAAGGAGCGTCAATAGCCTAAGCTTGGGGATGCCAATGGCACCCCCAAGATAATCTAAGGACACCATAAAGCCAAAGCTTGGGGATGCCCCGGAAGGCATCCCCTCTTTCGTCTACTTCCATCGGTAACATTAATTGGAGCTATATTTTTATTCACCACATGATATGTGTTTTGCTTGGACCGTCTTGTATGATATGAGTCATTGCCTTTTAGTTTACCACAATCATCCTTGTTGTACACACCTTTTGAGAGAGCCATACATGACTTGGAATTTGTTAGAATACTCTATGTGCTTCGCTTATATCTTTTGAGTTATATAGTTTTGCTCTAGTGCTTCACTTATATCTTTTAGAGCACAGTGGTGGATTTGTTTTATAGAAACTATTGATCTCTCATGCTTCAATTAGATTATTTTTAGAGTCTTAAATAGCATGGTAATTTGCTTAAATAATCCTAATATGCTTGGTATTCAAGATTTGTAAAAACTTTCTTATGAGTGTGTTGAATACTAAGAAAAGTTTGATGCTTGATAATTGTTTTGAGATATAAAGATGGTGATATTAGAGTCATGCTAGTTGAGTAGTTGTGAATTTTATAAATACTTGTGTTAAAGTTTGTGATTCCCGTAGCATGCACGTATAGTGAACTGTTATGTGATAAAGTCGGAGCATGATTTATTTATTGATTGTCTTCCTTATGAGTGGTGGTCGGGGACGAGCGATGGTCTTTTCCTACCAATCTATCCTCCTAGGAGCATGCGCGTAATACTTTGCTTTGATAACTTGTAGATTTTTGCAATAAGTATATGAGTTCTTTATGACTAATGTTGAGTCCATGGATTATACACACTTTCTTCCTTCCACCATTGCTAGCCTCTCTAATACCGCGCACTTTCAGCGGTATCATACACCCACCATAAACCTTCCTCAAAACAGCCACCATACCTACCTATCATGGCATTTCCATAGCCATTCGAGATATATTGCCATGCAACTTTCCACCGTTCCGTTTATTATGACACGCTCCATCATTGTCATATTGCTTTGCATGATCATGTAGTTGACATCGTATTTGTGGCAAAGCCACCGTTCATAATTCTTTCATACATGTCACTCTTGATTCATTGCATATCCCGGTACACCGACGGAGGCATTCATATAGAGTCATATTTTCTTCTAAGTATCGAGTTGTAATTGTTGAGTTGTAAGAAAATAAAAGTGTGATGATCTTCATTTTTAGAGCATTGTGCCAAGTGAGGAAAGGATGATGGAGACTATGATTCCCCCACAAGTCGGGATGAGACTCCGGACAAAGAAAAGAGGCCATAAAAAAAGAGAGAAAAGGCCCAAATAAAAAAATGAGAGAAAAAGAGAGAAGGGATAATGTTACTATCCTTTTACCACACTTGTGCTTCAAAGTAGCACCATGATCTTCATGATAGAGAGTCTCTCATTTTGTCACTTTTATATACTAGTGGGAATTTTTCATTATAGAACTTGGCTTGTATATTCCAATGATGGGCTTCCTCAAAATGCTCTAGGTCTTCGTGAGCAAGCGAGTTGGATGCACACCCACTTAGTTTCTTTTGTTGAGCTTTCATATACTTATAGCTCTAGTGCATCCGTTGCATGGCAATCCCTACTCACTCACATTGATATCTATTGAAGGGCATCTCCATAGCCCGTTGATACGCCTAGTTGATGTGAGACTATCTTCTCCCTTTTTTGTCTTCTCCACAACCACCATTCTGTTCCACATATAGTGCTATGTCCATGGCTCACGCTCATGTATTGCGTGAAGATTGAAAAAGTTTGAGAACGTCAAAAGTATGAAACAATTGCTTGGCTTGTCATCGGGGTTGTGCATGATTTAAATACTTTGTGTGGTGAAGATAGAGCATAGCCAGACTATATGATTTTGTAGGGATAACTTTCTTTGGTCATGTTATTTTGAGAAGACATGATTGCTTAGTTAGTATGCTTGAAGTATTATTATTTTTTATGTCAATATTAAACTTTTGTCTTGAATCTTTCGGATCTGAATATTCATACCACAATTAAGAAGAATTACGTTGAAATTATGCTAAGTAGCACTCCGCATCAAAAATTCTGTTTTTATCATTACCTACTCGAGGACGAGCAGGAATTTAGCTTGGGGATGCTTGATACGTCTCCAACGTATCTATATTTTTTTATTACTGTTTTGGACATTATTGGGCTTTATTATTCACTTTTATATTATTTTTGGGACTAACCTATTAACCGGAGGCCTAGCCCAGAATTGCTGTTTTTTTGCCTATTTCAGAGTTTCGCATAAAAGGAATATCAAACGGAGTCCAAACGGAATGAAACCTTTGGAAACGTGATTTTTAGGAAGAATATGATCCAGGAGAGTTGGACCCTACGTCAAGAAACAAAAGAGGAGGCCACGAGGTAGGGGGGCGCGCCTACCCCCTGTGGCACGCCCTCCACCCTCGTGGGCCCCTGTTGCTCCACCGACGCATCCTTCCTCCTATATATACCTACGCACTTCAAACGATCGACACGGAGCCAAAACCTAATTCCACCGCCGCAACCTTCTGTACCCACGAGATCCCATCTTGGGGCATGTTCCAGAGCTCCGCCGGAGGGGGCATCCATCACGGAGGGCTTCTACATCATCACCATAGCCTCTCCGATGAAGTGTGAGTAGTTTACCTTAGACCTTTGGGTCCATAGTTAGTAGCTAGATGGCTTCTTCTCTCTTTTTGGATCTCAATACAATGTTCTCCCCCTCTCTCGTGGAGATCTATTCGATGTAATCTTATTTTGCGGTGTGTTTGTTGAGACCGATGAATTGTGGGTTTATGATCAAGTTTATCTATGAACAATATTTGAATCTTCTGAATTCTTTTATGTATGATTGGTTATCTTTGCAAGTCTCTTCGAATTATCAGTTTGGTTTGGCCTACTAGATTGATCTTTCTTGCAATAGGAGAAGTGCTTAGCTTTGGGTTCAATCTTGCGGTGTCCTTTCCCAAAGTGATGAGGGGCAGCAAGGCACGATTGTATTGTTGCCATCGAGGATAACAAGATGGGGTTTTTATCATATTGCATGAATTTATCCTCTACATCATGTCATCTTGCTTAAGGCGTTACTCTGTTCTTATGAACTTAATACTTTAGATGCATGTTGGATAGCGGTCGATGTGTGGAGTAATAGTAGTAGATGCAGGCAGGAGTCGGTCTACTTGTCTCGGACGTGATGCCTATATACATGATCATACCTAGATATTCTCATAACTATGCTCAATTCATCAATTGCTCAACAAGAATTCGTTCACCCACCGTAAAATACTTATGCTCTTGAGAGAAGCCACTAGTGAAACCTATGGCCCCGGGTCTATCTTCATCATATTAATCTTCCAACACTTAGTTATTTCCTTTGCTTTTTACTTTGCTTTTATTTTACTTTGCATCTTTATCACAAAAATACCAAAATATTATCCTATCATATCTATCGATCTCACTCGTAAGTGACCGTGAAGTGATTGACAACCCCTTATCGCGTTGGTTGCGAGGATTTATTTGTTTTGTGTAGGTGCGAGGGACTCATGCGTAGCCTCCTCTTGGATTGATACCTTGGTTCTCAAAAGCTGAGGTAAATACTTATGCTACTTTGCTGCATCACCCTTTCCTCTTAAAGGGAAAACCAACACGATGCTCAAGAGGTAGCAAGAAGGATTTACGGCGCCGTTGTCGGGAGGTCTACGCAAAAGTCAACATACCAAGTACCCATCACAAACCCTTATCTCCCGCATTACATTATTTGCCATTTGCCTCTCGTTTTCCTCTCCCCCACTTCACCCTTGCCGTTTTATTCGCACTCTCTTTTTTGTTCGCCTCTTTTTCGCTTGCGTTTTGTTTGCTCGTGTGTTGTATTGCTTGTTTGTCACGATGGCTCAAGATAGCACCAATATATGTGACTTTACCAATACCAACAATAATGATTTCCTTAGCACTCTGATTGCTCCTCTTACGAATATTGAATCTTGTGAAATCAATGCTGCTTTGTTGAATCTTGTCATGAAAGATCAATTTGCCGGCCTTCCTAGTGAAGATGCCGCTACTCATCTAAATAGCTTCGTTGATTTATGTGATATGCAAAAGAAGAAAGATGTTGACAATGATATTGTTAAATTGAAGCTATTTCTTTTTTCGCTTAGAGATCGTGCTAAAGCTTGGTTTTCGTCTTTGCCTAAACATAGTATTGATTCTTGGAACAAGTGCAAAAATGCTTTTATCTCTAAGTATTTTCCTCCCGTTAAGATCATCTCTCTTAGAAACGATATTATGAATTTTAAGCAACTTGATCATGAACATGTTGCACAAGCTTGGGATAGGATGAAATTAATGATACGTAATTGCCCTACTCATGGTTTGAATTTGTGGATGATTATACAAAAAAATTATGCCGGATTGAATTTTGCTTCCAAAAATCTTTTAGATTCGGCCGCGGGAGGCACTTTTATGGAAATCACTTTAGGATAAGCTACTAAACTCCTAGATAATATTATGGTTAATTATTCTCAATGGCACACTGAAAGATCTACTAATAAAAAAGTGCATGCGATAGAAGAAATTAATGTTTTGGGTGGAAAGATGGATGAACTTATGAAATTATTTGCTACTAAGAGTATTTTTTCTGATACTAATGATATGCCTTTGTCTACTTTGATTGAGAATAATAATGAATCTATGGATGTGAATTTTTTTGGTAGCAATAATTTTGGTAACAACGCGTATAGAGGAAACTTTAATCCTAGGCCTTATCCTAGCAATTCCTATAATAATTATGGTAATTCCTACAACAACTCTTATGGAAATTTTAATAAGATGCCCTCTGAATTTGAGACTAGTATTAAAGAGTTTATGAATTCGCAAAAGAATTTCAATGCTTTGCTTGAAGAGAAATTGCTTAAAGTTGATGAATTGGCTAGGAACGTTGATAGAATTTCTCTAGATGTTGATTCTTTAAAGCTTAGATCTATTCCCCCTAAGCATGATATCAATGAGTCTCTCAAAGCCATGAGAATTTCCATTGATGAGTGCAAAGAAAGAACCGCTAGGATGCGTGCTAAGAAAGATTGCTTTATGAAAGCGTGTTCTTCAAATTTCTATGAAAATAAAGATGAAGATCTAAAAGTTATTGATGTGTCCGCTATTAAATCTTTGTTTTGCAATATGAATCTTGATAATTATGGGACTGAATATGATCCACCTTTACCTAGAAGGCGTTCCAAAAATTCAGAGTTTTTAGATCTTGATGCTAAAATTGATAAAAGTGGGATTGAGGAAATCAAAACCCTAGATACTAATAAACCCACTATTTTGGATTTCAAGGAATTTAATTATGATAATTTCTCTTTGATAGATTGTATTTCCTTGTTGCAATCCGTGCTAAATTCTCCTCATGCTTGTAGTCAAAATAAAGCGTTTACTAAACATATCGTTGATGCTTTAATGCAATCTTATGAAGAAAAGCTTGAGTTGGAAGTTCCTATCCCTAGAAAACTTTATGATGAGTGGGAACCAACTATTAAAATTAAGATTAAAGATCATGGGTTCTATGCTTTATGTGATTTGGGTGCTAGTGTTTCCACTATTCCCAAAACTTTGTGCGATTTGCTAGATTTCCGTGATTTTGATGATTGCTCTCTAAACTTGCACCTTGCGGATTCCACTATTAAGAAACCTATGGGAAGAATTAATGATGTTCTTATTGTTGCAAATAGGAATTATGTGCCCGTAGATTTTATCGTTCTTGATATAGATTGCAATCCTTCATGTCCTATTATTCTTGGTAGACCTTTCCTTAGAACGATTGGTGCAATTATTGATATGAAGGAAGGGAATATTAGATTCCAATTTCCATTAAAGAAAGGTATGGAACACTTCCCTAGGAAGAAAATAAAATTACCATATGAATCTATCATGAGAGCCACTTATGGATTGCCTACCAAAGATGGCAATACCTAGATCTATCCTTGCTTTTATGCCTAGGGGCGTTAAACGAAGCGCTTGTTGGGAGGCAACCCAATTTTATTTTTTTAGTTTTTTTTTGCCTTTTGTTTCTGTTTAGGAATAAATATTTGTTATAGCCTCTGGTTAGATGTGTTTTTATGTTTTAATTAGTGTTTGTGCCAAGTTAAACCTATAGGATCTTCTTGGATGATAGTTATTTGATCTTGCTGTAATTTCCAGAAACTTTCTTTTCACAAAAATAATTGTTAAAAATCACCAGAACATGATAAAATACTGATTCCAATTGCTGCTGATCAATAAACAAATTTTCTAGGTCTTCCTATTTTGGCTGATGTTTTGGAGTTCCAGAAGTTTGAGTTAGTTACAGATTAATGCAGACTGTTCTGTTTTTGACAGATTCTGTTTTTCGTGTGTTGTTTGCTTATTTTGATGAATCTATGGCTAGTAAAATAGTTTATAAACCATAGAGAAGTTGGAATAAAGTAGGTTTAACACCAATATAAATAAATAATGAGTTCATTACAGTACCATGAAGTGGTCTTTTGTTTTCTTTCGCTAACGGAGCTCATGAGATTTTCTGTTGAGTTTTGTGTTGTGAAGTTTTCAAGTTTTGGGTGAAAAATATTTGATGGATTATGGAACAAGGAGCGGCAAGAGCCTAAGCTTGGGGATGCCAATGGCACCCCCAAGATAATATAAGGACACCATAAAGCCAAAGCTTGGGGATGCCCCGGAAGGCATCCCATCTTTCGTCTACTTCCATCGGTAACTTTACTTCGAGCTATACTTTTATTCACCACATGATACGTGTTTTGCTTGGAGCGTCTTGTATGATATGCGTCTTTGCTTTTTAGTTTACCACAATCATCCTTGCTGTACACACCTTTTGAGAGAGCCATACAAGATTTGGAATTTGTTAGAATACTCTATGTGCTTCGCTTATATCTTTTGAGTTATATAGTTTTGCTCTAGTGCTTCACTTATATCTTTTAGAGCATGGTGGTGGATTTGTTTTATAGAAGTATTGATCTCTCATGATTCATTTAGATTATTTTGAGAGTCTTAAATAGCATGGTAATTTGCTTAAATAATCCTAATATGCTTGGTATTCAAGATTTGTAAAAACTTTCTTATGAGTGTGTTGAATACTAAGAAAAGTTTGATGGTTGATAATTGTTTTGAGATATAAAGATGGTGATATTAGAGTTATGCTAGTTGAGTAGTTGTGAATTTTAGAAATACTTGTGTTAAAGTTTGTGATTCCCGTAGCATGCACGTATGGTGAACCGTTATGTGATGAAGTCGGAGCATGATTTATTTATTGATTGTCTTCCTTATGAGTGGCGGTCGGGGACGAGCGATGGTCTTTTCCTACCAATCTATCCCCCTAGGAGCATGCGCGTAATACTTTGCTTTGATAACTTGTAGATTTTTGCAATAAGTATATGAGTTCTTTATGACTAATGTTGAGTCCATGGATTATACGCACTTTCTTCCTTCCACCATTGCTAGCCTCTCTAATACCGCGCACTTTTCGCTGGTATCATACACCCACCATAAACCTTCCTCAAAACAGCCAGCATACCTACCTATCATGGCATTGTCATAGCCATTCCGAGATATATTGCCATGCAACTTTCCACCGTTCCGTTTATTATGACACGCTCCATCATTGTCATATTGCTTTGCATGATCATGTACTTGACATCGTATTTGTGGCAAAGCCACCGTTCATAATTCTTTCATACATGTCACTCTTGATTCATTCCATATCCCAGTACACCGCCGGAGGCATTCATATAGAGTCATATTTTCTTCTAAGTATCGAGTTGTAATTGTTGAGTTGTAAGAAAATAAAAGTGTGATGATCGTCATTTTTAGAGCATTGTCCCAAGTGAGGAAAGGGTGATGGAGACTATGATTCCCCCACAAGTCGGGATGAGACTCCGGACGAAAAAAAAGAGGCCATAGAAAAAAGATAAAAGGCCCAAATAAAAAAATGAGAGAAAAAGAGAGAAGGGACAATGTTACTATCCTTTTACCACACTTGTGCTTCAAAGTAGCACCATGATCTTCATGATAGAGAGTCTCTCATTTTGTCACTTTCATATACTAGTGGGAATTTTTCATTATAGAACTTGGCTTGTATATTCCAATGATGGGCTTCCTCAAAATGCCCTAGGTCTTCGTGAGCAAGCGAGTTGGATGCACAACCACTTAGTTTCTTTTGTTGAGCTTTCATATACTTATAGCTCTAGTGCATCCGTTGCATGGCAATCCCTACTCACTCACATTGATATCTATTGAAGGGCATCTCCATAGCCCGTTGATACGCCTAGTTGATGTGAGACTATCTTCTCCCTTTTTTTCTTCTCCACAACCACCATTCTGTTCCACATATAGTGTTATGTCCATGGCTCACGCTCATGTATTGCGTGAAGATTGAAAAAGTTTGAGAACGTCAAAAGTATGAAACAATTGCTTGGCTTGCCATCGGGGTTGTGCATGATTTAAATACTTTGTGTGGTGAAGATAGAGCATAGCCAGACTATATGATTTTGTAGGGATAACTTTCTTTGGCCATGTTATTTTGAGAAGACATGATTGCTTAGTTAGTATGCTTGAAGTATTATTATTTTTTATGTCAATATTAAACTTTTGTCTTGAATCTTTCGGATCTGAATATTCATACCACAATTAATAAGAATTAGATTTAAATTATGCCAAGTAGCACTCCACATCAAAAATTTTGTTTTTATCATTTACCTACCCGAGGACGAGCAGGAATTTAGCTTGGGGATGCTTGATACGTCTCCAACGTATCTATAATTTTTGATTGCTCCATGCTATATTATCTACTGTTTTGGACATTATTGGGCTTTATTATTCACTTTTATATTATTTTTGGGGCTAACCTATTAACATGAGCGCAGCCTGTAATTGTTGTTTTTTTCCTATTTGAGTTTCGAGAAAAGGAATATCAAACGGAGTCCAAACGGAATGAAACCTTCGGAACGTGATTTTTAGGAAGAATATGATCCAGAGACTTGGACCCTACGTCAAGAAACAAAGAGGAGGCCACGAGGTGAGGGGCGCCTACCCCCTGTATGCGCCCTCCACCCTCGTGGGCCCCTGTTGCTCCACCGACGTACTTCTTCCTCCTATATATACCTACGCACCCCAAACGATTAGATACGGAGCCAAAACCTAATTCCACCGCCGCAACCTTCATGACTCCACGAGATCCCATCTTGGGGCCTGTTCGAGCTCACGGAGGGGGCATCCATCACGGAGGGCTTCTACATCATTACCATAGCCTCTCCGATGAATTGTGAGTAGTTTACCTCAGACCTTCGGGACCATAGTTAGTAGCTAGATGGCTTCTTCTCTCTTTTTGGATCTCAATGCAATGTTCTCCCCCTCTCTCGTGGAGATCTATTCGATGTAATCTTCTTTTGCGGTGTGTTTGTTGAGATCGATGAATTGTGGGTTTATGATCAAGATTATCTATGAACAATATTTGAATCTTCTGAATTCTTTTATGTATGATTGGTTATCTTTGCAAGTCTCTTCGAATTATCAGTTTGGTTTGGCCTACTAGATTGATCTTTCTTGCAATGGGAGAAGTGCTTAGCTTTGGGTTCAATCTTGCGGTGTCCTTTCCCATGTGATGAGGGGCAGCAAGGCACGTATTGTATTGTTGCCATCGAGGATAACAAGATGGGGTTTTAATCATATTGCATGAATTTATCCCTCTACATCATGTCATCTTGCTTAAGGCCTTACTCTGTTCTTATGAACTTAATACTCTAGATGCATTTGGATAGCGGTCGATGTGTGGAGTAATAGTAGTAGATGCAGGCAGGAGTCGGTCTACTTGTCTCGGACGTGATGCCTATATACATGATCATACCTATATATTCTCACAACTATGCTCAATTCATCAATTGCTCAACAAGAATTGTTCACCCACCGTAAAATACTTATGCTCTTGAGAGAAGCCACTAGTGAAACCTATGGCCCCGGGTCTATCTTCATCATATTAATCTTCCAACACTTAGTTATTTCCTTTGCTTTTTACTTTGCTTTTATTTTACTTTGCATCTTTATCACAAAAATACCAAAAATATTATCCTATCATATCTATCGATCTCACTCGTAAGTGACCGTGAAGGATTGACAACCCTTATCGCGTTGGTTGCGAGGATTTATTTGTTTTGTGTAGGTGCGAGGGACTCGCGTAGCCTCCTCTTGGATTGATACCTTGGTTCTCAAAAGCGAGGGAAATACTTACGCTACTTTGTTGCATCACCCTTCCTCTTCAAGGGAAAACCAACGCAGTGCTCAAGAGGTAGCACCTGACCAATAGAGCCGACCAGACCAGATCAATCTATGGATCAAGAGGATGTGCTCCAGCACAAGATGACAGCCATCAGGCCTGGCACGACAAACACAACCAAATCTGGGGTCAGCCCCGAACACAGATGTCATCCGAACTCTGTCGCGATGTCGCCCGGTATAGAGGTGCCGTGCACCCCATGTTCTTTACCGATGTGGTAATGCAGCACCAGTTTCCGGAAGGGTTTAAACCCGTAAACATCGAGCAATACGATGGAATGACAGATCCCGCTGTATGGATTGAAGATTTTCTTCTCCACATTCACATGGCTCGCGGAGATGATCTCCGTGCCATTAAATACCTCCCTCTAAAGCTGAAAGGACCAGCAGGGCACTTGTTGAACAACCTCCCAGAGAACTCCATTGGAAGTTGGGAAGACCTAGAGGATGCTTTTTGGGACAACTTTCAGGGCACTTATGTCCGGCCACCGGATGCTGATGACCTGAGTCACATAGTCTGGCAACCCGGAGAGTCAGCCCGCAAACTTTGGAATCAATTCTTAATTAAAAAGAACCAAATCGTTGACTATCCGGACGCCGAAGCCTTAGCGGCATTTAAGCACAGCGTCTGTGACGAATGGCTCGCCCGGCACCTCGGTCAGGAAAAGCCGAAGACTATGGCAGCTCTTACTGCACCCATGACCCGCTTCTGTGCGGGCGAAGCTAGCTGGTTGGCTCGTAGAAGCAACAGTACCAGCGACCCCGACACCTCTGAGGCTAGGGATGGCAATGGAAGGCCACGACGCAGTAAAAACAAGCGTCAGAACAACAACAAAGAAACAGAGGATACGGCAGTAAACGCCGGATTCAGTGGCTCTAAACCCGGTCAACGCAAGAAGCTATTCAAAGTAAATAGGGACGGTACATCCAATTTGGACAAAATACTGGATAGGCCTTGCTAGATTCATGGCACCCCTGACAAGCCTACCAACCACACCAACAGAAACTACTGGGTTTTCAAACATGCCGGTAAATTAAATACCGAACATAAGGGGAAAGTACTTCAAAGCAAGGACGATGATGAGCCTCGCCCTCCGAACACTGTGGGACAGAACAAGTTTCCCCCCGAGGTGAAGATATTGTCCGTAAGATGGATATCGACCCGTCAAGAATCAAGCCTAGTAACAATACCTTTAAAGGAGTGATACCTGGCGTGGAGGCCCGCTGCACGGGCTCCTTAACACTGGAAGTCGTATTCGGCTCTCCAGACAACTTCCGAAGTCAAGAATTGATCTTCGACATCGTCCCTTTTCGCAGTGGTTATCATGCACTGCTTGGACGAACTGCTTTCGCCCGCTTTAATGCAGTCCCGCACTATGCTTACTTGAAGCCCAAAATGCCCGGACCACGTGGCATCATCACAGTAAATGGAAATACTGAGCGCTCCCTCCGTACTGAGGAGCACACCGCGGCCCTAGCAGCCGAGGTACAGGGCGGCCTCATTAAGCCGAACAGCTCATCGGTCATCAAGACCCAGGACACTGCTAAGCGAGTCCGATCCGCATTACAATGCGATAGCCCGGTGGAGCCGGAGCTTGAATTGCAGTTTAGCCTCCGCTGATCACCCCATAAGGTTGCGGCATAAGTACCGCACATACATAATTACACACTTAAAATACCTTGGGCAGCACCGAAGGCACACTGCGAGAAGGTCCATAGTACGGCTTGACCCTATTCAGACCTCAACTTTTTTTCTTTCCACTGTAGGTTCGTTAAAGAACCTACCTGATCTATGGTTGCACGGAGGCTCTTTTTGAGGTCCATCTTTCTTACAGACGACCATCGGCTTCTCCTCTCAAAGGATCTCCTACCTAGGAGAAACGCCACAGACGTGCGGCAGGGCACCATTGGGATCTTCAAACCATCACTTTTAGGCCATGTGTAAACCTTTCCCTTGTGTAAACTCTTGGCATGTAAAATGGCCTCTATATTCACGGCATTATCTGTAACAACACGACTCGACGTATTAATCAGGGTATAAAGGATACATGTTGACCTCCACTTTTGTTTGGACTTCACTTTACTTTTATGTTATCATCTGTATTCCCTCCCTACTTCAGACTGCCACACGTGCTTTAGTCTGGCCTTAACACTGGGGGCTGTATTCGGCCCTGCACACCTCAAGTCTGAACACCTATAGGGGACTCTTCGGCAACATGGAGGCCTGTTACAATGGTAGCACAACATGTTACTATCCCAATTACTATATGGATCCTCTGTCCGGTTTTTTCTAAACCGGACAGAGCCTCAGGGGCTACTGTCTATGTACAGGTTTATTCTTCTATACGAATATTGAAAAGTTTTTAGAACATTACGTCGCATACCTCGAAGCCTGTCAGTAGGCTACTGAAGGCTTCATTCAGTCCGTCTTTGGTAGACCGAACCTTCTCCATAACCGCACCCATCAGGGTGCGGTGCTCCTCCACAATGGAAGCACCTTGCAGTGCTTCCTCCAGAGCGTTGGGCGCCTCTGGATTACTGGAGGCTGCCGGCAGGGCTGATGATCCTCCCCTCTCTTTCGGAGGGGGCTGCTCATCTGATCCCGAAGCCATGTTGGTCTCCGGAATAGTGTTTGGCTGGGCCCCGGATTGTTGGGGCTCCCCACCGTCGGTTGTCATAGGGGTCGCCTCCCCTTGGTCTTCGGCGGTCGAGGTATTGACCTCGGGCGCCCTCTTGACGGCTTCGCTCCCCCCCCCCCCCTCGGCCAGGAGAGGTCCTTCGGGACGACACTTCAGTGTCCTCCATGACGATAGGCGAGGGGGCTCACGCCGGCATGCCACTCTCTGCCATTTCGGGCGGCAGAGAGTTCCCCTCCGATAATGGAGTTTGCGGGAGCTCGAGGGAAGGGCCGAAAGGCAAATAGCAAAATAACTTATATAATGGAAATAGGAAGACCGAAGATAAACAGTGAGTATTCGAATTCTTACGATTCGGCCAGGGGCTTCACCCTGGGAGGTTTTTTGGGGACTAGTTCGGACTCTGTCCTGGAGGATCACCTTCCCTCTCTTGGGCGCCTCCCCCTCCGGGTCTTCGGAGGCTGCCCTCTTCTTCTTCCTCCCCTTACGAGGGGAGTCGCTTTCCACCTCCTCCTCTTCTCCCTCGTCTCCGTCACGGGAAGAGAGGGCTTAGGTCTCTCTGGACACTGTGTCCAAAGGACCTTTGTGGCGGGGGCCACCCTTGGCCTCCTTGCCTTTCTTCTTCTTGGCCTTCTTCTCCGGCGCCTGATACGGCACCGGGACCAGCATATCCGTTAGCTGGGGTGTGGTCGGGTTCTCAGGCAGCGACGGCGGACAGTTGATCCGCTCCGCCTTTGTCGTTTAGCCGTGTATGGAAGGAAGGCGATATAATCTTTATTATGTTTAAAGTATTGACCGGATAAGTCTTCGGAAAGATAATGCTTACCGCCGAGGCCGGGTTCTCGATGTCGAGTCTGATGTCCTCGGTCTTCATTGGCCAAGTTTTCTGGGCCTTGAAGAACTGCTTCCATATGTTTTCGCGCGTGATGCCGAAGAAGCGCTTCAAGGTCCATGGCTCCTCTGGATTGAGCTCCCACATGGGGGAGCCACGGAGTTGGCAAGGGAGGATACGACGGAAGAGCATCACCTAAATCACGTTTGTGAGACCGGTGTTCACACCCAACACGTTGGAGATGTGTTTCTATAGCATCTTCACCTTTGGTTGGGACCCCCAATGAAGGCCCTTGGCGGTCCATGAGGTGAGTCTCGTGGGGGGTCCGGATCTGAAGTTAGGCGTGGCCGCCCATTTGGCGTCGCGGGGTTCGATGATGTAGAACCACTCCTTCTGCCACACCTTGACAGTCTCAATGAATGCCCCTTTGGGCCAAACGGCTTTGGGGAGCTTGCTTACCATGGCCCCGCCATAGTCCGCATGTTGTCCGTCGACCACCTTTGGCTTTAGATTGAAGACCTTGAGCCATAGGCCGAAGTGTGGCGGGATGCGGAGAAGAGCCTCACACACGACGATGAACGCCGATATGTGGAGGAAGGAATTTGGGGCTAGATCATGGAAATCTAACCCATAGTAGAACATGAGGCCTCAGACGTAGGGATGTAGGGGAAACCCTAGCTCTCGGAGGAAATGGGGGATGAACACGACCCTCTCACCGGGCTCCGGAGTAGGGATAATCTGATCTTTGTCAGGGAGCCTATGCGCGATATCCGCGGACAGATAGCCCGCGCTCCGGAGATCCTTGACGTCCTTCTCGGTGACGGAGGACGCCTCCCACTTGCCCTGGAACCGGACCCGACCATTGTTGGGGAGGGTGGTAGCAGTGGGAAAGATCGAAGTTGTGGGCGCTATAGCTTGGAGGTTGGAAGGCAGGAGCTAGAAGAAGGCGTGGGAAAAAAGGAGGGATCTTTATCCTCTTATAGACGGTAAAAATACCAAATGTCCCCCTCTCGAGCCATAAACCTCGCCTGTTCCCAACGAGATCATGCGTAAGGCGCGGTTGGGTTACCCAAACCACATTGATGAGAATCTCGTAATGGGCGGACACGATCTGTGCTTTGACAAGACGTGCCAATGGAGGCTAAGCCTCGAAACGCGAAACGGGAGGTATGAAAACGGTTCGAAATGTTAAAGAGTCAAGTGTGACGCTTCACCGAAAAAGTTGTCAGTAAAAGACATTGTACCTATTTTTATGTCTTGCCTTCCTGGCTAAGGGTTGTATTGATTGTGCAAAGCCGGACACAGTTCCTTTATGCAGGGAGCTAACTTAAAATGTTCAGGAGAAGGAACCCGACTTTCAATGCCGAAGATAATCTGCATGCTGAACACATCGTCATCGAAGACTGGTTCAGGGGTTACTCAGGGAGTCCTGGATTAGGGGGTCCTCAGGTGTCCGGTCTATTGGATATGGGCCGGACTGATGGGCCATGAAGATAAAGCAGAAGGCTATCCCCTATGTCCGGGTAGGACTCCTATATGCGTGGACGGCAAGTTTGGTGCCCGGATGTACTATTTCCTTCCTCTACAAACCGACTCTGTACAACCCTAGGCCCCTCCGGTGTGTATATAAACCGGAGGGTTTAGTCTATAGAGGCTATCAGAATATCAAAGGCTAGACAGCTAGGGTTTAGCCACTACGATCTCGAGGTAGATCAACTCTTGTAACTCTTATACACACTGAATATAATCAAGCAGGACGTAGGGTTTTAGCTCCATTAAGAGGGCCCGAACCTAGGTAAACATCGTCGTCCCTTGTTACCATCTATCCTCAGACACACAACTTGAGACCCCTACCCGAGATCTACCGGTTTTGACACCGACACCGTCCGCATGACGTTCATGAGTCTACACCCGCATGCACACGTTTTAGAAGCTGCCACCCCCATGGGCCCCATCGTACCACTGACCCATATCCAGGAAGGAGATCCGCATCATATTTGCCAGGTCAGCCATCCGTCGACGCTCCACGGCGTCAAACGGCGCTACCGCCCTGCGCTCGTCCATCCCGTCGCATCTATCGCCGAGACTTAGCTGCACCATGCCACCAAGGTACACAGTGAATGTGACGCCGCTCCACCTGCCAACCTCCACACACGCAGAGCCCACCTCCCACAACAACCCTCCTGAACACCCAAGCCTCCCAAGACTGCGCCTTCATGGAGGGTACGAGGCGCAAGGAGCCGCCGCCGCCCAATCCAGGACGGATTTTGGACTTTCGTCCGGGAGTGTGTCGAGGACTTTCTTCCATCGAGTTCGTATCATCGCCTGCAGCACATGCAATTCAGGTGGTCCATGCGGCCATGCCCATGTTTGGTCTGGAAGGTCACGTAAGCCTATTGACACGGATGAATCCAAATAATAAAAGTATAAGCCAAAGCCTATATCAGCTAGTTTTTTTCCCTCTTGAATAAAAACATGCAAATATTTGCCTTCTTCAGTTTACCTTGGTCTGAATGTTAGTAAATTTCTTTGTAAGCATAAATGCTACTCCCTCCGTCCCATAATATAAATTTTATTACAACCAAAATAAAATTATGGAACAAAGGGAGTACATGACACTTTGGCATTGATGGCATGTTCACAACCAGATGGTGTATCACAAGCCTCCACCTTCTGTGGGGCCTCAAGAAGGTTCTTTTTTAGCTATCTTGATTCTCTGATTGGTCTGAAACTTGATCTATCTTCTGATCCTAGCAAAGGCTAAGCGATCATCTCTTATGACAGTCTGGTTAAACCCTCACATGAGATATCAGTTGGGGAGATGGCTCTCACTTGGTGCACTGTAGAAGCGGAATGGGTTAAACTGAACACTGATGGTTCTTTTGCCGAGAACGGTACATAATTTCGAGGGATGACCGAGGGGGTAGCTTTTTTCATGCCATGAGCCTTTGGAAGTGAAACTCTGTGTGTGTATGGAAGGTCTCTCATTTTTCATGCCGTGGGCTAAACTGAATATTGTTGAGATGGATTCCATCATTGCAGTCAAGTTGATTCAAACACAGGATCTGGATAGATCGGTTCACTCCTCTATTGTTACAGAGGTCAGGCACCTTATGTGTCTTCGTGAAACTTGTATTACTCGTGTTAACCGTACTCAGAATAAGGTTAACGATAGTTTAGCTAAGTTCGCGAAAACTGAGGGCAGAACCATGACTTGGGTTGGTTCGGTCCCCAGTTTCTTTAGAGCTTGCTAAATCTGATTGTAATGGCCAAGTGACTTGAGGGAGTGAGCCTAGCTCAACTGGTTGGGGGAGTGGATGTACAAACCCAACACCTGGGTTCAAATCCTCACGGAGGCGACTTTAAGTTCCTATTTATTCTTGAGGACCAGGCTTTCTTGGTACTCACACATTTATTGAGGACTAGGCTCGGTGCGTAATCGAGATTAAAAATCCTAGTACTCATACTTTAAAAGCCGTATGCATCCCTAGTTGGTGCAGAGGCCAAGGAAGTGAAATTCTCCCCCAATTTTTAAGGGAGTGAGCCTAGCTCAACTGGTTGGGGGAGTGGATGTACAAACCTAACACCTGGGTTCAAATCATCACGAAGGCGACTTTAGGTTCCTATTTATTCTTGAGGACCAGGCTTTTCTGGTACTCACGCATTTATTGAGGACTAGGCTCGGTGCGTAATCGAGATTAAAAATTCTAGTACTCATACTTAAAAGGCCGTATGCATCCCAAGTTGGTGCAAAGGCCAGGGAAGTGAAATTCTCCCCCAATTTTAAAGGACCCCCGCCTCTCGCGACCCCTGTGTCGCCTCCCCAGGCGGCGGCGGGGGAACCCCAACCGCGCCGCCACGGCCCCCTCCCCACCTCGTCCTACCTCCTCGCCGTCGCCTGAGGCAGCCGCCTGGCAAGCCTGGGGCGCCAAGGATGATGGCGGCGGGGCCTCGGTTGCTCGCTTCGCGTGGGAACCCGGATCCGAGCGGCGGCTCCATTGGCAGGCACGGCCGGCTAGCGGCCGTGAGAGAGGTGGATCTGGTGCCCCACCGCTTGGTGGCGTGATCCGATGGTCGTTGGCGGCGGCGGCCTGCGGCGGCGTCTGCGCGATCTGGCGCCTCCTCCCCCTGCTCGCACGCATGCTAGCTTGGTCGGGCGCGCCTCTTGGTCGCCGGTTAGACAGAGGCGCTGGTGGTGGCGGGATCTAGTTCGACGAAATCCTGGCGGGCCTTGACCGGCAGGCTGACGCAAGCAACGCTCGAGGCGCCGTTGCCCTCCTTGGAGGCGTCGGTATGGACTGATCTCCTCACTTCACCTTCCCCTAGGTCTCCCGGGTGAAAGCCCTAACTTTGTTGGGCGGCGGCAGCGCTCACGGCACCGTTCCCTTTTTGAAGGCGCCGCTTTGGGAACCTTGGGGTTGGGTGGCGCTTGTGGGTGGTGGGCGACGGAGGTGGTGCGGCCCTTTCCTAGCATGGATTTACGTCCGTTGCTTGGAGATGGTCTCGCGTAGGTGGAGGTCGTCGTTTGGCGTCGATGGCGGAGGACCTGCCAAGGTTGTCACATCAATCTGCTCACCGGTTTGAGCCCCTGACCTGACAGATGGCTCGGTCGGGGTCTCCGGCTTTAGATGTTAGGCTTAGGTGAGAGGTCTGGGTATGTGGCCCAGCTTGCACCCCTTCATCGTTTGGATAGGAGTAGCGGCAGATGTTGCCAAGATGGCAGATTCAGGCATATTGTTGTTCTACTTCGTAAGGTCCTCGAGAATAATTAATAAAATGACCGCATGCATCTTCCAGATGCAGAGGCCGGGGGTCATCCTCCTTTTCAAAAAAAAAAGTGACTTGAGTAATACAATGTTTACACCCGCAAAAAAAAAAGAGGGAGCCCATGACATTACTACAAACTGACAGTTAAGAGTTATACAAGAAATAAACAGTAGAAACAAAGAACCATATAAACAGAAAGAACATAGCCATGTACATCCATCGTTCTCCAAGTATTCCTGAGACCCTTGAGAGACTTGTCTCAGTGCAGCATCTCAAATCAAAGCCTTTTGAAACCTCTACAAAACACATACTATATGTTTTTCTACAAGTAGCTGAACGAATGGCTGAATCCTGTCACGCAAACCTCACACACCTTCATTGGCTGCTCTACAACAGCAGTAGCTTCAGCACAATTTATAGCTGTCAAATGCATCATCCAGATTCCAGAGTTATGGCGCCGACAACCTGCGATCTAGAGAAAGCTCCACTTGACACAATCCATCTTGAGGAATGTCCATTTTGCTACGACCATTGCTCGGCTGCGCCTCTTCTTCCAGCTGCTCGAACAGCGAGTTCATCTCCTCGACTGAGACATTGACAACTTCTACGACAGGAAGCTCCTCACAATAAGTAGTCAATGTCTCATTTGGTTCAGACATACCTGCAGTCTGCTGCTCTCCTGCGGTTGACAGCTCTGAACTCTGCTCGTATACCACACGTAGTGCTTCGCTAGATCGGTCTCGAATCGACTCACTGTGACCATTGAGCCCAGAGGCGGCACAGGTCGTCAGTGCTTCTTCATCGGCTGTCAGGAGCTGAAAATTCAATTCCTCGATCGAACTCGCTTTGCTTGCATGCATCCACGAGTCTGAAGATAACGGGGCACTAGGTATAGCTTCAGGCTTGACTCCCAAGGGCTGACAGACACTGCCCTCTGAAACGGACTGCACCAGCACCTCCTCCATACGGCACCTGAACAGTGAGTTCATTTCACTCATGGAGTCTGCTTCCACACCGGGCGGTTCAGAACCATGTGCTCCGGGTAATGAGGTTGCATCATCTCTGGCATTAGCATTGCCGTTTCCTTCGTCTGTTTCATGATTTACCTCGCCCAGCACGCCCACGTCTGAAATTGCGGCGCTTAGGATTTTCATCTCTTCACCCAAATGTGCTTCCAGCGAACCAAATAGCTTTTCACTGCTCCCTTCTTGCCCAGCATCGTCGTCCGAGTGACTATTGCCCATTTCACCATTGTAAGTAGAGTGATTTTGTCTACAAGAGTTCCTGGAGTACTTCATGTTTTGTGCTTGTGCTGATCGAAAGCGCGAGCGAGGAGTCCAACTTTCCTGAAATCGACTACGCTGGTGCACGGCTCGGTCGAATGGAAGGTCAAATAGGTTTCGCCGTTGAAGGAGAACTGATGGTGCTGAGCCAGGAATCTGCGGTAACTCTATCGATTCCTCTGAATCTTTTGAAGGGTTGAGTGGGTTATGCCTTGGTGTGCAAATGGAAGGGACCTGAACATGGAATCTTGATGCATCCTTCAGCTTCCGAGTTGCATCAGCAGCTTGCAGGTCAATTGACCTCATGTCAAGCTCAAATTTGAGCATGTTCTTCGCTCTTTGAAGCTCCACCAGATTCCCCAATTTATCATTTTGCTCCATATCCAAACAGTTTAGCTGAACAACATCCTTCCAATTAACTTCGTTATCTTGCTGCCGTTCCACTCCTTCATCATCATCTGAGCTAACGCTGTCGTCCTGCTCCTCCTCCTCCTCATCAAGGTCATATCCATTTTCATCTGATGAGGAATTCAAGTTCTCTCTGGAGGCCAAGGAAAGCTGACCAGTCCCTAAATTTATCAGTGGGTGCAGGTCCTCAAGCATTGGGATAATGTCGGTCATTGATGCGTCAGGAGAAGAGCTCTCATCACTAAGATCAGATTCAGAGTCACAGTAAGGAAGATCCTGCCTCATAACAGGTTGCCAACATGATCTCATGAATTCACCAAACTGATACTGATAGTGTACACCGTTGTTACAGCTTCCAGTACAGGTGCTTTCAGGCTCTTGCGGCTTGGCCTTCTCGCTGATTTCCTTGGCGCGCTCTTCGCATTCCAAGGTGCCATTGATCTCAGGATGGTTACAAGGCTCTGCACTTGGAACAGTATCATCTGCCACAAATGTGACATTTTTCTCCTCACAGTGAGTACCATGCAAACTATCACTGGGAGTTTTCTCCTCCTCAGCATATGCTTCACTAAGAACAGCAGCATCAGAGGCATTGTATGTGACATTTTTGTCTTCGCACAGAGCGACGTGCATACAATCGTCGGTAGCTCTCTCCCTGACAAGTACTCCACTGCTGTCATTCTCAGTTCTCTTCTCCAACTGAACCTCGACAGCAATATTCTCAACCTCTTTGTTTGGACAGTCACCAACATGAATGTTGGATTTAAGGGACAGAGATTCATGCTCCTCCAGTGTCTCCTCCCCATCCAAGGGCACAGCAGCTTCACCGTAACTCAAAAGTGCTCCGAGAAGAAGCGCGGTTAAAACGATGACCGGAGAGGAGGACAGCACAAAGGCGAACAGAGAAGGACACAGGGCACGAAGAAACAACAACGCTATGCCGGCGCCGAGCACTTCAGGATGGCCGCAAGCAGAATGATACCCAAGTCTGATAGAGGAACGCACTAGTCTTCTGATGTGCAGCGCAAGATTGTTCGTATCAAAAGCCATTAATTTATCTCCTTGGATTTAGCACCGAGAGCTGACCTGGTAACAACAGGAATGAGAGAAGCGGGTCATTTCTACTGTACCATTGGTGATGATTCAGACGAGCTAGTTGAATCGTGTCAAGGCGAATCAAAATGCCCAACTAAGGTGACCATGCGAGCATTATTGTAGGTGCAGATCAGTGAAAACAACGCGTTTAGCACAACAAACACTTCATCTCTAGTCGCGTAGAATTCAACAGGTAGTACTAATTTAATTTTCAGAATCCGCTATTAATTTTCAGTTATAAGCGCCTGATATCAGCCCGAAAAAAGAGACAGGAAAAAATAACCAAATGGAATCTACGGAGAGTCGAGAAAATTTGACGGGCAGATCAAACTAGGGGAAGCAGAAGCAATGGCACATGAAAAGAAGAAGCACGCACCTGCGACGGCGGCGGCGGCGGCGGCGGCGGCGACAAGAACACGGAAGTCCGAAACCCTCGGCTGGCTGAAGCAGGTGAAGGTAGGGTGGAAGAGCGGAAGGGGAAAGCCAGGAAACAAACCCGAAGGATGGAGACGGGAGACAGGGCGCTGCTCTGCCTGCCTCCCTGCCCTTTTTTTCTTAGGATTATTTGCTTTGGTCGACTTTTTCTTTAGCCGTCGTGCTCACCTCACCTCACCTCATTATTTCCTTCAAAACAGCTCCGCCCATCTTCTCTCTCACCTGCCCTGAGTTCGTGCAGATTATGGTTGCGTCTTTGTCTCACTATTATTACATTCTTTTCGCAAGAAGAAGAAAAAAAACAGGTCAAATGTGCCATCTGGATTTCTGGATTCTACTAGTGACCGAGTTTTGCAGATACAGAGTGTGCCGAACGCACTGAACTCTGTCCTTGTGATTAATCTCTTCTTCCCATGCGTAGGGTACTACTATGATGATTGATCATGGAGCATCATCATGTGCTCCACTTTTTTGGTGTGGGGCATCTCTATGACTGGATGCTGGCTAGATTGACAACCAGGAATGATAAACAAAAAAGAAAGCCAGACAAGAGAGGGGCCTCAACAGGTCACCCCATTTCACTCACCTTCTGTCCTACTAGAACGTATTTCTTTCGTTCGGAATTACTTGTCTTCGAAATGGATAAAATTAAAATACGTCTAGATACATCCATTTCTGCGACAAGTAATTCTGAATGAAGGGAGTATGTAACTGTTCATGATGAAACTATAATTTTGTTTACGGTGAAAATGTTTGACTGGACAGCCACGACTTTAAATATGCCTTGTCACTAGAACGAGGCTGCAGACTGTGACTAGTATTGCTTACCGTTGAATTAGCGGTAACTATGCTTAAGCGGGGTTAATTTCGTGCTAAATGAAAAGGCACCAACAGGAGCAAGGTTTAGCTGTTCGTGTGCGAGCAACTAAAAATTGATACGAAAACATCACTTAAGGGAGAGGACAGCTTTCTAGGTGAGGCTTTGTGTTTGTACTGTCTCCGTTCACTATTATCAAATGTTCTAACTTCTTTCTGAATCACATTTATATAGACACGTTTTAATGTGTTTGTTCACTCATTTTAATTCATATATAGTCCATATTGAAATATCCAAAACATCATATAATAGTGAAAGGAGGAAATAGCATTTATGGTTCTGAAAAGGTAGAGAAGAAAAAAAAATACATATATGGTCTTCAATATACATGCCATCTCACCCATCTCAACTCGACTAGATGGCACAGATAAAGAGACTATATGAGCTCGGGGGCAGTTTTGAATTTCCGTATTCAGGACATATTGTCCTGAATATCACCTTTTTGAATTCTCACATTATAAGAACATCAAATAAAGTTACATGTTTAAGTGCTTGTGTTTGAGAAAAATAAAGATTATAAAAGAACACACCGAAACATCTTAGATGGTTGTTAAACCACTACTTGTGGAGGGAAAAACCACATAGACTTTACAGTGATGATTTCATACCATAGTTTACGCTCCGATCGATCTTGTCATGTTCATCGACAAAGTAGAAGGTGAAACTAGCACATTGGCGGTGACCGGAACCCACACACTTATATCCATGTCTGCCTCGAGAACTTCAACCTTGAGAATGTAGGAGCAGGAATCGGGTGGATCCTGTCGATGCTACCATTAGCAACTTATCGCTTGGCTCAAGAAGGTGTCATTCGGTAGAGATGCAATCTTTAGGCTCATGTGGTACCTCCTCGTCCGTCACTATGTTGACGTTGTCTGGCGTGATACCATCACCGTTGAATGTGTCGTCCTCTGCCTTCACATGCTTCAAATCTTCCTCATCCTCGCTACTCAACATTATTAGATTACCGTGAACATCATCCCATTACTTGACACTTCTTCGTCGTAGTCATCACTGTCCTCCTCCTCATCCTCCTCGTCATCATGAACAACAACATCATCGCTACTAGAATCGGCATCGTCATCATCACCACCATCGTCATCATAATTTCTTGACACATCAACGTCATCACCCTCATCCTCATCATCGCTTCTTCAGTGTCTGATTACATGCTTAACATTCACAACTGCAGGACTGTCGTCGTCTTCCTCACTTGGATCTAACATGAAGAGACCCTCACCTTCAATGACCCCATAGTGGGTATCTCCAAGGAACGCGGTGTGAAAGATTCGAGCATATGACTTTGCTCGTGGCTTGGGCTTCTAGGCACCCAACTTTTCAAATCAGCTCAAGCCGGCCGCATAAGTACCTTGCGGATTTGGAACAGTTCAATAGTGATGGCGATCCGGTCCAAGCGGAACAACTACAAGGCCGACTACAGAGCCAAACCCGGGAAGCGAAGCGGTTGTGCCGCGGAAAAGACTACGCAAATAGTACGTGTGCTTGCCTGCAGTATGTCAAGGGCGAGCCAACCGCCATGATCGCCATGATCGACATCGCCATGATCGACACACGGCACAGAAGCGGGCGCGGCTGACGGGGAGGAGAGGAAATTAGGTTTTTTTAGACAAAAAGCGGAAATTAGGTTGCATGAACCATGGTTTATGTCCAGTTCCTGGGCCAATACTCTAGTGTTACTTGAGCCCATAAAGGCAAATGATTCCCAGTTAGCCCATGGCGCAAATGAGCCCAGACGCGGCTCCCTCCCGCCACCCTCTCGCCGCCGACCCGCTGCCGGCGCTCCGCCGGCTCCGGGCCGCCGCGCCGCGCGTCTTCGGGCAGCTCCACGCACTGCTCCTCACCTCCGGCCTCGCGCTCCACTCCCCCAACTTCGCCCTCCTCCTCCGCCTCGCCTCCTCCTCCGTCCCCTCCCTCTCCCACCGCCTCCAGCTCCTCCTATGCTCCCCACTGCCGCCCACCGCTTTCCTCGCCAACTCCCTCCTCCTCGCGCACCTCCCTTCTGCGCCCCCCCTCTACTCCCTCCTCTTCCTCGCCTCTCCCCCGCTCCTCCGCCCCAACGAGTTCACCTATCCGGCCCTCCTCCGCGCCTCCCCACCCCGCACCGCGCTCGCGCTCGCCACCCATTCGCTTAAATTCCTCGGCGCCGGGGCCGCCTCCAGCGACCGCGTCCTCGGGTCCGCGCTGCTCGACGCCTTCGCCCGCTGCGGCAGGATCGCGTCCTGCCGCCGGGTGTTCGACAGGATCGCCGAGCCGGACCTGCCGGCCTGGAATGCGCTGCTCACCGCCTACGCGCGCCGGGCCAGGGATTCGTCGTGCGCCGGCGAGGCGGCGGAGATTCTTGAGCTGTTTGCGCGCATGGTCTCATCGACGGTCCCGCCAAACGAGATCACGCTCGTCGCCGTCGTCGGCGCATGCGGGGAGCTCGGCGCTCTCGGGCACGGCCTGTGGGCGCACGCGTATGCTCTCAGGCGCAGGCTGACCGTGAACTTTTACGTGGCCACCGCGCTCGTGGAGATGTACACCAGGTGCGGGAAAATGGACCTGGCCGAGCAGGTGTTCGCTGGCGTTACGGATATGGACACACGCTGCTACAATGCCATGCTCCAGGGCTTCGCATTCCATGGGCATGGACGAGCTGCCCTCGCCTTGTTTGACAGGATGTGTGCCGAGGGCTTCCCGGTTGATAGCGTCACGGTGCTGGCGGTGATGTGCGCGTGCGCCCACGCTGGGTTGGTGGATGAAGGGCAGTGGCTCTTCGACAGAATGGAGATTCAGTTTGGGGTCACACCGAGGATCGAGCATTATGGATGCATGGTTGACATACTGGGCCGAGCTGGTCAGCTTGATGTTGCCGAGAAGCTTATCCGAGGGATGGACATTCCGCCGAACGCCGCAATGTACAGGTCTTTGATACGGGCATGTGGGATTCATGGCAAGCTAGAACTTGGGGAGAGGACGATCGAAGAGCTGATGAGGCTCGAGCCAGAGCACAGTGGAAACTATGTCCTGCTGTCCAACTTCTACGCGAGAATGAGACTATGGGAGGACGCAAAGAAGGCGAGGAAGGAGATGAAGGCCCTGGGCGTTGACAAGAGCCCCGGGTCAAGCCTCCTTGACATCGATGGTGTTCTCCATGAGTTCTTGATGGGTGACAAGACACACCCTGCCTCAAGGGAGATATACGCCATGGTTCAAGAGATCGAGGCCAGATTGAAGGAATGCGGGCACCGGCCGAGCACCATGGCTGTGATGTTCAACGTCGAGGAGGAGGACAAGGCAGATGCTCTGTCCTACCACAGCGAGAGGCTCGCCATTGCCTTCGCCCTGATCGCCTCCTCTCCAGGTGCGCCCATCAGGATCATCAAGAACCTCCGGGTGTGCAGTTATTGTCATGAGAGCACGAAGCTCATCTCCCGGGTGTATGGAAGGGAGATCATCATGAGGGACCGCACCCGGTTCCATCACTTCAGAGATGGCCATTGCTCATGTGGAGATTTCTGGTGACTGGTCATTAGCTGTTTGCCATGTGCATAAGAATGTGCTGTAGATTCGTGTTCCTACTTGTTCTGTGTCCTACTCCAGACTGGACGATGAACGGCGCCATGAACATGAAGCAGCTGGAATCAGCGGTTGGCGACGGCGTTGAAATCTGCAAAGAACCCTCAAGAACCAAGACTAGCCCCGGAAGAACAAGGTAAAAATCCTAATTTTCTAGGATAATGTTGCAATGTCAAGCGTCAAGGATGAGATTCAAATGATAATTTGCTGGGGCCTTATGCAGTATGACTGAATTTATGCTTTATGATTTAGTCAATAGCCAAGGAATGTTATTGATAGATCCATTGGATGGGACACGGAGTTTGATTACGCAATAGTTGTAACCTAGCGAAGTGAGATTTTATGGCCAATCAAACTGTATGGGTATGCCATGTTAGCATTCAGTGGCGGAGCTACCAAAGAAAAGCTGGTCGGGCCACAGAGTAGAAGCACTGCTAAAATCAATGCATTGTGTGTGCCGGGCATCATGCGATTATTATTTTTGCCTCAGTCCTGGGCGGGCCACGGCCCATCCGGCCTTGCCGTAGCTTCTCCGGTGTTAGCATTACAACAACGTGCTTAGCTCATGAATATGCCACAGATGTTGATCTGTCAATCAGTTGATGTAGGCTGTGCCTTGTTCTGAATTTAGTAATAAGATATGAAATTTCTGACTACAAATTTACAATTGCTTGGTGTATGCTCCAAAGGTTTAATGCTGTTTGCATTAAAAGCTAGCATGTTGACAGGTGTTGCCATTTGCCTGCTTCCGTGTGAAGAGGAAAACACACATTCAATTTTTTAACAACAAGGGCGGGAGGTTTGCCCAAGCTGTGTATGGAAGCAGGGAGTTGAGGGGCAGGACTTCAGGAAGACTCGGTTTCAGTCATCTACGCGAAGGTGTAGTTGGAGCAAGATCAAGTTTTAGTGGGATGAGAAATAGAGTGGATGGCTCCGACCGAGTTATTTAGTGCCTCCTCTGCAGTTACGCGGCTCAGAACATACTCAACTGATGATGGTGGATTAGCAGCTGTAAGTTCAGGACATTAGGTTGGTTCCTGTGTATTCTGTATTTATATTTTGTAACCTGAAAGTGCCGTGACGGTGCAGGAAGCGGACGCGTCCTAATCGTCTGTGAATCAAGCGATAGTATCAGGCGTGGCGGTCAGTGCAGCTTCAGGTGCCGTGACGGTGCAGGAAGCGATTGATGTCCGTAAAAGATTTGATTACTGTATGTCCATGAATTGCCTTAATTTGCAGCTAATATATACAGTAAAGTCTTGATTTTACTTGCTATGGGAAGATGGCATAAGAATTGACTTCAAGTTCTGAACCAAGGATTATATCACTATCATCAAGCCAATCACAGTTTCTGATTTGCTATTATTTTAATCTGTGAATAAATCCACTTTTGGTGTATTTGCTAACTTGGTAATTGGCCTTCTTATTAGTACAGTACATGCAGTCCACTGATTGTTGTTGAACTACTTCCTCCATATCAAAATATACTTATATTTTGGTACAGGGGTAGTAATAAAGATTATTTCTGTGCTCATCTTAAGTTTGCTAAGGAAAAATGTAAGGAAAATCTCTGGAGCTTGTAAGCATAGGCTTGAATTATGCTGTTTTTAGCTCATGTTATGAAACAAATGCCCTCTTTACTATGTGCACTGTAGGTACTGTTTCTTAAGGCTTTCTTCTTGTGGTACATTCTGAAAAGTATTATTTATTTTTGTTGCAGTTCATATATCTGTGGATCAACCTGAAGATTCCAGCTCACAGTGCTGACAAGGGATTTTTTTACTTGCTTATCTCTACAAAAATTTGAGTCATGCCAAAACATGATAGAAATAGGAGTCAAGACTGTTATGTCCAATTGATGTAAATGTGGATGGGCATAGAGGTTGCTAGCTATGTCATTTTTATTTAGCGTTCCTGCCTTTGTAGTCTAAGGACTGGCAGTAACACAGAGCAGAGTTGGCTGTGTTCAGGTTATTGTGTTTTGTGAATTTTGATGGTATGTGGAATGTCCACCAAACCAACTTGTCCCACTTAAAATTATGGCCAATGCTAGGCGCTGGCGGACCGGCGCTAGGTTCGGCCGGTCGACCTGCATCCGTTCTATCAGTTGCCCCTGATGCACAGGATTACACGAGAACTCGGTCGTCTCTCTCACGCCCCTGTTCCTCCCAGAATTTATGGCCACGAGCGACCGGAAAAAACAGATACGCCCGCGCGCGCAGCTCCACATCCCCGCGGCCACCAAGCACCACCGCGCCTCCACTTGCTGCCGTTCGCCGCCGCTCGCCGTGCTGGGACATAGGCTCGATGCAGCTTTCTCCAGCCCAGGTCGAAGCAAAACTGTCCCCCATACGCCCCAGTATGCAGCTCCGCTGCCCATGGTTGCAGCTCCAACAAGCCATAGTTCCAGCTTCGCTCGTTCATCATCCCCATCTCCGGCCTGCTCGCAGCTTCCGCCGTCGCCGCTTGCGGTCGTTGGTTTGCCGTCCACCGGTTGAAGCTTTTTCAGATGCCATAGCAAATTCGCACATCGGTTCCAGCAATAGAGATAACCGTTTCCAACACCCGGGCTGGTCGGTTGCAGAAAAAAAAGGCTGGCACCACCGCCATGGCAACACGGCCGTCGCCGGTTGTAGCTGTAGCTGTCGCTCTCGCTCTCGCTCTCGCTGGTTGCAGCACTGGGGCTGGCCGGTTCCAGCATTTGAGTTGCCGGTTGCAGCTTGGTTGTAGCAAAAAACAGCTGCTCGTTCCCCTTTGATTTTGGTTGTAGCAAAGAACAGCTGCTCGTTCCCCTTTGATTTTGGCTGCAGCAAATCATGAAGGCGGTTGTAGCTAGATGAGACGCCGGTGGTAGCAATTTTCAATGCCGGTTGTAGCATGTAGCACAAATCCGTGATGCCCGTCCTCGCCAAATGTCGTTTGGAGCAGTGCCGCCCGTCCTCGCCGCCCGTGATCACCATGCTCAGCAGCCTCGGCTGTAGCAAAAAATGAAGCCGGATATAGCAAGAAACAAAGTCGGTTGTAGCAAAAAACAAGTCGCCGTGCGTGGTCACCATGCTCGCCATCCCCGGTTTGTAGCAAAAAAGAAGCTGGTTGTAGCAAAAAGTGGATCCAGTTGTAGCAAAAAGTGGATCCAGTTGTAGCAAAAAACAGAGCCGGGAGGTGGAGGAAGTAGCTTGTGGTCATGTAATAGCTCTGTGGTCGCAGCCAATGACGGGTGGTGGTGTTTGGACTAGCTTGCGGCGTTTCTGCTTGGTGGAGTTGAAAAGAAAAGGGAGGAAGAAGATATAGTATCTAACGTCAGGTGAAAGAAAACGATTGGAGGAGCCTCGCGAGTCGCGTGCAACCGGCCCAACGTTCGGCCGGCGCACCGACATAAAACGTTTCCCTAAAATTATATGGGTTGATGCGGGCCTCCCACTTAACATATGCGGCGGCAGTTGTGGGGCGGACGCGGGCCTCCCGCTTGGTGCCACTTTGCAGCCTGAACTCCAGTCCATAAGGCCCTTCCCAATGCTTCACCTTGGACAGGTGCTAAGCATGCCATGTAGACGAAAAATCCAATGTGGCAAGGAAATTAAAAGGAGAGAGATGGGTTTGGTGACCCAAGAAAAACCAATGCCAAACGCGTGAACCTAGGCAAAACATTTAAATGAAGCAAGCTCACCAATGCATGAGAGAATTTAGTAGCTAAATCAGTAAATGAAGGGAGCTTAGCTACAAAAAGCTACGCACCTATGCATTACGGAGTTTGGTTGCTAAGCTATTTAATATGCTTAGCACCCCATCTAAGCACCGGTCCATTGGGGAGCAGCCTAACATCAATGATGCATCGGAGTGCACGCATTTCTGTTTTGTTTCATCCGATCGCCCGGCGTGGTTTCGTTTAGCGAGGCTCGTATCCCTATTAGAATAGTTTAGTTAGAAGTCTAAACAAGCCGTCTGGGTGGTGTAGTTGGTTATCACGTTAGTCTCACACACTAAAGGTCCCCAGTTCGAACCTGGGCTCAGACAAATATTTTTATTTTTTAATTTATGCTTATGTAATTATGTCAAAAACTATAGTTTCTTATGAAAGGGATATTATGCTTATGTAATTATGTCAAAAACTATAGTTTCTTATGAAAGGGATACAGTAACGAAAGTTCTTGCGCTTCGCTGGAATTTCCTATTGCAAGAGCTTAGTTGTGTAGCGTATGTCATATACTCCCTCCGTTCCTAAATAATTGTCGCTCAGACAAATATTTTTATTTTTTAATTTATGCTTATGTAATTATGTCAAAAACTATAGTTTCTTATGAAAGGGATACAGTAACGAAAGTTCTTGCGCTTCGCTGGAATTTCCTATTGCAAGAGCTTAGTTGTGTAGCGTATCATATACTCCCTCCGTTCCTAAATAATTGTCTTTCTAGAGATTTCAACAAGTGACTACATACGGAGCAAAATGAGTGAATCTATATTCTAAAACATGTCTACATACATCTGCATGTTGTAGTTCATTTGAGATGGCTAGAAAGACAATTATTTGAGAACGGAGGGAGTATTGATTAAAAGTTGCTGAATCATCACGTTTTCTTTTTGAAAATCTTTCTTTTGAACATTTTCTTTTTGAAACTCTGAATCATCATTTTGTTGCTACACTTGAAACAGCACCAAGGCTGATCCCATTTCAGGTTTGGAGGCGGTGCATGCTTTTCCACTCCTTTTCTCGGCATCGGAGGCGACTGCAAGATTTGCATCCTCCTTCTACTCCCTCCGTTTCTAAATATAAGAGATTTCGAGATTTTCATTATGAACCACATACGAATGTATATAGATGCATTTCAAGTTTAGATTCATCCATTTTGCTCCGTAAGTAGTCCATCTAGTGAAATATCTACATACTTATAGATAGGAACGGAGGAAGTACATCTCATCGTTGGTGGCCGTGTCGGCTGGTGTGTGCTCGCCGGTGCAAGTCGTCTTCATCAGCGATGGCGACACAGAAGGTTTCTGATACAGGCTGGTGTGAGGTCAGCGTGTCCATGCTGTTTTCAGGGGGATTTAGAGGGGATTGACAGGGATTGTGTAGGATAAAATCCCCTACAAGCCAAATTCCCCTCCAATCCTCTCCAAACACCTAGGACGAGGTTGAACCGAACAAGGCCCAAGTACTATAAGAACAGGGTGTTTCATACAAAAACATAATCGCTCAAATCTAATCATGACGTAGCATCTGCCCATATCAAGGCGAAAACATAGTAGCAGTAACATTTTAATCACCATCTGCAAATTTATGGCAACCATCGCACTAACTAGGGTCCAACAGCAAAACAAGTAACAAAATCATTAATGTTGCAGAGAAAGATAGGTGGTTTGCATCAACTCTATTGGATTCCATATTCAGATGCGGCAGGAGACCTATTCTGGTCCTAGCTGCTGCTGTTTGCCCGTTGCATGGTGAGCATCTTAACATCAATAAAGCGTTTTGCGCAGTTGGACAGGCAAGAGGTTTCGCTGTTGCTGAAGCTGCTCCCGATGCTTCCGGTGATGCATTTGTCCCAGCAAGTGTCAGTCAGCTTCGCTATCATCTCATTCATCATGGCCTTTTTCTTCTCCTCCTGCAGAGACAAAATGTATGTGCTGATTAGATTTCTGTTGAACTACAGGTTGAATTAGAGATTTGTAAAATACAAGCTAAATGAAACCAACTATTTACAATATCAGAAACTCCTGATGAGGGTCCCTGCAGCATGCTAGATGAAAATACTTGACAAGCTATAATTCTTCTCTTCAAATTCGACCATGTGAACCCCTATTTTTCCTCTTAAGTTGGGTTGCAACTATTAAACGTGTACTCTGATGCTAATTCTAAGCAAATATATTTCCTGCACATAAGTGACCAGGAACATAAGCTTCCAAGATACGACAGCAAGTTGCACGCGGCGTTTCTTTTCCAAATAATAAGGATGACTGCTTATAGATAGGCAAGTGTTTTTGTATGAAAGAAGCTTGTGAAATACCGCTACATGGTGGATCTGCCACCTTTTTTGCATTAGGTTATGTTATAAAAAGTCCTATGCTACTTCCAATCTTGCAACTTATATGCAAGTGTTTCACCAAGGAAAGAACATGGCAAGATAATGCAAGTTTCCATCATACGTATAACCACTAGCAAATTCTGGATGTAAATCACTTGAGCATTATAAATTTATAATCTCCCAGGAGATGATATGCGTCAGTATTTGCACAAAACAACAAGATAGCTCCATTATATAAGAAATACAGACGCACTTGGTGTTCAGGGCTATTCTAATTTCAATGACCACCTAATGAGCCACGTATATTCATTAACTAAAGGTTGCCAGAAAACCAAAGACCACGATTTCAATCTCCCTTGTACCCTCCAAGTAAAAGATTTCAAGCCTTATAAAAGTAAAACGATTAACTGACTAATGGACCTGGACAGTCACGTGCTAATTGAAACCAGATAGATTCCAGATGGTTCAGGGCTCCTTTGATTCAAAGGATTTACACAGGAATTTTGAAGGATCATAATCCTTAGGATTTTTTGCTATGTTGGCTGTTTGATTTAAAGGATTGGATCCTACATAAAGTTTTCCTAAGGATATCTTTGTACAACTTCTCATAGGATTTCTAGCATTCACTCAAACATCTTTGAAGGAATCCTTTTTTTTTCCCTATGAGGCAATCAAACAACCCAAAATTCTATAGGGTGGAGATGAGCATGACATTCCAATCCTATGTTTTTCCTATTCCGGCGTTTTCAGAATTCTATGAATCAAAGAGGCCCTCAGTTTAGAGTAAAGGCTAGAGTAGTTCTTCTACACAAGGAATTGGACAAACTCTACTGGCAGCAGCTCGACTACCTCCAGTTGTACAATGGATCTGGGAGCTTTTGAGCAGCTGGACAAGCTTTGAAGCTATGAGAACAAGAAAATCACTTTGGTGAGTTGACAGGTTCATCCATGCCTCTTTAATATCATTGTGTTCCTAAACGGATCTACAATTTGTAATGCTAAATTCAGTCCCAAAACTAACCCGCAGCACATATCTGAACCTAAATATTCAGGAGCACTATCACTCCTAAAATTACTTTTATTTTTGCTTTCTATGTCAAGAATTTAAAGTACGCCAACGAATTTGCATAAAAGTGGGAATAATCGGCGCGAATTTCACATCTCTAATCTGTAGTAAATCGGAGCACATACTAAGGGATGAAGGGAGCGCCAGATCATCCGTCTTCTGTCGACGATTACATTGCTCAAAAATTACCGCCGAAAACAGAACAAAAACGCTGCGCTGCAAAAGAAGGGCCCGATGGGCCAGCGGGAACTACCAGGATCCGCAATGTTCCCCTGTTACCCCGACTGACGGTGTAGGGTTAGGGTCTACGCCTAGGTCTAGGGTTAGAAGGGTTACCTCTAAGAGCGCCTGAAACCTCGGGTCGTTGAGAGCTGAAGCGTCCATGGCTCGTGACTCGCGCCCCTCCTGCAATCTCCTCTCTTCTCTTCGCGTCAGACGGGCAGAGGGAGGTCGGCTTTTGTTTTCCTTTCCCCTGGAGCAAGAAAGAGAAGGGGGAAGAAGACGATGGAGGAAGGGAGGATGCTCTTTGTTTTCTTTTTTCTTTTTTCTTTTGAGGAGGGTTGAAGGCCTATTTGGATCGAACTGCAAGAACTCAAGACTGACCATCTGGGCCACGATAGAGCAAAATAGGGCCGTTACGCCTTAATTACAGGTTTCGACATGGGCCATCCACTGGCCTACTGCGTCCGCCCATCGGACACATATGGTTTCTCAAAAAAAAAAAAATCGGTCACATATGTACATTAAAAAATCCAACAAGTAGATTTCTAATTTATAAATCTGGAAAATTATTATTTTTAACTAGTTTATTTTTATATCAAAATTAACTACCATCGTCAAAAAATATATTAAGCCGAACTGTCTAAAACGTCTTAAAAGAAGAACGGGTGTGCCCTCTTGCGAAATCCAACTACTTTGCGGATCACAAAACAGTCATGAAGTCATGTAGGGCTGGGCTGGTGCGTGCGCATGCAAATCTCTCTATGATTGGATCCCTACTAACAGAACAAGGCCTTGAGCATTGTAAAAATCAGCTACTAATGGATTCATGGGGAAGTACGTATGATGATCAAGTAGCTATAAGGGCATCTCCAATGCAGATCATCAAAATGCCTCTGAATGTTCGGGTCACGTGGTCCAAACACTTTTTGCCACCCAATGTTATGCATCAAGCATTCGCGGAACAGTCCGGATGTGCGAATTTTCACAAACCTTAACCAAACATGTGGGAGCTTCAAAAGAGATCGGCCAGTCCGCTTGGCTCACTATCAGTTGGAACATATGTCCTTACGGTCCATATGTTTTCTCTTTTAGGTCTTCTAGGCCCACCCGGCTGTCCAGACTTATTTTTATAGGAAAAAAGTAATCCTTTGCACTCGGCTGATCTTTGTAACGCTTCTGTCGCCTCCCACGGGCAACACGTGTCCTAGGTGGGACCGCCACCACTTTTACCCTGCTGCCTTATCCCCACCCACCCCAAGACTCCCATCCATGTTGTGTTTTTTTCAAACTCTCCAGTTGCCTCTAGCATGCCATGCCCTAAGATCGGGAGCGCCCATATGCAAGCAACAACTACAACATCAAGCGAGTGAAGCCGACGAAAGAGCAGCAACTAGTGGCTAGCGTGGGCATACGAGACAACAGCTGGCCTGAAAGACAGTTTGATGGCGGCCACTGTGTAGGTCGTTGTGACACTGTCACAGACCTCCTCAAACAGTCACGCACCTTGGCAGCATCGTCGCGTGGCAGTCGCGCTCCCCTCCCTCGTCCATGACCACAATCGCCTCCCCCGTCCATGGTCGCGCTCTTCTTCCTGCTACAAGGAAAGATTTTGCAACAAGACTGTTGTTGCGAAGGCTCTCTGCAACAAAGCTCATGTTGCAGATATTGAATGAAAAAAAAATGGTCAAAAAAGTTCTACAACAAGGTTGTTGCTGCAGAAGGCTGAGTGCAACAAGGCTCATGTTGTAAATATCAGAAGGGAAATCGGTCCGAAATAGTTCCGCAACGAGGTTGTTGTTGTAAAAGGCTGAATGTAGCAAGACTCATGTTGCAGATATCGAAAGGAAAACGGTCCAAAAAAGAGTGCAGCAAGGTTCTTGTTGCAGAAACCCAACCGCAACAAGGCTCATATTGCAAAAAATCAAAGCATGAAAATAAAGGTTTAGAAAAGATTGCAACAAGACCGATGTTGCGGAGAGATGAGCGCAACATTGAACTTGTTGCAGAGATTGGACGACTCCTTGAGACTCCATCCGACGGCTGCTGAGGCAGGGGATCTTTTGAGATTATCGACTTGCCGATACGTAGTGTTGCCTCCTTTTGATGCATGCAGTTGGATAACCAACTCCCCCACTGATGCCCATGTCCGCAGACATTTGGTGTATCTGTTTTGACGTACCGTGTCGGAGATGCCGTAAATCACTTTCAGGTTGATATCGACGCGGCGCGACGAGTTTCATGGAGGCGTGGGCACGATCGGCACAAGTGCGCCGATACTGGCTTGGGCGACGCTTGCAAGCAAAGACAATGCGAGCGAGCCGATGGAGGAAGGTGACGCACGGTAGGTACATACTCGAACGACCGCATCCTCATGGCGTACATGCGCGAGTGCGATGGAGGCGTGCGCGCGCGTACATGCGCCACTCACCGAGGCCGACCGTATCCACGGCGGCGACGACGCTTGCAAGCCAGCGGTAGAGGGCGACGCGCAGATTATCAATCTGCGCGCGACGTCGAGTACGCGAACGGGAGAATGCACACACATGCTCGCTTTTCGCCGTGTGCGTGTGTAGGGTGTGTGGCTGCAAAGGGCAAAGCTTGCTGGTTCGTCCTTCTTGCTTGCCAGGGCCGGCGGTCGACGTCTCTCTCGTCGTCCTCCTTTCTACTCCCTCCGTTTTAAAATACTTAGACTTCCATTTGTCCAAAAATAAATGTATCTATATATTAAAATATGTATAAATACATCTATTTTTGACAAAAGAAAGTCATGTATTATGGAACAGAGGGAGTAGCTAGCTAGGCTTCCACCCTCGAATACGCAAAGAAATAGCCATGTTTTATTATTGCGATGAAATGGCAACGTGGAGGGCACTATCCCAAATCTTGGCTAGTCTGCGGTTGCCAAACGCAACGGGCCGGTGAACGGGACATGCGCCATGTGCGGTCTTGGGGAGGACGCTAATCACGTCTTCTTCAAGTGCTGCCTTGCTAGATTTGCGTGGAGCGCTGTTAGGGATACCTTTAAGCAAAATTGGAACCCGCAAAATAGCTCGGACCTTCTGTCTTTGTTAACCGCACAGAGAGGTGCGAATGCGCGTGTGGTGTGGCGATGCGTTGGGGCGTTGTTTTGGTCCATTTGGACTGTGAGGAACAAAATTACTATCGAACATAAGTTCCCTGCTCACCCAGCTGAGATTCTTTTCAAATGTCATATTTTCCTACAGGCTTGGGCGCCATTGGGGAAGCAGCGTGACGAGGGGCGCATGAACGAGATCATGGAGCAGATCAAAGCATGCACGGCAAGAGCAAGACTTCAAGAGCCAGATTGAGCTTTTACGTCTAGTATCTTTATGGTTACGTGCTTTTAGCGTCCTCGTGAACTTTAGTCTTCTACTTTGCCGGGACTGCGAGCCCGCTGAACTTAAGTGTTATGTTGGTATGGATTATGTCTGGTTTGGATGCTGCCATGTGGCTTTATTAATTTAAAGTCAGACGTTGCGTGCGTCTACATTCTAAAAAAATCTTGACTAGTCAACAGCTGAAGGAGACTAATCTCAAAGAAGAAGGGGCGGCTTCCCTCAAGAAAAAGAAAAATAAACCAACTGGAGGAGACAGCTCAGATGCATTAATAAAGCCCCACCGAAAAAATGTTCAAACATATCCGAAAATAATAACTAAAATGCATAAGGTGTACAACTTAAGTGTAGATCATTTACATGATAGCAAAAGTAATCGATCCTAGTCTACTCTTCGCCGGACGTGGGTACGTCTGTGTTCCACGTCCCACTCTTCGTTGGACGTAGGCACATCCGTCTCCCACGTACTACTCTTCTTCAGACGTGGACACATCAGTGTCTCACATCCTACTTCTTATCGAAGTCCGCCGCTAGAGCCATGGACATTGCCGGAGGAGGTGAGGACAACGATCAAACCGGACGGTCCGGCCTTGTAGTCGTTGGCGCGAATAACACAGAGCTGCCGAGGTTGGCAGCGTTCCCGTTTGCAACCTCTTGCGTCGCTTTTATGTCCGCCTCCACCGCGATCTTCTCAAACAAGCGGACGAACTTCGTCTTTTTGATGCGAATCTGCCACTCGCGGCAGATGGTGCGGGCGCTACATGGACTCATACATCCCCCGTTGATCATCCACGAAGTTTAGATTCTTCCCAAGCATGATCATGACAGCCTCCTCGTTCGGCTGCTTACCAGCAATCTGGCCCACCGTGAGCTGGTGGTGTTGGAGGAGCTGCAGATTGTGCCGCTGCTCCTCCAGCAGCATCCGAAACGGCATTGTGTGCATTTTAAAACTAAACCGAATAACCACGAATAAACCAAACCGAACCAATTTTATTGTTTCTGGTTTTGGTATGGTATGAACTTTTTACACTGTTTTGTATTCCGGTTATTATGGTATATACCAAAAAATCGAAGTAAAATTATTTGTATTTCTTGAGGCGAACAACCATGTGAGTAGTCATTTTTCTTGTACATGAGCAAGATTCCCTACTAAGCATGTCCATTTTCCTTGTAACTAGTCATTTTTTCCTTAAAGAAATGCTAAGCACGTTCATACCAATCAAGGCATGAATCCATGCATGCATATATACTTATATATAGTTCAATACTGTTTGTGTAAAAAAATATGTGTTTTGAGTCATAAATTTGTAGATTATTATTATGTTATTTTTAAATTCACGTCGACTTTAGTTATTATGGTATATACTGAAACCACACCGAAATAATTTGACTCGTATCTTCATTACAAAATGTATTTACTAAAATATTAAAACTGTACAAACCGTATAAACAAAACCATGTAAATCGAATGCAAAGAGTTACGAAACGCGGATGACGGCGACGCGAAGAGCGAGTGCACGCGACACGAGCGGTGGGCCGGAGCAACTTTCTCGACCACTACACAAGTGTGAATATTGCTCCGTTCGCAACATGTGGCAGTGGCCGGTCACATCCACTCTGAACCGGCATGAATGCAACACGGAGAGCAGAGTGGCGGTTGGAGTGGAACGAAAGAGGAGGGTTTGGATAGGCTGAAGGTGTCGGAGGCCTACATATAGGACATCCGGATGCCCACAACCTCCTGCTGAATTGCCTCTGGTTTGTGTGATTTTGAACATCCGAACGGGTCGGTGCACGTTTGTGTATGGCATTGGATGGAGAGAAATATCGAAACCGCTTTGTGTGGACGTTTGTGGGGTTTTAATGCACTGCGTTGGAGATTGGGTACACCTTTGAGGCTGGTCACAATGGGGAGGAACTTAGAAGTAACATCACACACTCCAATACAACTTTGCTTATGTGGCACATATTTAATGAAGAGAAAGGTGCTTGTGGTAACTAAGGCTGCTCCCAATGGACCGGCGCTTAGATGGGGTGCTAAGCATATTAAATAGCTTAGCAACCAAACTCCCCAATGCATAGGTGCTTAGCTTCTTGTAGCTAAGATCCCTTCATTCAATGATTTAGCTACTAAACTCTCTCATGCATTGGTGAGTTTGCTTCATTTAAATGTTTTGCCTAGGTTCGCCCGCTTGGCATTGGTTCTTCCTGGGGTCACCAAACCCATCTCTCTTCTCTTAATTTCCTTGCCACATCAGATTTTTTGTCTACATGGCATGCTTAGCACCCGTACAAGGTGGAGCACTGGGAGGGGCCTAACTAAGTTACCGGAACATCACATCCTCCAAGAAACAATGAGTCTATAACCTAATAAATACATCGTTACATGACACTACATAGATGTTCCTACCCACTATGAAGGTAGTAACATAGTCTAGGGAAGTGTGTAAGCTACTAGTTTATGTTCTTGTCTATTGTGACCAGCCTGAAGCTTTTTGTTGGTGTTGCCCTTGTATTTTTTTTTTGTCTCCTTAGAAGATGCCACACGTGACAACAAGGCACATGGGGTGCTCGAGCTCTCTTGTATTGGGCGCCAAACAAAGACAGCAAAATGCCAAGTTGAGCATTTCTGTCCATGAGACGAGACGGTGAGTGCAAAGCCTTCAGGAGAGTGCACAACATATGCCACTATTTACAACTACGCTGTTAAGTAGTAGCACTAGTAAGATTTAAGCAAGTGCCGGGGGCATGTAAGATTTAAGCAACTATGATAAGCTCCCGCAATTAACTTCTATTCCCTCCCAATCGATTTATAGAGTTCGATTCAAAAATCTTACCAACCGAAACAACCGAAACAGATTGTAAGTGATGAAATAACTTTTGTAGTTTGCATAAGTACTCAGTTAGTGCGGAATTACCGTGATCTAAACGAGGCTAGAAACAAAAGAAGTATCCTCCTCTCTGCAGACAGACTATGTATGGCACATCAGCTGATACCGAACCCCGCTTTATAAATAAAGCAATGACCAACAACATCCAGATACAGACGCACACCACCACAACACACGCACACACTCAAGGCGGGATACATAGGCGTGGCGCAGCAACACGACCCCTAGCACTACTCGAGCACCCGGACTCCACCGGTGAACACGCCACCATGAAGAGATGCACCAGATACGATTTAACCGTGGGTTCTAAGACGGTGCCTTCAGAAGGGTACGCAACGGAAGCGCCGCCGCTCGATCCGAGGATCAAGGTTTCCCGAGCCACACGACAGACAATGAGAGCCGCGACGACGCCTTCAAGAAGGGAACGAGCTACGCCGCCGCCGGATCGTCCAAGAAAGAGCGAGTTTTCACCGCCAATACTCATCGCCATCGAACGCCGCACCTCGACAACCACGCCGCCCACACGGCCATGACCACCGGCAAGATTAAGCGACGGGCGCGCGTGAGCACCACACAACCACCACCAGGCCGCCGCCTTTAATCCAAGACCTAGGAACCACCACAACCGACACCCGCCGCTACCCCAACGGAAGAGACGAACGGATCCGGGCACACAAGTCCATCGATTCGTCCCTCTGACCCGGCGCGAGACTAGCGTGGTCTCGCTGCCGGCGCGAGGCGAAGCTTCGGACCGCCGCCGGCGCGAGACGGGCTCGGCCCCGCTGCCGGCGCGAGACGAGGGAGGTCTCTGCCGGGCGCGAGACAAGCGATCCTGCGGCCCAAGCACGGACTAGCGATGGGTCGCAGAAGGAGAGGACCATCCCACCGACGAAGATTGCGCCGGGCATCGAGAAGAGGGTCGGCTCTTCACAAAGCCGCCACCAACGGCCGACGCCGAAGAAGTCCGGCCGCCGCCGAGACGACGATCGACCACCGCCATAAGACACCACCACGCCGTGGTAGCCACATCCCCGCCGAAAGCACGACCGCGGCACCGCCATCGCCGGATCGGCGGGGCCGCAGTCCACCACCACTGTGGAGCGCCGCAGCGGGGGCGCCACCGAGCGAGCCACCACCGCGGCAAGCCGAGGCCCCGCCACTACAAGGGCCCAGAGCACCGAGCCGCCGCGCGATGGATCTGGGGCAAAGCCCCACACGCCGCCGGGATCGTGGCACGCCCAAACCGACCGACCACCCGCCGCCGCCGCCAAAGAAGTTACGCCGTCGCGAACGCCGTCATCATGGCGCTTGCCAGCCTGCTGGCCGCGCGCCGCCGTAACAAGGATGGCCGCGCCATCGGTAGCCGCGTGGGGAGAAGAGCCGCCGCCGCCCGTCTGGCGGGCTTTGCCCCAAGACGCTGGGCGGCGGCGAGGAGGAGAACGAGGAGGGCGGCGCCCGTGGTTAGGGTTTCCTCCGGCGGCGCCACGGAGCGGCCAGGGAGGAGGAGGGGGGACTGGAGATTTTCGAACATCAGCTGATAAACAAATCAGGCGATCTAAACCGATATTCAATTCAATCATCTGACAGTGGCCGGACAACAACCCCACCCGGTCTTATCGCAGCGACGAAATGATTCCTTTCTCATTAACTCGATCTGGGATAGAGGATGGAAACTCTTGTCATTACGGATAAAGCGGGTCCCCACGGCCAGTCAGCGAGCGGGCCAACAGACCAACCAACGGCAGAAGCTGCCCACTCCGGCAAGCAACCGGCCGTGGCCTCCGGCGTCCTATCGCCATCCCTTCCCTTCAAAGCCACTGCTTCCTCGCCGTGGCGGCTTCGCCTACTTAAGCACGCGCCTCCGCTGCTCGTACACTCACTCGCCGCCTCCATCTTCCTCAGCCGCTTGCCGCTGGCTTTCATGGTGAGCAAATTACCAGCGAAAGACTCCATCCATCCATCTCTTCTTGTGTGGGCGTATCGCAGCATCGTACTCTCCGCCTTCCTGTTTCGGTCCTTCCAAACTGTCTGGGGGTATGCAGGCAGGTTGTTCGATGAAACGCTCCAGGGAGGGGGTCAGTCAGTCAGTCGGTCGGTGCCTATTTTTGTTAGAACAGTTTCTCACCGCTTCTGTCGGCTCTTGATTACTTTCCGTTTTGAGACGCCTGTGTCAGCTGCATGATTCGCAGACACATAGCTCCAGTCGGATTAAGTAGCTCATCGCCATTGTTTCGCACACCACGTGTTATCTATTTTATATCTTATATTTTGGGACGGAGGGAGTACTTCTTTCGATTTACCATTTCCCAGCTAATTCAGTCGACTCTTTCGTTATTTGTTCGACAGACACACGGACTACATTAGTGTTCTTTACAAGATGAAGCGTATGGGTTCCAAACAAGTGCTCGTTCCCACCGTCTCATGCTTGCTGCTCCTATTCTGCCTTGGATGCAAATGCCTAGCATTGGAATTAGAGGGGACACAGACGGCCACCCTCAAGGTTGATGCCTCGTCACAGCTTGCACGAAAGATCCCAGACACACTGTTTGGGATGTTTTTTGAGGTAAGATTCCAGTTTGTTTGTACTATATCAGTTTATGTTTTTTCATGGTACATATTACTCCCTCCATTCCCTAATACAAGATCACTTTGTTTTTGTGTCAAACTTTGACTTATAATTTGGTCAACAAAATATAGATTATATGTCATCAAAAATATATCATCGGAAAGTTCTTTGAAATGTGCATGCAATGAAATGCTTTTTGTGGCATATAACTCACTTTCTGTTGGTAAAATTAATGGTCAAAATCAGACATAAAAATATAAAATCCCTTGTATAAGGTGGAGGGAGCATATAAAGTGGCGGCTGGGGGCAATGCCCCCCCCCCTCCCCCCGCGACATGGATGTAGCTCCGCCGTTGATTATATTCTCCTATTAAGTACCTTGCATACTGTTGTAGGAGATCAACCATGCAGGAGCCGGTGGCATATGGGCAGAACTTGTTAGTAATAGAGGTAATTCATTATTGTTGGTTGTGGGACACTGGAACTGAATGTCAGTGAAATCATCGAATGTATTCTTATGCTTCAGGTTTTGAAGCTGGGGGACTCCATACACCATCAAATATTGACCCATGGTCTATAATCGGGAACGACTCTTCCATATTTGTGGCGACTGACCGTACATCATGTTTCAGTCGAAACATTATCGCTCTTAGGATGGAGGTTCTCTGTGATGGATGCCCAGCCGGTGGCGTTGGCATTTACAACCCTGGGTTCTGGGGCATGGTATGACGCAGTTTTAAGTTGACCGTAATTTTATCGCTTATATCAGCATGAAAATTGTGGTTCAGTGAACTAATATACTTGATATCAATGTATCACATGATGGAGATGTAACCTCATGCAGTCGTGTCTTTTTTTATCCCTTGCAAGGGAGTAGCAGTATTTTTTACCTCCTTCTCCTAACCTTCCAACTCTTCTTATCCAATTTAGTAATTACCTTTACCATTTCATGTTTCAGAACATAGAAGATGGAAAGACCTACAATCTAGTTATGTATGTTAAATCAGCAGAAGCTGCAGATTTGACAGTTTCATTAGCAAGCTCTGATGGGTTGCAGAAGCTCGCTTCAGTTACTGTACCGTTAGTATCATTTATCTCAATATCTGGTAGGGAGGAGGACGACAATATTTCCATTAGTTTATGGGATTTTTTTTGTTTCAGAGTTGCTGGCACTTCCAACTGGACAAAAGTGGAGCAAAAACTGATTGCTAAAGGGACAAACAGAACCTCAAGACTTGAGATAACATCTAACAAGAAGGGAGTTGTATGGTTTGATCAAGTATCACTCATGCCTTCAGACACGTTCAAGGTATATTATACACTAATATTCTTGATATTGATACTGACAAGAACTGAAAGAAGGCAGAGATCCAAAGCTTTAGAATACTGAACTACACATCATTGGCGGATTTAGAATTTGACCAATGTGGAAGCAAGCAATGGCAATGATGGCTGAATTACACAAAAATGCGTAAATGTATATACATATGCACTAGTAAAAGTAAATATGCAAATTGCTTGTGGGGGCCATTGCCCCCATGACCCCCACACTGGATCCGCCCATGCAACACATCGATTGAAGAGCAAAACTCTGAAGACGAAGCACTGACTATTGTAGTAAATTTCAACTGGCATCGCAAAAAAATCTCTTCTGCCAGAAACATGATGGGTTTCATAGGCCTAGACATAAGTCATAATAATATTGACATAATATTTACATTTTATTATTTCCCATTAAGTCTTAACATTTGGTTGAACTGATTATTTTGATCATGTTGAAGTTCGTGTGTGGGGCATCCTTGTTTGGCAATTCCGTTTGTGGTTATCATAGTAATGTGCGGGACATTTCTGTTCCTCTACATCACAAAAACACGAGTGTGGAACCCAGTGTTACTCTAACTGTGAATTTGATCACAAACCAAGCAGAACCAAGTGCCTTAACTAATTTGTTTTCTAGCCCTTAGACATTTGGCATTGCGTGGGTGTGCATGCGTGCCTTGTGTGGGCGGGCGGGTGTGCATGCGTGTGTTTTAAATGGATACTGTGCGTTGCTTTGATACATCCTGGTAGTGCCTGATCATGATTAGAGCTCTTGAGTTTATCTGAGTATGTAACTGGCCTTTTTTTTTTCTATACATACAGGGACATGGTTTTCGCACCGAATTGATATCCATGCTTTTGGATCTAAAACCACGATTCTTGAGATTTCCTGGTATGGCCATATCCCAGTTGAATATGTGCTCTGACCATATTAATTAGATATCTTCTTTCATATAACATGTTCCCTTCACTAATGTAACATTCCATTAAAATGAACCCAACTCATCCCAAACTAAGTTTGTAAAGACATCTGATGTTTTGTATTTTCCTTTTCCTTACTTTTACATGGTTTGCTTGGAATGCATTATAGGTGGTTGCTTCGTTGAAGGCGAATGGTTAAGAAATGCATTCAGGTGGAGGGAATCTATTGGTCCATGGGAAGAGAGGCCTGGACACTTCGGAGATGTTTGGCATTACTGGACTGATGATGGCCTTGGATATTATGAGTTTCTTCAGGTACCAGCCAAGTGGTGAACATTATTTCACCTTTTTCCTTTTATATTCTCACCTAACCATATGTTGCCTTCGAAATCTATATCAAAGCTTTCTGAAGACCTGGGGGCTGCTCCAATCTGGGTATTCAACAATGGTAAATATCTTCAAATTTTGTCATATCAATGATTAGCAGTGTTCGCCTTCTTAAATGTTGGAGTCCTCTTTCTTAAATACCAGGAATCAGCCACAATGATGAAGTTAGTACCGCTGCCATTGCCCCTTTTGTAAAGGTATTTTTGAAATTTTAACTTCATTTTCTATCAGGGTAGACATGTAATTGTATGATGGATACTTCTAAGTCTTGAATGAACGGCAATTTGCAAGCAATAATAACTTAGCATTGCCATGGTGCATCAAAACAAGAGCAAATTACTTATTTGTTCAACCTTGCCCACGGACCAGTTCTTCCAGTTCTGTCATTTAATTCTGTGGTACTGTAGTATTAATGCCTGATGTGTTCCCAAGAGTTAAATTGTAATTAACTCGTTATAATCCCATGTACATTATTCTGAAATTATTGTCTTTCTGCAGGATGTATTGGACAGTCTAGAATTCGCAAGGGGGAGTGCAAACTCAACATGGGGCTCTGTTAGAGCTGCAATGGGGCATCCTGAACCGTTCCCAGTCAAATATGTTGCGATTGGAAATGAAGATTGTGGGAAAAAATACTACCTCGGTAATTTCTTGCCTACCTCTTAATGCAAATATGCTCAGCTCCTCTGTGTGTTCTTGATATTTTTTGTCAACTACTGTTCTTATTTGTTTGACAAACTACTTTTCTTATTCCACCCATTTCACAATATAGGCCGAAGTCCCGAAGATGCCTTGTGCCTGATAGCTAAATCGTGTAAAACCATGGAAATAACAAGATTCAACCATACTACCCCTATTAAGAGAAGTTCTTGAGATAATTAATCAGTCATAGTTTTCTTTCCAAAAATTTGGAGCATTACAGAGAAATATGATAGGACGACTGAGCTGAAATAACAGTTCGTAATTAAATGATAGTGATGTATGTTCTCATCAAAAGAAAAAATGAAGTTAGCGAAGCATAACAAGTATAGCACTACTAACTAAAACAGAAGAGTAAACTATTACCTGGTAAATCTTCTTTAATGAATTCACCCATTAAGTAGTTCCACCTGATCATTACTTCTGGTAGTTTGCTATTTCAGTCAAACTGTATAATGAATATATGCAATAATCTTCTAGGTACATGATGTTCATTAATTCCATTGAACAGGTAATTACCTCAAGTTCTACAATGCTATAAGAGAATCCTATCCAGACATTCAGATGATTTCAAACTGTGATGGTTCATCTAAACCACTTGACCATCCTGCTGATCTGTATGACTTCCATGTAAGCTACTTGTGACAAATTGGCTCAACTCATTTCCCCCGTAAAGATTCTCATTGGGTTATTACCCTTTCTCTGTTTGTATCTTATATTTGATTCTGAAGAAGTTATTTTTTATAGGTCTACACCGATTCTAAGACTTTGTTTAACATGAAGGGTACGTTTGATAAAACTTCTCGTACTGGTCCCAAGGTATACCTCTATTTTCATGGTTTACTTTGTGTTTTCACTTTTGTGACATGGGCCAGATGGCCTTTCAAATGCTTTGGTATCGATCTTTTACATAGTCCAGCATCTCCTGGCCTTTCTTTAGGGATGTTCTTGCCATAGCATGTACATTAGTATTTTGCGGGTTACCTGGTGTATCTTCATCGTTGTTCAAAACTCTGTTTCTGAATGATGATGAGAAATATAGGAATTGAGACCTCAAACAGAGCACCTTTTTGTATTTCTAGAAATTTCTGCCGGGGGTGCGGGGTGGGCTGACCTCTTTAAGTCTTACCCATGCCCGTTGTTTTCGGGTAGAGTACCCGCGGGTACCATACCCATGGGCAAAGCTGCCATCCCTACTGACCTGCACGTAGTTTCTGTGAAGTTGTGCCAAACATTGAGTGTAACTAGGGCCAATTAAAACAAAAACTGTTGGGGTCATTGTAAGAACAATGAGGAACCTGCAGGATCGATCTACGTAGCAGTTACTGAAGTCTTCAATGCTACTTGCATGTCCTGGAAAATCTTGGGCAGTAAATGCATTCCTGTGTTTTGACAATATATTACTCCCTCCGTTCACTATATGAGATGTTTTAACCTTTTTCTAAATCGGATGTATGTAGACACGTTTTAGTGTGTTTATTCAAAATATCTTATAATAGTGAATGGAGGGAGTACTAAATAATATAGCTCTTCTGCATATCAACATCCTTTCATCCTTATGGACAGTAAATACATTCATGTGTTTTGACAATATGAATATTTAATAGGCCTTTGTCAGTGAGTATGCCGTATGGAGAACTGATGCAGGTAGAGGAAGCCTTCTTGGTTCACTAGCAGAGGCTGCCTTCCTTACTGGACTGGAGAAGAACAGGTGATCCCTCACAGAGTTTGTCTACTCTTCTAGCAGCTACCTATAGATCTGTACTGTGGGTTTAGCTGACTTCTTGTTGGTTCTTTGCAGTGATATTGTTCAGATGGCAAGTTATGCACCACTCTTTGTAAATGACAACGATCAAACGTTCGTATCGATATCTTTTTTCCATTTCGTGAGTTCTTGTTGATTAATATCGCTTAATTATGTTTGAATCAAATAATCAGGTGGAATCCAGATGCTATCGTCTTCAACTCCTGGCAACAATACGGAACTCCTAGTTACTGGATGCAGAAGTTTTTCCGCGAATCTAGTGGTGCCATGATTCATCCAATTACAATCAGTTCCAGCTACTCTGGTTCTCTAGCAGCATCTGCTATCACCTGGCAGGATTCTGGGAATAGCTTCCTGAAAGTAAAGGCAAGTAATGTTCCATTGTTATATCCGGAGGGGGACGGTGAATATTTGTGTTAATCTTGAAAGCTCTTCTTTTGCAGATTGTGAACTTCGGGTCGGACACCGTGAGCCTCACAATCTCTGTGTCTGGGCTTCAGGCTAGCATCAACGCGCTGGGGTCGAACGCCACTGTTCTCACGTCCAGCAATGTGAAGGATGAAAATTCTTTCAGTAACCCGAACAAGGTAGTATACCATTTCTGTTTGTGATTAGGTTCTGGAGTGTAGAGCTTATTGTTCGTTTCGGCATCACTCTCTTGGGAGCTGCTCACCTGAAGCCGAATCTTGCTTTGATGAACAATGCAGGTCGTGCCCGTGACAAGCCAGCTGCGCAACGCCGCGGAACAGATGCAGGTCACGCTCGCTGCCCACTCCTTCTCCTCGTTCGACCTTGCGCTTGCTCAGTCCGAGCTTGTCGCGGAGATGTGAAGCAGCGACATGGCATCAGCGACACGTGGAAACACGATAGATACACGAGGCGTGATATGGAAATGGAGGAGGTTGTCAGTAATTATGCTTATATCTTGATAAAGCACTCACTGTACAGTGTACCAAAGAGGAGATACTCATACATACAGCAGTACTAAATAAAGTCCATATCAGGCTGATTTGCAGTTAATTTGCGTTGCACATGTTTGCTTTGGGTCCACATATCTGCAGCAACTTCATCTCCTATCTGTGAAATGGTGCCAACAAACCAACCTACTCCCTCCGTTCCAAAATAAATGACCCAACTTTGTACTAACTTTAGTACAAAGTTGGGTCATCTATTTTGAAACGGAGGGAGTATGTCCGTGAGCATCAGATTGCAAAAAAGTTGTGTGCATGTACACTGAATCGCAAGGTAAGAGAAGTCAAAAGCATGCAGAGGAATTCATTTAGTAGCACTCTGAACCCACTTCCAGAAAAATTTGTAAGTACATAACTAGTTACAGCCGTGATGAATACAGCCTGTATTCATTCCCACAAAATTTTGGATATGTAGTTGCTGAGCCTCAGATCCAAGTATACTTGTCCTAGCTAAGCTAACGATCATTGTCTTCACCGTCGATGGGACATCGTCACCGATGTTCCTGTGCTAGAACTAATCTGGCCTATGCCTAACGAAGAACAGTACTCCTTCCGATCCATAAAACCACAACACGTATTTTGAATCGGAGGGAGTAGTAAATAAGGCAAAACAGGGGAAGAACAAGGATGAACAGAAAATATAGTTTTTCATATGTCGTGCCACCCAACCACCCACTCTACAGCTTTTATACTACTCCCTCCGTTCCCAAATATTTGTCTTTCTAACATACGGATGTATGTAGACATGTTTTAAAGTGTAGTTTCACTCATTTTGCTCCGTATGTAGTCACTTGTTGCAATCTTTAGAAAGACAATTATTTAGGAACGGAGGGAGTACCAAGCTAGGAGCCACGACAGTATATATGTTTACAAGAGAGCTTCAGTCTCAGATTGTTATAGTGAAGAGTATACCACCTAAAGGAAAAATCCTAGCTACTCATCACAGGACAGGAGTGAAGCCTTCTACTAGTAGTGCCCTCGCATGCCGATGATGCCTTCTTCTTCATCGCAGGCAGCTCTTCCAACCGTCTCCATCAGGATCACCACAAGGTGCTCATGTCCTCCTCCTCATCGCCATCTTCTTCTATGGCCTTGCCTTCTACGTCTTCTGTCTCCTCTGTCGCTGTTTCAAGCTCGTCATCCAAAAACCTCGCGAACTCGTCGTCGCCCTCCTCCTGCTCGTCCTCCTCATTGCCATCCTTTTGGACGGCCTTGCCTTCTACGTCTTCTGTCTCCTCTGACGCCATTTCAAGCTCGCCATCCAAGAACCTCGCGAACTCGTCCTCCTCATCGCCATCTTGTTGGATCATCTTGCCGTCTACATCTTGCGCCTTCTCTGGCAACACCTCGTCCGTGTCCTCGTTGCAGGCGTTTTGTTGGATCGTCCTCTTGTGGCCTCCATGATGGATCGTGCTCTGGCCCTCTGCCATTGATCCAGGATCGGCCTCCTTGTCCTTGGTGGCCTGGCGCTGAGGTAGCGGCGCCGGCAAGAAATTCGGCTGCAACCAGGACGGTCGCTTTGCCTGCTCCCGCGATAGGATGGATTGTCTAGGTGGTGCTGCTGACGCCGCCTTCACCGCCGGAGCGAGAGCAGCAGCACGCATCCGCTTGGGGTGCGGCGGCTCGGCAATAGACGCAGGCCTCTTGGGCGCCTGCTGCGTGGTCATCGGCGCAGGAACCGTGACGCGACGTAGCTGCTGCCCCGACGAAAGATCAAGGCCGTGCGCCGTCGCTGGCTTCGTCATCACCTGCTGCGGTCGTGCTTGTGGACGCGGCGCGGCCATGATGGCGGGTTCTTGAACTCGAAGGAGATGATCTCCTGTTGCAGTCTGTTGGCGCGTCACGTATCCCGGCTTCGAACTGGCAGCGGCAGAGGACCACATGGGCGCAGGAACCATGGGGCTCTGCCGGTCAGCAACTTGTGGCGCTGGCTTCCTCATCCCGGCCTGCGCCTGCGTGTGTGTGGTCGCGGGAGGCACAGCAACCTGTTCTTGTGGACGCCGCGGCAGCTGCTGCTGCGGGGGTCCTTGACCTTGAATTCCACGGACGCCGCGGCAGATGCTACGGTGGTGAGGCATGAGGTGATCCGCGGCAGCAGATTGTTGAAGCGCGAGGGATCCCGGCTTGGCGTTGGGCGAGACGTAGAGCCTGCACAGGACGCGCTCCTCCTTGTCGTCATGGAGGAGGGCGTATTGGTCGAATCCGCGGCAGTGGTACTCGTCCATGAGCCACTCCGACTTGCCGCTCTGCCCCTTGTACACGTAGCGAAGTTTCTCGTGGTATCCGATCGTCTCGTCGGCGCTGTTCTTCACCTCCGTCTTGTCACTCGTGACCCAGCTGCCGGCGCCGGCGGTGCGCTTCATCCTGAAGCTCGTCCCGGCTTTCTGGCGGATGCAGGTGGTGAAGAAGAACCGGTGGTGGGTGTTGGGAAGGCGGGGCCACACGGCGGCCAGATCCTTTGGCTCGGACTTGTAAACCTCCGCTTCATGGATGATGATTCTGGCGGTGTCAGGCAGCGGCTGGCGGAGGAGCCATGGCACGAGGTACAGAGCAATGGCCTGGTCGCCCGTCGGGTTGAAGCGCATCCCGAAGCATAGCGCACGGTAGGGGTCGGTCATTGTTGTCGGCGTCGCCGTGCTCCTGACTTGAGAGCAGGGTTTCGCCGGTGGGCTGAGCGATGAGCGATTTGGAGGAAGGTAGGTTAGCGCGGCCGTATGGGAAGGCGGGTAGTGACTGCTTATACTAGTATGGGAGTCCGTGGTGTATATGAAAACGAACTACTAGAACGATTCACGATTCCGATTCCAGTCCGACACAAGTGCTGATTTGACCAAGCACAAGAACGTAACACTGTTTTCGCAAAAAAAAAAAAAAAAGAGAACGTAACATTTTTCTAATTTGTATAAAGTGGTCCAACTCAGTTTTTTTTTTCTTCTGAATTACGGCCTTGAATGTATTTTATTCACTCATCCATGGTATAATATCTGAGTGCAACTCGTCACTCAGGAACTCAAGGATACAACTAAAAGTTACACTCTTCGAGAAAAAACTAAAACTAAAAGTTACACCACTCGTGTCTGAAAACAGAGCATGTCAAGCTAATTTATGCACCATCCCGTTGGCATCTCTACTTACGAAGTTTAACTCAAATCCCATAAAAGTTAAGAGATAGGAATTCATCTCTGTGATAGTTAGTCCTACAAAGGACCGATCGCAAACTTGATACTATCGAACAAGCAGACGAAGAACTCGATGGCCAACCTCCAACGGTCACCTCGCTCTCGTGATCCCGCCGCCGCGTGCCGCTCGCCCCGTGGCCACCGCACATCCCAGCCACAGCCCCACCCGTCGGCGCCTCGCTCCGAGCCCCGACGGCCAGATAACGCTCCCCTTCGACCCGGATCCTATGCGGCTGCTGTGGCCGGGCGGGCGACCTTGGCCCCGCTGCCGGGTCGGTCGCGACCAGCATCTCAAGACCTCGAGCCGGACAGCGAGGGCTGGATCGAGGTGAGGAATCGTCGTCGCCAACGCCGTTACGAGGGCGCTCCCGCCGTCTGCTCGCCACCTGTCCTCAAGCTTAGGATTCCACGGTGGTTGGTCGGGCGTTGCTTTAATTGTCTCGACCCGGGCCACGTGAAGGCTGCGTGCTCCGGGGAGATTCGCTGTCATTGTTGCTGGGTCTCGGGCCATATTGCTCGGGAGTGCCCCTCCCGTCCAGATCCACACCCACCAGCGCTCGGCGCATCCAACCCTCATCCTCGGCCTGCCCGTCCGGAGTCGATCCGCTCTGCTTCAGCTCAGCAGGCTGGCCGCCTCCGCCCCACCCCCACCCCCCGAGCCTGCCCGCCGCTTCCTCCCAGATCCGGCCACCTCACCAGGCAGGAGCGCTCCGCATCCAGCCTCTCGCCTCCTGTCTGCGACATGGCGCACTACCCACCGCTGGCCCACCAGTGCTTCCCCGGGGAGATCCTCACCCACGGTGACCCGGATCTGAGGCCGGAGCATGGGGGTGGCATCATCTCGAGGACGGCGGGCATGGATGCCCTGGAGGCTGACTACCGCAATCGGGCCCTGCTGGTCTTGGTCCGGGGCAGGAGGCCCGTGGTCTCGCCGGAGGCTCTGGTGCTGGAGTTGGCCAGGTGCTGCGGTGTGGACAGGAGCCGCGTGCGGGTGGAAGTCACGCATTCGGCCGATTTCTTCCTCACCTTTGCTTCCACAGAGGAATGTGACGCGGTCTTCAGGCGCTCAGGCCAGATCCGTTGCGCTGGGGCACCCATTGCCTTCCAGCGTTGGCATCGGAGTGCTCAGGCGTCCAGTGGTAAGTTGGAGTTCTTCTGCAAGTTGGGTATCGAGGACCTGCCGGCGAGTGCTTGGGAATGGGGGGCTGTGAGTCAGCTCATCAACAACCTGCAAGGCCAACTGGTGGAAATTTTGCCCCAGAACGACCGCTGGCAGCTCGAGGTGACGGCCTGGATGAAGAACCCCTCAGGCATCCCCAAGATCTACGATTTGGAGGTGCCAGAGACGGCGGGGCTGCCGAACACGGTCGACCCGGAATGGCCGGTCACCCCTCTCGAACCAGCGCCACCAACCGAGCGCATTACGCTCGTCCACCCGCTCACCATCCATGTCCTGGACGTGGTGGACCGCACGGTGCCTTACCTACAGTTCCGACCTGATTTCGCACCGGACGACGACGAGGATCTCACACGTAGGCACGACTACTCCAGGATCTGCTACCGGGGCAGGATTGATGGTACCGGCGCTGGTGACACGCCACGTTCCGAGGGCCATCCCTTTGGTGGCCCAGGCGGTCTGGGCATCGCTGGCGATTGGGGAGGGCGCTACATCAACGGTCTCCCGGCACCTGCGGGAGCCTGGCGATTGGCGCGGCCGCGCGCGGACGGGGCTGTCGAGGAGAGGATTCTTCCGCATCTCGCCCCGGCGCACTCTCTCTGGGCGGGATGTCAGACTGGGCGCGGTCCCCCGACTCCATCGCCTCCACCGTGGTCGGCTCCGCGGTGATGGTGGGCACCCCGGAGCGACATTCGCCTGCCTCCACAGCTATCGGCTCGGCGGCGAGGGGAGTAACGCCCGTGCTTTCTCTGGGCGCCCATAGGTGCGCGCCGTCGCCACGGAGGCTGTCCTTCACTACGACTACGTCTCGGTCCCCGGAGGGGAGGCCGGCTCTTCGACGGGAAGAAAAGGTCCCGGATCCCACAGCTCCGGACACCTTGGACAGGGGGGAGGTGCTACGGGAGGAGGAGGAGAGGCAGGGGCCGCCCACGATCATCACTCTCAAGCTTATGGAAGACGGGCCGGAGGAGCAGGATCAGCCACGCAAACCATTCGCCGTTCCCCTCGCTCAACACCAGCTGCTGCAACCCTCGGGTGGCGAGCAGAAGTGGTGCTCGGGCCAAAATCAGCGCTAGCCACACTCCTGGAGGGCGTCGGGGCCACGCCAGTGCCTTCCATCCTGGGTCCAAGGCCAACAGCATCGGCACCGGCTAGGCGTAAGAAGCCCCTCCCGCCCAACTTCACGCGAAGGAGAAGTGCAAGACTCAGCAAGATCGGAGACGGAACTAACAAAGGCCTGGAACAGCGGGCCCGTACTGTCCTGCTCCGACGCTTAGGGCTGATTGAAGCAGAAGAGCAGTTGTCCCAGGAAGCCATCGACAAATACCTCAAGCTCTTTGACAAGCAGCTCGCGCCGCAACACATCAGGGCGGTGGCAGCTCTGTATGATCCGGAGGGACGGGAATTCGACGAGCCGGCACAGCTTCAGTTTGGAGTCTTCTCCCTGCCTGATCAGGTGGAGCCTTGCGGTGCTTAGTATCCGAAGCCGATAGGAGGGAGTTGAGTACTTGTTATCATGTCGTTAGACCTGTTAGCATGGAATGTAAGGGGGGGGGGGGGTGAAAGGATCGATATAGTTGACTAGAGGGGGGGGGGGGGTGAATAGGCAACTAACAATTTTTAAGCTATTCTTTACCAATTCAAACTTTCCAATAACAAAGGTTGTCTAGATGTGCAACTAGGTGGACAACCTATATGATGCAAACAACACAAGCACAAGAGCAAGCAAGGATAGGAACACAAATAAGCTTGCACAAGTAAAGGGATAAGATAACCAAGAGTGGAGGCGGTGGAGACGAGGATGTGTTACCGAAGTTCCTTCCTTTTGAGGGGAAGTACGTCTCCGTTAGAGCGGTGTGGAGGCACAATGCTCCCCAAGAAGCCACTAGGGCCACCGTAATCTCCTCACGCCCTCGCACAATGCAAGAGCCGTGATTCCACTATTGGTGCCCTTGAAGGCGGCGACCGAACCTTACAAACAAGGTTGGGGCAATCTCCACAACTTAATTGGAGGCTCCCAACAACACCACGAAGCTTCACCACAATGGAATATGGCTCCACAGTGACCTCAACCGTCTAGGATGCTCAAACACCCAAGAGTAACAAGATCCACAAGGGATAAGTGGGGGGAATCAAATATCTTGTGGTGGAAGTGTAGATCGGGCCCTTGTCACCCAATCTCGAGCAAATCAACAAGTTTGATTGGCTAGGGAGAGAGATCGGGCCAAAATGGAGCTTGGAGCAACAATGGAGCTTGGAGAGAGAAGAGGTGGTCAACTAGAGGTAGAAGACGCCCCTTATATAGTCATGGGAAAAAAATCCAACCGTTATCCACATATTCAGCCATGACGCGGTACTACCGCTCAAGGGCGCGGTACTATCATGAGGCTGCGCGGTACTACCGTGGCGGACCACGGTACTACGCGACAGACAGACAGCCGGAACTAGCTCGACTAAGGGCAGTACTACGCGCTATGCGGTACTACCGCTCCCCCTTGCGGTACTACCGCAAGGCAGGAGAGTCACGGCCTGGGAAGGGCGCGGATGAAATAAATTACATCCGTGCCAACTTCCGCTGAAACTGCGGTGGTACAAAAATCCGACGCGGTACTACCGCTCCCGAGGAGCGGTACTACCGTTGCGGGCGCCTACTACCGTGAAACTACGGTACTAGGTAGGAGGGCCACGGTACTACGGCTCCTAGGGAGCAGTACTACCGTGGGCTCCGCGGTACTACCGCGCTGGACGAGCGGTACTACCGTGGTGGGCGCGGATGTAAAAAATTACATCCGCCCCTACTACCGCACCGGAGCGGCACTAGGCCTAGGAACCGCGGTACTACCGCTCCAGAGGAGCGGTACTACCGTGACACCCAGCGGTACTACCGCGTGTACTTGCGATACTACCGCAAGTACAGCAGTAGTCGTCAGATTTCCGCACAACCAAGATAACGAAGGGAAGCTCCAAAATGTAGGGAAAGGAGGGACAAGTGTACGTGTTGATTCCGCCCAAACCTTTCCGACGCGGACCCCCTCTTAATAGTACGGCTCTCCTACGACTCAAATCCACCAAAAAGAAACGTAGGACGACGCCGTCTTCAATAGTCTCCGAGGGGCACCGAATCGTCTCGTGCCTAGTGATGAACCATCTGAGGAACTCAAAGCATACGATTAGTCCGCAAAAGTATCGTCATCAATCACCAAAACACTTACGGGATAAATATGCCCTTACAATCTCCCCCTTTTTGGTGGATTGATGACAATACGGGATTTGCACAAAGATACAATAATATAGAGCAAGGTCAAACCCCTCCTCTCCAAAATATAGACGGGCTCCCCCTAGATGTGTGCACTTTGGATGAATGCTTTGGACTGCATAGCACACGTACTAGGATCACCACTCCCCCTATATTTTAGAGACAAAGGCCCGAAGAATAACATCTAAGCAACATATAGCACGATATAACACAAGCTTGCTAAGATAGATAGAGTGCATATGTCTTACACCATACGAAGGAAAAGCAACTAAAACGAGGTTCAAACGAGGTTCAACCAAACGCAATAAACACACCAAACACGAACACGACACAAGACTCAAAATCCTCACGCTCTCTCCCCCTTTGGCATCGAGACGCCAAAAAGGCAGAGAGGACACCTACACACAAGCGGTGGCTCAAGCAGGAGGGAACTCGTCCCAACCCTCTCCGTCAGACTCCTCAGCAGCAGGGATGGACTCCTCGACGTCCTCCTCAGAATCAGTCCACTTGTAGTCTTGCTTCTCCATCCACTCGGCCTCTGGAGTGATGTGCTCCTCAGACCCGCCAGACACATCCTCACCATAGAGCTTCAAGATCTTCCTGTCCCAGCGGCGACTCTCCTTGGATGCCACGTGAGTCTTGTACCGCCCCTTGGCTTGCATGCAGAAAAGAGTCTTCATCTTGTCCTTCAGCTTCGTGGCCCATGAAGGCATAGAGGAGCTCTGGAAGGCCTAGCAGCATGGCCCTCAAAGAACATTCTCGGCACCAAAGATCCTCCTCTCCAACAAAGAGCCCTAGCAGCAGACGCCTCGGCACGAGTAGTAGTATTGGCCCAGTTGGGTTTGACACGCAGACAGATGGGATCATGGCGAATCCAGTCAGGGGCAAGTAACTCCTCACCATGGAACATCTTCTTCCAGGTCCTCGAGATCAGCAGAAACAGATAGGGCCCGTAGGTAGGCACTTTGCGGTTGAACACCGCAAACCGAAGCTCACACCACATGATGTGAGAGACATCAAGTGGCTGAGTCTGAGACAAACGAGCCTCCTCGCAGATGAGCATCATATCCACCATATAGGCATGGACCTTGTCCTTGTCACCAATGCGAGGGAACAAGGAGTTGCGGAAGATGCGGTACATGATATCCAGAAAAGAGTTGAGCACCAACCCTATCTTGCCACTTGGAAGCGTCTTCTCAACATAGTACGGTGTAAGCCTGTCCTTGTTGGCAGAGTCAGAGTTGGCATGGCGGCGAACACCCACGGGAGAGTCGAGCCCATCATCAGGAACTTGGAGCAAGTCCATGAACTCCTTCCGTGTAGATCGACTTACGGCCATTGGTCATCCAGTCATCCTTCTCTCCTCATTGGGGTGAAAGTAAACTGAAGCAAAGAACTGACCAATGAGCTCAGGATCATAGTCAAGGTGAAAGGATATCACATGCTCAATGCCAAACTGCTCCACCAAGTCCAGAGCCTCTCCAAAGTAGGCACGCAACTTGTCCTTCCTCAAGTGATGCATGTCAATCCACTTCACATCCACATAGGTATTCTGCTTGTTCTTGATGACATCCAGATAGATGTTGGTTTGATGCTTGTTCCAGAACAGCTCACAACCCCTGACAAAGGAACGAGGGGTCACGTACGGGTCAATTTGCCTGAGACGAACGTAGTCAGATTGGGGCATCTCATCCATGCCCTTGGCAGGCTCCTTGTACTTGCTAGCAGTTGTCTTGACATGACGCTTGGGGGCAGAGGAGGAGCCCTCTGGTGCTTCACCGGGGTTGCGCAGATGCTTGGAGCCAGTGTCACGGCTGGGATTGGACCGGCGAGAGCCACCACCTGAGACACACACGCAAAGCACCAAAGACGTAAAGAAGATCAATGCAAAGGCCACGATAAAGCACAAGAAACACATAGGAGACATATGAGAAAGTTGGCATGCGATAGGTGTGAGCCACGGTAGGACTGCCACTGCCTGCGGCACTAAAGTATTAGTATTGCTCCAAACGCGGTAGTACCGTGCGAGGTCACGGTAGTACCGTGGTTGGAGCGGAAGTAGAGCTTTAGTGCCGCACGAAGCTATGATAGTACCGCACCAAGGGCGGTAGTCTTGTGTAAGCGGTAGTACCGCGCCATACGGGCGGTAGTACTGCGTCGCAGCAGATCCAACTAGCGATTTGAATCTGAAAAGAACCGCGAAACAACGGCGGTGCTACAGTGATCAGATCTAGCGCATGACAATAATACACATATAAATCCTATGCAATACCACACTCCTTCATCCTATTCTTGCAGAGATTAAGCCTATCAATCTCAAGAACACACAAGCCTCCCCCAAAACCTAGAAACACCAAACACCATCAACATGGAGAGGGAGTTGGGGAAAAACCTGGGTCCATAGCAAGAGCACGTGGTGGGGAACGATCCCACCGGTCGGAATCACGGGAGGGCATCCGGTGGAGGAGATCCGGCGAAGGACGCCGGTTCCGTTCTTGAGCAAGGGAGAGAAGGAGGCGGCGTGGGGAGAGGACTGCGAATGGGTATGGGGAGTTAGAACTCCCCCTGCCCGTCCTTATCCCCACGCACTCGAACCGTCGCGGTAGTACCACGTATCATCGCGGTAGTACCGCGTATCATCGCGGTAGTACCTCTCGGGCGGAAGTTCCGCACCGAGGCGGTTGTACCGCTCAACCGGGCGGCAGTAAAAAATTACTGCCGTGAGGTCGCGGTAGTACCGTGCTCCCGCAAGCGGTAGTACCGTGGCATGTTGCGGTAGTACCGCAGCTGGCCGCGGTAGTACCGTGAACTCAAGTCACCGCAAGTTTCAAAAACGAGAAGAGGGCCTTTGCAAGGAGACTAAACACACACAAGAAACCACAAGATCTAGCACAAACCAGAGGCAAAAGACAACAAGAAACCACCAAGCGACAAGGCCTCTCAAGGAGAGAGGGCGGTGGCCGAAGCCACCTATGTTTGAGTTGGATGGTATGGCACCGCGAAGAATTATCCTTGGGCCCATGACCAAAACTCGTCTTTGGAACACAAGTACCATCAAAAATGGCTAATGTGAAAGAGGTGGTCGATTTATGCATAATGGGGGAGGAGAGTTCATTGAGAGAACAACACTCCCCTATGTCCATGCCTACACCTAAACTAGACAACAAGTTGAGTGTGGTGGGAGTGCACGGCTCAAGTCACATTGCTCAAATCGATGATATTTAGCTCATGCCTTAACTCGAAATCTTGCTTCATCTAAGGGCTTCGTGAATATATACGCAAGGTTATCCTGAGTTGACAACTTGAGCTCGATCTCCCTCGCCTAATGTGATCCGGATGAAATGATACCGAATCTCGATGTGCTTCGTCTTGAAGTGTTGCACGGGTTGAGAGAAATTTTGATGGCACTTTCATTATCACACCAAAGAGGCACTTTGTCACAAATGACACCGTACTCCTTTAAAGTTTGCCTCATCCATAGGAGTTGAGCACAACAACTACCGGCCGCCACATATTCCGCTTGATTGGACGAGAGAGACACACAACTTTGCTTCTTGGAAGACCAACTTACCAAGGAGCAACCAAGAAATTGGCACCCTCCAAGTGGACTTCCTATCCACTTTGTCTCCGCATAATCGAATCAGTAAATCCTTCAAGTTTGAAGTTTGCTCCTCTTGGGTACCATAAGCCAAAGTTTGGGGTATGAGCCAAATATCGAAAGATTCGCTTGACCGCCACAAAGTGACTTTCCTTCGGTGCGGCTTGAAACCGTGCACACATTCCCACACTCAACATGATATTCGGTCTAGATGCACAAAGGTAAAGCAAGGAGCCAATCATGGAGCAATATACCTTTTGATCCACCGCTTTACCATTGGGATCAATGTCAAGTTGGCACTTGGTGGGCATTGGTGTAGTAGCCGGCTTGACATCACTTAGCTTGAATCTTTTGAGCATGTCTTGAGTGTATTTGGCTTGGTTGATGAAGGTTCCTTCTCTTCTTTGTTTGATATCGAAACCAAGGAAGAACTTCAACTCTCCCATCGAAGACATCTTGAACTTGGAGGTCATGAGAGCGGCAAATTCCTCATTGAAAGCTTTGTTAGGAGAACCAAAGATAATATCATCAACATATAGTTGGCATACAAACAACTCCCCATTTACCTTCTTAGTAAAAAGAGTGGGATCGATTTGCCCCACTTCAGATCCACGATCTTGTAACAACTCGGTAAGGTGGTCATACCACGCACGTGGGGCTTGTTTAAGGCCATAGAGTGCCTTACCGAGTTGATACACATGATCCGGGAAGTAGGGGTCCTCGAACCCGGGGGGTTGCTTGACATAGACCAACTCATTAATGGGACCATTAAGAAAAGCACTTTTCACATCCATTTGTTGCAACTTAAAGTTGTGATGGGAAGCATAAGCAATCAACAAACGAATGGATTCAAGGCGAGCAACGGAGCAAAGGTTTCACCGTAGTCGATACCCTCGACTTGGGAGTAGCCTTGTGCTACCAATCTTGCCTTGTTGCGTAATGATGTTCCCATGAGCATCTTGCTTGTTCTTGAAAATCCACTTGGTTCCAATGACGTTGTGGTTCTCCGATGGCCTTGGCACAAATCTCCACACCTTGTTGTACTCGAAGTTGTTGAGTTCTTCATGCATGGCATTGAGCCAATCCAGTCTTCGAGCGCCTCATAGACCTTTTGAGGTTCAACACAAGAGACAAACGCGTGATGTTCACAATAGTTTGCCAATTTTCTACGAGTGCTTACCCCTTTTCTTAGGCTTCCAACCACATTCTCCATGAGATGGCCTTTGGTGGTGAGTTTGGAAGCAATCTTGGCGGCACGACGCTCTAATTCCTCCTCAGAGGTGAGATGAGGAGGGGTCACTTGATCATCTTGAGCGTCGTCTTGAGCATGATCTTCATCTTGAGCATGCTCGGGGGAGATAACTTGACCTTGGGCATCATTTGAAGTGTTATCATCGTCTTGAGCACGATCTTGCCCTTGGTCTTGTTCATGAGGTTGAGGGCCTTCACTTTGTTCTTCGGAAGCGTGTGGGCCTTGTTGGGGAACGTAGTAATTTCAAAAATTTTCCTACGATCACGCAAGACCATGGTGATGGCATAGCAACGAGAGGGGAGAGTGTCCGTCCACGTACCCTCGTAGACCGAAAGCGGAAGCGTTATAACAACGCGGTAGATGTAGTCGTACGTCTTCACGATCCGACCGATCCAACACCGAACGTACGGCACCTCCGAGTTCGCACATCGCTCAGCTCGATGACGATCCCGGACTCCGATCCAGCAAAGTGTCGGGATGAGTTCCACAAGACGACGGCAGGCGATGTTGATGCTCCACCGACGCAGGGCTTCGCCTAAGCTCCGCGACGATATGACTTCTCCGCGCAGGCTTCGCTTAAGCTCATGACGATATGACCGAAGTGGAATATGGTGGAAGGGGCACCGACACGGCTAAGGAAAGATCCGAGATCAACTTTTTTGTCATGGGGTGCCCCTGCCCCTCAGATATAAAGGAGACAAGGGGGAGGTGGCCGGCCCAAGGGGAGGCGCACCAAGGAGGAGTCCTACTCCCACCGGGAGTAGGACTCCCCCCCCCCCTTCTCCTAGTTGGAGTAGGATTGGGGAGGGGGAAAGAGGGAAGGGGCGCCGCCCTCCTTGTCCTATTCGGACTGGAAGGGGGAGGGGGGCGCGCAGCCCACCTTGGCCGGCCCTTCTCCTTCTCCCTTGAGGCCCATGAAGGCCCATATACCCCCCGGGGGGTTCCAGTAACCCGGTGTTCGGTACCATCCTGCTTTCACTCGGAACCATTCAAGTCCAAACATAGGCTTCCAATATATCAATCTTTATGTCTCGACCATTTCGAGACTCCTCGTCATGTCCGTGATCACATCGGGACTCGAACAAACTTGGTGCATCAATACTTATAAACTCATAATGAACTCATCATCGAAGCGTTAGCGTGCGGACCCTACGGGTTCGAGAACTATGTAGACATGACCTAGAACCATTCTCGGTCAATAACCAATAGCGGAACCTGGATGCCCATATTGGTTCCTACATATTCTACGAAGATCTTTATCGGTCAAACCGCATAACGACATACGTTGTTCCCTTTGTCATCGGTATGTTACTTACCCGAGATTCGATCGTCGGTATCCAATACCTAGTTCAATCTCGTTACGGTAAGTCTCTTTACTCGTTCCGTAATACATCATCTCACAACTAACTCATTAGTTGTAATGCTTGCAAGGCTTAAGTGATGTGCATTACCGAGAAGGCTGGAGATACCTCTCCGACAATCGGAGTGACAAAACCTAATCTCGAAATACGCCAACCCAACAAGTACCTTTGGAGACACCTGTAGTACTCCTTTATAATCACCCGATTCGTTGTGGACGTTTGGTAGTACCAAAGTGTTCCTCCGTAAGCGGGAGTTGCATAATCTCATAGTTATAGGAACATGTATGGGTCATGAAGAAAGCATTAACATACTAAACGATCAACTGTTAAGCTAACGGAATGGGTCATGTCAATCAGATCATTCAACTAATGATGTGACCTTGTTAATCAAATAACAACTCCTTGTTCATGGTTAGGAAACATAACCATCTTTGATTAACAAGCTAGTCAAGTAGAGGCATACTAGTGACATATTGTTTGTCTATATATTCACACATGTATTATGTTTCCGGTTAATACAATTCTAGCATGAATAATAAACATTTATCATGATATAAGGAAATAAATAATAACTTTTATTATTGCCTCTAGGGCATATTTCCTTCAGGCCTTGGGTTGGTGATGGCTTCACTTGAGTGGAGCATTGTCCTTCTCCTTCGGCCACAAGGGGTTCCTTAATGGGTAGGATAAAACCAACTCCCATTCTTCTTATGGCTTGGGGAGGAATTTCATCACCTACATCACAAGTGCCACTTTGCTCCACTTGGGAGCCGTTATTCTCATCAAACTCCACGTTACACGTCTCCTCAATAAGTCCTGTGGATTTATTGAGGACACGGTAAGCATGAGAGTTTGTAGCATAACCAACAAATATGCCCTCATGAGCTCTAGCTTCAAATTTAGACAAACGAACACCTTTCTTGAGAATGAAACACTTACACCCGGAAGTACTTGAGGTTGGGCTTGTTGCCGGTGAGTATCTCATAAGGAGTCTTGTTCAAGCCTTTGCGGAGATAGAGCCGATTGGATGCATGACATGCGGTGTTGATGGCTTCGGCCCAAAAGTTGTATGGAGACTTGAACTCCGCCATCATGGTCCTTGCCGCATCCATCAACGTCTGGTTCTTTCTCTCCACAACACCATTTTGTTGAGGGGTATATGGTGCAGAATATTCATGCTTGATTCCCTCATCACTAAGAAACTCATCCAAGGTGTAGTTTTTGAACTCGGTGCCGTTGTCACTTCTTATAGTCAAGATCTTTGCATTATGTTGACGTTGAGCTTCATTTGATGACGGTTTGTTGAGTCTCACTCTTCCTCTTGAAGAAATATACCCAAGTGTATCTTGAATAGTCATCCACAATCACCAAGCAATACTTTCTACCTCCAAGACTATCAAATGATGGTGGCCCAAAGAGATCCATGTGAAGGAGCTCCAAGGGTCTCTTTGAGTATATGATGGTCGTGGGAGGGTGAGCCTTCTCATGAAGCTTTCCTTCAATACAAGCACTGCAAGCACGGTCTTTGGCAAAACTAACATTTGTTAGTCCACGGACATGGCCCCCCTTTAGAAGACTTTGCAAAGATCTCATATTGACATGGGCTAAACGGCGATGCCAAAGCCATCCCACGTCAACTTTAGCCATTAGGCATGTCGCGGTCTTAGTGGGTCGCTCCAAAAAGTTAATCACATAGAGACCGTTTTCGACATGCCCAACAAAGGCTACTTTAAGAGTCTTGCTCCACAAGAGGGCCACGGTATCAATGTCAAAGAAGGTAGCAAAACCCATGATTGCAAGTTGACGAACGGAAAGCAAATTGTATGCAAGGGACTCAACAAACATGACTTTTTCGATCGTAAGATCATGAGAAATGACAACCTTGCCGAGACCCAATACCTTAGAATGTGATGCATCACCCCACTCGACATTGGTGGGCATAGATGGAATCTCTTGCACGTCCACCACCATGTCCTTGCTCCCGGTCATATGATTTTTTGCTCCACTATCGAGCAACCATGATCCCCCACTGGAAGCAAACCCCTACAAGAGATCAATGCTTGGTTTTAGGTACCCATTTGGTAATGGGTCCTTTGATGTTAGTAACGAGGGTCTTAGGAACCCAAATAGACCATTCAATGTACTCATAAGAAGAACCAACAAATTTAGCATAAACATGCCCATCACTAGCACGGCACAACACATATGAGGGGTTAAAGTCGCCGGCTATGTTCATGGGGATGACGTTGTCCTTCTTGGCATTGCCACCCTTTGCACGGTTCTTCTTCTTCTTGAAGCACCCTCTCCTCCCTCACAAAAGTTTGCTTGAGAGGGGGAGGTTGCTTGGTCTTGTCATTCTTCTTCTTGCTCTTGGGCTTGGGCGTGAACCCAATCCCCTCCTTGGCCACAACTTCCTTTTGATTACTCAAAAGGTCGTTAAGGTTCTTCTCACCTTGAATGCATGTGACAAGGCCCTTTTCAAGTTGCTCCTTCAACTTAGCATTCTCCTCAACAAGATGCACATGCTCACAATAAGGGTTAGTAGCATTTGCATTATCAATCAATATCATATGAGGAAAGGTGGCTTTCTCCTTGGTTAGATTCACTTGGAGTTGATCATGAGACTCTTTGAGACTAGCATGAGCACCCTTCAAGACTTTGTGAGCCTTGTCGAGAATGTCAAAGTCCTCGTTGAGTCTAGCAAGATCAACTCCAAGCTTTGCCTTCTCGGAGCTAAGCACACGAGACACAACAAGAGCATGATCAAGGTCTTTCTTTAATTTAGCATGATCATCGTTGTATGACTCCTCAAGAGCCAAACGAAGACCACGCTCTTCCTCAAGAGCATTGGAAAGATCCGAAATCTCATCGGCATAGTCACGACTATGCCCTTCCATCTTAGAGATGGTTTCTTCATGAGTCTCGATCATGACATTGGCTTCACCAAGTTGTTCCAAGAGAGCAACGAAGTGCTTCTTGGATTTGCCCTTGAGTTTACTCATAAAGATCTCAAATTCGTTTTCCTCCACATTAGTCCCCTCATGTTCATCAATGCAATCCGTTAAAGAAGAATGATTGATGATGGTAGTTTTGATGTTGGGGGTTACCTTGTTGGTGGCTTTAGCCATGAGGCACTTGGCGGTGATGCTTTCGTTGGGTGAACCAAAGAGAGACACCCGAGGAGTCATTGCAATGGCCACGGAGGCCATGGCAACCGATTCACCATCCTCATCATCATCATCATCCTCATTGTACTCTTCTTGAACCACCAAGGCTTTGTGAGGAGTCTTCTTTGGGAAGTTGCTCTTGTTGGGGAAAGACTTGGCCTTGTCCTTACGGATGAGCTTGCCACCATTGTCTTCCCTCTTCTCATATGGGCACTCCGCAACAAAGTGACTCACATTGCCACAATTGAAACAAGTCCTCACTCGTTGCTTGCCCTTAGTGCCACTTGAGTTGCTCTTGTTGAAGTTGGGCCTTGAGTTCTTCTTACTCCAAAATTGTCTTGAAGCAAGGGGCCATGTGTTCATGATAATCATACTTAGTATCTTCGAGGTTGCTCTCTTCTTCTTCCTCCTCTCCATCTTCTTTGACACAAATCTTGGCCTTCAAAGCGAGGTTGGGCTTCTTTGCTCTTTGGGAGCGAAGCACCGCATTGTCGGCGGTCTTGTCCAATATGCTCATAGCCACAAACTCATCCAACACATCACTTGAGGACAGGGTGTGGAAGTCCGGTCGTTGACGGATGACGGAGGACATGGCTTTGTGGTAGGGCATCATTGCCTTGAGGAATTTACGCTTGATCCAGTTGTCATATGTGTCCTTACTTCCATGATCCCGGAGGGAGACAACAAGCTTGGTTACTCTCCGATAGAGCTCACGAGGTTCTTCTTCTTCCTTCATTGCAAACTCATCGGCTTCATCTTGGACCACTTCATAATTGGAACGTTGAATGCTTGCGCTTCCTCGATAAAGGGAAACCACCTTGAGCCAAGCATCTTTGGCAAGGGAGTAAGGCCGGAAATGAGGGAGGTCTTTGGGAAGGATTGCTTCTTGGATGATGAAGAGAGCATTCTCATTGAATTGATGGTCCACGACCTCTCTTGGAGAAAAGTTGCTCGGATCATGCGGATAGAAACCTTCTTCAATGATTCTCCAAAGGTTAGTGTTCACATGATTTAAATGACGCTTAAAATGATACACCCAAGAATCAAAATCCTCCTTTTTATCAATCTTAGGTGGTGGACCGGCATGATTCAAATGAGTGGAAGGAATCGGTCCACCATAAACGGAGGTTGCACATGGGCAAAGATGCGGTGCCATTCTTACCACTAGACGAGGGGGCTTTCTCACTAGTAGCTTCCCCCTTATCGGAGTTAGCATCCGCTCCCGTGTTGGCGGGATCACCCACTTTCACGGGTGCGGTGGAAAGTTTAAGCCCTTCTAGGAATTCCTTAAACATGTCCTTGACCTCGTCGTCATGGAGTTTTCAATGTGTCCAACGCCACATTGAATTCCTCACGAGATCGAGGTACCCCATCTCCGTAGATGATATCAGATTCGACCGAGTGCTCCCCACATCATCTACGACGTCAACCATACTCTTCGGACGGTAAAGTCCTTAAAAAGAGACGAGGCTCTGATACCAATTGAAAGGATCGATATAGTTGACTAGAGGGGGGGGGGGTGAATAGGCAACTAACAATTTTTAAGCTATTCTTTACCAATTTAAACTTTGCAATAATAAAGGTTGTCTAGATGTGCAACTAGGTGGACAACCTATATGATGCAAACAACACAAGCACAAGAGCAAGCAGGGATAGGAACACAAATAAGCTTGCACAAGTAAAGGGATAAGATAACCAAGAGTGGAGGCGGTGGAGACGGGGATGTGTTACCGAAGTTCCTTCCTTTTGAGGGGAAGTACGTCTCCGTTAGAGCGGTGTGAGGCACAATGCTCCCCAAGAAGCCACTAGGGCCACCGTAATCTCCTCACGCCCTCGCACAATGCAAGAGCCATGATTCCACTATTGGTGCCCTTGAAGGCGGCGACCGAACCTTTACAAACAAGGTTGGGGCAATCTCCACAACTTAATCGGAGGCTCCCAACAACACCACGAAGCTTCACCACAATGGAATATGGCTCCACGGTGACCTCAACCGTCTAGGATGCTCAAACACCCAAGAGTAACAAGATCCGCAAGGGATAAGTGGGGGGAATCAAATATCTTGTGGTGGAAGTGTAGATCGGGCCCTTGTCACCCAATCCCGAGCAAATCAACAAGTTTGATTGGCTAGGGAGAGAGATCGGGCCAAAATGGAGCTTGGAGCAACAATGGAGCTTGGAGAGAGAAGAGGTGGTCAACTAGAGGTAGAAGATGCCCCTTATATAGTCGTGGGAAAAAATCCAACCGTTATCCACATATTCAGCCCGCGACGCGCGGTACTACCGCTCAGGCGCGGTACTATCATGAGGCTGCAGCGGTACTACCGTGGCGGACCACGGTACTACATGGCAGCAACACAGCCGGAACTAGCTCGACTAAGGGCAGTACTACCACTTGCGCGGTACTATCGCTCCCCTTGCGGTACTACCGCAAAGGCGGAGAATCACGACAGGAAGGCGCGGATGAAATAAATTACATCCGTGCCAACTTCCGCTGAAGCTGCGGTGGTACAAAAATCCGGCGGTACTACCGCTCCCGAGGAGCGGTACTACCGTTATGGGCGCCTACTACCGTGAAACTACGGTACTAGGTAGGAGGGCCGCGGTACTACGGCCCTAGGGAGCAGTACTACCGTGGGCTCCGCGGTACTACCGCGCTGGACGAGCGGTACTACCGTGGTGGGCGCGGATGTAAAAAATTACATCCGCCCCTACTACCGCACCGGAGCGGCACTAGGCCTGGGAACCGCGGTACTACCGCTCCAGAGGAGCGGTACTACCGTGACACCCAGCGGTATTACCGCGTTTACTTGCGGTACTACCGCAAGTACAGCAGTAGTCATCAGATTTCCGCACAACCAAGATAACGAAGGGAAGCTCCAAAATGTAGGGAAAGGAGGGACAAGTGTACGTGTTGATTCCGCCCAAAACTTTCCGACGCGGACCCCCTCTTAATAGTACGGCTCTCCTACGACTCAAATCCACCAAAAAGAAACGTAGGACGACGCCGTCTTCAATAGTCTCCGAGGGGCACCGAATCGTCTCGTGCCTAGTGATGAACCATCTGAGGAACTCAAAGCATACAATTAGTCCGCAAAAGTATCGTCATCAATCACCAAAACACTTACGGGATAAATATGCCCTTACAGGGGGCTCAATAACCCCGCGAACGCAGTGCGATCCGTTTGTTCTTGCAATCCTATGATGTTTCGATGGTGTGCTTGCAAGAGTCGAAACTGGCCATGGTGGAGGGGAGTGTTGTCGCGCAAGCGCTGGGACCAGGGTTTGATGGTTATGACTATCTGCCGGCAGTGGGCACCAGAGGGGGGATTCTGATGGCGTGGAAATCAAACCGCCTCCAGGTTTCGGATGTGCAAAAAAGAGAGTTTTGGATATCTGCCACAGTTAGATCTCTGGCTGACGATAAGGTTTGGAGAGTCTCTTCTGTGTATGGGCCGCCGGCGGACGAAGACAAACTCCGGTTTTTGGAGGATTTGGTGCTTATGGGACAACAGGTGCAGTTGCCTTGGATCATAAATGGAGACTTCAACCTTGTGCGTACTGAGGAGGAAAGAAGCACAGGGAGGGCAAGCAGGAGGCTGACCAACAAGTTCAGACATGCTATCAACAGCTTGGGCCTTCATGACATGCCGCTTGCAGGCAGACGCTTCACTTGGTGCAATGGCCAAGAGCAGGCCATCATGGCTAGGCTGGATCTGCTTCTGTTCAATAATGCCTGGGAGGATCTGTACCCAATCAGCGATCTGCTGCCCCTGAGCTCCAGCATTTCAGATCACTGCCCCCTCCTTCTTTCTTGTTCGCAAGAACGACCGAGAGCCTTCAGATTTAGGTTTGAGAACTACTGGAGCAAGATCCCGGGTTTCCTAGAGGTAATGAAGGGGGCATGGGAGTTGGAGGTTGACAGCCGAGACCCCATGAAGATTTTCGCCACCAAACTGCAACGTACAACCAAGGCACTGAGGAGTTGGGGCCAGAAAAAACAGAGTGCTTTCAACATTCAGTTTCAGATTGCTAACGAGGTCATCCTTCGATTGGACACTGCACAAGAGTCAAGGGCTCTGTCGGAGGAAGAGAGAAGGTTGAGAGCCTTTCTGAAGGGCAAGTGCTTGGCCATGGCCTCCTTGGAGAGAACGAGGCTCCGACAGAGGGCGCATATAAGAGATTTACAGGAGGGAGATGCAGACACGAAATATTTCCATATGAAAGCTAATGGGAGGAGGCGTAAACATCCGATCCCATGCATCACGGATGGGTCACGGTCAGCAACCAGCGCTGGGGATAAGCTGGAGCTGGCCAGGGATTTCTTCAACAATCTCATGGGTAGACCTTGGGCGCGAGCTAACATCATCAATCTGGACGAGCTGGAGATGCGAGCAATTGATCCGGCGCTTGCTCATGAGCTGGAGGTACCATTCTCGGTCAAGGAGGTGAAAAAAGTGGTGCTGGGCATGCCGCCTAACCGCGCGCCAGGCCATGACGACTTCTCGGGTCTCTTCTACCAGTTATGTTGGGACATCATAGCCGCTGATCTCTTGGAAGTGTTCAGGACTCTGCACAAGGGCTGCTTCGACTCCTTCGACATCCTCAACTCGTCCATCCTGACGCTGCTGCCAAAGAAGGAGAGATCGATGCATCTCAAGGATTTCCAGCCTATTAATCTGATCCACGGTGCTGCGAAGATCATTGCCAAAGCATTGGCAGTGCGACTTTCTCCTCTATTACCAAAGATTATTGCACAAGCTCAGAGTGCCATTGTCAGTAAGAGGAGCATCCACGAAAACTTCAAGTTCGTTCGTGCTGCGGCTAGACGGATTCACCAAAAGAAAGCAAAGGCAGTTCTGATGAAGATAGACATCTCAAAGGCCTTTGATACGCTTTCGTGGGAATTCCTCGTTGAGGTCCTTCGGAAAAGAGGCTTTGGAAGGAAGTGGATTTCCTAGATTTGTGGTCTGCTGCGGACCGCCTCAACATCGGTTCTCATCAACGGCACTATAAGCGAGCCTTTCCTACTGGGTTGCGGAGTCAGACAAGGCGATCCCATTTCACCGGCCCTGTTCATCATCGCGATGGACGCACTCCACGCCATGATGGAATGGGCTAAACAGAGGAAGTTTCTATCGAGCTTCGGTTTGGAAGATCGGATACCACGGACCTCGATCTTCGCAGACGATGCAATCCTTTTCTTCACCCCATCAGCGACTGACCTGCAAATTGTCGAAGGGATTCTTAAGCTCTTTGGCGAAGCCACAGGGCTGCATATCAATTTCCAGAAAACCTCTGTCACCGGCATTCGTTGCAGTGAGGATCAAATGGCGTCTGTGGCGAACCGACTCCGGTGCAAATTGCAACACTTTCCCTTCAACTACCTGGGGCTGCCACTATCGATTTATAGGCTCAAAAGACAGGACATCATGCCTCTGGTGGACAAATACTCCAGCAAAATGAAAGGGTGGAAGCCAAAGCTGCTCGCTATCTCGGGATGCCTGACTCTAACCAAATCGGTGTTGATGGCGCTACCCATTCACCTCATGTCAGTCCTTCCGCTGCCAGTTTGGGCAATAAAGATGATCGAGCGGAGGTGCAGGAGCTTCGTTTGAAAAGGAGAGCAAGAAATCAATGGCGGCCACTGCCTGCTACCATGGACCAGGATTTGCAGACCCAAGGAGTTTGGTGGGCTCGGCATCCTTAATCTTAGGAACTTTGGGTTTTCTCTTCGCTGTCGTTGGCTGTGGAAACAATGGGATGAAGAGAAGAGACCCTGGTGCTATTTCAAGGATACGACGGAGGAGGTTGCAACGCTGTTCTCGGCGGCCTGCGAGATCTCTCTTGGAGATGGAAGGAGGCCAAATTCTGGGTGGACAACTGGCTACCGGGTGGGCACTCGATTGCCACCACTGCGCCAACACTGTTTTCTTATGTGAGGGACAAAGGCAGGTCAGTCAGAGAGGCACTGCAAAACAGCTCATGGATTCGGGATAAACATGGTGGACTCTCAACACAGGCATTGGCCCAATATCTTTCGGTCTGGTACATCGCGTAGTCTACGGCACTAGCCCCAGGCAGGAGGGATTCCCCAAGATGGAGGAGGACGGTCGATGGTGTCTTCTCGGTTGGATCGGCTTACAAGATGTTTTTCTTGGCCAATGTGCGCTTTGCCTGTGCCAAACCAATCTGGAAATCCAAAGCACCGCCCAGATGCAAGTTCTTCATGTGGTTAGCAGTACATCAGAGATGTCTAACGGCGGACAATCTGCAGTGCAGGGGCTGGCCCAATAACCCTGGTTGCTCGCTTTGCCTCTTGGAGCCGGAAGATTGCACGCACCTTTTCGTACACTACAGATTCACACAGCAGGTTTGGCGTCTCTTCAAGCTGTGGGCAGGAAACTCTTTCACCCTGCCTGACGTGAGTTTCACCACGATGGAGGAATGGTGGTTGCAAGCGAGGCAGCAGATCCCCAAGGCTGGGCGGCGCAACTTCGACACCCTGGTAATTCTCATGCATTGGATAATCTAGAAGGAAAGGAACGCCAGGGTTTTTGATCAACTTGCCAGCAGTGCAGATAAAGTGTTGGATGCAGTCAGGGAGGATATTAGTATTTGGCGGGCAGCGGGTTGTATCTATGACACGGTCCCTTAATGTTTGTCTCTGGTAGTTCCTGTTTCTGTGGCGCCTTGCTTAGGCTCCTGTAGTCAGGCTTTAGGCCGCATCTCCTGGCCAGACTCTTGTAATTGTTGTCCTCTCCCCTTCTAATAAAGATCGGCCAATGGCCCTTCGACGATAGTTAGTCCTACCGCGAAGAGGTCTCTCTTGCTCTTCCAGTCATTAACAAAGACTTGGCAATCCGTTTCAATTTGCACATTGTTTCAACCCCGCTCCGCAGCAAACAACATTGTATCACGACATGCCAGTGTTTCTCCTACTAGAGGGGCAGTAGTTCCTGGATATTGTTTATATCTAGCAGCCAGAAACCTTCTTTCATGATTGCAAGCTACCATCGCCCTATCCAGTGGCGAATCTTGTAACAAAATCAAGGGCAGGCTCAAAGTTAATATGTGAAAAAAGTCACTAAAACCCAGCTCTTTTGTGCAAACATGGTTAAAATTTGCTAAAATACTACTAGGAACATGTACTATTAACTACTAAAATTTTCTTTTGCATCGCTGGAGGGCAGGCTCAAGCCTATTAAAGCCTGCCATGTGATAGCCTGGCTTATTAGGGATGATAGACTACTCATATCAATAAGGAATTCCTTCTTTTCCGGGAGCCCATTCGGACGAGAACTCCAAAGTTAAGCGTGCTCAGCTTGGAGTAGTGTCGGGATGGGTGACCGACCGAAGTTGCTCCGGAGTGCATTTGAGTGAGGACAAAGTGCGAAGAAAAGACTAGTATTGATCTGTGGGGCCGTCTAGATCCGCCAGAGTAATGCGACCACCGGCGGGTGTGTCCGGGCGTTACAAGTTGGTATCGAGCCGACCCTCGCGTTTACGGATGGTTGCGGACAGGTCGCGGTCATGTTGTTCATGGCGTTTGTGACCCGTCATGGCACGCGGCATGGCACATGTGCGGATGGATGCATGACGGTTGTGCCAAGAGGAGCGTTCTGTGGCCCGACGAGGACGTCGGTTCCTCCGAGTGGGGGTGTATGTGATAGCTTGGCTTATTAGGGATGATAGACTAATCATATCAATAAGGAATTCCTTCTTTTTCCGGAGCCCATTCGGACGAGAACTCCAAAGTTAAGCGTGCTCGGCTTGGAGTAGTGTCGAGGATGGGTGACCGACCGAAGATTGCTCCCGAGTGCGCCGAGTGAGGACAAAGTCGTGAGAAAAGACTAGTATTGATCTGTGGGGCCAGTCTAGATCCCGCCAGGAGTAACGACCACCGGCGGGTGTGTCCGGGGCGTTACATGCCAGTTGATTCACCACTGGCCACCTGACCCCCCTTGATCACATATGTAGTTGTGTCCATGTTCAGCCTAACAATCCCAACAGTTGGAGGTCTCTGAAGGAAATATGCCCTAGAGGCAATAATAAAGTTATTATTTATTTCCTTATTTCATGATAAATGTTTATTATTCATGCTAGAATTGTATTAACCGGAAACATGATACATGTGTGAATACATAGACAAACATATAGTCACTAGTATGCCTCTACTTGACTAGCTCATTAATCAAAGATGGTTATGTTTCCTAACCATAGACATGTGTTGTTATTTGATTAATGGGATCACATCATTAGGAGAATGATGTGATTGACATGACCCATTCCGTTAGCCTAGCACTTGATCGTTTAGTATATTGCTATTGCTTTCTTCATGACTTATACATGTTCACTGTAACTATGAGATTATGCAACTCCCGTTTACGGAGGAACACTTTGGTGCTACCAAGCGTCACTAGCGAATCGGGTGATTATAAAGGAGTACTACAGGTGTCTCCAAAGGTACATGTTGGGTTGGCGTATTTGAGATTAGGTTTTGTCACTCCGATTGTCGGAGAGGTATCTATGGGCCCTCTCGGTAATGCACATCACTATAAGCCTTGCAAGCAATGTAGCTAATGAGTTAGTTACGGAATGATGTATTACGTAGCGAGTAAAGAGACTTGCCGAGAACGAGATTGAACTAGGTATTGGATACCGACGATCAAATCTCGGGCAAGTAACATACCGATGACAAAGGGAACAACGTATATCGTTATGCGGTTTGACCGATAAAGATCTTCGTAGAATATGTAGGAACCAATATGGGCATCCAGGTTCCGCTATTGGTTATTGACCGAGAATAGTTCTAGGTCATGTCTACATAGTTCTCGAACCCGTAGGGCCCGCACGCTTAAGGTTTTGATGACAGTTATATTATGAGTTTATGAGTTTTGATGTACCGAAGGAGTTCGGAGTCCCGGATGAGATCGGGGACATGACGAGGAGTCTCGAAATGGTCGAGACATAAAGATTGATATATTGGAAGCCTATATTTGGATATCGGAATGGTTCCGGATGAAATCGGGATTTTTCCGGAACACCGGGGTTACGGAACCCTCCGGGGATATTGGGCCTTAGTGGGCCATGAGGGAGAAGAGGAGGGCGGCCAGGGCAGGCGCGCCCCTCCCCTAGTCCGAATAGGACAGGAGGAGAGGCGGCGCCCCTCCTCTTCCCTCCCCTTTCCTTCTCCAACAAGGCAAGAGGGGGAGTCCTACTCTGGTGGGAGTAGGACTCCTCAGCGCACCCTAGGAGGGCGGCCGCACCTCCCCCCTCCTTATATATCTGGGGCAGGGGGCACCCCATAACACACAAGTTGATCTCGTGATCGTTCCTTAGCCGCAGCGGTGCCCCCTCCACCATATTCCACCTCGGTCATATCGTCGCGGAGCTTAGGCGAAGCCCTGCGCCGTGAAGCATCATCATCGCCACCACGCCATCGTCTTGTGGAACTCATCCCGACACTTTGCTGGATCGAGTCCGGGATCATCAACGAGTTGAGCGTGTGCTGAACTCGGAGGTGCCGTGTGTTCGGTACTTGGATCGGTCGGATCGTGAAGGCGTCGACTACATCAACAGCGTTGTTATAGCGCTTCGCTTACGGTCTCACGAGGGTGCGTGGACATACACTCTCCCCTCTCGTTGCTATGCCATCACCATGATCTTGCGTGTGCGTAGGAAATTTTTGAAATTACTCGTTCCCCAACAAATGGCATCCGAGCCTGGTTTTATGCGTTGATGTCATATGCACGAGTAGAACACAAGTGAGTTGTGGGCGATATAAGTCATACCGCTTACCGGCATGTCATACTTTGGTTCAGCGGTATTGTGAGATGAAGCGGCCGGACCGACATTACGTGTACGCTTACGCGAGACTGGTTTCACCGCTTGAGCACTCGTTGCTTAAAGGTGACCGCGGTGTCTGTCTCTCTCACTTTAGTTGAACCGAGTGTGGCTACGCCCGGTCCTTGCGAAGGTTAAAACAGCACCAACTTGACAAACTATCGTTGTGGTTTTGATGCGAGGTAAGAACGGTTCTTGCTCAGCCCGTAGCAGCCACGTAAAATTTGTAACAACAAAGTAGAGGACGTCTAACTTGTTTTTGCAGGGCATGTTGTGATGTGATATGGTCAAGGCGTGATGCTATATTTTATTGTATGAGATGATCATGTTTTGTAACCGAGTTATCGGCAATGGCGAGGAGCCATATGGTTGTCGCTTTATTGTATGAAATGCAACGCCATGTAATTGCTTTACTTTATCACTAAGCGGTAGCGATAGTCGTAAAGCAATAGTTGGCGAGGACGACAACGATGCTACGATGGAGATCAAGGTGTCGCGCCGGTGGCGATGGTAATCACGGCGGTGCTTGGAGATGGAGATCACAAGCACAAGATGATGATGGCCATATCATATCACTTATATTGATTGCATGTGATGTTTATCCTTTATGCATCTTATCTTGCTTTGATTGACGGTAGCATTATAAGATGATCTCTCACTAAATATCAAGAAGTGTTCTCCCGAGTATGCACCGTTGCGAAAGTTCTTCGTCTTTGAGACACCACGTGATGATCGGGTGTGATAGGCTCTACGTTCAAATACAACGGGTGCAAAACAGTTGCACACGCGAATACTCAGGTCAAACTTGACGAGCCTAGCATATACAGATATGGCCTCGGAACACAGAGACCGAAAGGTCGAGCGTGAATCATATAGTAGATATGATCAACATAGTGATGTTCACCATTGAAACTACTCCATCTCACGTGATGATCGGACATGGTTTAGTTGATTTGGATCACGTGATCACTTAGATGACTAGAGAGATGTCTATCTAAGTGGGAGTTCTTAAGTAATATGATTAATTGAACTTTAATTTATCATGAACTTAGTCCTGGTAGTATTTTGCAAATTATGTTGTAGATCAATAGCTCGCGTTGATTGCTTCCCTATGTTTTTATATGTGTTCCTAGAGAAAATTGTATTGAAAATGTTAGTAGCAATGATGCGGATTGGATCTGTGATCGAGGTTTATCCTCATTGCTGCCTGAAGAATTATGTCCTTAATGCACGCTAGGTGACAGACCTATTGCAGGAGCAAATGCAGGCGTTATGAGCGTTTGACTAGCTCAATATGATGACTACTTGATAGTTTAGTGCACCATACTTAACGGCTTAGAATCGGGACTTCAAAGGCGTTTTGAGCGTCATGGACCATATGAGATGTTCCAGGAGTTCAAGTTAATATTTCAAGCAAATACCGAGTTGAGAGATATAAAGTCTCCAACAAGTTCTATAGCTAAAAGATGGAGGAGAATCGCTCAACTAGTGAGCATGTGCTCAGATTGTGCAGGTACTTCAATCGCTTGAATCAAGTGGGAGTTAATCTTCCGAGATAAGATAGTGATTGACAGAATTCTCTAGTCACCATCACCAAGTTAGTAGAACTTCGTGATGAACTATAATATGCAGGGGATGACAAAATTAATTCCCAAGCTCTTCGTGATGCTGAAATCGACGAAGGTAGAAATCAAGAAAAGAGCATCAAGTGTTGATGATTGACAAGACCAGTAGTTTCAAGAAAAGGGCAAAGGGAAAGAAAGGGAAAATTCAAGTAGAATGGCAAACAAGTTGTCACTCCCGCGAAGAAGCCCAAAGCTGGACCAAAGCCTGAAACTAAGTGCTTCTACTGCAAAGGAAATGGTCACTGGAAGCGGAACTACCCCAAGTATTTGGTGGATAAGAAAGGATGGCAAAGTAAACAAAGGTATATTTGATATACATGTTATTGATGTGTACTTTACTAGTGTTCATAGCAACCCCTCAGTATTTGGTACTAGTTCAGTTGCTAAGATTAGTAACTCGAAACGGGAGTTGCAGAATGAACAGAGACTAGTTAAGGGTGAAGTGACGATGAGAGTTGGAAGTAGTTCCAAGATTGATATGATCATCATCGCACACTCCCTATACTTTCGGGATTAGTGTGAAACCTAAATAAGTGTTATTTGGTGTTGAGCATGAATATGATTTGATCATGTTTATTGCAATACGGTTATTCATTTAAGTAAGAGAATAAATTGTTGTTCTGTTTACATGAATAAAACCTTATATGGTTACACACCAATGAAAATGGTTCATTGGATCTCGATCATAGTGATACACATATTCATAATATTGAAACCAAAAGATGCAAAGTTAATAATGATAGTGCAACTTATTTGTGGTACTTTGCCGTTTAGGTCATATTGGTGTAAAGCGCATGAAGAAACTCCATCTTGATGGACTTTTGGAATCACTTGATTATGAATCATTTGATGCTTGCGAACCGTGCATTTTGGGCAAGATGACTAAAACTCCGTTCTCGGAACAATGGAACAAGCTCTTGACTTATTGGAAATAATACATACCGATGTATGCGATCCAATGAGTGTTAAAGCTCACGGCAAGTATCGTTATTTTCGACCTTCACAAGATGATTTGAGCAGATATGAGTATATCTACTTAATGAAGCACAAGTCGAAACATTTGAAAAGTTCAAAGAATTTCAGAGTGAAGTGGAGAATCATCGTAACAAGAAAATAAAGTTTCTACGATCTGATCGTGGAGGAGAATATTTGAGTTACGAGTTTGGCCTTCATATAAAACAATGTGGAATAGTTTCACAGCTCACGCCACATGGAACACCATAACGTAATGGTGTGTCCGAACGTCATAACCGCACTTTATTTGATATGGTGCGATCTATGATGTCTCTTATCGGTTTACCACTATCATTTTGGGGTTATACATTAGAGACAGCTGCATTCACGTTTAATAGGGCACCATCTAAATCCGTTGAGACGACACTGTATGAACTATGGTTTAACAGTAAACCTAAGCTGTCATTTCTTAAAGTTTGGAATTGTGATGCTTATGTGAAAAAGTTTTCACCTGATAAGCTCGAACCCAAATCGGAGAAGTGCATCTTCATAGAATACCCAAAGGTAACTATTGGGTACACCTTCTATCACAGATCCGAAGGCAAGTTATTCGTTGCTAAGATGGATCCTTTCTAGAGAAGAAGTTTCTCTCGAAAGAAGTGAGTGGGAGGAAAGTAGAACTTGATGAGGTAATTGTACCTTCTCCCTTATTGGAAAGTAGTTCATCACAGAAATCAGTTCCAGTGATTCCTACACCAATTAGTGAGGAAGTTAATGATGATGATCATCAAACTTCAGATCAAGTTGCTACCAAACCTCGTAGGTCTTCAAAAATAAGATCCGCACCAATGTGGTACGGTAATCCTATTCTATAAGTCATGTTACTAGACCATGATGAACCTACGAACTATGAGGAAGCGATGATGAGCCCAGATTCATGAAATGGCTTGAGGCCATGAAATCGAGATGGGATCCATGTATGAGAACAAAGTTTGGACTTTGATGGAGTTGCCCGATGATCGGCAAGCCATATTATATAAATGGATCTTCAAGAGGAAGACAGATGCTGATAGTAGTATTACTATCTACAAAGCTCGACTTGTCGCAAAAGGTTTTCGACAAGTTCAAGGTGTTGACTACAATGAGATTTTCTCAACTGTAGCGATGCTTAAGTCTGTCCGAATCATGTTAGCAATTGCAACATTTTATGAAATCTGGCAAATGGATGTCAAAACTACATTCTTTAATGGATTTATTAAAGAAGAGTTGTATATGATGCAACCAGAAGGTTTTGTCAATCCTAAAGGAGCTAACAAAATGTGCAAACTTCAGCGGTCCATCTATGGACTGGTGCAAGCATCTCAGAGTTGGAATACACGCTTTGATAAGTTGATCAAAGCATATAGTTTTATACAGACTTGCGGTGAAGCCTGTATTTACAATAAAGTGAGTGGGAGCACTACCGCCTTTCTGATAAATATATGTGAGTAACATATTGTTGATCAGAAATGATGTAGAATTTTTCTGGAAAGCATAAAGGAGTATTTAAAAGAAAGACCTCAGTAAAGCTACTTACATATTGAGCATCAAGATCTATTGAGATAGATCAAGACGCTTGATAAGTTTTTCAATAAGTACATACCTTGTCAAGATTTTGAAGTAGTTCAAAATGGAACAGTCAAAGAAAAGTTCTTGCCTGTGTTGCAAACGTGTGAAATTGAGTAAGACTCAAATCCCGACCACGGCAGAAAATAGAAAAGAGAATGAAAGTCATTCCCTATGCCTCACCATAGGTTCTATAAAGTATGCTATGCTATGTACCGGACCTATTGTATACCTTGCTCTGAATTTGGCAAGGGAGTACAATAGTGATCTAGGAGTAGATCACTGGACATTGGTCAAGAACATCCTTAGTGAGGACTAAGGAAATATTTCTCGATTATGGAGGTGATAAAAGAGCCCGTCGTAAAGAGTTACACCGATGCAAGCTTTTTACACCGATCCAGATGACTCTAAGTCTCAATCTGGATACATATTGAAAGTGGGAGCAATTAGCTAGAGTAGCTCCGTGCAGAGCATTGTAAACATAGAATATTTGCAAAATACATACGGCTCTGAATGTGACAGACCCGTTGACTAAGCTTCTCTCACGAGCAAAACATGATCATACCTTAGTACTCTATGGGTGTTAATCACATAGCGATGTGAACTAGATTATTGACTCTAGTTAAACCCTTTGGGTGTTGGTCACATGACGATGTGAACTATGGGTGTTAATCACATACAGATGTGAATATTAGTGTTGAATCACATGATGATGTGAACTAGATTATTGACTCTAGTGCAAGTGGGAGATCAAGGAAATATGCCCTAGAGGCAATAATAAAGTTATTATTTATTTCCTTATTTCATGATAAGTGTTTATTATTCATGCTAGAATTGTATTAACCGGAAACATGATACATGTGTGAATACATAGACAAACATATAGTCACTAGTATGCCTCTACTTGACTAGCTCATTAATCAAAGATGGTTATGTTTCCTAACCATAGACATGTGTTGTTATTTGATTAATGGGATCACATCATTAGGAGAATGATGTGATTGACATGACCCATTCCGTTAGCCTAGCACTTGATCGCTTAGTATATTGCTATTGCTTTCTTCATGACTTATACATGTTCCTGTAACTATGAGATTATGCAACTCCGTTTACGGAGGAACACTTTGGTGCTACCAAACGTCACAACGAATCGGGTGATTATAAAGGAGTACTACAGGTGTCTCCAAAGGTACATGTTGGGTTGGCGTATTTCGAGATTAGGTTTTGTCACTCCGATTGTCGGAGAGGTATCTCTGGGCCCTCTCGGTAATGCACATCACTATAAGCCTTGCAAGCAATGTAGCTAATGAGTTAGTTACGGAATGATGTATTACGTAACGAGTAAAGAGACTTGCCAGTAATGAGATTGAACTAGGTATTGGATACCGACGATCAAATCTCGGGCAAGTAACATACCGATGACAAAGGGAACAACGTATGTCGTTATGCGGTTTGACCGATAAAGATCTTCGTAGAATATGTAGGAACCAATATGGGCATCCAGGTTCCGCTATTGGTTATTGACCGAGAATAGTTCTAGGTCATGTCTACATAGTTCTCGAACCCGTAGGGTCCGCACGCTAAGGTTTTGATGACGGTTATATTATGAGTTTATGAGTTTTGATGTACCGAAGGAGTTCGAGTCCGGATGAGATCGGGGACATGACGAGGAGTCTCGAAATGGCGAGACATAAAGATTGATATATTGGAAGCCTATATTTGGATATCGGAATGGTTCCGGATGAAATCGAATTTTTGAACACCGGGGTTACGGAACCTCCCGGGGATATTGGGCCTTAGTGGGCCATGAGGGAGAAGAGGAGGGCGGCCGGGGCAGGCCGCGCCCCCCCCTAGTCTGAATAGGACAAGGAGAGGGGCGGCGCCCCTTCCTCTTTCCCTCCCCTTTCCTTCTCCAACAAGGCAAGAGGGGGAGTCCTACTCTGGTGGGAGTAGGACTCCTCCAGCGCACCCTAGGAGGGCCGGCCGCACCTCCCTCCCTCCTTTATATATCACGAGGCGGGGGCACCCCATAACACACAAGTTGATCTATGTGATCGTTCCTTAGCCGCAGCGGTGCCCCTCCACCATATTCCACCTCGGTCATATCGTCATGAGCTTAGGCGAAGCCTGCGCCGGTGAAGCATCATCGTCGTCACCACGCCGTCGTCTTGAGGAACTCATCCCCGACACTTTCTTTGGATCGAGTCCGGGATCGCCATCGAGCTGAACGTGTGCTGAACTCGGAGGTGCCGTGTGTTCGGTACTTGGATCGGTCGGATCGTGAAGACGCACGACTACATCAACAGCGTTGTTATAACGCTTCCGCCACGGTCTCACGAGGGTACGTGGACATACACTCTCCCCTCTCGTTGCTATGCCATCACCATGATCTTGCGTGTGCGTAGGAAATTTTTTGAAATTACTACGTTCCCCAACAGTCTCCACACAGCCCGCTACGGTAAATGACCATTCTCCTTTGCTGGAATATCAAGAGATCTGATCATCTCCTTAACGAGCTCCATTGAGCGAATGGGTTGGTACCGCACCTCTCCGTGCACATATTTATTTTTGCTATTCCATACCACCCACATCACCGAAAACCATAATTATTGTACTCTCTTTAGACAGATACTAATGATCCAAAATATCTCTAGTCCACGTTCCTGAAATCAGATTAGGTTATCTAATCCCAAAAAACCTCTCTGTCTCGTCCCAATATATCTTGGCATGTACGTAGTGCACCAATGCATGCAGCAGCGTCTCATCCTCATGCCTGCATAACAGGCAAGTAGCATCTTCATTCATGTGTCTTTGGTGTAATTTTGAATTTGCAAGTAGGAAACCTTTTGACAACCGCCATGAGAATACTCGTATCTTGGGTTGCACCCTGAGCTTCCACAAAGATCTCCAAACTCCCCTCTCCACCCGAAGAACTCCCAGGAACACCATGAGAACTGCATTGTCGCTCCTTCAGCTTTCTGTACGCTAAACAAACAGTTAGAGGTGGCACAAACGGCTACCCTAAAAAAATTTGGGATTTTAAAAAAATCCAAAAATTAAAAATTAGAATTTTGAATAAAATGTTTGTGGATTCAGTAAATGTTAGTAATTTTTAAAAAATGATCGCATATACAAAAAATATTCATAATTTTGAAAGCAAATGTTCCAGAAATCAAAAATTCTCATGATTTTTAAAAAAGTTCGTCTATTAAAATGTTAATGAAATTGAACAAAATTTCGCCAATTCAAAAATATTCATGAATTGAAAATATCCAAAAATTCAAAACCATTCGTGACTTACAAAATAGTTTGTTGATTCATAAAATGTTTGCTGATTCAAAAATGATCATTCATTTTAAAAATGTTTGCTAAATAAAAAATGTTTGTGAATTTAAAAATTGTTCCACCAAACAATTTACTAAAACATGTTCGTCAATTTTAGAAATGTTCGCCTATTTAAGAAAAATATTTTTAAAAGCTCACAGTTTTAAAAAATATTGGAAAATAGTATAAAATGTTCATGATTTAAGAAAATGTATGAAAATAAAATGTTCATGAATTTAAAAAATGTTCATGATTTTTAAAAATGTTCATGATTTCAGGTTTGTTTATGAGTTTAAAAAAATGTTCATGATTTTACAAAAAGTATTCACAATTTCACGAAAATGAGAGTGATAGTGTGTCTAAGTGATGCAGCAAAATGTCGTCATGCCTATTGAAGATTTGTTTTCTCCCGTTGCAACATACGGGCCGTTTTGCTAGTAAGTTCTATGTAATAAAACCCTAAAAACCGCTCATACACAAATAAAACTCAACGATGCCAGTTATAAGTTTTTTTTTTGAGGAATCTGCCACTTATAAGAGATGAAAAACATTTCACACAAGAGAATCCCTGTCTGGGCCAGCCCAGGCAGTAGGAATCTTCTTCTATACTTACGCCTAACTCACCTGTTTGGGCCGCCCATATCCGGACGCCTGTTTTTTAAATTTCGTTTTTTCTACTTTAAAAACTTTGGAACTTCAGAAAAGTTTCGAAAAATAAGAAAAATGAGAATTTGAAAATAAAATGTTCAATAATTCATAAATGTTTGTGGATTCAGAAAATATTCGTGATTTTTCAAAAGATGTTCGCATATTCAAAAAATATTTTGATTTCTGAAAACAAATGTTAGGGAAATCAAAAATGTTCAAGATTTTCTAAAAAAGTTCAGGTATAAAAAAGTATAATGAAATTAAATAAAATTTTGCCAATTCAAAAAAAGTTCATGAATTGAATAATATCCTAAAAATTTTGTTCGTGTCTTACAAAATAGTTTATTGATTCATAAAGTGTGCGCTGATTCAAAAAATGATCATGCATTTCGTAAAATGTTCGTTAAATCGAAAACATGTTCGTGAATTTGAAAATTTGTTCCATCATTTTTTAAATGATCGTTGGTTCTTGAAATGGTCGTCTATTAAATAAAAATGTTTTAGAAAATGTTCATAATTTTAAAAAATGTTTGCAAATAGTATATAATGTTCATGAATTCAATTTTTTCCATGATTATGGAAAATGTTTGAAAACATGTAAAAACGTTCACGATTTCATATATGTTCACAAGTATAAAATGTTCATGATTTTCAAAAATTGTTCACGATTTCTTGGTGATGCAGCAAAATATGGTCATGACCATTGCAGATTATGATTTTTTTTGTCACGTTTCAATGCACGAGCTGTTTTCCTTGTAAGTTCTACATAAAAACCCTAAAAACCGCTAAAAAAAGAAAACCCTGAAAAAATGTAAAAAAGGAAGAAGAGGAAGTGGGAAGGCCACGATGGCGCTGCCGCGCGGCTGCCAATAATTCGTGCCATCAATGACCTGGCAAGTGTGTTTAATAGCCTCTCGATCTACTGGTCCCATTCCTCATAGATATGATGTGCATAATCATATTTCTTCTTGCCGTCTCACCTTCGACCTCCCTTCGTCCTACAGCTCGCATGTTGTCCTTCTATCCTGTAATGTCGTCGCTGTTGTAGCCAACTTACTTAGTTTTGCTTGTTTCAGGGGCTCATTGGGTTGGGATTTCTATGTCGAAACTGCTCACAGGGTGTGCACCATGGTCCATGGGCAACAATGGTTTCTGGATTTTGACGGTGGGGATTTGTTCCGGTGGACCGGAATCTGAGTGCCAGTTTACAGCTTTCTGAAAACGATACTACACTCTCCCCTCGCGTCGCCCCTACTAGGGCGACTCGAGGGGTCCAAACCCTAGCTCCGCCGCCTCCCCTTTCCTCCCTTCTCCTCGCTGCCACGAGGCCGCCAGTAGCCCGGGCGCCGCCGAGGAAGGTGGCGGCGAACCTGGCTGCCTGCGTCGGCGGTGCGAGGCACGTTCTCGGCGGCGACCACAGTGGAGAGGCGCCACCGCCCACGGCGGCGGTGGCGGGCATGGGCCGGCGATCCTGGCTGTGTGGACGGCGGGTGAATCGAAGGACGAGAGCCTTGGTACAGCAACAGCTGTGGCTGTCAATGGTGCCAGATCTGGCCGCCCCTGCCTCCCCTGTTAGGAAAGCTCCGCCTTGGCCGGATCCGGCCTACTTTTTTGCGGGCCACTGGATGTCGCGTCGTTGGGGTAATGGAGGCGAGGATTCGAAGACCGGTAGAAATTCCAGGTCGGCCTCGCCTGTCTTGGCGGCGGCGACGCTCGAGGGCGCCACTCCCCTCCTTGGAGGCGCCGTTCAGGTGGGCATTGGGCTTCTCGGCGATGTGGTGGGTGTGCAGCGGCGGCGGTAGTTGGTCTTCTAAGTCCGCGGCGAGATCCTCAGTGGCTCCTTGCTCAAAAGCTCTCTTGGCGGAGGAGGTGTGCCTTGCCTTCCAGAGCGAGACGGGAACGGGTTAACCTCCGGTGGCTCATCTCAGCGTGCCGTGAGAGCTTAAGATCCATTTTCAGTCAAGGCCTTAGGTTCTCGATGCCTTCCTGGGACACTTTGCTACTGCTCTTCTTCGTTTGTTCAGGCATCTGTTTCTCATTCGTGTCCAGTCCGTGGGTTTTGGTGGTGCTCTGCTCTAGGTGAGCATTCTGTGGCTAGTCGGGTGAGCTCGGTTCCTTTCCAGATGCAGCCTGTCGGTGTCCTTCCTCCTAGGTTCTAGGGTGAACTGCTACACTGTCAACGGTTCGGCGCCTTCGAGCCAGGCGAGGAGGTAGGGGCCTTCTTTGACAGTGAAGCTGGGAGGACATGGCATGTCGGGGCCACTGGTGATTTGGCGACGGCGTGCCCTTCCTCGCCGTCGGAAGTGCTGCTCTTGTGCTGACATTCTCCTACTCCCCTGGTGACCTGTCCGCGATTGAGGACCTCCACTTCTCCGAGCTGCGTGTCTACATGTTTGATCATATTTAGCTTGGTGTGTGTGAGGCTTGTGAGCTGCTTTCCAGTGCCTTTGTATCTTGTCGTTTTTATGTTTTTCTTGTATTAGTTTCGAGTTTACAATCCTGACCGGTTGATGGCTTTGTTAATTCAAAGCCGGGCTCTTCTTGAGCCTTCGCTCCAAAAAAAAATATTGTTTTGGTGCGGCTGCCCGGACACCATCGCGCCCCCGCGCCGTTGAGCAGCTGAATCCGAAGAGGCTCTTAGAGTATAAGTCTATTCGTATTGTAATCTATCTCTATTAGTCTAGTCTTGGAGCCCAAGCTTTGTAATCTATATAAATAGCGCTTGAGGCCCCGATCAATACAACAATTACTTCTCCAATATCTCAATCTATCATGGTATCCGACGCCTAGGTTTTCCAGACTGGTATGGCTCCGCCACTGCGCCGCCGCCCGGCCGATTCAGCCCCTCTTCTCCATGGCCGAGTTCCGCGCCGCCGGTGCCCCACCCCTACCTCCTCCTCTACAACTACTCAAACACCTCCCCCTCCAAACCCTATGTTCTCCCTAGCCGACACCATTGCCGACGTCTCTCCCTTCATACCAATCTCATTAGACCTCGGCATCCACAACTACTACCATTGGCGCCACCTCTTCATCATTCATCTCGGGCGATGCGGCCTACGCCACCACATTGATCCCTCCTACCCGCCACAGCCCGCTGATCCTCGCTGGGTGAAAGATGATCTCGCCATCATCCAGTGGATTTACACACGCATCTCCACGGAGCTTTTCAATCTGGTATCCGACGATGACGCCACCGACGCCGATCTCTGGGCTTCCCTTCAACAGTTGTTTCAGGACAACTCCGGCCTTGCGAATCAACGCGCTCAACACCGAAGCTACGCGACAACCATGCAGGAGATGTCCGGTCTCCATCTTCGCCGGCGAATCAAGGCTATTGGCGATGAACTCCGTGAACTTGGTGATCACGTCGAGGATCGCACTCTCATCAACGCCCTCCTCCAAGGTCTCGGCGATCAATTCGAGAAGCAGCAGTCCTTCATCCCCATGCTCAAGCCATACCCCAGCTTCAAGGAAGTCCGCTCGATCCTCCAAAGAAGAAGAGAAGAACCAGGCTCGCAAGGCGCAACAGGCGCCGCGGTGTTTCATTTGTCGCGCCCTCTTCTGCAGCTCCCACGCTGGCTGCCGCGGCAACCGACCGCCCTCCAACTCCTCTTTGTGGCTGCCGCGGCCTCAATACCACCACCAGGCTGGCGCCGAGTCCCAACTACAAGGGCAAGAATCCCGTCTACCGGCCTCCTGCATCTCGTCTGCCGGACCTGCACCAGCCTCGTCATCCACCGCCGCGCCACCAGCTCCGTCGCCATGGCCTCCTCAAGATGATCCTTGGGTGGCCTCGTCCGTGCTTGGTCGATGCCATGGTCGCCCCTCGCCGATGGTGCTCCTCCTGCGACACGGCACGTGGAGCCCGGTCTTCATCCAGCCACAGGCTCTCCGGGACTCCTTGGACCCAGCCGCGCGCGACGTCTACACCGCCACTCCTACTCCGCCTACCAAAGACGCCAGACCACCGTCGCCCTACAACACCATGCCGGCCTTCTACGGCAACATGCAGGCCCCAATCGCATACTACCCATCCGCTATCCCCACGCCAACATGCAAGTTCCTGGCCCTCTGCTCCTCCCCAATAGCCAGCTTGGGACCAAGCCGCCTTCATCAACGCCATGAACAATTTTGTCCTCAACGACGCAGTGCGGATTGGATTTTCGATTCTGGTGCATCAATGCATATGTCTTCAAATATGAATTTATTGTCACTTGTTTTCCTTCGCTTTTCCACTATCACCATTGGCGATGGCTCCACCATCCTGTTTCATGCTTTGGTCACTCTTACATCCCTTCCTCTCATGCCAATTTTCTTCTACGCAATATTCTTGTGGTTCCTTCCATCATAAAAATCTTATCTCTGTTAGACAATTTTGCATTGACAACAAAGTTATCTTGGCCTTTGACCCTTTTGGTTTGTCTGTAAAGGATCTGACAACGGGGGCGGTCCTCGCTCGGTACAATAGCATGGGCGATATTTATCCTCTTCATGGCGCGCCCACATCCACCTCTCGTGCCATGCTCGCCTCTGTTGATCTATGACATCGTCGTCTCGGTCACCCAGCAAAAACACTTTGGCGTCTTTACTCCAAGAATTTTGTATCCCTAGTTCTAGCAGTCCTCATAATCCTCTCTCTCGTAATGCATGTCAATGTGGCAAACATGTTAGATTACCTTTTGGAACCTCTACTACCATTAGTACTTTTCTTTTGAGTTACTTCACTGTGATTTATGGACCTCTCCAGGTCCCTAGTGTTTCGGTTATAAATATTATCTTGTGATCTTGGATGATTATTCTCACTATACTTGGACCTTTCCTCTTCGCGCTAAATCTGAAGTACCTGCAATCTTTCTCAACTTTCGACAATATGTAATCACACACTTTGGCTTGCCAATTCGATTTATTCAATGTGATAACGGTCGTGAATTTGATAACACCCAAAACCGCACCTTCTTTCTCTCTCAAGGCATCCTTCTTCGTTTTCCATGCCCTTATACATCTTCTCAAAATGGTAAAGCTGAACGCTGTCTTCGCTCTATTAATGATGTTCTTCGCACATTGCTTTTACAAGCTTCTCTTCCTTCCCGTTTTTGGGTTGAAGCCCTTCGCACCGCCACACTACTTCTTACTATTCGACCAACTAAAACTTGCCCTCTTTATTCGCCTTTCCAATCTCTTTTTCTCTCCCACCCTGACTATTCTTTTCTGCATGTTTTTGGCTGTCTATGCTTTTCCCAACATCGCCTCTACCGCCTCCAACAAACTAGAACCACGCTCACTACCTTGCATTCACCTTGGTCTTTCTGATGATCACAAAGGATATCGTTGTTTGATCCATCTTCCGGTCAGATCATTCTCTCTCGTCATGTCACATTCTATGAAAATACTTTTCCTTTTTCTGTCACTACAACCACAAAACCAATTCCACCACAATCCGCCACCACCAAAACCCCTTCCCTAGTTCGTCCTTTGGTCATCTCTGCTGCCATGGAATCTTGTTCCGTCTCTCCGCCGGAATCACCCACCGTCACCACCCTCCTGCCCGTCCCCCACCTCTCCCATAGAATCGCATCCTCTACCCCAGCCGTCTTTTCCTCACCACATCCTACCACGGCAACCACCTCGACACCCACACCTCGATTCTTCTTCCTCACCGTCTTCTTCAACCGAAAACCCACTGCCACCCAATGCCGTTCTTATACCACCGCTCACCAATGATCATGTCATGTGCACCCGTGGAAAACGAGGATTTCTTCTCCCCACCAAACGTCTCAATCTTACCGCCACCCCAACCATCTCTCCTATTCCAACCAGTTATAAGCGAGCTCTTCTTGACCCTCTTTGGCTTTCCGCTATGCGTGATGAATTTGAAGCTCTTCAGCAAAATAATACATGGACTCTTGTTCCCAAACCTTCCGTGTTAACATTGTTTACGGCAAATGGGTTTTTCGTCATAAATTTCATTCCGATGGCACTCTCGCTTTCGTTACAAAGCTCGTTGGGTGTGTCGTGGTTTCTCCCAAAGAGCATGGTATTGACTTTGATGAGACTTTTTCTCCTGTTGTTAAACCAAGCACTATTGTGTTGTTCTTAGTCTTGTTGTTTCCTCTTCTTGGCCTATTCATCAACTTGATGTTAAAAATGCTTTTCTTCATGGCACTCTCAATGAAACTGTTTATTGTCAGCAACCCTCTGGTTTTGAGAATCCCTCCTCTCCAAATTTTGTTTGTCTCCTCCACAAATCTCTTTATGGCCTTAAACAAGCTCCTGGTGCATGGTTTCAATGCTTTGCTACTTTTATTCAAACCATAGGCTTTATTCCCTCCAAATCCGATTCTTCTTTCTTTGTTTATCAGTCTCCTACTCACACTGCCTACCTCCTGCTTTATGTTGATGATATCATTCTCACGACTAGTTCTGATTCTTTGCTTCAACATACCATCTCTTCTCTCAATCGGGAGTTTTCCATGACAGATCTTGGTCCTCTTCATCATTTTCTAGGTATTCATGTTTCTCGCACAACATCTTCCCTCTTTCTTTCTCAACGATCATACATTTTGGACTTGCTTTCTCGTTCTGGTATGTCTGATTGTCAACCCTATCGTACTCCAGCCGACGTTGGTGCTAAACTGTCGGCTGATGGTGATCCTCTTTCTGATCCTACTTTATATCGTAGCATCATTGGCGCTCTTCAATATGCCACTCTTACTCGTCCTGAAATCTCCTATTCTGTTCAGCAAGCCTGTCTCTTTATGCATGATCCTCGTGCTCCTCATCTCGCTCATGTCAGACGCATTCTCCGCTATTTAAAAGGCACTCTTGATCACGGTCTCCTTATTAATTCTTCTTCACCTACAAGCTTGACAGTTTATTCTGATGCAGACTGGGCAGGTTGTCCAGATACTCGACGATCTACATCCGGATTTTTCGTTTATTTGGGTGATAATCTTGTTTCTTGGTGTTCTAAAAGGCAGGTAACAGTTTCCAGGTCTTCTGCTGAGGCTGAGTATAGGGCGGTTGCTCACGCTGTGGCCGAGGCGGTGTGGCTACGGCAGCTTCTTGTTAAACTTCATCGTCCGCTCCCACGTGCTACCATTGTTTACTGTGATAACATCTCTGCAGTCTACATGGCTTCCAATCTAGTTCAACATCGTCGCACAAAGCACATTGAGATTAACATTCACTTTGTTCGTGAAAAGGTGGCTCTTGGTGAGGTTCGCGTTCTTCATGTTCCTACAAGTGCCCAATTTGCTGACATTTTTACCAAAGGACTCCCGACTGCATCGTTCACCGACATACGCTCCAGTCTCAACATTGTTTCACCTGACGTTGAGACTGCAGGGGGATCTTAGAGTATAAGTCTATTCGTGTTGTAATCTATCTCTATTAGTCTAGTCTTGGAGCCCAAGCTTTGTAATCTATATAAATAGCCCTTGAGGCCCCGATCAATACAACAATTACTTCTCCAATATCTCAATCTATCAGAGGCCACGGGGATAGAGCAGAGTCCTGTGCAGTTTGGAGCACGGCGATGCCTCAAAGCTTCTCAGAGTCTCACGTCTGGTACTTGTACTTCCACATTTGCCTAAAATCGCCGCGTCTGTTGATTTATTAGTAGTAGAGCACTTGAAAAAGGTCTTCACATGCTGTTTTTAATGGTCTGATTTCTTAACTGGGATCTGGGTAGAGGCCCTTTTGCTCTGAAAAAATGAGCACTCTGGAGATAATGAACTAGTGATGCGTTGATGCCAAAGGGCCTGAAGAGATCGTGTGAAGAACACCTGCTGAGATTCTTCTGAAGGGTATTTACCTCTCCCTTTCAATGCCTTACCAAGCCTTGCTCAGGTGATCCCTCATCACTGTTTGAGTTTTTTATTTGCTTGACAAAATTTAATGTACTCCCTCTGTTCATTTTATAAGACGTTTTGGGCAGCTGACATTGAATTGTTTTGGGCATTGTCTGAATTGTCTAAACGTGTTATAAAAGTGAACAGAGGAAGTAGTATTTTTTTGAAACAAATTAAGGTAAGAATGTTTCTCTTCCACTGCTCGGACAGTTTGGTGTGTATTTTTAGTGACAGATATCAAATCTGGTATCAATGAATTGAAGACTCTACTCAAAAGTTTTGAGAGAAGAATTTGAAGACAACATCAAACAAAGTTAAAAAAAAACTTTCCAACTGAATGGGAAAATAAATTCCTCACCTTACAAACTCTCGAGTGCGAGTAAATATGTGGAGAGAAGGTTTTAGTTTGTACTGAAAAAGTTGTAGACCATTCTTTTTGAGATTTCTACACTGACTTGAATTATTTTCATGGGATAACTTTATTTGTTCTCTCCCCTTGACTTTATCAATACTTTATTCATGTCTTGTGATTTCTGTACTCATGCTGACATAGTTACAACTCTGGAAGCTTATTTTGAGGAGCTTTTTTTATGGTCCCCTATACTGCTATAGATGGAAGTGAGTAGTATACAATCATCCACCGTTGATTTCGTGAGGGTAGTCTCGCAATGCTAGCCCATTAGGAATTGATCTTTCGCCCCGGTTGTGTTGTCGCCCTGTTCCCCGCCGCCCACTCGACGACTAGCCGGCTTCGCCATTGTTGAACTCGACGTCCCGGCTCGCCCTCACCATTGCCCCTCACCCGCGTGCTTGTCACGGCCCATCAAAAAAGTACATATCGCAGCCTTTCCCACCTCCTCTGCCTTTGGGACATAGCTTCGGTGTTGTAAAGGCACCTGCCTTTGGATCTATGACATATGGGCCTCACCAAGCACACAAAAGACAGGTGCCTTAAGGCACTGAAGCACAATCCCTGTCTTTGGTAGTGGTACCATGGTAGTTAATCACGCATCTTCTGGTTGATGAAGATGTTGTATTTTTGGTTGATTGATGGAGTCCGTTGATTGATGGCTTCTGAAATACTATGTCTAATTTCCCGAGCTAGCCGGCGCCCGAAGGTCGCGAGGCGGCCCCGCTGAAGAAGAGCAGCTCGTTGGAATCAGACGATTGAGCCATACCGTCGAGCGCGGTCCACGAGCATGGCCGAGGAAGGGACGCGGACGAAGACGAGATGCGGCGGCGGACGCCAGCAGAGAGGAAGGGGAGGAGAGGAGGCCTCGTCGAAGAAGATGATGCGGGTGCACGGGGCGGTCAGCGGCGTATCAACATCAGTCCATGAGTGTGGTCGACAATATGGAGGCGATGAGGCGGCCGCTGAAATCCTAGCCGACAAGCGGGTGCTTACGGTCGAGCGGGATAAGTGAAGAGAATGGGTTGGTTCAGTTGTGAGGGCATGTACAATGGTTGATAAAACGGTCTTATCTTAAGTCTTGCATGTAATTTAGAGATGACAAACAAAATTGTCTATAATGGGTCATCTCTTAGCCTTATCTTCAATAACTAGCTATTCCTAAAAACATGGTGAGACATATTATGCTAAGAGATCATCTCTAAGAGAAGACAAGCCTTTTCTTATAAGTTCTCTCTCCTTCAACTCATCATTTATCCTACGTGACACTCCTAAGATAGCATCATTGTACATGCCCTGAGGCGGGCTGAATTTTCTCTCTTCCCAAATCACCCTCACAGTAAGTATACTGCTGCATACCGCTGGCGATGGTACTGGCCCAGTTGAGCAGTATGGATGGATCGTCACCCTTAGATTTCGAGAATAGACAGCCCATATAAATCACATGGTACAGTAAAAAAGCTCTTGAGGAGTATAAAGGATAGTTGTGATTTCTTTGATGTGGAACAAGACATCACCGAATCAAGCAACAAATATCAGAGAGCGGCATTGGGAATAATATTCTCTTCATGTTATTGACCCATACGAAATAGAAAATGCTTCTATTTACTACTCCCTCTCTAAACTAATATAAGAGCATTTAGAATACTAAAATAGTGATCTAAACGCTCTTATATTAGTTTACAGAGGGAGTACTAACTAAATAAACGTTCACGTCAACTATGGCAACATCCATGTACTTTTCTAGTCTTCCTATCTTCCTTGACAGCTCCATTGGTGCTTGAAGAATTTTGTTTGAGATAGTGGCCAAGAAAACATGTTCCAAATTATTTCAACTGTGTACAACTAATGTAAGGTACCACTGCTTACTGAAGTCACAAATGATAAAACAAAATTGAGATTTAATAAACATTTCTTTACTTCTATATTATATTTTTGTATGTCTTATAAATCCTCTCATTTTTTTGCGGCTTTATAAATCCTCTCATACATAGTCACACATACCAACGGCAACGTGCATTTTCATGATCTAGTATTCTCTTATTATTCCTTCCATCCCCAAATACATGTCATATAAACTGAGTCAAAAAGTCAATGCTTTCAAAGTTTGACCAAGCGTATATATACAAAAATACAAAGATAAACAATACCAAATCAATATCAATATATATATCACTAGATATATATTCATAATGTATTTATTCAATATTATAATTGTTAACCATTTCATCTATATTTGGTCAAACATATAAAGTATTGACTTTATTACTCAGTTTATGCGCCATGCATTTGGGAACGGAGGTAGTAACTACTTTGGCTGGTCTTGTAGGAGAACAACCATGTAGGACCTGGTGGTATATGGCAAGAACTTTGATTGTGGGATGTTCTAGTGCATTAGCGGAGGTACATGCAGCTTAGGGGTGGGTTGGGGGGAGCATCGCCCCCTGCCCCTCCTAGTCGTAGTATGATGATTATAAAAAACTTTTTTTGTAGAGGCTTAGATCAAGGGAAAATGAACATAAATGTTATCGATTCCCATTTAACAAATATTATTTTTGACTTCCTTGCATTTTGTTTGATGTATTTTAGGTACTGTGAGCTTTCATATCCTCTCGTAGGCAAATGTCAACTCATGTTTCGTTCTCCTAACCTTTCAACTCTTTCTTATCCTTTCAACTCTTTCTTATCCAGTTTAGTAATAACCCTTCCTTTTTCATCTTTCAAAACATAGAAGATGGAAAGACCTACAATCTAGTGATGTATGTTAAATCAGCAGAATGTGCTGAATTGTCAGTTTCACTAGCAAGCTCAGATGGGTTGCAGAAGCTGGCTTCACTTATTGTAGTGTTAGTATCATTTTTCTCAATATTTGGTAATGACATGGACGACAACATTTCCATTGGCTTAAAGGCTTCTGTTTTTTTAGAGTTGTTGGCACTTCCAACTGGACAGTGGAGCGAAAATTGACCGCTAAAGAAACAAACAAAATCTCAAGACTTCAGATAACATCTAACAAGAACGAAGTTGTACGGTTTGATCAAGTATCACTATTGCCTTCAAACACATCCAGAGGATAAAATTATACATTAATATTCTCCATACTGATAATGACAAGAACTAAAAGCAGGTCGAGATCCAAGGCTTTAGAATACTGAACTATACATCAATTGAAGAGCAAAACTATGAACACAAGCATTGTTGCTGGAAGCATGATGGGTTTCATGGATCTAGATGTAAGTCATAATAATATTGACAAGCCAGACAAAATGATTTTTTCATGATATACGTGATCAGAATTGTTAAGTAGATTAAGATCTCAGCTTGAGAATCTAATATATGATGATGCATATACACGGATATATACGGACACAGTTAGCTCTAACCAACTAACTAACCTGACTTGATTGTTCAACTTTCTCCTACAAACTCAGCATGTGCAAAGGTTGGGGGGGGGGGGCATTGCCCCCTGCCTCCCCCTAGCCATAGTATAATCATTGAAAAAAACATTTTTGTAGAGGTTAGATCAAGGGAAGATGAACGTAAGCATTATCAATTCCCGTTTAACAATTATTATTATTGACTTGCATTTTGCTTGATGTATTTTAGGTAGTATGAGCTTTCATATCGCCTCGCATGCAAATATCAATTGCATGTTTCCTTCTCCTAACCTTTCAACTCTTTATTATCCAGTTTCCTAATGACTCTTCCCTTTTCATCTTTCATAACGTAGAAGATGGAAAGACCTACAATCTCGTGATGTATGTTAAATCAACAGAAGGTGCCGAACTGACAGTTTCACTAGCAAGCTCTGGTGTGTAGCGGAAGTTGGCTTCACTTACTGCAGTGTTAGTATAATTTTTCTAAATATTTGGTCATGACAAGGACGAAAATATCTCCATTGGCTTAGCAGATTTGTTGTTTCAGAGTTGCAGGCACTTCTAACTGGACAAAAGTGGAGCAAAAATTGGCCGCCAATGAAACAAAAAGAAACTCAAGACATTAGAAAACTTTTAACAAGAAGCGAGTTGTATGGTTTGATCAAGTATCACTATTTCCTTCAGAGACGTTCCGGGGATAAAATTATACATTAATATTCCTGGTATTGATATTGACAAGAGCTAAAAACAGGTAGAGATCCAACGCTTTAGAATACTGAACTATACATCAGTTGAAGGGCAAAAATGTAAACACAAGCACTGTTGCGGGAAGCATGATGGGTTTCATGGGTCTAGATGTAAGTCATAATAATTGACAAGTCAAAGACAATGATTTGCCGTGTAATCCCCGAGGGGTTCTTCGTATATTTACGATGAGGAAGGAATACATGGTCATGACTGATACAATAGATTACAAGATCTCAACTATATGGACACGGATAGCTCTAACTTACTAACTAACCTGACTCGATTTTTTAACATTCCCCTGCAAACTCAGCATGTGCAAATGTTGAGGGGGTGGCATTGCCCCTGCCTCCCCCTAGCCATAGTATAATCATTGAAAAACTTTTTTTGTGGAGGCTTAGACCATGGGAAGATGAACATAAGTATTATCGATTCCTGTTTAAAATTATTGTTTTGGCTTCCTTGCGTTTTGTTTGATATAGTTTAGGTAGTTTGAGCTTCAATATCCCCTCACAAGCAAATATCAACTGCATGTTTTGTTCTCCTAACCTTTCAACTCTTTATTATCTTGTTTAGTAATAACTCCTCTTTTTCATTTTTCATAACATAGAAGATGGAAATACCTACAATCTAGTTATTTATGTTAATCAGCAGAAGTTGTAGAATTGAGCACTAGCAAGCTCTGATGGGTTGCAGAAGCTAGCTTTAGTTACTTGTATTGTTGGTATCATCTTTCTAAATATATTTTTCAGATTGACGACAATATTTCCATTAGTTTAAAGAATTTTGTTGTTTTAGAGTTGTTGGCAATTCCAACTGGACAAAAGTGGAGCAAAAATTGACTGCTAAAGGAACAAACTAAACTTCGAAACTTCGGATAGCATCTAAAAAGAAGGGATTTAATGGTTTGATCAAGAATCACTATTGCCTTCAGACACACTCAGGGGATAAAATTATACATTAATATTCTTGATATTGATATTGACAAGAACTAAAAGAAGGTAGAAATCCAAGGCTTTAGAATACTGAACTATACATCAATTGAAGAGCAAAACTATGAACACAAGCACTGACATAATGTAGAATATTTCACCTGGCATTAGGAAAAATATTTTGCTGCCAGAAGCATGATGACAGATGTCATAATAATAGTGACAAGTCAGAGACAATGATTTGCCATGATAATCCTAGAGGGGATCTCAGTGTATTTATAGTAATGAAGCAATACGTGATCGCAACTGTTATAATGGATTACAAATGTAGGATCGAGAGTATATTGACGGGGTCCTGTTCCAGGGGTGGCTAATGTTGGGGAACGTAGTAATTTCAAAAAAATTCCTACGCACACGCAAGATCATGGTGATGGCATAGCAACGAGAGGGGAGAGTGTATGTCCACGTACCCTCGTAGACCGTAAGCGGTAGCGTTATAACAACGCGGTTGATGTAGTCGTACGTCTTCACGATCCGACCGATCCAAGTACCGAACGCACGGCACCTCCGAGTTCAGCACACGTTCAGCTCGATGGCGATCCCGGACTCCGATCCAGCAAAGTGTCGGGATGAGTTCCGTCAAGACGACGGCGTGGTGACGATGATGATGCTTCACCGGCGAGGGCTTCGCCTAAGCTCATGACGATATGACCGAGGTGGAATATGGTGGAGGGGGGCACCGCACACGGCTAAGGAACGATCACGTAGATCAACTTGTGTGTTATGGGGTGCCCCCTGCCTCCGTATATAAAGGAGGGAGGGGGAGGTGCGGCCGGCCCTCCTAGGGTGCGCCTTGAGGAGTCCTACTCCCACCGGGAGTAGGACTCCCCCCTGCCTTGTTGGAGAAGGAAAGGGGAGGGAAAGAGGAAGAGGCGCGCGCCCTCTCCTTGTCCTATTCGGACTAGGGGGGAGGGCGCGGCCTGCCCTGGCCGGCCCTCCTCTTCTCCCTCATGGCCCACTAAGGCCCAATATCCCCCGGGAGGGTTCCGGTAACCCCCCGGTGTTCCGGAAAAATCCCGATTTCATCCGGAACCATTCCGATATCCAAATATAGGCTTCCAATATATCAATCTTTATGTCTCGACCATTTCGAGACTCCTCATCATGTCCGTGATCACATCCGGGACTCCGAACAAACTTCGGTACATCAAAACTTATAAACTCATAATAAACTGTCATCGTAACGTTAAGCGTGCGGACCCTACGGGTTCGAGAACTATGTAGACATGACCTAGAACTATTCTCGGTCAATAACCAATAGCGGAACCTGGATGCCCATATTGGTTCCTACATATTCTTCGAAGATCTTTATCGGTCAAACCGCATAACGACATCGTTGTTCCTTTGTCATCGGTATGTTACTTACCCGAGATTCGATCGTCGGTATCCAATACCTAGTTCAATCTCGTTACCAGCAAGTCTCTTTACTCGTTCCGTAATACATCATCTCACAACTAACTTATTAGTTGCAATGCTTGCAAGGCTTATGTGATGTGTATTACCGAGAAGGCCTAGAGATACCTCTCCGACAATCGGAGTGACAAAACCTAATCTCAAATACGCCAACCCAACATGTACCTTTGGAGACACCTGTAGTACTCCTTTATAATCACCCGATTACGTTGTGACGTTTGGTAGCACCAAAGTGTTCCTCCGTAAACGGAGTTGCATAATCTCATAGTTACAGGAACATGTATAAGTGATGAAGAAAGCAATAGCAATATACTAAACGATCAAGTGCTAGGCTAACGGAATGGGTCATGTCAATCACATCATTCTCCTAATGATGTGATCCCATTAATCAAATGACAACACATGTCTATGGTTAGGAAACATAACCATCTTTGATTAATGAGCTAGTCAAGTAGAGGCATACTAGTGACTATATGTTTGTCTATGTATTCACACATGTATTATGTTTCCGGTTAATAAAATTCTAGCATGAATAATAAACATTTATCATGATATAAGGAAGTAAATAATAACTTTATTATTGCCTCTAGGGCATATTTCCTTCATCTCCCACTTGCACTAGAGTCAATAATCTAGATTACAAGAATGATTCTAACACCCATGGAGTCTTGGTGCTGATCATGTTTTGCTCGTGGAAGAGGCTTAGTCAACGGTCCGCAACATTCAGATCCGTATGTATCTTGCAAATCTCTATGTCTCCCACTTGGACTTGGTCCCGAATGGAATTGAAGCGTCTCTTGATATGCTTGGTCCTCTTGTGAAATCTGGATTCCTTTGCTAAGGCAATTGCACCGATATTGTCATAGAAGATCTTCATTGGTCCCGATGCACTAGGTATGACACCTAGATCGAAATGAACTCTTTCATCCAGACTCCTTCATTTGCTGCTTCGAAGCAGCTATGTACTCCGCTTCACATGTAGATCCCGCCACGACGCTTTGTTTAGAACTGCACCAACCGACAGCTCCACCGTTTAATAAACACACGATCCGGTTTGCGATTTAGAATCGTTCGGATCGGTGTCAAAGCTTGCATCGACGTAACCATTTACGACTAGCTCTTTGTCACCTCCATATACGAGAAACATATCCTTAGTCCTTTTCGGTATTTCGGGATGTTCTTGACCGCTGTCGATGATCCACTCTGGATTACTTTGGTACCTTCCTGCCAAGCTTATTGCTAAGCATACGTCAGTCTGGTACACAGCATTGCATACATGATAGAGCCTATGGCTGAAGCATAGGAACATCTTTCATTTTCTCTCTATCTTCTGCTGTGGTCGGGCATTGAGTCGACTCAATTTCACACCTTATGTCTACAGGTTAAAAACCTTTCTTTGCGGATCCATTTTGAACTTTTTCAAAACTTTATCAAGGTATGTGCTTTGTGAAAGTCCAATTAAGCGTCTTGATCTATCTCTATAGATCTTGATGCCCAATATGTAAGCAGCTTCACTGAGGTCTTTCATTGAAAAACTTTTATTCAAGTATCCTTTTATGCTATCCAGAAATTCTATATCATTTCCAACCAATAATATGTCGTCCACATATAATATCGAAATGCTACTGAGCTCCCACTCACTTTCTTGTAAATACAGCTTCTCTAAAAGTGCAGATAAAACCATATGCTTTGATCACACTATCAAAGCGTTTATTCCAACTCCGAGAGGCTTGCACTGACCATAAATTGATCGCTGGAGCTTGCACACTTTGTTAGCACCTTTTGGATCAACAAAACCTTCTGGTTGCATCATATACAACTCTTCTTCTAGAAATCCATTCAAGAATGCAGTTTTACATCCATTTGCCAAATTTCATAATCATAAAATGCAGCAATTGCTAACATGATTCGGACAGACTTAAGCATCGCTACTGGTGAGAAAGTCTCATCGTAGTCAACCCCTTGAACTTGTCGAAAACCTTTCGCAACAAGTCGAGCTTTATAGACAGTTACATTACCATCGCGTCGGTCTTCTTCTTAAAGATCCATTTATTCTCAATGGCTTGCCGATCATCGGGCAAGTCAACCAAAGTCCATACTTTGTTCTCATACATGGATCCCATCTCAGATTTCATGGCTTCCAGCCATTTTGCGAATCTGGGCTCACCATCGCTTCTTCATAGTTTGTAGGTTCGCCATGGTCAAGTAACATGACTTCCGAATAGGATTACCGTACCACTCTGGTGCGGATCTTACTCTAGTTGACCTCACGAGTTCAAGAGAAACTTGATCGAAGTTTCATGATCAATATCATTAGCTTCCTCACTTATTGGTGTAGTTGTCACAGAACCGGTTCTTGTGATGAACTATTTTCAATAAGGGAGCGAATCTGATTATCTCATCAAGTTCTACTTTCCTCTCACTCACTTCTTTCGAGAGAAACTCTTTTCTAGAAATGATCCGAATTTAGCAACGAAAATCTTGCCCTCGGATCTGTGATAGAAGGTGTACCCAATAGTCTCTTTTGGGTATCCTATGAAGACACATTTCTCGATTTAGGTTCGAGCTTATCTGGTTGAAGTTTCTTCACATAAGCATCGCAGCCCCAAACTTTAAGATACGACAACTTTGGTTTCTTGCTAAACCATAGTTCATAAGGTGTCGTTTCAACGGATTTTGATGGTGCCCTATTTAACGTGAATGCGGCCGTCTCTAAAGCATAACCCCAAAACAATAGCGGTAAATCAGTAAGAGACATCATAGATCGCACCATATCTAGTAAAGTACGATTACGACGTTCGGACACACCATTTCGTTGTGGTGTTCCGGGTGGCATGAGCTGCGAAACTATTCCGCATTGTTTCAAATGCAAACCAAACTCGTAACTCAAATATTCTCCTCCACGATCAGATCGTAGAAATTTTATTTTCTTGTTACGATGATTTTCCACTTCACTCTGAAATTCCTTGAACTTTTCAAATGTTTCAGACTTATGTTTCATCAAGTAGATATACCCATATCTGCTCAAATCATCTGTGAAGGTGAGAAAATAACGATACCCTTGGCGTGCCTTAACATTCATTGGACCACAAACATCGGTATGTATGATTTCCAACAAATCCTTTGCTCGCTCCATAGTTCCGGAGAACGGCGTTTTAGTCATCTTGCCCATGAGGCACGGTTCGCAAGTACCAAGTGATTCATAATCAAGTGATTCCAAAAGTCCATCAGTATGGAGTTTCTTCATGCGTTTTACACCGATATGACCCAAACGGCAGTGCCACAAATAAGTTGCATTATCATTATCAACTCTGTATCTTTTGGTTTCAACACTATGAATATGTGTATTACTACTATCGAGATTCAATAAAATAGACCACTCTTCAAGGGTGCATGACCATAAAAGATATTATTCATATAAATAGAACAACCATTATTCTCGACTTAAATGAATAACCGTCTCGCATCAAACAAGATCCAGATATAATGTTCATGCTTAACGCTGGCACCAAATAACAATTATTTAGGTCTAAAACTAATCCCGATGGTAGATGTAGAGGTAGCGTGCCGACCGCGATCACATCGACTTTGGAACCATTTTCCACGCAAGATCGTCACCTCGTCCTTAGCCAATCTTCGCTTAGTCCGTAGTTCCTGTTTGAGTTGCAAATATTAGCAATGAACCAGTATCAAATACCGGTACTATCTGCGAGTATTAGTAAGGTACACATCAATAACATGTATATCACATATACCTTTGTTCACCTTGCCATCCTTCTTATCCGCCAAATACTTGGGGCAGTTCCGCTTCGATGTCGATCGCTTAAGAGAAGCACTCAGTTTCAGGCTTAGGTCCAGACTTGGGTTTCTTCTCTCGAGCAGCAACTTGTTTGCTGTTCTTCTTGAAGTTCCCTTCTTCTTCCCTTTGCCCTTTTCTTGAAACTGGTGGTCTTGTTAACCATCAACACTTGATGCTCCTTTTGATTTTTACCTCCGCGGCTTTTAGCATTGCGAAGAGCTCGGAATAGACTTGTCCATCCCTTGCATATTATAGTTCATCACGAAGCTCTTGTAGCTTGGTGGCGTGATTGAAGAATTCATCAATGACACTATCATCGGAAGATTAACTCCCGGTTGAATCAAATGATTATTATACCCAGACATTTTGAGTATGTGTTCACCGATGAACTATTTTCCTCCATCTTGCAGCTATAGAACTTATTGGAGACTTCATATCTCTCAATCCGGGCATTTGCTTGAAATATTAACTTCAACTCTGGAACATCTCATATGCTCCATGACGTTCAAAACGTCGTTGAAGGCCGGTTCTAAGCCGTAAAGCATGGCACGCTGAACTATCGAGTAGTCATCGCTTTGCTCGCCAGACGTTCTTAACGTCGTCGGTTGCATCAGAAGCAGCCTGGCACCCAGCGGTGCTTCCGGGACGTAATTCTTACGTGCAGCAATGAGGATAATCCTCAAGTTACGGACCCATCCGTGTAATTGCTACCATCATCTTTCAACTTTGCTTTCTCAAGGGCGCATTAAAATTCAACGGAACAACAAAGACGAGCCATCTATCTACATAAACATAGACAAGCAAAATACTATCGGTACTAAGTTCATGATAAATTTAAGTTCAATTAATCATATTACTAAAGAGCTCCCACTTAGATAGAGATCTCTCTAGTTATCTAAGTGATTACGTGATCCAAATCAACTAAACCATGTCCGATCATCACGTGAGATGGAGTAGTTTCAATGGTGAACATCACTATGTTGATCATATCTACTATATGATTCACGTTCGACCTTTCGGTCTCCGTGTTACGAGGCCATATCTGTATATGCTAGGCTCGTCAAGTTTGACCTGAGTATTCCGCGTGTGCAACTGTTTTGCACCCGTTGTATTTGAACGTAGAGCCTATCACACCCGATCATCACGTGGTGTCTCAAAGACGAAGAACTTTCGCAGCGGTGCATACTCGGGAGAACACTTCTTGATATTTAGTGAGAGATCATCTTATAATGCTACCGTCAATCAAAGCAAGATAAGATGCATAAAGGATAAACACCACATGCAATCAATATAAGTGATATGATATGGCCATCATCATCTTGTGCTTGTGATCTCCATCTCCGAAGCACCGTCGTGATCACCATTGTCACCGGCGCGACACCTTGATCTCCATCGTAGCATCGTTGTCGTCTCGCCAACTATTGCTTCTCGACTATCGCTACCGCTTAGTGATAAAGTAAAGCAATTACATGGCGTTGCATTTCATACAATAAGCGACAACCATATGGCTCCTGCCGATTGCCGATAACTCGGTTACAAAACATGATCATCTCATACAATAAAATATAGCATCACGTCTTGACCATATCACATCACAACATGCCCTGCAAAAACAAGTTAGGCGTCATCTACTTTGTTGTTGCAAGTTTTACGTGGCTGCCACGGGCTGAGCAAGAACCGTTCTTACCACGCATCAAAACCACAGCGATAGTTTGTCAAGTTGGTGTTGTTTTAACCTTCGCAAGGACGGGCGTAGCCACACTCAGTTCAACTAAAGTGAGAGAGAGAGACACCGCGGTCACCTTTAAGCAACGAGTGCTCAAGCGGTGAAACCAGTCTCGCGTAAGCGTCTGCGTAAAGTTGGTCCAGGCCGCTTCATCTCACAATACCGCTGAACCAAAGTATGACATCTTTGGTAAGCAGTATGACTTATATCGCCCACAACTCACTTGTGTTCTACTCGTGCATATGACATCAACGCATAAAACCAGGCTCGGATGCCTTTGTTGGGGAACTTAGTAATTTCAAAAATTCCTACGCACACGCAAGATCATGGTGATGGCATAGCAACGAGAGGGAGAGTGTATGTCCACGTACCCTCGTGAGACCGAAGCGAAGCGTTATAACAACGCGGTTGATGTAGTCGACGTCTTCACGATCCGACCGATCCAAGTACCGAACGCACGGCACCTCCGAGTTCAGCACACGTTCAGCTCGATGGCGATCCCGGACTCGATCCAGCAAAGTGTCGGGATGAGTTCCGTCAAGACGACGGCGTGGTGACGATGATGATGCTTCACCGGTGCAGGGCTTCGCCTAAGCTCATGACGATATGACCGAGGTGGAATATGATGGAGGGGGCACCGCACACGGCTAAGGAACGATCACGTAGATCAACTTGTGTGTTATGGGGTGCCCCCCTGCCCCCGTATATAAAGGAGGGAGGGGGAGGTGCGACCGGCCCTCCTAGGGTGCGCTGGAGGAGTCCTACTCCCACCGGAGTAGGACTCCCCTCTGCCTTGTTGGAGAAGGAAAGGGGAGGGAAAGAGGAAGAGGCGCCGCCCCTCTCCTTGTCCTATTCGGACTAGGGGGGGAGGGGGCGCGCGGCCTGCCCTGCCCGGCCCTCCTCTTCTCCCTCATGGCCCACTAAGGCCCAATATCCCCCGGGAGGGTTCCGGTAACCCCCCGGTCCCGATTTCATCCGGAACCATTCCGATATCCAAATATAGGCTTTCAATATATCAATCTTTATTTCTCGACCATTTCGAGACTCCTCGTCATGTCCGTGATCACATCCGGGACTCCGAACAAACTTCGGTACATCAAAACTTATAAACTCATAATAAACTGTCATCGTAACGTTAAGCGTGCGGACCCTACGGGTTCGAGAACTATGTAGACATGACCTAGAACTATTCTCGGTCAATAACCAATAGCGGAACCTGGATGCCCATATTGGTTCCTACATATTCTTCGAAGATCTTTATCGGTCAAACCGCATAACGACATACGTTGTTCCCTTTGTCATCGGTATGTTACTTACCCGAGATTCGATCGTCGGTATCCAATACCTAGTTCAATCTCGTTACCGGCAAGTCTCTTTACTCGTTCCGTAATACATCATCTCACAACTAACTTATTAGTTGCAATGCTTGCAAGGCTTATGTGATGTGTATTACCGAGAAGGCCTAGAGATACCTCTCCGACAATCGGAGTGACAAAACCTAATCTCAAATCGCCAACCCAACATGTACCTTTGGAGACACCTGTAGTACTCCTTTATAATCACCCGATTCTGTTGTGACGTTTGGTAGCACCAAAGTGTTCCTCCGTAAGCGGAGTTGCATAATCTCATAGTTACAGGAACATGTATAAGTCATGAAGAAAGCAATAGCAATATACTAAACGATCAAGTGCTAGGCTAACGGAATGGGTCATGTCAATCACATCATTCTCCTAATGATGTGATCCCATTAATCAAATGACAACACATGTCTATGGTTAGGAAACATAACCATCTTTGATTAATGAGCTAGTCAAGTAGAGGCATACTAGTGACTATATGTTTGTCTATGTATTCACACATGTATTATGTTTCCGGTTAATACAATTCTAGCATGAATAATAAACATTTATCATGATATAAGGAAATAAATAATAACTTTATTATTGCCTCTAGGGCATATTTCCTTCAGCTAACGCCAAGGAGCCAAGCCTCATTAACCACAAGGAGGCCTACGGGCCCACGACGTAGCGCTAACCCTGAGGGGCCAGACGACCTTCTTGACACCCAAGACTAGAGGGCGGTGACGCCCCCAGATCGCATCCAACATGTAAACCCTAAGACCTCTCTTGTCTATATAAAGGGAGGTCTAAGGTTCCTCTTGATCATCTTGTTAGGAATATGCAACTTGTATTCTGATGAGGCAAGTGACATGGTTAAGACCATATTTCAGAACAATTGGCTTCTTGGCCTCACGGTTTTCCCCTCAGCCTCAGCATGGGCCCTCTTCAGAAGCCCTCTTAGCCGCCTTGTCCTCAGGGCGGTACTTGAGAGGCATCTTAAATAGGTTCGTGGCTGCAACAAGCGATTCATATCAGAGATTTGTAACAAAGTTTTTGCAGAAACTAATATGAATTCAACTTAAACAGTCAACTACTTATTGGCTGATTTTCTTGCTGACCCTTTCCATGTTGTACCCATGACTTAACCAACCATCTAAGCAAGGAACTTCTTTATATTATTGGTCGCTGCCACCGAAATAACAACCAATGTTTTAGCATGTCATTTATTTACCAAGCAAAACCACAACAGCTTAATCACCCAAGAGCAGGAGCGTAACATAGTTTTCAACTGGCACTAATTTTCCCGCTACCGCAAGCCTCTGCCTACAGCTTTAAACTGAACCAACAAGTTATCATGTCATTTATTTACAAAGTAATGCTTAGAAGACTAATTTCCCGAGGGCAAGAATCCAATATACTTTCAGAATGTGCAGTTTAGATTATCTTTTCTAGTACCAATTCTGAACATAGCACAACAGTTTAGCTCCTATTATTTAAGCTCACGGTATTTAAACCGAGAATTGCTCGCATGTCATGATTTATTTATTTTTTGTAGTCGTAATCCCAATAATACGCATTTAGGAATATCATAGTTAAAGCTAAAGAGGAATCGTCCTAGCATAATTTACATTTCAGAAGCTTACAACAGTAATGCAAATACAGATGGTTGAGGCATAATTTTGTAGCAAAACACATGTCAGAGATGCAATAGATTACATGTGAAGGCGCCCAGTTAAAATTATGTCTCAACCATATGAATCTCAACACCAAATAACAATTGGAATCTGGACTGATAGGTCGCTTCCCCCATTTGATTTTTGCCTGACATACAAACATAAAACTAACTAATTCATTCTTTATTTCCAAAGAAGAGGTGATATAACCAGGTACACATGAGATCAAACAATTCTCCTTCAGCAACACGTGAGATCTAACCAGGTACTAAAGAATCAGTACACAAGCTAATTGTCACTGAGCACTTGATTGGCTTTAGCAAGCTTGCTGTTTAATCCAAATATCATCTCTACATAATGTGGTTGTGGAAATACAATTATCATCTCACCTTCATCTTTTCCTCACCAGTAAAGGTCATCATTTGTTGAACCTGGCAAATGCTTTTTTTTTTCTTCTTCTAAATTTCAGGTCTGAACACCAAATCCGATTCGCCAATGTTAAAGAATCTGCAAGCAAATCATTATAGTTTTCACAGAAGCGACATGGAATTAATTACATGGAAAATTTGGATACGCGGCAGTAATTAGGTGAAGAAAGCGAACAATTTTTTTAACCAAATTCTTGCCACAATAGCACTCAGGAAACCAACCAGGCCGAGGGATCTATCAGAATATGAACCAACATGTTGTCACTCCATACCATACCATTGAAAAGCATCAATAAGGTGTGGTTTGATTTGGACTTTTCGAAACAGTAGATTACCACCAAAAAGTACACAGACATACATATACAACATGAACATGGGTACACGACAAAAGTTAGGAGTTCAGCACATTACAAAGGTACAGCACTACTAGAATATACTCGTACAAATGAACATGTGTTAAAAGTTTGAATTTGCAAGTAAGAGCCTGGGACATATTATGAGTGGGAACTGCCATCGGCATTGTTCTTCTTCTTATGGTGGAACATTCCTGTGATGCTGGGCAGCATGAAGCTCTTCCGCAATACAGCTTTGCTGTTCTTCTGATGACCGTTGCTCTTCTCATTGGCTTTTGCGGAAGAAGCCTTGTGAGATGGAGCGTCTGCCAGTGATGTCGCTCCCACCGGAGGCACGTAGGTCTCGGTGTTTTTGTTTTGTTCTTCCTTCTCTCGCCACCTCTTGAGCTCACTTTCGACCGCCTTGTTTGCTGCTTCCGCTGTCTCTGCCTTCTTTAGCGCCTCCTCTGTTGCCAGTTCCATGTCCTCCATCTCCTTGCGGGCAGCTTCCAGTTTCTTGATCGCCTCATTCTCGCTGGCTCTAACAGCGTCCACCTGGGCCATAGCAGCCGCGACCTTCATCTCTGCCAGCTTCTCCGTCTGCTCTACCTTTCGGCTTAGAGATTCAAACTCCTCCTTTGAGATCGTGATGTTTGCACCTGGCTCGGATATTGAGGCACGGACAGCACTTGCCTTCTCTGATAGTTGCTTGATCTGATCAAGAGCCCTTGTTTCAGCAGCTTTTGCTACTTCTGCTTCCTTCAAAGAGGACTGCAACTTTTGCTCTGCTTCCACTAATGAAGCACGTGCTGCTTCAGCTTCGTCTCTTAACTCGGCTGCACGCTTTTGCATCACCTCAGCTTCCTGAAGAGCATTTTTTGACTCAGAAGACAACTGCTCGAGGGCCAACATCAGGTCATCAGAAGCTAGTGTTGCATCCGATTCTGTGGCTACTGCAGTCTCAAGATCAGATTTACACTTCTGGAGCTTAACATGGAGGTCCCCTACAATAGATTCAATTTCTGCATCCTTATGTTTCAGCTGACTGTGCTCCTCCTTTACAGCCTGTAACTCCAGCCTCAGCGATTCAACTAAACTGCTAAGAGAAGTTTGCTCTTGTGCAACTTTCTGCAACGTTTCTTTAGCATCATCCAACTCTGTGCTGACAGCAGAAACAGACTCCAAATCTCTATCTCTCGCATCTTCGATCTTCTTCTGCAAAGATGCAATCTCAGAATAAGTCTCATCGAGTTTCTCCTGGAGGCCCTTGAAAGCTACAGGATCAAAATCATTTCTCAAATTTGACAATTTTCTCTGAGCTTCTTCCAGAGATTCTTTACAAGTTCTCCTGGCAGCATCCTTCTCAGCAAGGATGTGTGCCTCCTCTTCACGTGCTTGCTCTGTGGCTGCCTTAGCATGCGTAAGTGACTCTTGAACCATTGCAATCTCGGTACGGAGTTGAGATGCCTTTTCCTTGTTTGATTCAGAAGACTGCACAGACTCTGCTTCCTGCTGGGCAGCAAGTAACTTAGCATCCAGTGAGGTTTCAAAATCCTTTCTCATTTTTCTAAGCTCCTGCTTTGCTGCATCAAGATCTGCCAAAGCAATAGCATACTGTTCCCTCGCATTGTCTAGCTCCTGCTTCAAAGGACCATCCTTTCCAACGGCTTCACTAGAGCTGCCACCTTCGAGCTCCTTTGTTCGAATATTTGCATTTTCTGTTGCCCGGATATTCAGTTCTTTTGACTTGTTGACTGCATCAAGCTTATTTGTTAGATCCACAACGCTTTTTTTAGCCCTCTCAAGCTCAGAGAGGGCTTGGAGTCTGGTAGTCTCAGCATTACTCAGTTGTTCCTTGTATTTATCCAACTCTTTCTGAGCCAAGTGCAGTTCTGTCTCCTTAGCCAACACCCTCTACCACAGACAAAAGTTAAATGTACAAAGGATCAGCATAATAATATGGTACCAAAATACAAGCTAAATCCAAGTGAACTAAAACTGATTGATCCTACAAGGGTTATGTACCATCATGTGTAATATACAAAGCAAGATACACGAGAACCCTCCTACAGTGGAGACGACTTCTCTGCTGGTGGAAGCGCCATGGACTCCACCCTTAACCATCCTAAGCAGGGGAGGGGGGCCTGTAGTCGTTGATTATGCTCACAGCATGGGTGCAGCTTAGTGGATCTGGAAGCAGCGCAACACTGCCGTCTAAAATGGGGAAAGGCCATTGCCTCGCTGCTTGACACCATCTGCGTGGAAGCATGTCTGTGGGCTAAAGCATGAGCGGTTGCCCTTCAGTTGTCACTGCCGGCTGTGATTAGCGCTAGGGACGTGTGCGTTGTGGTTGTACTTGGTCCACTCTTAGGCTTGCAAAAAACTTTTTCTTCTATCAAATGCATCGAGACCAAAATTCTCTACCAAGATACTAAACTTTGTGCTTTACTAAGATAAAGGGTGTGTCAATAGGACAAATAATTTTCAGGTACAACTAAAATGTCTAGTACAGAGGTTTCTCTTAAGACAAACTGTAACAGCTGCCAAAAATGTCCAAACATACCACAGATATTAGTAATCAAAGACAGAAGACAGTTTCTACAAATACAATATTCTGATATACATGTAAAATCACTTTCCCTTGTGAGTGCTTTCTGAAACTGAACTACAGGCAATAATCTATAAACATTTATGCAAATGTCAAATGAACATTGGGAAGGGGACAAAAGAAAAGTATACGGTACGCTACAATCTGATGACTTCACTGTTGATACCGACTATGATCTACACATCTGATCACAGAAACCCCTATTTATGCTTAGGTTGGCAGTTCAAGCACTAATATAGCATTTCATCAATGATATCCGCACTTGATTATTATTCTTAGATAGCTGCAGTTGCACACAATGTATACAAAAAATTCTGCATGCAGGCCTATCATATAATTACATATTAAAGCCACAATTTTCTGCTGAAAAATAGTACCTCTGCTTGTGGGGCCTGTGCCTTTCTGGTGGCGGATCTTTCAGAGGAAAACCGAACCTCTCCAAACAAGCTTACTGCAGCTTTAACAGATTCAAAAGGAGCCCTTGTGTCTATTTCTCCAGTCTTTTCTGAATCAGCGTGTGGTGTCCCCATAATCCCGTTGCCACAATACTGTATGCAGCCTGTGACAGAAAATAATGGCAGTTACATCAAGTCATATACAATAAAATGGATCGGTTTTACAAAGGGGTCCAGTAGATTCTCTGATGACCAACAAGAGAAATAACCTATGATCTAGCAGCTAAATACAGTGCTGATGGTTAGTTTTACGATATTCAAGGGATTAAAAACCCGAAGTATTCTGAATTTGTCAACAATCTCATTAGAAACAACCACAGCTTTCCTAAAAATAAACCACAGTACATTTATCCCTTTTTTCTTCGATCAACCCCATTGATCACACTCCCTGCACTAGCAATTTCATTACCAAAACACCATTGCTCCCTGATACGTAACTCTTATACAACACCATGTGCCCTCTTAATCTCTTATTCCCCCTACCACAGTGTCCCCGGCCCCCTCGTTCGCCTCCACTTGATATAATGCTCATTAAAACCATGAGCTGATAAATGTGGTCCAGCTTTTTGCAATGCCGAATACCACCAAATAGTAAAGGGTTGCAGCAATAAGTTCAAAGCGATACTTTCGCCATCCATGACAAAGGTTCTCTTCAGGCACTAAAATAGAGATCGGGTTCCTAAACTACAATGATGGTAACAAGGAATCAGCAACAGAAATGTGGCCGTCGATTCCCCAGAGAATCGGGCAAAAACGCATATGCAGCCTGCACCTTGAGCTAGTACTCGAGAAATTTCTCGTGAACACTAAACCATACAACATACTAGGTATGTTCCTCAAAATCTCTCGCGAATCCAGCAAATTCACAAAAATAATACGGTAATTTCCTCAACGACATCACTAGGAAATTGCAGGGTAGCCGCTACACAACAAACCAATCGTCGCGATCCAGCACTTAGCTGCCACAAAATTCACGGCCGTGTGTTTATTTCCGCCACGCCCACCACGCGACCACGATCAGGTGATGGGAGAAGAAGTATTCAAGCGAGAGGATTGGCCAATGCAGGAGGAGGGTACCTGACGCGGCGGTAGCGGTCGGAGGAGCGGTCTGAACAAATTCGAAGAGGGTGCGGTGCTGGAGGTCCTGCTGCGCCGAGGCCGAGGACGAGGAAGATGGTTCCGGCCGGCCGGAGAGCGAGGTGGCGGTGGCGCGGAGCGGGGGAAGAGATCAGGTCGTCGTCGGAGGGGAGAGACGACGGGAGCGAGGGAATTGAGGCAAAGGAGAAAGGTGGGTGGTGCGGTGGCGGGTTTCACGGGGCGTCCGCTCCTGTCTTGATATATTGCAAGGAAGCCCCTGCGGCGGCTCTGCTTTCCAAGGGGGCCCTCTCCTAATTTACGACGCGCAATGCATCGCAAAAAATAAAACGAATAGCGCTAAAGCTGAAACTCGAAACGGCGACCTCGTACTAATTAGCCCGGCGTGCAAACCACTCGCACATAGACGCTCTCATGTTCAAATTGGCAGCGCAACGCTTAAATACACGTACGACAGCGACAAAACTGGAACATTAATATGCAAAAAATCCCAAAAACTGCAGCCCATGTATTGGGTCGAACCGAGGACCTACAACTGAATTTTTCGAAATTACGAATATTTTCTTCAAAACAAAAACATTTTCTGAATTTTCGAACAAATTTTATAAAACATAAACATTTTGATGATGCGAATTTTTTTGGAAAGAAGAACATTTCTTGAATTTGTGAAGAAAATAAAAATGTTTACATTTTTTCAAACTTCCAGAACATTTCTTGAAACTCCTGAAATAAATGAAAACATGATCAATTATTTAAATTTGTGAACAATTTTCTAAAACAGGAACATTTTATGAACATTGTCAATAATTTACGACGTGCAATATGACATAGGAGCAACTGGGCTGGGCCTCACGAAACTGCATGCACGCTCAGTTTCCCAGATCTATTCAGAGCCTTAAGCGCCAGTTATTGAGCTTTCATTAACTTTTTTTAGCGGTAAACAAGCACTTTATTAGTTTTTTTTTAGGATACCAACACTTTTTTTTAGGATACCAACACTTTATTAGATAGTAGCAAGGTTTATACAGGGATAATGAGAGTATCGTGGGCTCGAGCTTTCATTAACTTTTTTTTTTTGAGGGAACTCGAGCTTTCATTAACTGGCGCACACTCTCCCAGCACTAGCTGACGAATAGGCCGGCCCATCTAGAGTTTTATTCCCACTGTTTTTTTTTCACGCGGCTTTTCTGGGCCTTTTTTTCCTTGCGGTTTAACCTGTAAACGCGTTTTACTCCGTTTTTCTTTTTTGTTTCTTTTTCCCTTTTGTTTTTTCCTTTCTTTTCAAATGCGTGAAGTTTCTTCAAATTCAATTCTTTTTTGCAAATCTGTGAAATTTTTCGAATTTTCGTGATTCTTTTTGAATTTTGTAAACTTTTTTTCATTTGTGTAAACTTTTCCCAAATTACAAAGTTTTTTTAAAAAAAGTGAAAGAAACTCAAATTCATGTATATTTTAAAATTTGATATTTTCTACATTTTATGGAAAAAATCAAATCCGTAAATTTTTTCCAAATTTCGCGAACTTTTTTCAAATTATGATCTTTTTCCAAATATTTTCTGAATTTTTTTGTCAAATTCATGAACTTGTTTCAATTTACAAACTCCAAGTCTTGAACTTTTTTCAAATTCATGAATTTTTTCAAACATGAGAAAAAATCCAACTTTGTTGATCTCTTTTCAAAAAAATGAAATTCTTTTTCCATTTTTTATGAACATTTTCCTTTTTACAAAATTGTCAACGGTCTACTTTTCTTGGTCAACGGTCCACCAGTTAAACGATTTTAAAAAACACAGATGGGCCAGCCGAAATACTTGTGCATGTGAGTGACCTTAGCTTAGTTAGCACAACAGGCGCTAATTAGGAGGTGTCTCTTAGTTTTCCATCTGAAAGCTTTTTGAATTCTCAAAAAAAATAAAAGCCTTTTGTTAATTTCGACGCTGACAACATCACTAAGTATGCTATGCTACTTCATTCATTTGCGGTGGAGATAATTCAGCAAATGGACTCTTATCTAGGACCAGAGTTGCATTGATTTCTCAATGCAACCAGCTGCCAATGGACTTTGCAAAAATATCATTTAAACACTATCTCTAGAAAGCTAATCAAGTAGTAGATGCGCTTGCTAAGCATTCTTTTAGAGCTAGATCTTTGAGTTCTTGAGACGATGTAATCCCTAACTTTGTTTCTCATTTACTTGTAAACAACATGTAACGCCCCAATAATCATGTTACATTAATCTCCCCCTAATGATTGCCATATCATCATGATTACTATGCTAATTGTCACTTGGCCCAAAATCAAATTCGAATCCAATTTAAAATGCAAGTCAAATTATAATTTCTTCAAACAGTGAAAAAAATGTTTGTTGGGTTACAAATATTCACTAACAAATTTGCATGTAAGTACCAACATTATTTGGATATTTAAAGTTCCTTAACCTAATTAAAATTGGACCAACATCATTTATTTGAGCCAATTTGAATTAAACCTATACTTAAACTATTCCAATTAAATTGAAAATTTGTGTGCTGCTTCAATTCACTATCTAGAAATTATATGCTAAATATTAGATTTAACTAAATTAATTTAAGTGTAAAAAATGCAAAACAGAGATGAATAAAAGTAACAAGAAAATAAAAGGAAGAAGCAAAAAGGTGCATTGTGCACTTGGGCTCAAGTGGCACAATACCGGCCCAGCCCACCTAATCCCCTCGCCCCCTACCTCTGTTCACTGAACAGAGGCGTGGCAGCCATCCACGGCGGCATGGCCGCATCTGGATGCGTGGCGACCATCCGGCACCTCCCCAACGCCTACAAGACCTTCCCCGACGCGCCCTACGTGCGCGCACGCGTCCTTGGCCTCATCCCTGCTCGCCCGCATAGCCCCGTCCGCTGCTGCTACTTGCTTCCGTCGCACAAGCCGCACCGCCGGCCATTTGGTCGTCGGAGGGCGAATTCCGGCCACCTCCGCCGCACCTAGCCTCGTCGCCGGCGCGCGCCGGAGTTTAAGCCACCCTAGGCCTATGACATGTGGGGGCGAGGCCATCAGTAATTAGATTAAGGGCTAAATAAAATAACTAACCCCTCACTCCCCCTTATGTGCACGTGCGCGTGCCCTACTCCCCCCCCCCCCAGCCGAGGAGGCCTATGAGGCCTACAAGAAGGCCCTCGAGGACTCCTAGCTCGACAAGCTCGCCAAAGGGGAGGGCATGGCGGAGCAACTAGTCGCATCAGTCGAAGGCGATGTCACCGTGCCCGAGCAACAACAGCAGCAGTAGCAGACGAAGGACCACGGTGGGTGAGCGTCATTGGTGGGGCAATCGTGGTCGTGGACAACCACGGTGCCCTGAACGCCAGAGTGGGTGTCGGGCCCGGTCGTGTGGGTGGGCGCGGACATGTTGAAAGTGCAACTATCCCTAGGTGGTTTTGGTAATTCATAACAACATATAGCACATTGAGCTAATGCAATTCCAAGACTATTATTTCAGGAAAGCTCAATGAATGGCATGGCATGGATGATGAAAGTGGATCCTTCAAAATACTAAGGACAAAGGATTGGCTCAAGCTCAAAAGCTCAAGACTCTTCATTTTACATTTTAGTGATCCAAGATCACATTAAGTCTATAGGAAAAGCCAATACTATCAAGAAGGGATGAGGTGTTTCTTAATGAGCCTCTTGCTTCATGTGCTTAGTGATATGCTCCAAAACCCTCAACTACTTTCCCACATCCACATATGACCTAAACCTAAAACCAAAATCGGTCACACCGATTCTTTCTATCCGGCGCCACCGATTTCAAAAGTCACAGCCACTGCCACAAACCCTAAGCAAATCGGTCTTACCGATAGGGATCTCGGTCTCACCGAGATGGGGTTGCAATCTCTGTTTCCCTTCGTAACGCGTTTGGTCTAACCAAGTGAGCGATCGTCCCACCGAGACGCAATGTAAACTCTATGTTTCCTTTTTGTAACATTTCGGTCTCACCGAAAAGAGCAAATCGGTCCCACCGAGTTTACCTGACCAACTCTCTGGTTAGCTTATTACCAAAATCAGTCTCACCGAGTTTGTGTAATCGGTCTTACCAAGATTACGTTATGCCCTAACCCTAATCATATCGGCCTCACCGAGATGCATGTCGATCCATCAAAATCACTAACGGTCACTAGGTTTACTAAATCGGTCCGACCGAGTTTAACGATTCGGTCCCATCGAGTTTGGTAAATTGTGTGTAACGGTTAGATTTTGTGTGGAGGCTATATATACCCCTCCACCTCCTCTTCATTTGTGGAGAGAGCCATCAGAACGAACCTACACTTCCAACTTATCATTTCTGAGAGAGAACCACCTACTCATGTGTTCAGACCAAGATATTCCATTCCTACCATATGAATCTTGATCTCTAGCCTTCCCCAAGTTGCTTTCCACTCAAACCCTCTTTCCACCAGATCCAAATCATATGAGAGAGAGTTGAGTGTTGGGGAGACTATCATTTGAAGCACAAGAGCAAGGAGTTCATCATCAACACACCATTTGTTACTTCTTCGAGAGTGGTGTCTCCTAGATTGGCTAGGTGTCAATTGGGAGCCTCCGACAAGATTGTGGACTTAAACCAAGGAGTTTGTAAGGGCAAGGAGATCGCCTACTTCGTGAAGATCTACCGCTAGTGAGGCAAGTCCTTCGTGGGCGACGGCCATGGTGGGATAGACAAGGTTGCTTCTTCGTGGACCCTTCGTGGGTGGAGCCCTCCGTGGACTCGTGCAGTCGTTGTTGGGTAACGTAGTAATTTCAAAAAAAATCCTACGCACACGCAAGACCATGGTGATGGCATAGCAACGAGAGGGAGAGTGTCGTCCACGCACTCGTGAGACCGAAAGCGGAAGCGTTATAACAACGCGGTTGATGTAGTCGACGTCTTCACGATCCGACCGATCCAAGCACCGAACGACGGCACCTCCGAGTTACGCACACGCTCAGCTCGATGACGATCCCGGACTCGATCCAAAGAAAGTGTCGGGATGAGTTCCGTCAAGACGACGGCGTGGTGACGATGATGATGCTCCACCGACGAGGGCTTCGCCTAAGCTCCGCGACGATATGACTTCTCCGGCGCAGGGCTTCGCCTAAGCTCATGACGATATGACCGAAGTGGAATATGGTGGAGGGGGCACCGACACGGCTAAGGAACGATCCGTAGATCAACTTGTGTGTTCTAGGGTGCCCCCGCCCCGTGATATAAAGGAGCCAAGGGGAGGGGCCGGCCGGCCAAGAGGAGGCGCGCCAGGAGTCCTACTCCTCCGGGAGTAGGATTCCCTCCAATCCTAGTTGGAATAGGATTCACGGAGGGGAAAGAGAGAGGGGCGGCCCACCTTTCCTAGTCCTAGTAGGACTAGGGAAGGGGAGGCCGCGACCACCTAGGGCTGGCCCTTTCTCCTTTCCACCAAGGCCCACTATGGCCCATATAGTTCGGGGGTTCCGTAACCTCCGGTACTCATAAATTCGATTTCACTCAAACATTTCCGATGTCCAAATGTAGGCTTCAATATATCAATCTTTATGTCTCGACCATTTCGAGACTCCTCGTCATGTCCGTGATCACATCCGGACTCGAACAACCTTCGTACATCAAAACTTATAAACTCATAATGAATCATCATCGAAACGTTAAGCATGCGGACCCTACGGGTTCGAGAACTATGTAGACATGACTTAGAACCATTCTCGGTCAATAACCAATAGCGGAACCTGGATGCCCATATTGGTTCCTACATATTCTACGAAGATCTTTATCGGTCAAACCGCATAACGATATCGTTGTTCCTTTTGTCATCGGTATGTTACTTACCCGAGATTCGATCGTCGGTATCCAATACCTAGTTCAATCTCATTCTTGGTAAGTCTCTTTACTCGTTCCGTAATACATCATCTCACAACTAACTCATTAGTTGTAATGCTTGCAAGGCTTATGTGATGTGTATCACCGAGAAGGCCCAGAGATACCTCTCCGACAATCGGAGTGACAAAACCTAATCTCGAAATACGCCAACCCAACAAGTACCTTTGGAGACACCTGTAGTACTCCTTTATAATCACCCGATTACGTTGTGACGTTTGGTAGTACCAAAGTGTTCCTCCGTAAACGGAGTTGCATAATCTCATAGTTACAGGAACATGTATAGGTCATGAAGAAAGCATAAGCAACATACTAAACGATCAAGTGCTAAGCTAACGAAATGGGTCATGTCAATCAGATCATTCTCCTAATGATGTGATCCCGTTAATCAAATGACAACTCATGTCTATGGTTAGGAAACATAACCATCTTCGATTAACGAGCTAGTCAAGTAGAGGCATACTAGTGACTATATGTTTGTCTATGTATTCACACATGTATTATGTTTCCGGTTAATACAATTCTAGCATGAATAATAAAATTTATCATGATATAAGGAAATAAATAATAACTTTATTATTGCCTCTAGGGCATATTTCCTTCATCTCCCACTTGCACTAGAGTCAATAATCTAGTTCACATCGCCATGTGATTTAACATCAATAGTTCACATCTATATGTGGTTAACACCCATAGTTCACATCGACATGTGACCAACACCCAAAGGGTTTACTAGAGTCATAATCTAGTTCACATTGCCATGTGATTAACACCCAAAGAGTACTAAGGTGTGATCATGTTTTGCTTGTGAGATAATTTTAGTCAACGGGTCTGTCACATTCAGAGCCGTAAGTATTTTGCAAATTTCTATGTCTACAATGCTCTGCACGGAGCTACTCTAGCTAATTGCTCCCACTTTCAATATGTATCCAGATTGAGACTCAGAGTCATCTAGATTTAGTGTTAAAACTTGCATCGACGTAACCCTTTACGACGAACCCTTTTTCACTTCCATAATCGAGAAACATATCCTTATTCTACTAAGGATAATTTTGACCGCTGTCCATTGATCTACTCCTAGATCACTATTGCACTCCCTTGCCAAGCTTAGTGGTAGGGTATGCAATAGATCGATACACAGCATGACATACTTTATAGAACCTATGGCTGATGCATAGGGAATGACTTTCATTCTCTTTCTATCTTCTGCCGTGGTCGGGTTTTGAGTCTTACTCAATCTCACACCTTGTAACACAGGCAAGAACTCTTTCTTTGACTGTTCCATTTTGAACTACTTCAAAATCTTGTCAAGGTATGTATTCATTGAAAAAACTTATCAAGCGTTTTGATCTATCTCTATAGATCTTGATGCTCAATATGCAAGCAGCTTCACCGCGGTCTTTCTTTTGAAAAACTCCTTTCAAACACTCCTTTATGCTTTGCAGAATAATTCTACATTATTTCCAATCTACAATATGTCATTCACATATACTTATCAGAAATGCTGTAGTGCTCCCACTCACTTTCTTGTAAATCTGAGGCTTCTCCAAAAGTCAGATAAAACCATATGCTTTGATCACACTATCAAAGCGCTTATTCCAACTCCGAGATGCTTGCACCAGTCCATAGATGGATCGCTGGAGCTTGCACATTTTGTTAGCTCCTTTAGGATTGACAAAACCTTCTGGTTGCATCATATACAACTCTTCTTTAATAAATCCATTAAAGAATGTAGTTTTGACATCCATTTGCCGATTTCATAAAATGTGGCAATTGCTAACATGATTCGGACAGACTTAAGCATCGCTACAGCTTGAGAAAATCTCATTGTAGTCAACACCTTGAACTTGTCGAAAACCTTTCTGCGACAAGTCGAGCTTTGTAGATAGTAATACTACTATCAGCATTTGTCTTCCTCTTGAAGATCCATTTCTATAATATGACTTGCCGATCATCGGGCAACTCCATCAAAGTCCATACTTTGTTCTCATACATGGATCCCATCTCAGATTTCATGGCCTCAAGCCATTTTATGGAATATGGGCTCATCATCGCTTCCTCATAGTTCATAGGTTCATCATGGTCTAGTAACATGACTTCCGAACATGATTACCGTACCACTCGTGCGGATCTTACTCGAAGACCTACGAGGTTTGGTAGCAACTTGATCTGAAGTTTCATGATCATCATCATTAACTTCCTCATTAATTGGTGTAGGAATCACCGGAACTGATTTCTGTGATGAACTACTTTCCAATAAGGGAGAAGGTACAATTACCTCATCAAGTTCTACTTTCCTCCCACTCACTTCTTTCGAGAGAAACTCCTTCTCTAGAAAGGATCCATTCTTAGCAACGAATGTTTTGCCTTTGGATCTGTGATAGAAGGAGTACCCAACAGTTTCCTTTGGGTATTCTATGAAGACGCACTTTTCCGATTTGGGTTCGAGCTTATCAGGATGAAACTTTTTCACATAAGCATCGTAGCCCCAAACTTTAAGAAACGACAACTTGGGTTTCTTGCTAAACCACAGTTCATATAGTGTCGTCTCAACGGATTTAGATGGTGCCCTTTTAACGTGAATGCAGCTGTCTCTAATGCATAACCCCAAAAACGATAATGGTAAATCAATAAGAGACATCATAGACCGCACCATATCCAATAAAGTGCGGTTACGACGTTCGAACACGCCATAACGTTGTGGTGTTCCGGTAGCATGAGCTGTGAAACTATTCCACATTGTTTTAATTGGACCAAACTCAGAACTCAAATATTCGTCTCCGTGATCAGATCGCGAAACTTTATTTTCATGTTACGATGATTTTCCACTTCACTCTGAAATTCTTTGAACCTTTCAATTATTTCAGACTTATGTTTCATCAAGTAGATATACCCATATCTGCTCAAATCATCTTGTGAAGGTCGAAAATAACGATACTTGCCACGAGCATCAACACTCATTGGATCGCATACATCGGTATGTATTATTTCCAACAAGTCAAGAGCTCGTTCCATTGTTCCGAGAACGGAGTTTTAGTCATCTTGCCCATAAGGCATGGTTCGCAAGCATCAAGTGATTCATAATCAAGTGATTCCAAAATCCCATCAAGCATGGAGTTTCTTCATGCGCTTTACACCAATATGACCTAAACTGCGGTGCCACAAATAAGTTGCACTATCATTATTAACTTTGCATCTTTTGGTTTCAATATTATGAATATGTGTATCACTACGATCGAGATCCAACGAACCATTTTCATTGGGTGTGTAACCATATAAGGTTTTATTCATGTAAAGCAGAACAACAATTTATTCTCTTACTTAAATGAATAATCGTATTGCAATAAACATGATCAAATCATATTTATGCTCAACACCAAATAACATTTATTTAGGTTCCACACTAATCCCGAAAGTATAGGGAGTGTGCGATGATGATCATATCAATCTTGGAACTACTTCCAACACTCATCGTCACTTCCCTTCAACTAGTCTCTGTTTATTCGTAACTCCTGCTTTGAGTTACTAATCTTAGCAACCGAACAGTATCAAATACTGGGGCTACTATAAACACTAGTAAGGCACACATCAATAACCTGTATATCAAATATAACCTTGCTCACTTTGCCATCCTTCTTATCCACCAAATATTCAGGGGTAGTTCGCTTCCGGTGACCAGTTCCATTGCAGCAAAAGTACTCGGTCTCGTGCTTAAGTCTAGACTTGGGCTTCTTCACTCGAGCAGCAACTTGCTTGCCGTTCCTTTTGAAGTTCCCTTCTTCCCTTTGCCATTTTCCTTGAGACTAGTGGTCTTGTCAACCATCAACACTTGATGTTTTTCTTGATTTCTACCTTCACGATTTTAGCATCGCGAAGAGCTCGAGAATCTTTTTCGTCATCCCTTGCATACTATAGTTCATCACGAAGTTCTACTAACTTAGTGATGGTGACTAGAGAATTCTGTCAATCACTATCTTATCTCGGAAGATTAACTCCCACTTGATTCAAGCGATTGAAGTACTCGGACAATCTGAGCACATGCTCACTAGTTGAGCGATTCTCCTCCATCTTTTAGCTATAGAACTTGTTGGAGACTTCATATCTCTCAACTCGGGTATTTGCTTGAAATATTAACTTCAATTCTGGAACATCTCATATGGTCCATGACGCTCAAAACGTCTTTGAAGTCCCGATTCTAAGCCGTTAAGCATGGTGCACTAAACTATCAAGTAGTCATCATATTGAGCTAGCCAAACGCTCATAACGCTCGCATCGCTCATATTGAGCTAGCCAAACGCTCATAACGTCGCATCTCGCTCCGCAATACGTCTGTCACCTAGCGGTGCATTAAGGACATAATTCTTCTGCAAAGCAATGAGGATAAACCTCAGATCATGGATCCAATCCGCATCATTGCTACTAACATCTTTCAATACAATTTTTCTAGGAACACATATAAAAACATAGGGAAGCAACAACGCGAGCTATTGATCTACAACATAATTTGCAAAATACTACCGGGACTAAGTTCATGATAAATTAAAGTTCAATTAATCATATTACTTAAGAACTCCCACTTAGATAGACATCTCTAGTCATCTAAGTGATTACGTGATCCAAATCAACTAAACCATGTCCGATCATCACGTGAGATGGAGTAGTTTCAATGGTGAACATCACTATGTTGATCATATCTACTATATGATTCACGTTCGACCTTCGGTCTCCGTGTTCCGAGGCCATATCTGTTATATGCTAGGCTCGTCAAGTTTAACCCGAGTATTCGCGTGTGCAACTGTTTTGCACCCGTTGTATTTGAACGTAGAGCCTATCACACCCGATCATCACGTGGTGTCTCAAAGACGAAGAACTTTCGCAACGGTGCATACTCGGGGAGAACACTTCTTGATAATTTTAGTGAGAGATCATCTTATAATGCTACCGTCAATCAAAGCAAGATAAGATGCATAAAGGATAAACATCACATGCAATCAATATAAGTGATATGATATGGTCATCATCATCTTGTGCTTGTGATCTCCATCGCCGAAGCACCGTCATGATCACCATCGTCACCGGCGCGACACCTTGATCTCCATCGTAGCATCGTTGTCGTCTCGCCAACTATTGCTTCTACGACTATCGCTACTGCTTAGTGATAAAGTAAAGCAATTACATGGCTTTTGCATTTCATACAATAAAGCGACAACCATATGGCTCCTGCCAGTTGCCAATAACTCGGTTACAAAACATGATCATCTCATACAATATAGCATCCTCTACTTTGTTAGACGTCCTCTACTTTGTTAGACCACATCACATCACAACATGCCCTGCAAAAACAAGTTAGACGTCCTCTACTTTGTTGTTGCAAGTTTTACGTGGCTGCTACGGGCTGAGCAAGAACCATTCTTACCTACGCATCAAAACCACAACGATAGTTTGTCAAGTTGGTGCTGTTTTAACCTTCGCAAGGACCGGGCGTAGCCACACTCGGTTCAACTAAAGTGAGAGAGACAGACACCCGCCGATCACCTTTAAGCAACGAGTGCTCGCAACGGTGAAACCAGTCTCGCGTAAGCGTACGCGTAATGTCGGTCCGGCCGCTTCATCTCACAATACCGCCGAACCAAAGTATGACATGCTGGTAAGCAGATGACTTATATCGCCCACAACTCACTTGTGTTCTACTCGTGCATATGACATCAATGCATAAAACCAGGCTCGGATGCCATGTTGGGTAACGTAGTAATTTCAAAAAATTCCTACGCACACGCAAGACCATGGTGATGGCATAGCAACGAGAGGGGAGAGTGTCCGCCCACGCACCTCGTGAGACCGAAAGCGAAGCGTTATAACAACGCGGTTGATGTAGTCGACGTCTTCACAATCCGACCGATCCAAGCACCGAACGACGGCACCTACGAGTTACGCACACGCTCAGCTCGATGACGATCCCGGACTCCGATCCAGCAAAGTGTCGGGATGAGTTCCGTCAAGACGACGGCGTGGGACGATGATGATGCTCCACCGACGCAGGGCTTCGCCTAAGCTCGCGACGATATGACTTCTCCGCGCAGGGCTTCGCCTAAGCTCATGACGATATGACCAAGTGGAATATGGTGGAGGGGCACCGACACGGCTATGGAACGATCCGTAGATCAACTTGTGTGTTCTAGGGTGCCCCCGCCTCGTGATATAAAGGAGCCAAGGGGAGGGGCCGGCCGGCCAAGAGGAGGGCGCCAGGAGTCCTACTCCTCGGGAGTAGGATTCCCTCCAATCCTAGTTGGAATAGGATTCTTTGGAGGGGAAAAGAGAGAGGGGCGGCCCACCTTTCCTAGTCCTAGTAGGACTAGGGGAAGGGGGGAGGCGCGCGGCCACCTAGGGCTGGCCCTTTCTCCTTTCCACCAAGGCCCACTATGGCCCATATAGTTCCCGGGGGGTTCCGGTAACCTCCCCGCATCTCGGTAAATTCGATTTCACTCGGAACATTTCCGATGTCCAAATGTAGGCTTCCAATATATCAATCTTTATGTCTCGACCATTTCGAGACTCCTCGTCATGTCCGTGATCACATCCGGGACTCCGAACAACCTTCGGTACATCAAAACTTATAAACTCATAATGAACTGTCATCGAAACGTTAGCGTGCGGACCCTACGGGTTCGAGAACTATGTAGACATGACTTAGAACCATTCTCGGTCAATAACCAATAGCGGAACCTGGATGCCCATATTGGTTCCTACATATTCTACTGAAGATCTTTATCGGTCAAACCGCATAACGATATCGTTGTTCCTTTTGTCATCGGTATGTTACTTACCCGAGATTCGATCGTCGGTATCCAATACCTAGTTCAATCTCGTTACTGGTAAGTCTCTTTACTCGTTCCGTAATACATCATCTCACAACTAACTCATTAGTTGTAATGCTTGCAAGGCTTATGTGATGTGTATCACCGAGAAGGCCCAGAGATACCTCTCCGACAATCGGAGTGACAAAACCTAATCTCGAAATACGCCAACCCAACAAGTACCTTTGGAGACACCTGTAGTACTCCTTTATAATCACCCAGTTACGTTGTGACGTTTGGTAGTACCCAAAGTGTTCCTCCGGTAAACGGGAGTTGCATAATCTCATAGTTACAGGAACATGTATAGGTCATGAAGAAAGCATAAGCAACATACTAAACGATCAAGTGCTAAGCTAACGAAATGGGTCATGTCAATCAGATCATTCTCCTAATGATGTGATCCCGTTAATCAAATGACAACTCATGTCTATGGTTAGGAAACATAACCATCTTCGATTAACGAGCTAGTCAAGTAGAGGCATACTAGTGACTATATGTTTGTCTATGTATTCACACATGTATTATGTTTCCGGTTAATACAATTCTAGCATGAATAATAAACATTTATCATGATATAAGGAAATAAATAATAACTTTATTATTGCCTCTAGGGCATATTTCCTTCAGTCGTTACCCTTCATGGGTTGAAGTCTCCATCAACGTGGATGTACGATAGCACCACCTATCGGAACCACGACAAAAACATCTGTGTCTCCAATTCCGTTTGAATCCTCCAAACCCTTCCCTTTATATTCTTGCAAGTTGCATGCTTTATTTTCCGCTGCCTATATACTCTTTGCATGCTTGCTTGAATTGTGTGATGATTGCTTGGCTTGTCCTAAAATAGCTAAAATCTGCCAAACTATAAAATTGGGAAAATGTTAAGTTTTTATTGGTCAAGTAGTCTAATCACCCCCCCCCCATCTAGACATACTTCAAGGTCCTACAAGTGGTATCAGAGCTTTGGTCTCCATTTGCTTTGATTTCCATAGCTTTTGGTGGTCATAGCCTTGGTTTCACAACCTAGGAGAGTATGACGTCTAGCGAGGGAAATTATCACCATAGAGGTCCTTACTTTGATGGTACTAATTTTGCTAGTTGGAAGCATAAGATGAAAATGCATATTCTTGGACATAACCCCGCCGTTTGGGCAATTATTTGTATTGGCTTGCAAGGTGAATTCTTCGATGGGAGAGAACCGAACCGTGAAGCTAATGCGGAAGAATTGAAGATGTTGCAATACAACGCTCAAGCATGTGACATCATCTTCAACGGATTGTGCCTCAAGAATTCAACAAAATCATCCGTCTTGAGAATGCAAAGGAAATTTGGGATACTTTGATTGATATGCATGAAGGTACCGAGTCCGTCAAGGAATCCAAGTTGGATGTGCTCCAAAGTCAGCTTGACAAGTTCAAAATGAAGGATGGTGAAGGTGTAGCTGAAATGTACTCTAGGCTTGCTCTTATCACAAATGAGATTGCCGGCTTAGGGAGTGAAGAGATGATCGAAAAATTCATCATCAAGAAAATCCTAAGAGCATTGGATGGAAAGTATGATACCGTGTGCACATTGATCCAAATGATGCCAAACTACAAAGATCTCAAGCCAACGGAAGTCATTGGAATGATTGTTGCTCATGAGATGTCACTCAAGGATAAGGAGGAACTTCACAACAAGTCAAGTGGTGCTTACAAAGCCTCAAGTGAAGCCCCCACACCTTCAAGTGAGAAACCAACCTTCAATGAAGAATTGAGCTTAATGGTGAAGAACTTCAACAAATTCTACAAAAGTAGAAGCAAAGAAAGAAGCTCCAAGTCAAGGTCTTACAATGACAAGAGATCTTCTAGTCGAGAGCGCAATTGCTACAATTGTGGGAGACCCGGACACTACTCCAATGAGTGTACGGCACCCTACAAAAGAAGAGAAGATTCTCCAAGAAGAAGGAGCAAAAGAGAAGAATCACCACCAAGAGAGAGGAGGAGTAGAGATGATCGTTATGAACGAAGACCCTCACAGAGAAGCAAGGATTCAGAAAGGAAGGACAAGTCATCAAAGAGCTACACAAAACGAAGACATCAAGCTCATGTTGGTGAATGGGTTTCCGGCTCCGACTCCGACCATCACTCCGAGAGAAGCTATCACTCCGACTCCGAATATACTCAAGATGAAGGTGTTGCCGGTCTAGCACTTGTGTCAACCAAATCCTACGACATATTTGAATCACCAAATGAAGGAATTGGTAGATGCTTCATGGCCAAAGGTCCTAAGGTAACACATCCCGAGTATGTTGATTTTAATAGTGATGAAGATGACTTGCTAGGTGATGATGATTTACTTGTTGACAACTCTAGTGATGAATACTATGATGAAACGTCAATTAATCATGCTAATCAAACGAATGACAATGATAAGGAGAAAATTGAGCTTCTAACTAAAGAACTAAACACTCTTAAGTTGGCTCATGAAACTATCTTCGAAGATCATCGAGAACTTTTAAGGGCTCATGAGAAGTTACGCTTTGAAAAGCTCAATCTTGAGCAAGAGCATGAGTTCTTAAAGGCAATCAATGATGATCTCTACAAGAAAAGTTCTTCTTACATTGCCAAGCGTTTACTCTTATCTACTTACATGCCTCAAGTCAAGTCTAGTAACAAGTACAAGAAAGATACTTCCTCTAGTAGTAACAATAATAATGTCAAATCCAATGTTGTTGCTCCTAGTAGTTCTCTTGATTCCACTAATGATTCTCTTAGCCAAGTTACACTTGAGCAAGAAAATAGTTTATTGAAGGAATTATAGAGAAAGGTGTTTACAAGATCCTTGCGGGAGTAAGCAATTCGAGGAAATTGTATGCAAGCAAGGAAGGCACCGAAGAATCAAGGTGTTGGTTTTGAACGAAAGTTCAACGCCAATGGAGTTGAGTGGGAAGAAGATCAATACCCCAAGACAAAGTTTGTTCCTCAACAAGAGAAGTATGATCCTACTTCCTTCAAGGGACACAAGCTCAAGATGATCTTCCACCACAAGACCACAAGAACAAAGGCAAGGACAAGCTTCAAGAAGAGATTGATGCATATGAAGAAGCACCTAAAGCCTCGCTCGAGTGGGTCCCCAAGACTACGCCAAGTTCTACTTCATCAAGTACAACTACAACTCCAAGGATTCCCATCAAGATGATGTGGATCCCAAGAAGAAGAACTAGAGAGTTCTTGAGGGTGACTCCGCCAACATTCTTCACTCATATCATTTTGGCAAGAACAAGTGCAATCAACTTTCACATCTTGCACTAGTTCAAGGAGTCACAAACCCTCATGTTGGTAAGGCAAGGGACAAGGTAACCTAATGTTTTCATGGACATCATCTTGTGTGTGCATCACTCTATGTCTATGGATATTCTTGTTTGTTCCTTGTGGGACTAACCCATGTAGGCAAGTTGAAAGTGCAACTCACTCCAAAGGATTGCTCCAAATGATCTACATCAACATTGAGCATCCACATCTTCAACACCTACATGAAGTCATCATCGAGAAAACCCAAGGTTAGTTCATCCCTCTAAGGGGGGATCTCACATATAGGGGGAGCTTAACTCTAAGAATTGAGTTAAAGCAACTCTAATGGTGTGAACACATTAGTGCTTTATGTAAAAGTGGTAACCCCACTTGAGCTTAAACGATGAGTATGACCTATGATCAAATGTTCTCATTTGACTCCTAAATCAATATGCTCATATATAGATGACCTAGTCATCGCCAATTGCTTGATAGATGCTAAAATTGGTTGTGCATGCTTTGCCACATATTTCAATTGCCATTTTATTGTGTGAGCATGTTGGTGCATATTTTACTCATCCAAGGACATCCACTTGTTGTTTTGCTTGTTTGGATTCTTTTCTTTGTGCCAAATGGATGGACAAGAATGCCTAAGAACCTTCTTTAGCTATCTACACTTTTCTCGTCTCAAGCTCTATTCATGATACATCACAAAATTTGATCAAGTCAGATTCGAACCACTCTGTGTGAGGAGCACTCGGAGTCCTCGATTCGTCATAGACTTAAACTTCCAAAACCTCTTAATGATTCTCGGTCTGACCGATCCTCCCATTTCGGTCCTACCGAGATCATCAAGTTGATCTGAGTTTTCAATCTCGGTGCAACCGATTTGAACTTTCGGTCTCACCGATTTGTCAGAATCGAACACAGTTATGCATCTCGGTGCCACCGAGTTGTTCCACTCGGTCACACCGACAGGGTCGAGCTATATATAGCCATGGGAAATTTTTTGGAAATTTCTCCGAAACCCTTCGCCCGCGCAACAGCTCGCTCTGCCATCGTGGTCTCCGGATCGTCTCCTCGCCGCCAGCAGCCTCCTGTCGCTGGTCTTCGCCGCCGTCAACGGATTTCGTCTCCGCCGTTGCCGCCGTAGCAAGTCCACCGCCAAGTTAGGGTATGGACTTAAACTTTGTGCTATCCACGTAAGATTCCTGGCACATTGTTTTCATATTGAATCTTGCCACGATTGAAACTCATCTATCCAGCCAAAGTAGTTCAAAGATTAGATGTGATTCAAATTTTTAGGTTTAGGTTTCCGCCGAAACCATCTCGGACCCACCGAGTTGAAAAACTCGGTCTCACCGATTTGGCTTATGCCATTGCACTAGTGACTCTCGGTCTGACCGAGAATTACTAATCGGTGCAACCGATTTGAGAATTCTGTGAAACCCTAGCAGTCTCGGTACCACCCGGCTGAAACTCGGTCCAACCGAGATCATCGCTTAGGTTCCAAAACTGCTTCGGTATCACCGAGTTTGAAAATCGGTGGATCCGAAATGCTTTCTGTGGAAAACTAAGACTGAACTTTTGAGTCATTCTTTTGCAAAAACCTCTGCATTTTGTGATGCTCATCTTTTCTATCTCATCTACAACTCTTCACAGGGTCAGCAGTCAGCTTTTGCAGTATGTCTGATCAAAGTGACAACCATAATAGGTCAGAACAGTAGATGGACTTGAGTGAGGGCACTAGTCCCTCAACTTCAGATGAAGGGAGCAGAAGTACTCCTAGCAACCTGCCTAAGGCTGCAACTAGGCAAAGGAGGAAAAGAACTTCAGATTCAGAGGATGAAGATTATAGAGCTAAGGAAGATGAGGCTATCTCCAAGAAAGTGGTGCTCAAGAAGGAATATGGCTCAACAAAGAATGCAAAGCCAGGCATGAAGATCAAAAGGCCTGCAGGAAGACAACCAATGTCCAAAGCCAGAGTGTCTTCACAAGCTTCTTTGGAAACCCAACCCAAAGAACCAGCTGCAGCAGAAGGGAAGAAAAGGAAGGAAAGGGTCAAGATGACCATGGCCAGAGTTATTGGGAAGCCTTCCATGATGGAAGAGGAAGATGAAATTGCTACACCAGCTCCAAAGGCACCAAAGCTTATGGGTGATGCTATTAGATCAGGGGCTGCCACATCTAAGCCCAAGGAAGCACCCAAAGCTGCCCCCAAGGCCAAGTCTGCACCAAAGAGGAATACCAGGAGTATTCCAGATTCTTTGAGAAGAACAAGGCCCCAGTGCCTGAGGATGCTGATGAGGAAGATGAAGAAGGACAAGTTATGAGGAAGCTCAAGCCCAAGATACGAGACCACAATGATGCCCATCCTGTGGCTGAGGACATGAGAATCAGAAAGGATTCAGGGCTGAGGATATGGAGGACGGAAGATCCATATGCTTCAAGGAGAAGAACTGTTGTTGACTACAGGTTCCATACAAAGGAACAACAGGACTTTTATGAGACCATTCTGTTGGACAAGAAGCCCATTGTCTGTGACATGAGGTGGGTTGACTGGAATTTCATCAAGGAGAATGAACATCACTATCCTGGAGTGCAAGATAGCTTTGTTGGTTGTGGAGTTGCAGATTTTGTTGGGCAAAAGCTCACAAATTGGAATGATGAACTTATCATGCAGTTCTACTCCACAACACATTTTACCCAGATGGAAGAATTGTTTGATGTCGAAGGTACAAGGTACCATCCATGTTGAAGAATGGGCAAAGTGATAAATGCCCCAGAGGAAAATGAGGATGACCTAGACATTTATGCAAAGAAGAAGATGGGTCATAATTCAATGGCTCACATGTACAAGGAAATTCCAGACAAGGCATTAGGAACTCACAAGTTTGGATCAGTTCACTTTCTTTGTCGGGGTTGCCAACCATAAATTGGATTCTCGAGGCACACTTTGTTGCCCAAGTCCGTGACCATAACATGATCAGAGGGCATGCCATCAACATGTTGCATGTGTTTGATGTGCCACAGAAGTTCAAAGTCATGAGCCTGATCATTAAAACAATCAAGAGGACTGCAGCAGATCAGAAGAGGAGCTGTGGATATGCACCTCAGATTCAAGAATTGATAAACTCAAAATGGGCACAGGAAAATATAAGTTGGATAAGGAACACTTTCCACTTTATCCAGACTTTGAGGACAATGAGGTTGTCATGAATGAAGATGATCCACAATCAGTTCAAGCTCAGGAGAAGAAGGAGAAGGCAAAGAGGGAGAAAGCTGCCAAGATGCCAACTCAAGAGGAGGCATCTGAGTATTTCTTGAAGAACAAGCAGGAGCAGCTCGGATACTTAATAGCATCAACCCTGAGGATTGAGAAGGGATTGGCCACCCTCACTCAAAATCAGGAGAGCCTGGAGAGAATCATAGAACAAAAGTTCTATAACTTAGATGTGAAAGTGGCTGAGATTGATCTGCAGTGGAGGAACTACAAGATGACATGCATGAGAGGAAGGGCAAAACAACAACTGATGCATTTGCCAGAGTGCCAAGAGCCCAGAGGTCATCTGCTGTGCCAGTTTCTGACACAAGAGCAACTTCATCTGCACCAGCTACAGCCTCAGTGCCGCCAGCTCCAGCATCTACATCAGCTCCAGCTCCATCTACTTCAACTGAAGCTTTCATCCTCGGCGTTATCCGGACTCCACCACCACCGGAAGATCAAACCTGAGAGTCAATCTAGCACTATACATTTTCTATGAACTTTTTGGTAACTTGTTGCCAAAGGGGGAGAAAAATGTATAGATCATAGGCTTCGAGAGAGAGAGTGTTGCTTTTGTTCTCTCTTGCTTTATTTGGTGTTTTTTTCAAACTTTGTTTGCTTTGTGTTGAGATACTATCCTGTGAGACATTGATGATCATGTGTTTGATCATAAGCTACACTTATGCATGTTTGATGATATTATCCTATCTATCTTATGTGATCACTCACTATGCTTGGTGATGAGTGCATGTATTCATTGTTTATTATTTTGAGCGCTCCACCAAGATGTATGTGACATGGAAGAGTAACCCATGAGCCTAATTCATTGTGCATTTGCAGTCCAAAGCAAATCTAAAACTATGCACAAATTTAGGGGGAACTCTTGCTTATCACATACTTCTCAAAGCGACGATGTTATTTAAATTTTATTATCATTTGTCGAAGCTTTGATCTATATGTTGTCATCAATTACCAAAAAGGGGGAGATTGAAAGTGCAACTATCTCTAGGTGGTTTTGGTAATTCATAACAACATATAGCCCATTGAGCTAATGCAATTCCAAGACTATTATTTCAGGAAAGCTCAATGAATGGCATGGCATGGATGATGAAAGTGGATCCCTCAAAATACTAAGGACAAAGGATTGGCTCAAGCTCAAAAGCTCAAGACTCTTCATTTTACATTTTAGTGATCCAAGATCACATTGAGTCTATAGGAAAAGCCAATACTATCAAGAAGGGATGAGGTGTTGCTTAATGAGCCTCTTGCTTCATGTGCTTAGTGATATGCTCCAAAATCCTCAACTACTTTCCCACATCCACATATGACCTAAACCTAAAGCCAAAATCGGTCACACCGATACTTTCTATCCGGCGCCACCGATTCCAAAAGTCATAGCCACTGCCACAAACCCTAAGCAAATCGGTCTTACCGATAGGGATCTCGGTCTCACCGAGATGGGGTTGCAATCTCTCTGTTTCCCTTCGTAACGTTTCGGTCTAACCGAAGTGAGCGATCGGTCCCACCGTGACTGCAATGTAAACTCTCTGTTTCCTTTTTGTAACATTTCGCTCTCACCGAAAAGAGCAAATCGGTCCCACCGAGTTTACCTGACCAACTGTCTAGTTAGCTTATTACCAAAATCGGTCTCACCGAGTATGTGTAATCGGTCTTACCGAGATTACGTTATGCCCTAACCCTAATCATATCGGCCTCACCGAGATGCATGTCAGTCCCACCGAAAATCACTAACGGTCACTAGGTTTACTAAATCGGTCCGACCGAGTTTAATGATTCGGTCCCACCGAGTTTGGTAAATTGTGTGTAACGGTTAGATTTTGTGTGGAGGCTATATATACCCCTCCACCTCCTCTTCATTTGTGGAGAGAGCCATCAGAACGAACCTACACTTCCAACTTATCATTTCTGGGAGAGAACCACCTACTCATGTGTTGAGACCAAGATATTCCATTCCTACCATATGAATCTTGATCTCTAGCCTTCCCCAAGTTGCTTTCCACTCAAACCCTCTTTCCACCAGATCTAAATCCTATGAGAGAGAGTTGAGTGTTGGGGAGACTATCATTTGAAGCACAAGAGCAAGGAGTTCATCATCAACACACCATTTGTTACTTCTTGGAGAGTGGTGTCTCCTAGATTGGCTAGGTGTCACTTGGGAGCCTCCGACAAGATTGTGGAGTTGAACCAAGGAGTTTGTAAGGGCAAGGAGATCGCCTACTTCGTGAAGATCTACCGCTAGTGAGGCAAGTCCTTCGTGGGCGACGGCCATGGTGGGATAGACAAGGTTGCTTCTTCGTGGACCCTTCGTGGGTGGAGCCCTCCGTGGACTCGCGCAGCCGTTACCCTTTGTGGGTTGAAGTCTCCATCAATGTGGATGTACGATAGCACCACCTATCGGAACTACGACAAAAACATCAGTGTCTCCAATTGCGTTTGAATCCTCCAAACCCTTCCCTTTATATTCTTGCAAGTTGCATGCTTTATTTTCCGCTGCCTATATACTCTTTGCATGCTTGCTTGAATTGTGTGATGATTGCTTGACTTGTCCTAAAATAGCTAAAATCTGCCAAACTATAAAATTGGGAAAATGTTAAGTTTTTATTGGTCAAGTAGGCTAATCATCCCCCCTCTAGACATACTTCAAGGTCCTACACATGTGGTCACCGGAACAAGGGCAGCAGCCGGAGCAACAGAAGGAGGTGCCCGCTGCACGAGCGCATACGCCAGCGCCACAGGCGGCAGTAGTCCCGTAGCTTTTCCATGGGATCATCGGGCCTCTCGTCGACCTCACCAACGAGGACGACGGCGACGACGACGGACACAATGAGATCTATGTTTTATTATCTTTTTTAGTTTAACGAAATCTGAAATGTGTCTGCTGTGTTGGGCACACCTACAAACCGGCGGACAAGATCGGACGCTGGTGTCCGTAGGGGTCGAACCCAAATGGATAAAAAACTAACACATATCGTGTCTGTTTGGGTCGGCCGTTCGGTGTTGCCCTAATAATAAGGTTTAGTTATGGTCATGAGTAGATTTTTCAGCTTCTACAGAAAAAAATTGTCTTGTATGATTCTGGAAAACAGAAATAAGAATGAATGTAAAATCGTATTTTCTCTACTAGGATTGAAATTTTTGTTTGAATGGGCCATGAAAAGACACAACATTTTTTTCCCGAAATATTTCATTGGAATTTCCTATCAACATCACTCAAACATGTCGAGCAAAAAAATGCTAAGTAAAGATTTATATAAACTGCCATCATGGTTTATATAAATGCTAAGTGTTGGCATATTATTAAGGGGGATTTGTTACCTATGTTTCATGATCTGTTCTTTGGACAGCTTCACTTATTTCACTTGAATTTTGGAACAATCACACTGCTTCCTAAGAAAACGGATGCTGTGAGAATTGAGCAGTTCAGGCCAATCTGCCTTCTCAATGTTAGTTTCAAAATCTTCACCAAGGTCGGGACTAATAGGCTCACACAGATTGCGCATTCTGTGGTGCAACAATCCCAAACTGCTTTCATGCCGGACAGAAACATCCTTGAAGGAGTAGTCGTCCTTCATGAAACGCTCCATGAAATCCATTCAAAAAAAATTAGATGGAGTAGTTTTTAAGTGGATTTCGAGAAAGCGTACGATAAAGTCAAATGGCCATTCCTCCAACAGGCATTGCGTATGAAAGGTTTTGATGAAGCCTGGCGCTGCCAGGTTGAATCGTTTACGCAAAAAGGGAGTGTTGGAATTAAAGTGAATGACGATATTGGTCATTACTCCCAGACACATAAAGGCCTAAGACAAGAAGATCCGATGTCCCCTATCCTCTATTTAACATTGTGGTTGATATGTTAGCAATTTTGATAGGAAGGGCTAAGGAGAATGGTCAAGTAGGTGGCTTGGTACCTCATCTTGTTGATGGAGGTGTATCCATCCTTCAGTACGCTGATGATACAATCATCTTTATGGAGCATGACTTGGCCAAGGCGAGAAATATGAAGCTGGTGTTATGCCTTTTCGAACAATTGACCGGGTTAAAGATTAACTTTCACAAGAGCGAGTTGTTCTGCTTTGGTAGAGCCAAGGATGAACAGGAGGCTTATAGGCAATTGTTTGGGTGCAATTTGGGGGATTTACCTTTTTCTTACCTAGGTATACCAATCCACCACCGTAAGCTGACAAACAGAGAATGGAAGTGCATCGAAGACCGATTTGAAAAGAAACTGAGTTGTTGGAAGGGCAAGCTCATGTCATACGGAGGCCGATTAATTCTGATAAATTCGGTGCTCACGAGTATGCCTATGTTTCTCTTGTCGTTCTTTGAAGTCCCAGTTGGAGTCAGGAAAAGACTGGACTTTTATCGATCGCGTTTCTTTTGGCAGGGTGATAAACTAAAAAGAAAATACCGGCTAGCTAAATAGGATATCATCTGTAGACCGAAAGACCAAGGGGGTCTTGGTATTGAGAATCTTGAAGTTAAGAACAGATGCCTTCTCAGTAAGTGGCTGTGGAAGCTGTCCAGTGAGACTGATGCCACGTGGGCGCAAATCCTTCGTAGCAAGTACCTTCAGACCAAAACTTTGTCCCAGGTGACAGTCAGGCCGACCTACTCGCCTTTTTGGAAAGGAATGATGAAATCAAACAATCCTTGTTTAATAGGACAAAGTTTATTATTGGCAACGGTGCTAGTACACGTTTCTGGGAGGATACTTGGCTCGGAGAGACACCCTTGGTCATTCAATACCCGTCTTTATATCGTATTGTTCAACGACGTGAGGTGTTCGTTGCAAAGGTATTTCAATCTATCCCACTTAATATTCAGTTCAGACGGTCGCCAGTGGGCAATCGTTGGGAAGAATGGCTCCATCTAGTTAGGGGACTGATGGAGGTTCAGCTTTCTCAACAACCCGATGAATTACGCTGGAAGCTTACTAGGTCTGGAATATTCACAGTTAAATTAATGTATATTGATGTTATCAATCCGAGCTTCATTCCTACCTCCAAGCATGTTTGGGCTGTCAAAGTTCCATTGAAAATAAAAGTGTTTATGTGGTTTGTACATAAACAAGTCATTTTAACCAAGGACAACCTGATAAAGCGTAATTGGACAGGACCTATTAGGTGTAGTTTCTGTGATCGGGATGAGACGATCAAGCACGTTTTTCTTGATTGCCCGTTAGCCAAAGTTCTTTGACGGACGGTCCACATTGCTTTTAATATTACTCCATCGAATTCTGTCAACACGTTATTTGGGACATGGCTTAATGGGATTGAGCCTGACTTAGCGAGACATATTCGTGTTGGAGTTTGCGCTTTGCTGTGGACTATCTGGAATTGCAAAAATGATTTGGTTTTTAACAGAACATCACGTATTCATTTTTTGCAGGTTATTTTCCGAGCCACGACATTGATCCGTTCGTGGTCGCTACTCATTCCGATGGAGGCTAGGGAGCATTTGGTTACTGTATCTATCCGTTGGGAGATGGTAGCTCGGGATATCTTCAACCGGTTTGGATGGCGGTCATGTAATAGGATAGGCAATTAGTTTACCTATCTCTCTTTAGCCAGCCGGTTGTGGCGTCTTTTATTTGGCTAGTTTGTGTTTCTAGCCCATTTTGGCTCTGTGTGAGTTTCTTTTCACTCTTTTTAGTTGGAGACTTTGAGACCTTGTTGGAACCTTTTTATTTGGTTAATAAGATGACCGTATGCATCACTCTGATGCAGAGGCCGGGGAGATCCCCTTTTCGAAGAAAAAAAACTGCCATCATATGATGTGATCAAACAACCAAGAAAATCATTCTTTTTTGCGAGAAACCTACTGTAGAAATATATTTAAACGACTTTGAATAACGTCAAACCTTTGTACACTCGTTCTGACCAGCAGTTGTGGCACGGGGAAGCATCAAAGGACGAGTATAGAAAACTAAAACAAAGCGACAGTGGCAACATCAAAGTCAAGCAAAAAATTGGCATGTGATCTTGCGTGTGCCACGGACCAAAGCACATCGGCAGTACGTCAGAATACGTGTGTGTGTGTGTGTGGAGGGTGCAACTTCCAAGACGAAGGGAAAGGAAAGGGGTTGATACAGGATCCGGACTCGTAAAGGCACGACAGGAAGACAGCTGCACTGCACTCTAATTCTCACCTCGCCTCAACACTCCACAAACAAACAGCTTGACCTACTCCACTCCACTGCCCGGTGGAGCGAGTGAAGTGAAGTGACCAGTTGCATATGCACCGTTTCGTTTCGTTTAAAATCCGTGTAAATTGCTCTTTTTAATACGACACAAATAACAAATAAACTGTGTTTTCACCATGCGCACGTTCAGATATATTTTCAAACTTTTTTTTAAAAAACCCCACCCGTATATTAATTAATTAACACAAATGTTCGTACAATCATTCGTTACAGCTTTTGCCATGCAGGACGGAACACTATTAATAAGAATACCATATTCGCCTTCCTATTTATCTTGATGATTTTTAAAATACTCATCATCTTAGAGACACTCAATGCTTCCTTCTTCAAATCAACAAGATTTAACCTGTCCAGATTATTATTTGCAAAAACAGAGGCCACGGAAGAGCAGTCAGTTTCCAAATATTTTCAAACTCTTTGGTTTAAAGAATCATGGCCTTTCTTGACTGGATGTATGTTAATTTGACTCTGAGGTGATGGGACGATGCGGATGCACAATACAGTGTGTAATGTGCCCCACGTCGTCATCATTTTCGGGTCCAAACTTTGGGAGAAGATGGCGAACACTTGTACCAGCGGCGCACTGAGGAGATGGGTCCAATGTGGACCAGAGAATGGAGCATGCAACAAACCCCGGTCACGGCCTTAGGAGTCCAGGACAATGTGTCCCTTGGTGACAGAAATAAAAGGATTTGGGCGGGAGCTTCTCTCGTTTTTTTTCTTTAATATGGCGCCTGGGTCGGACAACATTATTTCCAGCTGATCCCGGAAACCATTAGCTATAAGACCAGCATTCACAAGTCATAGCAAATGCAGCAACCTGCCCAGCAGGGTATTAACAAACAGATCCTCCAGGTAGGGATGGGATCGAAGGGCGCCACAAAATGACCACAGGTAGGGATCCCATGGGCATGCCCTCTTTAAAAAATATGCAGTTTAAATGTAAAAAAATGAAAAAAAAATATTCCACCATACATTGTTGCGACATGTGTGCGCGGCACAAAGTCTTATGAAAATAAAACTCTTTCTGTTTTGTCTGCATGAAAAAGATAAATTTCAGTGCTTCTAAATAGCGTTCGACCATACTTTTTTTTTGCATAGGCCACAGAATTTTTTTTATTTTTCATCAAAACTTTCTGAGCACACATAGGATGTTAAGATGCATGCGTCAAACTTTTTTCAGATTTTTTTAGCATTTAGAAATGATTTTTCTGATGTGGCTTCGTATGCCCATGAGTTCACCATGTATTTTCCCAGACTCTATTGACCTGTATCCTCGTCCCTTGGGACCTATGGAATGAAAGAAATGCAGGTACCTTCCGAACCATTCTTCAATTTCGCCAATCATTTTGGCTAAGATTCGAACATAAGTTGTTGATTGATCGACCGCCGAGGCTAAGCACTTGAGTTTATCATGCCATGAGAGTAGTCTTTCAATTTTCTTATCTTTGGGCAATAGTCTTGTACTATTAAAGCTTTCTTCTTAATCAATGAAAAGTGGCAAAGCTTTTGCCCTTGTTTGAAAAAGAGTGTGTTAGTCGCCACTCTCTAAGCAAAAGCTTTCACTTTCTAACAAAAATAAGTAAGAAGGAGCACTACTAGTAGGAAGACTTAAGTGACTTTGTTCATTTATGTTGACGTAGATGAGTAACTATTTCTTTCTAATTGAGTTTCTACCATGGTGGATAACCGCCACATGAGCGATTGTTGTTCTTTCGGTGTAAGCAGGTGCGCACATCGAGAACCAGCATGTTCCCCGATGGGCCGAGTGTTCGCCCACTTCAGTCTTCGTCTTTAGAGATAAAGTTGTGTCCACCTCAGCAAGAAAACGTATGCATGTGTACGGAAGCGCAACGGCTTTCGACATACAAGATTGTGAAATTAACTTCAAGATATGTCTATATCCCTATGGCACCAGACTAGGATTGTCCAACAAACCGATAAAATTGATGCCAAAGTGATACAACAATGATATAAAAATAGCATAAAACAATCAAAAATTATAGAAACGTGTGAGATGTACCAGGGTGTTTTCGAGGAATATAAAGGTGGCAGAAGAATAAGCTATGGATCCAAACCATATGGGGCCCACGTGCCCCCACCTAGCGGCCTACCTCTAGGCCGCGAGCCAGGGCCACGTAAGGCCCACATGGGGCCTCCCCATAGGCCTCTAGTCCCTCTACCTCCTTTTCGATGAAAAACTTTTGAAAATATGTTTTCCTATTTTTTTTGCTTTTTAAAGGGGTGAGTTCCTTAGAAGTCCAAAAAAAAGAAACTACTAGCACTTGACACTTGATTAATAGGTTAGTTTAATAAAATAATATAAAATTGATGTCAAAGTGATGCAATAATAATATAAAAGTAGCATGAAATAAGTAAGAATTATAGATACATTTGGGACATGTTAGGTGCTTGATAGACTACCATAGAAAATCTTAAAATTGCCAAATAAACCAAACATTGAAAAAGGGGTCTAATGTATTGCTTGTAGTCTATTCACCGTAGAAAAGATTGACACACATCCTTATTCAACTATCCAAACCGTGCACAATACCTTGACACGATGGTGACATATTTTGCGTGGAGGTCGTGTCAAATAGACGCCCACGAGGAAAATATTTGGCCGTCAAAATTCTAGCAAAAAGGCTATTTGGGGTTGTAGTAGGCGCCACGTCTGCCTCGCCAACAATGCTCGATTGAAGACTTTATTATTTGTACGCCCAATGCGCCCTTTAGGCTTGACAGTGTCCAACCCCAACTCATATTTTCTTAGTATATTTTAAAATCTCCAGAACCAACTCAAAGTTTCCTCTAAATATCAGCTGCAAAGAGAAGATTGAAGAAACCTAGTGAAAGTCCAACTAATCCCAGGGTGGTTTTGGTAATTCATAACAATATATATCTCATTGAACTAATGTTTATTCAAGTTAAATATTTCAGGATGTTCAATGATTGGCATGGCAAAGATTAGTGATTGTGGACCCCTAAAAATGCTAAGGAAATGGATTGGCAAAAGCTCAAGACTTTACATTTTTGGTTAAGTGATCCAAGATCACACTGAGTTCATTGGAAAACCAATACTATTAAAAGAGAATGAGGTGTTGCTTAATGATCTTTTTGCTCAAGTGCTTAGTGACATTGCTCCAAAACCCTTAACCACTTTCTCCATCCAAATATGTCCAAACCCTATATTCCAACTCGTCCCACCGAAATTTCCTATCTGGAGCCATCGAGTTCATTTGGACTTAGCCACTGCCAAACCCTAACAAATCAGATCCATCGATATGGATCTCGGTCCCACTAAGATAGCCCTCCCAGCTCTCTGTTGCTAGTTGCAATTATTTCGGTCCCATCAAGAATTACAATCGGTACCACCGAGATGGCTTGCCAAATTCTCTGTTGCCTTATTTCTTCACTTCGGTCCTACCGAGTTGTTGCAATCGATGCCACCGAGACGAGGTTTTCCCTAGCCATTGCACATCGATCCCTCCGAGTTGTTCCAGTCGGTCCCACCGAGATTCCTAACATTCATATCTTTTACACAGGTTGGTGCCACCGAGATTTCTAGTCGTTGCCACCGAGTTGGGTCAAAAATGTGTAACGGCTATATTTTGTGCGGAGGCTATATGTACCCCTCCACCCCCTCTTTCTCATAAGAGAGAGCCATCAGAACGTGCCTACACTTCCACCATTCATTTCCTGAGAGAACCACCTACTCATGTGTTGTGATCAAGAGATTCCATTCCTACCATTTGAACCTTGATTTCTAACCTTTCCCAAGTTGCTTTCCACTCAAATCCTTCTTCCACCATAGCCAAATATGTGAGAGAGAGAGAGAGAGAGTTGAGTGTTGGGGAGACTGTCATTTAAGCACAGAGTAAGGAGTTCATCATCAACACACGATCTATTACATTTTGGAGAGTGGTGTCTCCTAGATTGGTTACGTGTCGCTTGGGAGCCTCCGACATGATGTGGAGTTGGACCAAGAAGTTTGTAAGGGCAAGGAGATCGCCTACTTCGCGAAGATCTACCTGAGTGAGGCAAGTCCTTCGTGGACGATGGCGATGGTGGGATAGACAAGGTTACTTCTTCATGCACCTTTCGTGGGTGGAGCCCTCTGTGGACTCTCACGGCCGTTACCCTTCGTGGGTTGAAATCTCCATCAACGTGGACGTACGATAGCACCACCTATTGGAACCACGCCAAAAATTGTCGTGTCCCCATTGCGTCTGCCTTCTCCAAACCCTTCCCCTTACTTACATGTGCCTTGTCTTACATTCTGCTGCTATACTCTTAGACTTGCATGTGTAGGGTGTTACTTGACTTGTCATAATTGCTAAAATCTTCCTACAATTAAAATTGGGAAAATGTTAGGTTTTATTTGACCAGGTAGTCTAATCACCCCCCTCTAGACATACTTTCAATCCTACACCTGGACTATCTCTGCAAACCTTGAAGTCTTGAAGAAACCCTTCGTGTATGCTACCATTCAACAAAAGAGACAAAGCATTAGACTCCATCAATAATTTGAATCGTGGTCACACATTTCGTAACCCAGTTACTCATCATCTAGCATACCTTTCAGAAATGCACCAATACACTTTGTCATCCATCTAGTCTATATACAATGGGAGGCAAATTAGATGGCACATATGTGTGCGAGGGAACCTATTGAAACTAGGAAGAGATGCCACTGGATAAAATTTTCTCCAACTATGCTACAAGCTTGTATGACAAACAATTGTAATACTTTTTTTAGGAGACAAGTGTAATACTTGTGATTAAGAAATGAAGTTTGTGATTCCAAAAATGGGAGTCCTCTAAATTTTTGTGGATTTGTGCTAGTATAGAATGGTTCTAATTTGGTACCCCTTCCATTATGATAAATAAGGTGCGAGCACTTTTCAACATTTAAATTTATCATCGATTAGATTAATAATATATATGTTGGGTGACTTAAAACTTATACCATTGAATATAATTTTCAAGGGTATAACTTTTGTCACACATGACCTACATTTTTTTTGGTTAAACTGACGGTCAATCTTGATTCTTCAAATGAGTGTGAGCCTTATTCACTTAATAAGGAATACACATGAATAAAATAATATAAAATTTTCACACGGGTTATTGTTTGCAATTTTTAGAAAATATCATAGACTATTTCCTCTATTTCCATTATGACTATATATAGTAAACACATACAATCCTTTTTGGGGGTTGATAGGACATGTGGAGAAAAACATAGAAATAGAAAAAAAAAATCTTTTGTAAGACTATCATTCCTTTAATTAAAAGGCTAGAGCAAAGTGAAAACTAGAGGAATTTATCGTGTAACCTTAAAACAAGAAATTTCTACCAACTCAGATCTCCTTTTAGAATTCCTTAATACAAAGTCCAATATTGACGTCTGCAATTGCAATAATGAGATACTAATTATATATTGTTTATGTGGTTTGACTTCATTTTTCTCAGTTATGCGAGCCAATCGCATAGGCTTTGAAAATTCTCATGTGTTGTTAATCCTATGTTTGCACATATAGTCCCATCATATTCATGTGTTTTCCTATTATACTATATTTTCATAATCTCGCATATCAAAGAGACCCTATGAAAAGTATAATTAAGCAGGGTTGCATCGTACTGATAGTGATTATATTTAAAACTGATTTTAAAAGTCTATGACAAAGCCAAATGGCAATATCTTTCAAAAAAGTGAAAGATTCTCTGTTTAATGGATGAAATGGTTTGATAACCTTGTGTCTAGTGGAAGCGTATCCGTAGAAGTGGATAACAATGGTTGTCACTACTTATAGATTAAAGGAAAGGTCTTTGAAAAAAGATCTTTGACGAGGAGACCCGCTATCACCAATGTTTAATATTATGGTTGATATGTTTGAAATTCTTGTCGAGCATGCCAAGAGGTTCGGCCAAATTAGTTGAGTGATCCCAAACCTTGTATATGGTTGGCTATCAATACCACGATATGTAGATGGCGTGATTCCTTTTATGGTATAACATTGTCAAAGGTCGAGTCGGTGTTGACCCTTTATGATCCAGTTACGGATTGTAGAAAGTTCCTTACCCTTTCTCAAGGAGTGACCCCAGGGTATCGAACCCATGGGAGGATGTGCTCTATGACAAAGATTCAAACAAGTTGTTGTTCTCACAAAATGTTCCGGCTTCCGTACCTTTTAAACAACCTTTTAGGTATAAACAATGATATGGAAATAAGCATGGGTATGAGGACTTAGTGACTTGCACTTACAACCTTGTATTTATGTGTGGGATCTTCTCTTGATACTAATGGTCCTCGTAGATACCCGTTATGATATGCTCACAACATGGTGAAGTGGGGGATATGTCCAAAGTATATCACCGTCGGTCACGACCTGCATCGAGAGTCAGTTGTCCGACCGCTGGCCCTTGTTGTCGCATGAGGTTATCTATGTTATTAAGGGGTTCTCGATATTAGAGCATTGACCAGTTAATCACTACATCTCATATATCCCCAAGGAATTGCTTTCATCTATTGTACCAACCCCTTATGTCACTAGTTCGTTGTAAGGGCATATTTATCCCTAAGTGGTTTTGGTGATTGGTGACAATGCTTTTGCGGACTAATCGTGTGCATTGAGCAGATATCTCATGTTTAGGCACAAGACGATTCGTTGCCCCTTGGAGTGTAGTGAAGACGGAGTTTTCCCTACGTTTCTTTTCGGTGGATTTGAGTCGTAGGAAAGCCGTACTATTAAGAGGGGGTCTGCTTTGGAAAGGTTTGGGTGGAATCATCACGTACACGTCTGTTCCTTTTGCACCACCTTTCCTTTGGCTCTTTGGAGCATCCTCCGGTTTTCCGTGTCTCTGCAAAATCTAGTGTTGTTGTGCTGGGGCATGCGGTAGTACTGCTCATGGGAGCGGTAGTACCGCAGGCCCTTGCGGTAGTACCGGCCAGGGACGCGGTAGTACCGCAGCCTCATGTGGTTGTACCGCTCCACGGGCGCGGTAGTACCGTGGCCTCAGGCCGGGCACAACAGCACAAGCGGAAGTAGGGGCGGATGTAATTTTTTACATCCGCGCCCTACGCGGTAGTACCGCTCCAGGTTTGCGGTAGTACCGCGTCGGATTTTTGCACAGATCGAAACTCAGCGGAAGTAGCCATAGATGTAATTTTTTTATGTCCGCGCCTCCCCAGCCTAGACAAACCCTGCCTTGCGGTAGTACTACAAGGGAGAGCGGTAGTACCGCTCCGGCGGTTCTACTGATCTATGCTTCAACGCATCAGGGCTGGTCTAGCACGTGCCGCGCATACAGTAGTACCGCGATCCCACGCGGTAGTACCGCAGGCCCTTGCGGTAATACCGCATGTCTGGTGCGGTAGTACCGCAAGTCGCGGGCTGAGTAAGTGGATAACGGTTGGATTTGTCCTATCACTATAAAAGAGAGGTCTTCTTCTCCGAGTTGACTACCTCTTCCATCCCTAAGCTCCATTGTTGCTCTAAGCTCCATTTTCACCTGATCTCTCTCCCTAGCCAATCAAACTTGTTGATTCTCTAGGGATTGGTTGAGAAGGCCCCGATCTACACTATCCCTTGCGGATCTTGTTACTCTTGGGTGTTTGAGCACCCTAGACGGTTGAGGTCACCGCGGAGCCATATTCCATTGTGGTGAAGCTTCGTGGTGTCGTTGGGAGCGTCCAATTAAGTTGTGGAGATTTCCCCAACCTTTTATGTAAAGGTCCGGTCGCCACCTCCAAGGGCACCAATAGTGGAATCACGGCATCTCGCATTGTGTGAGGGCGTGAGGAGAATATGGTGTCCCTAGTGGCTTCTTGGGGAGCATTGTGCCTCCACGCCGCTCCAACCGAGACGTACTTCCCCTCAAAAGGAAGGAACTTCGGTAACACATCCTCATCTTCACCGGCTCCATTCTTGGTTATCTCGCACCTTTACTTGCGCAAGCTTATATTGTGTTGCATCTCTTGCTTGCTTGTGTGCTTGTTGTTTGTGCATCATATAGGTTGCTCACCTAGTTGCATATCTAGACAACCTACTTTGATGCAAAGTTTAAATTGATAAAGAATAGCTAAAAGTTGTTAGTTGCCTATTCACCCCCCCCTCTAGTCAACTATATCGATCCTTTCAATTGGTAGCAGAGCCTCATCTCTTTATTAAGGACTTTGCCGTCCGAAGAGTATGCTTGACACCATAGACGGTGAGGAGGAGCACCCTGGTGTGATTCCGTCCTCGTCTACGGCCGATGGGGGAACCTCACTCTCACGGAGGAGTTCAATGTGGCTTTGGACACATTGAAAACCTCCATGACGGCCGAGGTCAAAGGCATGCTTAAGAACATTCTTGATGGTCTTAAATTATCCACCGCACCGTTGGAAGTGGTCGATCCCACTAACAAGGTGGCGGATGCTAACTCCGACAAGGGGGAAGCTACTTGCGATAAAGTTCCTTTGTCTAGTGGTAAAAGTGGAAACGACATCTATGCCCATGTTGAACCACCTCTTACTTACGGAGGATGATACGTCTCCATCGTATCTACTTTTCCAAACACTTTTGCCCTTGTTTTGGACTCTAACTTGCATGATTTGAACGAAACTAACCCAGACTGACGCTGTTTTCAGCAGAATTGCCATGATGTTATTTTTGTGCAAAAATAAAAGTTCTCGGAATGACTTGAAACTTCACGGAGAATATTTTTAGAATATATAAAAAATACTGGCGAAAGAATCAAGACCAGGGGTCCATACCCTGTCCACGAGGGTGGGGGCATGCCTACCCCCTGGGCGCGCCCCCTGTCTCGCGGGCCCCCTGAGGCTCCGACGACCTCAACTCCAACTCCATATATTCATGTTCAGGGAGAAAAAAATCAGAGAGAAGGATTCATCGCGTTTTACGATACGAAGCCGCCGCCAAGCCCTAAACTCTCTCGGGAGGGCTGATCTGGAATCCGTTCGGGGCTCCGAGAGGGGAATCCGTCGCCGTCGTCATCATCAACCTTCCTCCATCACCAATTTCATGATGCTCACTGCCGTGCGTGAGTAATTCCATCGTAGGTTTGCTGGACGGTGATGGGTTGGATGAGATTTATCATGTAATCGAGTTAGTTTTGTTAGGGTTTGATCCCTAGTATCCACTATGTTCTGAGATTGATGTTGCTATGACGTTGCTATGCTTAATGCTTGTCACTAGGGTTCGAGTGCCATGATTTCAGATCTGAACCTATTATGTTTCCATGAAGATATGTGAGTTCTTTATCCTATCTTGCGAGTCAATAGTCACCTACTATGTGTTATGATCCGGTAAACCCGAAGTGACAATAATCGGGACCACTCCCGATGATGACCGTAGTTTGAGGAGTTCATGTATTTGCTACCTCTTGAGCACTGCGTTGGGTTTCCCTTGAAGAGGAAAGGGTGATGCAGTAAAGCAGCGTAAGTATTTCCCTCAGTTTTTGAGAACCAAGGTATCAATCCAGTAGGAGGCCACGCATGAGTCCGTCGCACCTACACAAACAAATAAATCGTCGCAACCAACGCAATAAATGGGTTGTCAATCCCTTCACGGTCACTTACGAGAGTGAGATCTGATAGATATGATAAGATAATATTTTTGGTATTTTTATGATAAAGATGCAAAGTAAAATAAAAGCAAAATAAAAGGCAATGGAAATAGCTTGTTGTTGGAAGATTAATATGATGGAAGATAGACCCGGGGGCCATAGGTTTCACTAGTGGCTTCTCTCATGAGCATAAGTATTACGGTGGGTGAACAAATTATTGTTGAGCAATTGACAGAATTGAGCATAGTTATGAGAATATCTAGGTATGATCATGTATATAGGCATCACGTCCGAGACAAGTAGATCGACTCCTGCCTGCATCTACTACTATTACTCCACACATCGACTGCTATCCAACATGCATCTAGAGTATTGAGTTCATAAGAACAGAGTAACGCTTTAGGCAAGATGACATGATGTAGAGGGATAAACTCATGCAATATGATATAAACCACATCTTGTTATCCTCGATGGAAACAATACAATACGTGCCTTGCTGCCCCTACTGTCACTGGGAAAGGACACCGCAAGATTGAACCCAAAGCTAAGCACTTCTCCCATTGCAAGAAAGATCAATCTAGTATGCCAAACCAAACTGATAATTCGAAGAGACTTGCAAAGATAACCAATCATACATAAAAGAATTCAGAGGAGATTCAAATATTGTTCATAGATAAACTTGATCATAAACCCACAATTCATCGGTCTCAACAAACACACCGCAAAAGAAGATTACATCGAATAGATCCCACAAGAGAGGGGGAGAACATTGTATTGAGATCCAAAAAGAGAGAAGAAGCCATCTAGCTAATAACTATGGACACGAAGGTCTGAGGTAAACTACTCACACATCATCGCTATGGTGTTGATGTAGAAGCCCTCCATGATCGATGCCCCTCCCGTGAGCTCCTAAAAGGCCCCAAGATGGGATCTCACGATGCGAGAAGGTTGCGGCGGTGGAATTAGGTTTTGGCTCCGATTCGCTAGTTTGGGGTGCGAGGTATATATAGGAGGAAGAAGTACGTCGGTGGAGCAACATGGGGCCCACGAGGTGGAGGCGCGCCTGGGGGGTAGGCGCGCACCCTACCTCGTGCCCTCCTGGTTGATGTCTTGACGTAGGGTCCAAGTCCTCTCGGATCACGTTCGTTCGAAAATCACGTTCGAAGGTTTCATTCCGTTTGGACTCCGTTTGATATTCTTTTTCGTGAAACTCTAAAATAGGCAAAAACAGCAATTCTGGGCTGGCCCCCCGGTTAATAGGTTAGTCCCAAAAATAATATAAAAGTGTATAATAAATCCCATTAATGTCCAAAACAGAATATAATATAGCATGGAACAATAAAAAATTATAGATACGTTGGAGACGTATCAAGCATCCCCAAGCTTAATTCCTGCTCGTCCTCGAGTAGGTAAATGATAAAAACAGAATTTTTGATGTGGAATGCTACTTGGCATAATTTCAATGTAATTCTTCTTAATTGTGGTATGAATATTCAGATTCGAAAGATTCAAGATAAAAGTTCATATTGACATAAAAGTAATAATACTTCAAGCATACTAACTAAGCAATTATGTCCTCTCAAAATAACATGGCCAAAGAAAGTTCTTCCCTACAAAATCATATAGTTTAGTCATGCTCCATTTTCGTCACACAAGAATGCTCTCGTCATGCACAACCCCGATGACAAGCCAAGCAATTGTTTCATACTTTAGTAATCTCAAACTTTTTCAACCTTCACACAATACATGAGCGTGAGCCATGGATATAGCACTATCGGTGGAATAGAATATAATGATGGGGGTTATGTGGAGAAGACAAAAAAGGAGAAAGTCTCACATCAACCAGGCTAATCAATGAGCTATGGAGATGCCCATCTATTGATGTTAATGCAAGGAGTAGGGATTGCCATGCAACGGATGCACTAGAGCTATAAATGCATGAAAGCTCAACAAAAGAAACTAAGTGGGTGTGCATCCAGCTTGCTTGCTCACAAAGAACTAGGGCATTTGAGGAAGCCCATCGTTGGAATATAAAAGCCAAGTCTATAATGAAAAATTCCCACTAGTATATGAAAGTGACAAAACAAGAGACTCTCTATCATGAAGATTATGGTGCTACTTTGAAGCACAAGTGTGGTAAAAGGATAGTAACATTGTCCCTTCTCTCTTTCTATCTCATTTTTTTGGGCCTTCTTCTCTTTTTTTATGGCCTTTCTCTTCTTTTTTTCCTCACTTTGGGGCAATGCTCTAAAAATGATGATCATCACACTTCTGTCTATTTACAACTCAATGATTACAACTCGATACTAGAACAAAGTATGACTCTATATGAATGCCTCCGGCGGTGTACCGGGATATGCAATGAATCAAGAGTGACATGTATGAAAAATTATGAATGGTGGCTTTGCCACAAATACGATGTCAACTACATGATCATGCAAAGCAATATGACAATGATGAGCGTGTCATGATAAACGGAACGGTGGAAAGTTGCATGGCAATATATCTCGGAATGGCTATGGAAATGCCATAATAGGTAGGTATGGTGGCTGTTTTGAGGAAGATATAAGGAGGTTTATGTGTGAAAGTGCGGATCATATCACGGGGTTTGGATGCACCGGCGAAGTTTGCACCAACTCTCAATGTGAGAAAGGGCAATGCACGGTACCAAAGAGGCTAGCAATGATGGAAGGGTAAGAGTGTGTATAATCCATGGACTCAACATTAGTCATAAAGAACTCACATACTTATTGCAAAAATCTACAAGTCATCAAAAACCAAGCACTACGCTCATGCTCCTAGGGGGATAGATTGGTAGGAAAAGACCATCGCTCGTCCCCGACTGCCTCTCATAAGGAGGACAATCAAAGAACACCTCATGTTTCAAATTTGTTACATAACGTTTACCATACGTGCATGCTACAGGACTTGCAAAATTCAACACAAGTATTTCTCAAATTCACAACTACTCAACTAGCACAACTTTAATATCACTACCTCCATATCTCAAAACAATCATCAAGCATCAAACTTCTCTTGGTATTCAACACTCATAAGAAAGTTTTTACTAGTCTTGAATACCTAGCATATTAGGATTAAGTAAATTACCATGCTGTTTAAGACTCTCAAAATAATATAAGTGAAGCATGAGAGAACAATGGTTTCTATAAAACAAATGCACCACCGTGCTCTAAAAGATATAAGTGAAGCACTAGAGCAAAAACTATATAGCTCAAAAGATATAAGTGAAGCACATAGAGTATTATAATCAATTCTGAATCATGTGTGTCTCTCATCAAAAGTTGTGTCTAGCAAATATGATTGTGGTAAACTAAAAAGCAAAGACTCAAATAATACAAGACGCTCCAAGCAAAACACATATCATGTGGTGAATAAAAATATAGCTCCAAGTAAGTTACCGATGGAAGTATACGAAAGAGGGGATGCCTTCCGGGGCATCCCCAAGCTTTGGCTTTTTGGTGTCCTTAGATTATCTTGGGGTGCCTTGGGCATCCCCAAGCTTAGGCTCCTGCCACTCCTTGTTCCATAATCCATCAAATCTTTCACCCAAAACTTGAAAACTTCACAACACAAAACTTAGCAGAAAATCTCGTGAGCTCCGTTAGCGAAAGAAAAGAAAACACCACTTCAAGGTACTGTAATGAACTCATTCTTTATTTATATTGGTGTTAAACCTACTGTATTCCAACTTCTATATGGTTTATTAACTGTTTTATTAGCCATAGATTCATCAAAATAAGCAAACAACACACGAAAAACAGAATCTGTCAAAAACAGAACAGTCTGTAGTAATCTGTAACTAACGCAAACTTCTGGAAGTCCAAATATTCAGCCAAAATAGGAAGACCTAGAAATTTTTTTTATTGATCAGCATCAATTGGAATCAATATTTATCACATCCTGGTGATTTTTAACAATTATTTTCGTGAACAGAAAGTTTCTGGAATTTTCTACAAGATCAAATAACTATCATCCAAGAAGATCCTATAGGTTTAACTTGGCACAAACACTAATTAAAACATAAAAACACATCTAACCAGAGGCTAGATCAAATATTTATTCCTAAACAGAAGAAAAAAGCAAAAAAAACTAAAAATAAAATTGGGTTGCCTCCCAACAAGCGCTATCGTTTAACACTCCTAGCTAGACATAAATGCAAGGATAGATCTAGGTATTGCCATCTTTGGTAGGCAATCCATAAGTGGCTCTCATGATAGATTCATATGGTAATTTTATTTTCTTTCTAGGGAAGTGTTCCATGCCTTTCCTTAACAGAAATTGCAATCTAATATTCCCTTCGTTCATATCAATAATTCCACCAATCGTTCTAAGGAAAGGTCTACCAAGAATAATAGGACATGAAGGATTGCAATCTATATCAAGAACAATAAAATCTACGGGCACATAATTCCTATTTGCAACAATAAGAACATCATTAATTCTTCCCATATGTTTCTTAATGGTGGAATCCGCAAGGTGCAAGTTTAAAGAGCAATCATCAAAATCACGGAAACCTAGCAAATCGCACAAAGTCTTTGGAATCGTGGAAACACTAGCACCTAAATCACAGAAAGCATAGCATTCATGATCTTTAATTTTAATTTTAATAGTTGGTTCCCACTCATCATAAAGTTCTCTAGGGATAGAAACTTCCAACTCAAGTTTTTCTTCATAAGATTGCATCAAAGCATCAACGATATGTTTAGTAAAAGCTTTATGTTAACTATAAGCATGAGGAGATTTAGGACGGATTGCAACAAGGAAATACAATCTATCAAAGAGCAATTATCATAATTAAATTCCTTGAAATACAAAATAGTGGGTTCATTAATATCTAAACTTTTGATCTCTTCAATCCCACTTTTACCAATTTTTGCATCAAGATCTAAAAACTCCGAATTCTTGGAACGCCTTCTAGGTAAAGGTGGATCATATTCAGTCCCATCATTATCAAGATTCATATTGCAAAACAAAGATTTAATTGGGGACACGTCAATAACTTTTAGATCTTCATCTTTATTTTCATAGAAACTAGACGAACACGCTTTCACAAAGCAATCTTTCTTAGCTCGCATCCTAGCGGTTCTTTCTTTGCACTCATCAATGGAAATTCTCATGGCTTTGAGAGACTCATTGATATCATGCTTAGGAGGAATAGATCAAGAGAAATTCTATCAACGTTCCTAGCCAATTCATCAACTTTAAGCAATTTTTCTTCAAGCAAAGCATTGAAATTCTTTTGCGAATTCATAAATTCTTTAACACTAGTCTCAAATTCAGAAGGCATCTTATTAAAATTTCCATAAGAATTGTTGTAGGACTTACCATAATTATTAGAGGAATTACTAGGATAAGGCCTAAGATTAAAGTTTCCTCTATACGCGTTGTTACCAAAATTATTCCTACCAACAAAATTCACATCCATAGATTCATTATTATTCTCAATCAAAGTAGACAAAGGCATATCATTAGGATCAGAAGAAACACTCTTAGTAACAAATAATTTCATAAGTTCATCCATCTTTCCACTCAAAACATTAATTTCTTCTATCGCATGCACTTTTTTACTAGTAGATCTTTCAGTGTGCCATTAAGAATGATTAACCATAATATTATCTAGGATTTTAGTAGCTTCTCGTAAAGTGATTTCCATAAAAGTGCCTCCTGCGGACGAATCTAAAAGATTTCTAGAAGCAAAATTCAATTCAGCATAAATTTTTTGTATGAACATCCATAAATTCAAGCCATGTGTAGGACAATTACGTATCATTAATTTCATCCTCTCCCAAGCTTGTGCAATATGTTCATGATCAAGTTGCTTAAAATTCATAATATCGTTTCTAAGAGAGATGATCTTAGTGGGAGGAAAATATTTAGAGATAAAAGCATCTTTGCACTTATTCCAAGAATCAATACTATTTTTAGGCAAAGATGAAAACCACGCTTTAGCACGATCTCTAAGCGAAAAAGGAAATAGCTTCAATTTAACAATATCATTATCCACATCTTTCTTCTTTTGCATATCACACAAATCAACGAAGCTATTTAGATGGGTAGCGGCATCTTCACTAGGAAGGCCGGTGAATTGATCTTTGATGACAAGATTCAACAAAGCAGCATTGATTTCACAAGATTCAGTATCGGTAAGAGGAGAAATCGGAGTGCTAAGAAAATCGTTGTTGTTGGTATTGGTAAAGTCACACAATTCGGTATTATCTTGAGCCATCGTGACAAGCAAGCAATCCAACACACAAGCAAACAGGAAGCAAGCGAAAAAGAGGCAAACGGAAAAGAGAGGGTGAATAAAACGGCAAGGATGAAGTGGGGGAGAGGAAAACAAGAGGGAAATGGCAAATAATGTAATGCGGGAGATAAGGGTTTGTGATGGGTACTTGGTGTGTTGACTTTTGCGTAGACTCCCCGGCAACGGCGCCAGAAATCCTTCTTGCTACCTCTTGAGCACTGCGTTGGGTTTCCCTTGAAGAGGAAAGGGTGATGCAGTAAAGCAGCGTAAGTATTTCCCTCAGTTTTTGAGAACCAAGGTATCAATCCAGTAGGAGCCACGCACGAGTCCCTCGCACCTACACAAACAAATAAATCCTCGCAACCAACGCAATAAAGGGGTTGTCAATCCCTTCACGGTCACTTACGAGAGTGAGATCTGATAAGATAATATTTTTGGTATTTTTATGATAAAGATGCAAAGTAAAATAAAAGCAAAATAAAAGGCAATGGAAATAGCTTGTTGTTGGAAGATTAATATGATGGAAGATAGACCCGGGGGCCATAGGTTACACTAGTGGCTTCTCTCATGAGCATAAGTATTACGGTGGGTGAAAAAATTACTGTTGAGCAATTGACAGAATTGAGCATAGTTATGAGAATATCTAGGTATGATCATGTATATAGGCATCACGTCCAAGACAAGTAGACCGACTCCTGCCTGCATCTACTACTATTACTCCATACATCGACTGCTATCCAGCATGCATCTAGAGTATTAAGTTCATAAGAACAGAGTAACGCTTTAGGCAAGATAACATGATGTAGAGGGATAAACTCATGCAATATGATATAAACCCCATCTTGTTATCCTCGATGGCAACAATACAATACGTGCCTTGCTTCCCCATCACATTGGGAAAGGACACCACAAGATTGAACCCAAAGCTAAGCACTTCTCCCATTGCAAGAAAGATCAATCTAGTAGGCCAAACCAAATTGATAATTCGAAGAGACTTGCAAAGATAACCAATCATACATAAAAGAATTCAGAGGAGATTCAAATATTGTTCATAGATAAACTTGATCATAAACCCACAATTCGTCGGTCTCAACAAACACACCGCAAAAGAAGATTACATCGAATAGATCTCCACAAGAGAGGGGGAGAACATTGTATTGAGATCCAAAAAGATAGAATAAACCATCTAGCTAATAACTATGGACCCGAAGGTCTGAGGTAAAATACTCACACATCATCGGAGAGGCTATGGTGTTGATGTAGAAGCCCTCCGTGATCGATGCCCCCTCCGGCGGAGCTTCGGAAAAGGCCCCAAGATGGGATCTCACGGGTACAGAAGGTTGCGGCGGTGGAATTAGGTTTTGGCTCCGTATCTGGTAGTTTGTGGGTACGTAGGTATATATAGGAGGAAGAAGTACATCGGTGGAGCAACGTGGGGCCCACGAGGGTGGAGGCGCGCCTGGGGGTAGGCGCGCCCCTACCTCGTGCCCTCTGGTTGATGTCTTGGCGTAGGGTCCAAGTCCTCGGATCACGTTCGTTCGAAAATCACGTTCGAAGGTTTCATTCCGTTTGGACTCCGTTTGATATTTTTTTTCTGCGAAACTCTGAAATAGGCAAAAAACATCAATTCTGGGTTGGGCCTCTGGTTAATAGGTTAGTCCCAAAAATAATATAAAAGTGTATAATAAAGCCCATTAATGTCCAAAACAGAATATAACATAGCATGGAACAATCAAAAATTATAGTTACGTTGGAGACGTATCAGTATTCACTAAGTGTTAATGCTTTGGTCTGGTACTCTATTAAAAGGAGGCCTTAATATCCCTTAGTTTCCAATAGGACCCCGCTGCCACGGGAGGGTAGGACAAAAGATGCCATGCAAGTTCTTTTCCATAAGCACGTATGACTATATTCGGAATACATGCCTACATTACATTGATGAACTGGAGCTAGTTCTGTGTCACCCTATGTTATAAATCTTGCATGAGGAATCGCATCCGACATAATTATCCATCACTGATCCAATGCCTACGAGCTTTTCACATGTTGATCTTTTCTTAGTTACTTTTCCGCTGCTACTGTTACTTTTGCCACCGTTACCGTTACTTCCATACTACTTTGCTACTAAATACTTTGCTACAGATATTAAGTTATCCAGGTGTGGTTGAATTGACAACTCAGCTGCTAATACTTGAGAACATTCTTTGGCTCCCCTTGTGTCGAATCAATAAATTTGGGTTGAATACTCTACCCTCGAAAACTGTTGCGATCCCCTATACTTGTGGGCTATCAAGACTATTTTCTGGCGCTGTTGCCGGGGAGCACAGCTCTATTCTTTGAGTCACTTGGGATTTATATCCGCTGGTCACTATGAGGAACTTGAAAGACGAGAAAACCAAGATTTATCCCTTAACTACGAGGGGAGGTAAGGAACCGCCATCTAGCTCTGCACTTGATTCTCCTTCTGTTTTGAGTAAACTTGCGACACCTAAACCTGCTTCTGCTATTAATTCTGATATGTCGCATGTTATTGATGATGCCACTTCTACTATGCACGATACTTATGATGAAACTACTTCTATGCTTGATAATACTGTGCCATTAGGTGAATTTCTTGATGAACAACTTGCTAGGGCTAGAGAGAATGAAATTTTTGAAACTGATAATACTGATGAAAGTGATGATGAAGATTCTCCCTGTGACGCCCGGATAATTAAGCCACATTAATTCACTGCTAATGGTGCTACGTCATCATGATTACTGTTGTTAAACTCGCGTTGGTTCGAATCCGGTCCAAATTTCAAATTTAAATTAAAGTCAAAAATAAAAGTTTTCAAACACAAAATCTAAAATGTTCAAAGTGTGGCAAATAATCACTGGTTATTGTCATGTTGGAACCAACCTCTTTTGGATTCTCAGGTGCCCCTGGAAATTTATTTAGTGGTCTAGTAGCATTTAAAATTGGCCTTTCCAATTTTAAAAAAATGGCTAGACAACTCCTTTTGGCCCCAAACTTTTTGTGCCATCTAATATTGTTGTGCTTGATTTAAGTGCAAAGTTTTACAAGTAACAAAGCTCATTGGGTAGCTAGAATAAATAGAAAATAGTAACAGGAATATAAAACAATAAAAGAATAGAAAATGAATAAAGCCTATTGTGCCACTGGGCCATAAGTGGCCTCAACACACATGCCCAGCCCACCATCGCCCATCGCCTTCCTCCATTCACTTTGTGACCCGTGGGCGACTGAGCACGTCCATGGCCGAGGATCGCCACGCGCCGACCATCCGAGCCCCCGTGAGTATAAGACCGTCCCCGACGCCCTAGGGTTCAGCCTCATCCCCTCTACCACTCGGTCCCCGCTCCCCTCGCCCTCTCCCTCTTTGTTCCGCTCGCCCAAGCGCACCCGTCTCATGCCGTCGCTGTTGTCGTGCACTGAAGCAGCCCCGGGTCGCTCGGAGGTGTCCAGCAGGTGCGTCGTCGTCGTCTCCATCGGCTACGTCAACGAACCAGACCGGAGCCGCCCCGCATCGACCGGATCGAGTCTTCTTCCACCACCGGTCGCCGCCGTTCAACGCGTCGATCTGCCGCCTCCGTGCTTCCCCCGGCCTCACTGACCTCCCCTGCCGCACCGATGTGAGCTTGCTGACCTTTTCCCCTTGTTCTCCTCCTCTCGTTCGTTCTCTAGCGCACGCCCCGTCATAGTCCTCTGCTCGTGCCGCCCGTTCTCCCACCGGTGGCCGCGGTCTTCGTGCTCACTAGGGCGCGCCCGCGTCCCCGCCGCGCCCTCTTCGTGGCGGGCTCGAGCCCGGCCGCCCGTCGCGCTTCGACTCCCCGCCGGCAACCGTCCGTGCGTGCCCAGCCCGCCCGCCTGCTGTCGCTGCTGCCCTTTCCTGCTGCTGCCTCTCCTGGTACTGCGTCGCTTGCTGCTGCCTGCTATTGCTGCAGCTGCAGCTCTTTGCTACTGCAGATGCCGCTGCTATCTGCTGTTGCTCACGGCCCGTCGCTCTTGCTGGCCATGGCCATGGCCGAGTGCATCGAGGCGTGAGGTGTGTGTGTGTGTTCGGCTGAGAAATTGCCAAAGGAAGCCGGCCTTCATTTGATTAGTACTAATCCCCTCTAGTACTAATTCCCTACTAACCCACCCCCACTTTGAGTCTATTACGTGTGGTCCCACTAGGTAAATTATTTAAACTAAAATAACTTTTAACACATAGGAGTATTACACTTACGTGTGGGTCCTCTAACCACGTTGATGGTCAATCATTGACATGGTCAACAATCAACCAAACCTGACCCCATTGTCATAGACTAGGCTAGGCAACCCTTGGTGCGCTTAGAAATTCTGTTTTAATTTCGAACTAACAATAAATCCAGGATTTGGAAAATGAATAAAACTTTGAAAATCATATAAAATAATCTGTAACTCGGATGGAAAAACTTTGTACATGAAAGTTGCTCAGAACGACGAGACGAATCCGGATACGCAGTCCGTTTGTCCGCCACACACCCCTAACCTATCGAACCTGCAACTTTCCCCATCCGGCTCCCCTGCCCGAAAACGCGAAACACCGGGATTACTTTTCCGGATGTTTCCCCCCTTAACCGGTACCTCCTCATACCACGTTAGGGCACGCCTAACATCATTACTTGTCTTGTCATGCATCGATATGCATCTATTTACTTGGTATTCATTGTTTCTTCCCCCTCTTCTCTCCGGTAGACTACGAGACCGACGCTGCTGCTGCCCAGTTCGACTACGGTGTTGACGACCCCTCTATCTTGTCAGAGCAACCAGGCAAGCCCCCCCTTGATCACCAGATATCGCCTACTCTTCTCTATACTGCTTGCATTAGAGTAGTGTAGCATGTTACTGCTTTCAGTTATACCTATCCTGATGCATAGCCTGTCCTTGTTACTACTGTTGTTACCTTACCTACAATCCTATATGCTTAGTATAGGATGCTAGTACTTTCATCTGTGGCCCTACATTCTTGTCCGTCGCGTGCTATACTATCGGGCCGTGATCACTCGGGAGGTGATCACGGGTATATACTATATGCTTATACATGATACATGTGGAGACTAAAGTCGAATCGGTGGTGGAGCACCCGCGAGTGGATCTTGAGGCGGAGCGACAGGCAGGTTGAGACCGCCTAGAGAGAGGTGGGCCTGGCCTGTTCGGCGTTCGCGGATACTTAACACGCTTAACGAGGTCTTGGTATTTGATCTGAGTTGGCTCTGAGCTTATGCGCACTAACCATCTACGCGGGAGTAGTTATGGGTATCCCGGCGTCGTGGTATCGGCCGGCACTTCGTGACCTTGGCCGATCGAGCGGCGCTGGCCGGATTGGACTGAACGCCACTAGGCTAGGTCTGCTTCGTCACAGACGCAAGCGTCTTGAGTGTGCTTTCGAGGCGATGGGCCTGCACCCTGCGGCGCTTAGGTTTAGACCGGCGTGTTGGCCTCTCTGTTGTGCCTAGGTGGGGCTGCGGCGTGTTGATCTTCCGCGGCTGGCATGACCCAGAAAGTGTGTCCGTGAAATGGGATCAAGCGTCTTTGGGTAAGATGGTGCACCCTGCAGGAAGTTAATCTATTGAATAGCCGTGATCTTCGGTAACAGGGACGACTTGGAGTTGTACCTTGAGCTTATGACAACTAGAACCGGATACTTGATAAAACACACCCTTCCAAGTGCGGATACAACCGGTGGTCGCTCTCTCGGGGATATGAGGAGGGATCGCGGGTAGGATTATTGCTATGTGATGTTACTTGGAGGACTTGATTGCCCTCTTCTACTGTTGCAAGGCGGTGACCGAAGCGTAGTCTTCGTTAAGACTAGCTATCCCCTCTTATTCGGCTTTCTGCGAAGCAGTCCACCGATATGGCCCTTTACACATATATCCATGCATATGTAGTGTAGCTCCTTGCTTGCGTAGTACTTTGGATGAGTACTCACGGTTGCCTTGTTCCCCTTTCCCCTACCTCTACTCGATTGCTGCAACTGACGATGGAGCCTAGGAGCAGACGCCACCGTCGATGGCGACTACTACATTGGAGGTGCCTACTACTACGCTGCAGCTACCGTGGCGACGACCGGGAGTAGCTTAGGAGGATCCCAGGCGGGAGGCCTGCGCCTCTTCGATCTGTATCAATTTGTGCTAGCCTTCTTAAGGCAAACTTGTTTAACTTATGTCTGTACTCAGATATTGTTGCTTCCACTGACTCGTCTATGATCGAGCACTTGTATTCGAGCCCTCGAGGCCCCTGGCTTGTATTATGATGCTTGTATGACTTATTTTATTTGTAGAGTTGTGTTGTGATATCTTCCCGTGAGTCCTTGATCTTGATCGTACACATTTGCATGCATGATTAGTGTACGATTGAATCGAGGGCGTCTGAGTTGGTATCGAGCCATTGCTGTAGGAATCCCCTTTCCACACTCCTTGGCCGAAGTCGAGTCTAGACATTGCAAAAACTTTTACTAACTTGGCTGTGTGCCTTACGGGCCCACGTCGCCATTGGGTGGTACTAGGATCTTTTACTCCTCGACCTTTACTCTGGGACTCTAAGCTCTCTTCTATTCGGGTTAAAGGATTTTGCTAAAAATCAAACTAACTTTAGGTTCTCGCAAGTACTTTCTCCCGGAGAGCCCCTCACTTCAGATGATCGCCTGCTGCACTAGAAGATTCGAAGTTACTCTACGATTTTCTCTCGAGACCTTGTGCTGTTGCTTTTGCAATTCCTTCCACGAAATATCCCTATGGATAAATACTTACACTGTCGTGCTTACTTTTATTTGCAGTCGATCTTGTTATTACAAGATACCCCGAGAATATTTTGTGCCTACTGCCTTGCAGTTCTTTGCCACCTGAATACCCCTAAGAATAATTTCTCGCACTTTTCGAGTATCCGCTCATCCCCGCTTGTTCGGTGTTTCATGACGTCTTTGAAATACTATTCAATCCTCCGAGAATCCTTTGGGGCCTTTGGCTCTTGAAATTCTTGCTTGCTTGCATTATGGTTAATCCCATAAGTCTCGTGGTCATATTGACATTCCTTGTCATTATCATTTTGAGTCTGTTGACTCAATATGTCTCATGAATACACGCAATCATCATTGATCCTTATAAATTACTTTTCGGTTGAGCTGCCATTCTTTTAACTGGAATTGGTTCTCGACCAATCCAATTGTCTTTGATTGTACCCTAAGTCTATTCAACTTATCCACCCCTAATCAGAGCATTGCTTCTGATCCCTTGATTTGGAAATCATAATTCCTTTGCATTTGACAATTGAGTTAGTCCGTTGTTTCTATAATCTGCTTCCTCTAGTTGAGTACCGATGCTCACATCAGATCCCGTATGGACCACCAGATCCTTTGTTGGATTTATCTGACAACGCCCTTCATATTCAATAACCTTGTGAGCCTTTCCTCGGATACATAATGCCTTTGGTAAATTGTATCCTCTGCTTTTCTCAACCATGCTCTACTTTCGAGCTTGTATTATCTACCCCGAAGTTTGTGGTATATGTTCCTAAGATGCCCTGATGGGTTGAACCTAAGCCTTCCTTAATATGTGTGAACTCGGAAGTTTTCATGGGTCATACTCATATGGTATTTCACCAGGTAAAACTCTCAACACTAATGCCATTATCGAAACGAGAAGTGAATGTAAGGTTATGCTTTGGAGAAGTGGGAGTCGACCTTGAACCCTGTGTTCATGCCCATGGACACAATGTATACCTTATCATGGAAGCTTCTCTTAAAATAATTATCCCCTTGTCATAAGTTCATCTTGTATCCGTGGACGTGGTTCCGACCATGTTTCTCCTTGATTCCGTTTCTCGTGTAAGTTTGAGCACTTGTCTTCTGCAGAGCAATACCCTAGTCCAACCTCTACCTTGATCTATCATCGAGTATTACCCCCTGGTATCTCGAGATTATCATGGAACTGCATAACTTCTTATGAGTTCTTCATCAACTATTATTCTCGCCGATTCCAATGTTTCCTGGTTCCGAGTTGTTATAAACTCGAGGACACCGATATCTAAATTGGGTCCGCACCACGATTAAACAACTCTTAGTAATCTCCTTTACTTACGAGTTTGTAACCGATCACGCCATTCCTAGCCTGTTTGGCTATATCCTTGTCGTGCAGATTTTAACTGTGCTACCTGGTCCTTATCCCAGGAGCACAACTTTCAATGATTGAGCTAAGCTTACGTCGATTTCCTTGTCTTATCGTTCCATCTTGAACAACAAACTTGATCTCGAGTTTGTGTCGTAACTGTGGTTCCAATAACCTCTTGCTTCATCATTCCCTTGACTTGATGTAAATCACGATTGATTACATCTGCATGAAATCTCTCGACAATTGTGTCGTGATCATCATCAACCTTATGAGCTCTTCCAGGAATTCAATTGAATTCATGATGGGTAATACCATCCTTGCCCCTCGATGATTCCTGTTCTCATCGACCACTTTATTGCCTTCCGTTCAACACAAGTTGTTCGTGTTTTGTGTAAACCTTGAGATCCCTGCTACCCAGCAGTTGATCTTCCTTACCTCGGAAGTATTACCATCTCCTTTTGTCAAGGATGTGGTGAGAATTTCGCCACCTCTTAAGAATTCTTGATATCATAATACTTCTTGCCATCTTCGTTCATTCCTTGGCCCCCGTATTGTTTTCAACCGGAATACCGACAATTGAGCTATGACGTGTGAATTCAAAACTTCTAGCAAGCCTCTTGCTTTGAAGTGAAATTCTTAGACTATTGATTATTGAATCACCATTCCGACGTTGGTCGTGCAACCCAGCCAATATTTCGGGCGCACCTTTCAACCAATGTTTAATTGTGTATGTTTTCCTCGAGCATACTTCCTTATATCATTTGATCTGACAAATGTTATCTCCTTGTTCACTTAATTGTGGAAATCCATCTTTTGGGAATCTCGGTAAATTCTTTGTTGAGTTCACGGACACCTCCTTGTCCTCTCCTTGGGTTAATGATGGACTCTTGTTAACGGAAATCACTTCATAGTTCCTTTCCCCCGAGAATCTTACAATGTCATCTCGTCAATTTGCGTTGCACCTTTTCTTCTCAGGTATCCTAAGTCTGAGGTATCATGACACCAATCGGATCTGAATCTTGGTCAGATATGATGGTTGGGACAACTTTCCAAGAATTAGGATGTTGATCCTTTGATGACCCGGTAACATGATGTCATGCCTAGCACCCCCCCCCCCGGCTGGAGGACCTATCATTATAGATTCCATATCCGCAAGGTTATCCATTCATCCTTGAGGAAATTATAAGACTTATTCTACAAGTTATTCCTGATGGATCCTTCGTGATTCCAAAGTCTGATCTTCACATGAAGACCATGACAATGCTATCTCGAAGCATGTCAATGGTACTCCGATTTTCAACAGGAACATTTGAAGCACGATGCCAAATTTTATTTATCATTTATCCTAACACCGTTGTACGGGTAATGTCATGATATTTCTCTCCTCTTTCCTGAAGGGTTTCTACGTTATATCCTATCATGGATATCATGCTCTGCTTGTCCGTGGGAAGGATTTACCCCTGAAAGATGTGTTTAAAGACATTTTCCTTTCCATTGTTCTGTTTAAACATAATAATCACTTTTCCTTTCCATTGGTTTGTTTAAACCTTCTTGTGATCTATATAATATAAGCAGTAATATCCTCGCTATGTAAACACCTCGGTGTACCATCTTGTCAGTGTAACCTGTTACTATTGTTGATGACATTCCGTAGCCACCGATGGGCGAGAACTTTGCCTATTGGTCCGCCTCGTTCAACGAAAGCAGAAATGGTTCTCTTCGTCCCTCGCCCTTGGTATCGATGTTGTTGCCGACATATCTGACAGGCTACCCTTTGACACGCCTTACTATCATGACCGTGCAAAATGTCGGCCCCCTTCCTCCTTTCAACCACATGGTGGGCCCATAACCCACAGTTCCACAGATCGAAACCTGACTCTCCTGCACCCCCTCTTCCCAAGGTTGTTCCTCGCGTGTGGCCTCGTATGTAATTCACGGGCCACCGTCCCAAGTGATATATTTTGGTAGCGAGCGCAATACTCAATCTCATTGCTCTGGACCCCTTTTGCATGTTGTTTGGACATCGAACAATGGCCTATCCGTTTGAAACTTCTCATGGTACCTTCTTACTTTACTCTCGATATTTTCTTAAGTTCAATTCGAGAGTTACTTCCTACCCCATTCCTCGAGTTATGTACCGGATAGTCAACCTGGTAAGGCCCGCCCTTCGAGTCTTCCCCATATCCTTTTCGTAAGTACGATGAAGATCCCGAAAAAGGATGACGACTTCATCATTTTGACTCAAGCGTAAGTATGAAGGCATCAATATATTGGATTGACCTCTTGAGAAGAGCAAGCCAGATGAGAAGACCCGCTATATTCGCTACCAAACCTTCCCCCTTACTCCCCTCTTAAATCTCGGGACGAGATTTCTTGTAGTGGAGGAGAATTCTGACGCCCGGATAATTAAGCCACATTAATTCACTGCTAATGGTGCTACGTCATCATGATTACTGTTGTTAAACTCGTGTTGGTTCGAATCCGGTCCAAATTTCAAATTTAAATTAAAGTCAAAAATAAAAGTTTTCAAACACAAAATCTAAAATGTTCAAAGTGTGGCAAATAATCACTGGTTATTGTCATGTTGGAACCAACCTCTTTTGGATTCTCAGGTGCCCCTGGAAATTTATTTAGTGGTCTAGTAGCATTTAAAATTGGCCTTTCCAATTTTAAAAAAATGGCTAGACAACTCCTTTTGGCCCCAAACTTTTTGTGCCATCTAATATTGTTGTGCTTGATTTAAGTGCAAAGTTTTACAAGTAACAAAGCTCATTGGGTAGCTAGAATAAATAGAAAATAGTAACAGGAATATAAAACAATAAAAGAATAGAAAATGAATAAAGCCTATTGTGCCACTGGGCCATAAGTGGCCTCAACACACATGCCCAGCCCACCATCGCCCATCGCCTTCCTCCTGTTCACTGTGACCCCGTGGACGACCTGAGCACGTCCATGGCCAGGGATCGCCACGCGCCGACCATCCGAGCCCCCCGGCGAGTATAAGACCGTCCCCGACGCCCTAGGGTTCAGCCTCATCCCCTCTACCACTCGGTCCCCGCTCCCCTCGCCCTCTCCCTCTTTGTTCCGCTCGCCCAAGCGCACCCGTCTCACGCCGTCGCCGTTGTCGTGCACTGAAGCAGCCCCGGGTCGCTCGGAGGTGTCCAGCAGGTGCGTCGTCGTCGTCTCCGTCGGCTACATCAACGAACCAGACCGGAGCCGCCCCACATCGACCGGATCGAGTCTTCTTCCACCACCGGTCGCCGCCGTTCAACGCGTCGATCTGCCGCCTCCGTGCTTCCCCCGGCCTCACTGACCTCCCCTGCTGCACCGATGTGAGCTTGCTGACCATTTCCCCTTGTTCTCCTCCTCTCGTTCGTTCTCTAGCGCACGCCCCGTCATAGTCCTCTCCTCGTGCCGCCCGTTCTCCCACCGTGGCGCGGTCGTCGTGCTCACTAGGGCGCGCCGCTGCCATAGCGCCCTCTTCGTGGCGGGCTCGAGCCCGGCCGCCCGTCGCGCGCTTCGACTCCCCGCCGGCAACCGTCCGTGCGTGCCCAGCCCGCCCGCCTGCTGTCGCTGCTGCCCTTTCCTGCTGCTGCCTCTCCTGGTACCGCGTCGCTTGCTGCTGCCTGCTATTGCTGCAGCTGCAGCTCTTCGCTTGTTGCTCACGGCCCGTCGCTCTTGCTGGCCATGGCCATGGCCGAGTGCATCAGGAGCGTGAGGTGTGTGTGTGTGTTCGGCTGAGAAATTGCCAAAGGAAGCCGGCCTTCATTTGATTAGTACTAATCCCCTCTAGTACTAATTCCCTACTAACCCACCCCCACTTTGAGTCTATTACGTGTGGTCCCACTAGGTAAATTATTTAAACTAAAATAACTTTTAACACATAGGAGTATTACACTTACGTGTGGGTCCTCTAACCCTGTTGACTGGTCAATCATTGACCTGGTCAACAGTCAACCAAACCCCCTGACCCCATTGTCATAGACTAGGCTAGGCAACCCCTTGGTACGCTTAGAAATTCTGTTTTAATTTCGAACTAACAATAAATCCAGGGATTTCAGAAAATGAATAAAACTTTGAAAAATCATATAAAATAATCTGTAACTCGGATGGAAAAACTTTGTACATGAAAGTTGCTCAGAACGACGAGACGAATCCGGATACGCAGTCCGTTTGTCCGCCACACACCCCTAACCTATCGAACCTGCAACTTTCCCCATCCGGCTCCCCTGCCCGAAAACGCGAAACACCAGGAATACTTTTCCGGATGTTTCCCCCCTTAACCAGTACCTCCTCATACCACGTTAGGGCACGCCTAACATCGTTACTTGTCTTGTCATGCATCGATATGCATCTGTTTACTTGGTATTCATTGTTTCTTCCCCTCTTCTCTCCGGTAGACTACTGAGACCGACGCTGCTGCTTTGCGCCGGTTCGACTACGGTGTTGACGACCCTCTCTCTTGTCGAGCAACCAGGCAAGCCCCCTTGATCACAGATATCGCCTACTCTTCTCTATCTGCTTGCATTAGAGTAGTGTAGCATGTTCTCGCTTTCGATTATACCTATCTCGATGCATAGCTTTGTCCTTGTTACTCTTGTTGTTACCTTACCGCAATCCTATATGCTTAGTATAGGATGCTAGTACTTTCATCTGTGGCCCTACATTCTTGTCCGTGCGCGTGCTATATTATCGGGCCGTGATCACTCGGGAGGTGATCACGGTATATACTATGTGCTTATACATGATACATGTGGAGACTAAAGTCGGGTCGGTGGTGGAGCACCATGAGTGGATCTTGAGGCGGAGCGGCAGGCAGGTTGAGACCGCCTAGGAGAGAGGTGGGCCTGGCCTGTCGGGCGTTCGCGGATACTTAACACGCTTAACGAGGTCTTGGTATTTGATCTGAGTTGGCTACGAGCTTATACGCACTAACCATCTACGCGGGAGTAGTTATGGGTATCCGGCGTCGTGGTATCACCGGCACTTCGTGGCCTTGGCGGCGAGCGGCGCGCCGGATTGGACTGAACGCCACTAGGCTAGGTCTGCTTCCGGCAGCGTCACAGACGCAACTTGGTGTGCTTTCGAGGCGATGGGCCTGCACCCTGGCGCTTAGGTTTAGACCGGCGTCTTGGCCTCTCTGTTGTGCCTAGGTGGGGCTGCGGCGTGTTGATCTTCCGCGGCGGGCATGACCCAGAAAGTGTGTCCGGTGAAATGGGATCAAGCGTCTTTGGGTAAGATGGTGCACCCCGCAGGAAGTTAATCTATTGAATAGCCGTGATCTTGATAACAGGACGACTTGGAGTTGTACCTTGAGCTTATGACAACTAGAACCGGATACTTGATAAAACACACCCTTCCAAGTGCGGATACAACGGTGGTCGCTCTCTCGTGGATATGAGGAGGGATCGCGGGTAGGATTATTGCTATGTGATGTTACTTGGAGGACTTCATTGCCCTCTTCTACATTGCAAGCAGGTGACCGAAGCGTAGTCTTCGTTAAGACTAGCTATCCCCTCTTATTCGGCTTTCTGCAAGACAGTCCTTGATATGGCCCTTTACACATATATCCATGCATATGTAGTGTAGCTCCTTGCTTGCAGTACTTTGGATGAGTACTCACGGTTGCCTTGTTCCCCTTTTCCCCTACCTCTACTCGATTGCTGCAACCAGACGATGGAGCCAGGAGCAGATGCCACCGTCGATGGCGACTACTACACTGGAGGTGCCTACTACTACGCAAGAGCCCACTGGGGACGACCGGGGAGTAGCTTAGGAGGATCCAGGCGGGAGGCTGCGCCTCTTCGATCTGTATCCGGTTTGTGCTAGCCTTCTTAAGGCAAACTTGTTTAACTTATGTACGTACTCAGATATTGTTGCTTCCGCTGACTCGTCTATGATCGAGCACTTGTATTCGAGCCCTCGAGGCCCCTGGCTTGTATTATGATGCTTGTATGACTTATTTTATTTGTAGAGTTGTGTTGTGATATCTTCCCGTGAGTCCTTGATCTTGATCATACACATTTGCGTGCATGATTAGTGTACGATTGAATCGAGGGCGTCACACTCCCCCTAGATATTAACTGCCTGTTGTGCCTGAGGGTTATGTTATGGATGAAGAAACTGCTAGGGATTTTCTTGCTTGCAATGATAGATATGATCTTAAGAAATTATTAGCTAAGCTGAAAGAAAGTCTTTCAATGCAAGAATGAAATATGACCCTGCTTTTGCTACTTCACCTATCTGTATTACTGATAATGATTATGATTTCTCTGTCGATCCTGAGATAATTAATTTGGTTGAATCTGATCCTTTTCATGGCTATGAATCTGAAACTGTTGTGGCACATCTTACTAAATTAAATGATATAGCCACCCTATTCACTCATGAGGAAAACATTCGTTACTACTATATCCTTAAGCTATTCCCATTCTCATTAAAGGGTGATGCTAAAACATGGTTTAATTCTCTTGATCCTAGTTGTGTGTGTAGTCCCCAGGATATGATTTATTACTTCTCTACTAAATATTTCCCTGCTCATAAGAAACAAGCAGCCTTAAGGGAAATATATAATTTTGTGTAAATTGAAGAAGAGAGTCTCCCACAAGCTTGGGGGAGGCTTCTCCAATTGCTTAATGCTTTTCCTGATCATCCTCTCAAGAAAAATGAAATACTTGATATATTTTATAATGGACTAACCGATGCTTCCAGAGAGCACCTGGATAGTTGTGCTGGTTGTGTTTTCAGGGAAAGAACTGTTGATCAAGCTGAATTGCTATTGAATAATATGTTGAGTAATAAAAATAATTGGACACTTCCTGAACCAATTCCTAAGCCAACTCCGAAGAAAAGGGGTATTCTATTTCTCAGTCCTGAAGATATGCAAGAGGCAAAGAAATCTATGAAAGAAAAGGGTATTAAAGCTAAAGATGTTAAGAATTTACCACCTATTGAAGAAATACATGGTCTTGATAACCCGACACAGGTAGTAAAGGTAAATTCTCTCTATAGATTTGATGAAGGTGATATTCCTCATTATAAGTCTGCTAGCCAATGCTTGGATGAGTTTGATAATTTTATTATTAAACAAGAAAACTTCAATTCTTATGTTGGTAGACAATTGAAACACAATGCTTATATGATTGAACACCTGAGCGATTATATGTCTAGAGTTAAAGGTGAACTTAAAATCATTAGTAAACATGCTTCTATGGTTACCACTCAAGTAGAACAAGTGCTTAAAGCTCAAAATGATTTGCTCAATGAATTAAATAATAAGAATGATAATGCTGTTAGAGTTATGACTAGAGGGGGTAAAATGACTCAGGAACCTTTGTATCCTGAGGGCCACCCTAAGAGAGTTGAGCAAGATTCTCAGAGAACTAATGTTGATGCACCTAGTCCTTCTAAGAGGAAGAAAAAGAAAAATGATAGGACTTTGCATGCTTCTAGTGAACCTGTTGTTGACACACCTGAGAATCCCAATGATATTTCTATTTCTGATGCTGAAACACAATCTGGTGATGAACATGAACCTAGTGATAACATTAATGATGATGTTCATGTTGATGCTCAACCTAGCAATAACAATGATGTAGAAATTGAACCTACTGTTGATCTTGATAACCCACAATCAAAGAATCACCGTTATTATAAGAGAGACTTTGTTTCTAGGAAGTGATACGTCTCCAACGTATCTATAATTTTTGATTGTTCCATGTTATTATATTAGCTATTTTGGATGTTTAATGAGCTTTATTATGCACTTTTATATTATTTTCGGGACTAACCTACTAACCAAAGGCCCAGTGCAAATTGTTATTTTTTGCCTATTTCAATGTTTCGCAGAAAAAGAATATCAAACGGAATCCAAACGGAATGAAACCTTCGGGAGAGTTATTTTTGGAACAAACGCAATCCAGGAGACTTGGAGTGGACGTCAAGGAAGCAACGAGGCGTCCATGAGGTAGGGAGGCGAGCCCAGGAGGGTAGGCGCGCCCCCACCCTCGTGGGCCCCTCGTGGCTCCACCGACCTACTTCTTTCGCCTATATATATACTCATATACCCCGAAAACATCCAAGAACACCACGAAACCCTATTTCCACCGCCGCAACCTTCTGTACCCGTGATATCCCATCTTGGGGCCTTTTCTGGCGCTTCGCCGGAGGGGGAATCGATCACGGAGGGCTTCTACATCAACACCATAGCCTCTCTGATGATGTGTGAGTAGTTTACCACAGACCTTCGGGTCCATAGTTATTAGCTAGATGGCTTCTTCTCTCTCTTTGGATCTCAATACAAAGTTATCCTCGATTCTCTTGGAGATCTATTCGATGTAATTATTTTTGCGGTGTGTTTGTCGAGATCCAATGAATTGTGGGTTTATGATCAAGATTATCTATGAAAAATATTTGGTTCTTCTCTGAATTCTTATATGTATGATTTGATATCTTTGCAAGTCTCTTCAAATTATCAGTTTGGTTTCGCCTACTAGATTGATCTTTCTTGCAATGGGAGAAGTGCTTAGCTTTGGGTTCAATCTTGCGGTGTCCTTTCCCAAAGGATGTTAGGGCAGCAAGGCATGTATTGTATTGTTGCCATCGAGGATAAAAAGATGGGGTTTATATCATATTGCTTGAGTTTATCCCTCTACATCATGTCATCTTGCCTAATGCGTTACTCTGTTCTTATGAACTTAATACTCTAGATGCTTGCTGGATAGCGATCGATGTGTGGAGTAATAGTAGTAGATGCAGAATCATTTCGGTGTACTTGTCTCGGACGTGATGCCTATATACATGATCATGCCTAGATATTCTCATAACTATGCGCTTTTCTATCAATTGCTCGACAGTAAGTTGTTCACCCACCGTAATATATGCTATCTTGAGAGAAGCCACTAGTGAAACCTATGGCCCCCGGGTCTATTTTCCATCATATAAGTTTCCGATCTATTTTATTTTGCAATCTTTACTTTCCAATATATATCATAAAAATACCAAAAATATTTATCTTATTATCTCTATCAGATCTCACTTTTGCAAGTGGCCGTGAAGGGATTGACAACCCCTTTATCGTGTTGGTTGCAAGGTTCTTATTTGTTTGTGCAGGTACAAGGCGACTTGTGTGTAACCTCCTACTGGATTTATATCTTGGTTCTCAAAAACTGAGGGAAATACTTACGCTACTTTGTTGCATCACCCTTTCCTCTTCAAGGGAAAACCAACGCATGCTCAAGAGGTAGCAAGAAGGATTTCTGGCGCCGTTCCCGGGGAGGTGTACACCAAGTCAAGTTAAGATTTGATCTCCCGACAACGAGCCATTTCTAGCGCCGTTGCCGGGGAGATCTACGCACAAGTCAAGACATACCAAGTACCCACCACAAACTCTTATCCCTCGCATTACATTATTTGCCATTTGCCTCTCATTTTCCTCTCCCCCACTTCACCTTGCCGTTTTATTCGCCCTCTTTTTCCGTCCATCTCTTTTTGCTTGCTTCTTGTGTGCCTGTTTGCCCTGATGGCGTTGCCTAAAAACATTGATCCTCACCTTAGAAGGTTGGAAGAAACTGAAACAACGTTAGAAGCTTTTATGACTTTGCAATTTGAGCATAATAATTTCTTTAGAAAGGAGCTTACAGAACAAAAAAGCTTTATGGAGTATATGAATAAAGAGCTTGATGATATGTCTAAGGAAATTTATGGTTTGAAATCTCAGTTTGCTCATCTTGAAAACTTAATAGCCCAAATTTCGGATAAGCAGGCCACCTTAGTTAATAAGATGGCCGCCAAACCGGAAGAGCTAGAAGGTAACAAGGATGAAGATCTAAAGGTGATTGATGTGTCTCCGATTAAATATTTGTTTTGCAATATGAACCTTGATAATGATGGGACTGGAGATGAGTCAACTTTAGTTAAAAGGCGTCCCAATGATTCGGAGTTTTTAGATTTTGATGCAAAAGATGGTAAAAGTGGGATTGAAGAGGTCAAAACTTTACATAGCAATGAACCCACTATTTTGGATTTCAAGGAATTTAATTATGATAGTTTCTCTTTGATAGATTGTATTTCCTTGTTGCAATCCGTGTTAAATTCTCCTCATGCTTATAGTCAAAGTAAAGCTTTTACTAAATATATCGTTGATGCTTTAATGCAATCTTATGAAGAAAAGATTGAATTAGAAGTTTCTATCCCAAGAAAACTTTATGATGAGTGGGAACCTACTATTAAAATTAAAATTGAAGATCATGAATGCTATGCTTTGTGTGATTTGGGTGCTAGTGTTTCCATGATTCCAAAAACTTTGTGTGATGTATTAGGATTCCATGAATTTGATGATTGTTCTATAAATTTGCATCTTGCGGACTCCACCATTAAGAAATCTATGGGAAGGATTAATGATGTTCTTATTGTTGCAATTAGGAATTATGTGCCCGTAGATTTCATTGTTCTTGATATAGATTGCAATCCTACATGTCCTATTATTCTTGGTAGACCTTTGGTTAGAACGATTGGTGCAATTATTGATATGAAGGAAGGGAATATTAGATCCAAATTTCCATTAAGGAAAGGCATGGAACACTTTCCTAGAAAGAAAATTAAATTACCTTATGAATCTATTATGAGATCCACTTATGATTTGCATACTAAAGATGGCAATACCTAGATCTACTCTTGCATTTATGCCTAGCTAGGGGCGTTAAACAATAGCGCTTGTTGGGAGGCAACCCAATTTTATTTTTTTGTTTCTGTTTAGTAATAAATAATTCATCTAGCCTCTGGTTAGATGTGGTTTTATGTTTTAATTAGTGTTTGTGCCAAGTTAAACCTATAGGACCTTCTTGGGTGATAATTATTTGATCTTGCTGAAAAAGACAGAAACTTTCTGATCACAAAAACAATTGTTAAAAATCACCAGAAAGTGATAAAATACTGATTCATATTGAAGTAGATCAATAAACAAATTATTTAGGTCGTCCAATTTTGGCAGAATTTTTGAGTTACAGAAAGTTTGCGTTTGATACAGATTACTACAGGCTGTTCTATTTTTGACCGATTCTATTTTTCGTGTGTTGTTTGCTTATTTTGATGAATCCATGGCTAGTATCGGGGGGTATGAACCATAGACAAGTTGTAATACAGCAGGTTTAAGACCAATATAAATAAAGAATGAGTTCATTACAGTACCTTAAAGTGGTGATTTGTTTTCTTATACTAACGGAGCTCGTGAGATTTTCTGTTGAGTTTTGTGTTGTGAAGTTTTCAAGTTTTGGGTAAAGATTTGATGGATTATGGAATAAGGAGTGGCAAGAGCCTAAGCTTGGGGATGCCCAAGGCACCCCAAGGTAAGATTCAAGGACAACCAAAAGCCTAAGCTTGGGGATGCCCCGGAAGGCATCCCCTCTTTCGTCTTCGTCCATAGGTAACTTTACTTGAGGCTATATTTTTATTCACCACATGATATGTTTTTTGCTTGGAGCGTCTTGTATGATTTGATTCTTTGCTTTTTAGTTTACCAGAATCATCCTTTCTGTACACACCTTTGGGAGAGACACACATGAATCGGAATTTATTAGAATACTCTTTGTGCTTCACTTATATCTTTTTAGCTAGATAATGTTGCTCTAGTGCTTCGCTTATATCTTTTAGAGCACGGTGGTGGTTTTATTTTATAGAAATTATTGATCTCTCATACATCACTTATATTATTTTGAGAGTCCTATAAAACAACATGGTAATTTGCTTTGGCTATAAAATTAGTCCTAATATGATAGGCATCCAAGATGGGTATAATAAAAACTTTCATATAGAGTGCATTGAATACTATGAGAAGTTTGATACTTAATGATTGTTTTGAGATATGAAGATGGTGATATTAAAGTTGTGCTAGTTGAGTAATTGTGAAATTGAGAAATACTTGTGTTAGAGTTTTCAAGTCCCGTAGCATGCACGTATGGTAACCGTTGTGTAACAAATTTGAAACATGAGGTGTTCTTTGATTGTCATCCTTATGAGTGGCGGTCGGGGACGAGCGATGATCTTTTCCTACCAATCTATTTCCCCTAGGATCATGCACGTAGTGCTTGGTTTTTGATGACTTGTAGATTTTTGCAATAAGTATGTGAGTTCTTTATGATTAATGTTGAGTCCATGGATTATACGCACTCTCACCCTTCCATCATTGCTAACCTCTTCGGTACCGTGCATTTCCCTTTCTCACCTTGAGAGTTGGTGCAAACTTCGCCGGTGCATCCAAACCCCGTGATATGATATGCTCTATCACACATAAACCTCCTTATATCTTCCTCAAAACAGCCACCATACCTACCTATTATGGCATTTCCATAGCCATTCCGAGATATATTGCCATGCAACTTTCAAACGTGTCATTTATTATGACACGCTTCATCATTGTCATATTGCCTTGCATGATCATGTAGTTGACATCGTATTTGTGGCAAAGCCACCATGCATATTTCATCATACATGTCACTCTTGATTCATTGCCCATCCCGGTACACCGTCGGAGGCATCCATGTAGAGTCATATTTTGTTCTAGTATCGAGTTGTAAATAAATAGAAGTGTGATGATCATCATTATTAGAGCATTTTCCAAAAAAAAAGAAGAAAGGCCAAATAAAAAAAGGAAGGCCCAAAAAAATAAAAAATAAAAATAAAAGGGACAATGTTACTATCCTTTTCCACACTTGTGCTTCAAAGTAGCATCATGATCTTTATGATAGAGAGTCTCTTATTTTGTCACTTTCATATACTAGTGGGAATTTTTCATTATAGAACTTGGCTTGTATATTCCAACAATGGGCTTCCTCAAATGCCCTAGGTCTTCGTGAGCAAGCAAGTTGGATGCACACCCACTTAGTTTCTTTTGTTGAGCTTTCATACATTTATAGCTCTAGTGCATCCGTTGCATGGCAATCCCTACTCCTTGCATTGACATCAATTGATGGGCATCTCCCTAGCCCGTTGATTAGTCACGTCAATGTGAGACTTTCTCCTTTTTGTCTTCTTCACACAACCCCCATCATTATATTCTATCCCACCCATAGTGTTATGTCCATGGCTCACGCTCATGTATTGCGTGAAAGTTGAAAAAGTTTGAGATTACTAAAGTATGAAACAATTGCTTCGCTTGTCAACGGGGTTGTGCATGATGAGAGCATTTTTGTGTGACGAAATGAAGCATGACCAAACTATATGATTTCATAGGGATGAACTTTCTTTGGCCATGTTATTTTGAGAGGACATAATTGCTTAGTTAGTATGCTTGAAGTATTATTATTTTTATGTCAATATTAAACTTTTGTCTTAAATCTTTCGGATCTGAACATTCATGCCACAATAAAGAAAATTACATAGAAAATTATGCTAGGTAGCATTCCACATCAAAAATTCTGTTTTTATCATTTACCTACTCGAGGACGAGCAGGAATTAAGCTTGGGGATGCTTGATACGTCTCCAACGTATCTATAATTTTTGATTGTTCCATGCTATTATATTATCTGTTTTGGATGTTTAATGGGCTTTATTATGCACTTTTATATTATTTTCGGGACTAACCTACTAACCAAAGGCATAGTGCAAATTGCTGTTTTTTGCCTATTTCAATGTTTCGCGGAAAAGGAATATCATACGGAATCCAAACGGAATGAAACCTTCAGTAGAGTTATTTTTGGAACAAACGCAATCCAGGAGACTTGGAGTGGATGTCAAGGAATCAACGAGGCGGCCACAAGGTAGGGAGGCGCGCCCAGGGGGATAGGCGCGCCCCCCACCCTTGTGGGCCCCTCGTGGCTCCACCGACCTACTTCTTTCGCCTATATATATACTCATATACCCCGAAAACATCCGAGAGCACCATGAAACCCTATTTCCACCGCCGCAACCTTCTGTACCCATGAGATCCCATCTTGGGGCCTTTTCCGGTGCTCCGCCGAAGGGGGAATCGATCTCGGAGGGCTTCTACATCAACACCATAGCCTCTCCGATGATGTGTGAGTAGTTTACCGCAGACCTTCGGGTCCATAGTTATTAGCTAGATGGCTTCTTCTCCCTCTTTGGATCTCAATACAAAGTTCTCCTTGATTCTCTTGGAGATCTATTCGATGTAATTCTTTTTGCGGTGTGTTTGTCGAGATCCGATGAATTGTGGGTTTATGATCAAGATTATCTATGAACAATATTTGGTTCTTCTCCGAATTCTTATTTGTATGATTTGATATCTTTGCAAGTCTCTTCGAATTATCAGTTTGCTTTCGCCTACTACATTTATCTTTCTTGCAATGGGAGAAGTGCTTAGCTTTGGGTTCAATCTTGCGGTGTCCTTTCCCAGTGACAGTAGGGGCAGCAAGGCACGTATTGTATTGTTGCCATAGAGGATAAAAAGATGGGGTTTATATCATATTGCTTGAGTTTATCTCTCTACATCATGTCATCTTGCCTAATGTGTTACTCTGTTCTTATGAACTTAATACTCTAGATGCTTGATGGATAGCGGTTGATGTGTGGAGTAATAGTAGTAGATGCAGAATCATTTCGGTCTACTTGTCGCAGACGTGATGCCTACATACATGATCATGCCTAGATATTCTCATAACTATGCGCTTTTCTATCAATTGCTCGACAGTAATTTGTTCATCCACCGTAATATATGCTATCTTGAGAGAAGCCACTAGTGAAACCTATGGCCCCGGGGTCTATTTTCCATCATATAAGTTTCTGATCGATTTTATTCTACAATCTTTACTTTCCAATCTATATCATAAAAATACCAAAAATATTTATCTTATTAACTCTATCAGATCTCACTTTTGCAAGTGGTCGTGAAGGGATTGACAACCCCTTTATCGCGTTGGTTGCAAGGTTCTTATTTGTTTGTGCAGGTACAAGGCGACTTGCGTGTAACCTCCTACTGGATTGATACCTTGGTTCTCAAAAATTGAGGGAAATACTTACGCTACTTTGCTGCATCACCCTTTCCTCTACAAGGGAAAACCAACGCATGCTCAAGAGGTAGCAGGAAGCACGGTAAAGAAAGAGAACCATAGGTTCATAAACCCATGCCTTTTCCTCCTAAACCATCAAAGAAAAAGGATGATGAGGATTTTGAGCGCTTTGTTGAAATGACCAGACCTATCTTTTTGCGTATGCGTTTGACTGATATGCTTAAAATGAATCCTTGTGCTAAGTACATGAAATATATTGTTACACATAAAAGAAAGATACCGGAAGCTGAAATTTACACCATGCTTGCTAATTATACTTTTAAGGGTGGAATAGCAAAGAAACTTCGAGATCCAGGAGTACCAACTATACCATGCTCCATTAAAAGAAACTATGTTAAAAGTGCTTTATGCGATCTTGGAGCCGGTGTTAGTGTTATGCCACTCTCTTTATATCGTAGACTTGATTTGAATAAGTTGACACCTACTGAAATATCTTTGCAAATGGCCGATAAATCAACTGCTATACCTGTCGGTATTTGTGAGGATGTGCCTGTTGTGGTCGCAAATGTTACTATTTTAACGGACTTTGTTATTCTTGATATTCCTGAGGGCGATAGTATGTCGATTATCCTTGGAAGACCCTTTTTGAATACTGCAGGGGCTATTATTGATTGCAGCAATGACAATGTCACTTTTCATGTTAATGGTAATGAGCATACGGTACACTTTCCAAGGAAACAACCTCAAGTTCATAGTATCAATTCTATTGGAAAAATTCCATCGATTATTATTGGAGGTTTTGAATTTCCTCTTCCTATTGTCAAGAAGAAATATGACTTTCTTATTATTGGGGATGTGCATATCCCCGTTGAGGTAACCTAGTGCTATTCGAAAATTCTCTGGTTTCATGCGATTTAGAATGAGTTTGTTAACAAGACTTGATCAACCTTGTTAATCGATTCGTTTTGATGAGCATGAGATGGATGAAGTTAGAAAGCACTACTCTCTGTACCCTCTTTTTACTTTCTGTTATTTTGATTAAATAAAGCAAAAAAAAGTATTTTCTGTCTGTTTTCTGAATTATCCTTGCAATAAAAAAATACCCTGAAAATAAAAGTTCTCCAAATGCCCTGAAATTGAAATATGATTTTTTTGTAGAATATTTAAGAATATCTGGCACTAAGAACACATCAGGGGGAGCCACCACATGGCCACGAGGGTCCAGGGCGCGCCCCTTGCCTCGTGGGCCCCACGTGGCCCCCCTCCACTTATTCCAGCACCCACACACTTCGTCTTCCTCCAGAAAAAATCACCACACAACTCAAACTCGTGTTCTAGCTCGTTTTGCTGTGATTTTCGATCTCCTTGCTCAAAGCTCCACTCACAAAACTGCTTTGGGGGATTGTTCTTCGGTATGTGACTCCTCCAATGGTCCAATTAGTTTTTTTCTAGTGCTTTATTAATTGCAAATTTTTGCTCCTTAGGTGACCCTGTTCTTGAGCTTGCATGTCAAATTTATTTGGTCCCAAGTAGTTCTAATGCATGATATAGTCTCTAGGCACTTGTGGGAGTAGTTGCTATCAATCTTGTTGAGTTTAGTTCACTTTTATTTGGGACACTAAAAATTTCAGAAATTTTCAGAAAAAGAAAATGATGAAGAGATTGTTGAGAGGCTCTTCTAGCCGGAGCTCGAAGGATAAGCAAAGTGAGGAGAATAAGAATCCCTAATATAATCTCCCTCGCACTGCGGAGGTTCGACCATGTGAATGGCCTTGTGATGAGTTCTTGAAGGCAGCTGGGATTCACGATGGTTTTTATTATTTGGCTGAGAATGCAGGCCTCACCGACTTCCTCGGCGACCAGTGCGAACAGTATCTCCTACTCACTAATATTTTTGTGCAAAATTTTCATTTCCATGCTAGGAGATCACCACCTTCAGTGGAGTTTCATTTATATGATGAAGTGAAAGAGATGTCCCTATATGATTTTTGTCGGGTATGCAAGATACCCTTTGAGGGCAGCATAGAGGAACCACACCGTAATGACGTGGAGGGATTTATTAATGAAATTGCTGCAGGGGAAACGAGGAAATTTTCAGGTGCAAGAATTACAAGCATACATTTTCCTGTTCTACGTTACTTTGCAATATTTGCTAGTAGGTGCTTGATTGGTCGCGGGAACAGTGGAAATCTTAGTGCTCCTGATATTGTTATTTTGCGCCATGCTTTGTTTTGTGATACAACTTTCAGTTTAGGCGCTATTATTGCTAAACGATTAAGTCTGAACCATACAAAGGGCCCCATCTTCGGTGGCATCTTTGCTTCGCGCCTTGCTGCACACTTTAATATACCTATTAGGCATTATGAGAAAGAAGAAAAGTTGCTGCCCCCTGTCTTTCTAGATTATAAGAGTATGGTAGCACATGACTTTGTTGTTAAAAATAAGAAGAAACTACCTAAGTATAATTTGATATTCGATAAAAATTATTGTGAGTTTATTACCTTGCCTGCGCCCTCTTTGTTTAACATATTTTCTGGCACGCACCTCATTTTGCCGGAGGCCATTCATGCATACTTGAGCGCGACACCTGCTCCAGATGCTGAGCCGGAGCCACCACTTGACCCTTATCGGCAGTCTGTTTATCAATGGGATCTGGAGGAGATCGCCAACTAGTGGCACCCCGAGGATCCTCCTCAGCACACTGGAGAGGACCACTTTGATCCGTGGGCATAGACCAACTTAGGCCAAAAGCCTAAGCTTGGGGGAGTACGTATTTCTCACTGACACTACATTCATGTTCACACACTCATGCCAGTTGTCGGTGCTCATACTTTTCATTGTACTATCCATGCTAGTTTATTTTCCTTTTTCTCGCTTTCTTCTTGTGTGCTTGAAAAAACTTCAGAAAAAACAAAAAAATAGTTGTAGCTTTTAGCTAGTTTACTTTCCATGCCTGTAGTAGTAATAATTAAAAGAAAACCCAAAAAGATTTCTCGTTCTTCTTTTGCTTGTTGGGAGCTTTCCCGTGTAAATAGTTTTATTTCCTTTCTTTTCTTTGGGGGTCGAGAGGGGAGGACCATAATGAAAATGTTGAAGTGGCTCTTATATGCATTATTGTTGATTTAACAAAGAGCCCATATTACGTTATTTTCTCCTTTGTATTAAATGCTTGTAGATTCCAGTTTAGTCCATTGCACATGCACTATTATTATTATCCACACCGTTCGGTCGTGCAAGTGAAAGGCAATAATGACGATATATGATGGACTGATTGAGATGAGAGAAGCTGGTATGAACTCCACCTATCTTGTTTTTGTAAATATGATTAGTTCATCGTTCCTGATTCAACCTATTATGAATGAAACATGTTTGCAATGACAATTAGAGATCATAACTGCTCATGCCATGCTTAATTAGCTAGGAGTTTATAATGGTTTACCTTGCGTGCCAACATGCTATTAAAATGGTTATGATGTCGTATGGTAGGGTGGTATCCTCCTTTGAATGATTCGAGTGGCTTGACTTGGCACATGTTCACACATGTAGTTGAAACAAAATCAACATAGCCTACATGATGTTTATGTTCATGGTGAATTATATCCTACTCATGCTTTCACTCAGTGTTGATTAATTTTAATGCATGTTCATGACTGTTGTCGCTCTCTAGTTGGCCGCTTCCCAGTCTTTTTTAGCCTTCACTTGTACTAAGCGGAAATACTGCTTGTTCATCCACTTCCATAAACCCAAAAGTTATTCCATATGAGTCCACCATACCTTCCTATATGCGGTATCTACCTGTCGTTCCAAGTAAATTTGTATGTGCCAAACTCTAAACCTTCAAATGAAATTATGTTTTGTATGCTCGAATAGCTCATGTATCAACTAGGGCTGTATGTATCTTCCATGCTAGGCGGGTTATTCTCAAGAGGAGTGGACTCCGCTCCTCACTCACGAGAAAATGGCTGGTCACCGGGATGCCCAGTCCCATGCTCAAACCAAATAAAAATAATTGCAAACAAAACTCCCCCAGGACTGTTGTTAGTTGGAGGCACCCGTTGTCTCAGGCCGCTGCATCAACCTGGTTGGATCAGAGAAACGCGACGAACCTCCGGCGCTCATCCAGATCCGTAAGTTCCCTTCCTTTCCTTGCTTAGGTCCGCATTAAAGCTTCTTCGAGTTCGTCAGAGTTCATCGCCATTAGAGCCAAACCCTTGTTAGTTTTCCTTCCCAATGCCTCTTCTGATCTGAGAATGATATAAAATGGCCGCGGTAGTTGTTTTCGCACTTGTTTTGGATAAAATGCAGATCCCTTTCTCTGTATAAAAGCCTCCTTCGAGCCTATGAACACATCTGCGTCATTTTTTAGGTCTAGAAAATTTTTCTTTTTGGAACATCTGTTTGATCCAAAATGATAACAGCAACTTGTGAAACCTGTTTGTTTCACCCGAAAGTAAAAACTGCCTCTGTTGAATATGTTTAACCACTCATTAACACCTGCGGCGGCTTAATATTTACGGCATAGTCATCCATATATCATTAGGCCCCTTCTTAAGCCGCCATTTTGACTAGTTTTAAATATTTACCTCCGGGTCAAATTTGAACCAGAATCTCTTATTCTATCATAGGCCGCAACCTTTGTCATGGCACCTAAGGCAACCAAGGCTCCTGTGACTTGCAATTGGGTCCCCTCCACAGTCACGAGGAGTAAACTGTCTGAATTTGTGAAGTCTGGCCATCTGCCTAAGAAAGAGGTCATGTCTTATCGTGCCCCTGATCCGTCTGAAGAAAGGCCTCAACCCAAAGAAGGGGAGGTGGTAATTTTTACAGATCACATGAACCGGGGATTTGCCCCTCCCGGCTCAAAATTCTTCAGGGAGGTTTTGAATTTCTTTGACCTTAGACCTCAAGATATTGGACCCAATTCCGTGTTAAACATCTGTAATTTCCAAGTCTTCTGCGAGGTGTATCTGGGAGAGGAACCAAACCTGCTTTTGTTCAGAGAGCTTTTCTATTTGAATCGGCAGAACGAACGCGCCAACGGTCCCAGTCTTGAACTTGGTGGTATTTCCATTCAGCGACGGAGAGATTGTCTTTTTCCCTTACGCTGAACTGCCGAGTCATCCGAAAGATTGGAACCAGGCGTGGTTCTATTGCCAGGACACTTCTCCGGCTAACGAGAGCCCTCTGCCCGGCTTCCGTGCTCTGCGCCTTGAGTCGAACCATCCGCTAGCGGACAAGCTTACTGCTGTTGAGCGTCTGCCTCTCAACCCTACCATCAGAAAGATCAAAGCTCTTTTGGGAAATGGCCTAAACGGCATTGATCTGGTCCGAGTTTGGATTGCTTGGCGAGTACTTCCATTAAGCCGTCGCCCCGGCTTAATGTGTACCTATACTGGCGAAAAAGATGATCCACTGCGTCACAGTCCTGACGACTTACCAGATGATGTGGTGGAAGCTACGACCCAGTCGCTATTGAAAGAGGGCACAATGACTAGTAACCCCTTCGGCTTATTACCTTTCTGCAAGAAGAACCCGGCCCCTGCAGTAAGTTATCCACTTCAACAAATACTCCTAGCCTTGTCACACCTTACTTGTACTCATAATTTCTTATCTTTTTTTTCATAGGCTGACGACAACTTTTGGAAGGTTCCATATGACCATGATGCTGCTAAGCAAGCCAGGGCAGCCAAGAAGACCGAAAGGAAAGCCGCCAAGACGGGAACTTCAAAGAAGAAAAAACCCAGCGCCTCTTTGTTCAAATTGGATGACTCTTCTTCAGATGAGGAAGAGGTAATCCCTTATTCTCTTAACTCCTTTGTTATTATTTTATTGACATTTCCGCCTTTCAGGAGGATACAGGGAACAGCCAAGCTCCTGGCGAAGAGGTAACTATAATCTCCTCCGACTCAGAGCCTTTGCCAAAGCACAAAATCCGACGGGTGACCGGAAAGTAAGATTTTCACATCCTCTAGCTTATCAAGATCCTCAATTTCTTTTGAAGCAACAACAGCTTGAAAGCCGGAGGCGACCGGACCAGCAGGATGCAAAACTCTCTTCCGGCTTACCCGACGAAGGTGAAGCGTCGGATGAGGTCATCTCCGATTTACGTTCATTTATCCTGGCGGGTTTAATTCGTCAACCTCTCAATTCATCGACTCCAATTATCAGGATACCTCTCCTTCCTCCGTGAGTCTATGCAATCCAATATGCCGGCCTTCAAGAATGCCCCCGGTAATATACCTTTGTTATCCTTATGCTTTGCCTTACTCATATTTTGTACTCACCCTTACATTTTGTCCACGGCGTGCGGTGAAGCCAGAAGAGGGCAAAAGAATAAGCCATCCAAGACCCGTAGCAAGCGAGCCGGAACTGGAACAACCGCCTCGATGCTTCTACTCATCAACCACCTCTGAACCGGCATATGAAATTCCAGCGCCATCTTCGACCCTTTGCCAAGATACTTTCAACAGCTCCGATAACCGGAAATTCCTAGCCCGGTCAAGGCGTGACCGGAGGTTGAAATTTTGAAAAGCTAGTTTGTTGAGCGGGGCGACCCTCGTCCTTGCGGATGTCTGCCAAGGAAGAACTTGTTGAACGCCGAAGACCAAACAGGACATCGCTGATTATGCTCACTTAAGCATTGGTGATATAGTCTCAGGCTATCCGAATCAAGTGCATAACAACCGCGACCTGGAAATTGACATGGTGAAACAAATACAACACAAATCTGAGGTATAACTCATACTATTCTCCTGAATCTTACTTACTGTACCAGCCCCTAAGTCTACTGCTTATGAATAAATATGTTGTAGACTCAGATACCTGCTTACTATTAGTTCATCTAGTTTAAAAGAAAATATATTTAACCCGGTCATAATATGATAACTTAGAACGTGCGATACACATTAGCCCCCAAGTGTCAAGTATCTTTACTTGTAAAGTGCTTGAGACTTTAATATACATAATCCAGCATTATAAATTAAAATTTTCTTCAGCATACATTATCCCCCAAGTGTCAAGTGTCTTTGCTTGCAAAGTGCTTGGGACTTAATGATATCTTACCATAACCTTAATTATAACCCGGCATCAACGCAGGCCTCCACCAATCAATTTGAGTCGGAGATTGCTGACCTGAAGACTCGTTTGGCAGCCCAAGAACTTGAAATTCAAAAGGCCAACTCCAAATTTGCATTTAGCGTCTCTGAACAAGAGAAGTTGAAGAAGAATTTTGATGCGGAGAAGAAAATCTGGGCAGATGAAAAGGCCTCACTTGTGACCCGGGCCGAGACAGCAGAAGCAACTCTTGCCGAAGCAACTGCCGAGCTGTCCGGCTTAAAGCACCAGATATCTCAAATGGTCTCAGCAATCTTTGGTAAGTTACTATGTATAATCGTGAATATCACCACGGTTCCTTTGATGACTGTTTCAATTATTATCTCCGGCTTACCTTATATGTATAAACGCAGGCCCCAGGAGCACAAAGCTCAAGCGGAATATGCTGATCAAGCTTAAGGCAGTGTACACTCTTGTGGAACAGCTATACACTGGGTCACAACGTGCTTTGCCCGTTCTGGCTTTATCAAATGATGCTCCTTATCTCCTGCAGGATGTGCTCAAACGGCTTGCCGTGTTACCCCAATGGATTCAGGAGCTAAGGCGGGCATCTGCTAGAGCCGGGGCCATAGCCGCCTTAAGCCGGGCCAAGGCGTTGCTTCCAGAGTTAGACCTGGCAGACGTTGCTCTTGGATATCCCAGCTTGAAGGAGGATGGCTCTGTATTCGATGAATCAGACTTCAGCACCTGTGTGAGAGTCGTACGTCCTGTGGCCACCATCATTGGCAATGATATTGATCTTACCAAGTATCAGCCGGGTTACGACAACGAGAACCGGAGGATTCCAACTCCTCATTATGATGACGTCAGCCTGATTCCTCCAACTCGTAAGCATACCTTTGCTCCTGAAGTTGACCCAGCCGGTTTAATAGATGATGAAGCTGAATTTGAAGCCTTAAGCGACATTGACTGGACCTTGTCAACCTTCCAGGACAAAGCAGAAGACGGAGAGGCAGAGAAGGATAACCCGGAATCTTCAAGCCCACCAAAGGAGTAACTCGCCTGGTGCTATGCTTTTGAAAAAAATGATGCTTCCTTATTCAGACTCGGGGAGTCTTGTAATAGGGTAGAAAAACCTCTTAACTCTGTCATGCCTTACCGCATGTTTGTGGTGCTTAATATTGTCATAAGCCGCTATCGTTATATACTTCCGTCTTATGTTAATTGTTCCTTGACGTCCAAAACTTTCTTGCTTTATCCTGTGTATAAAACAAAAAACAGAATTCCTTTGGCGTCTTATCACATCCGGGGTCATATAGAATAGTGATAACCCGGAGTATGAACCAAAACATCATAAAAACTGCCGGTTTATGATTATGACCATAATAATATACCTACTATCTTATTTGAAACATACTTTACCGGCTTATGTGATCCCAAAAAGCAGAGAGTTAAACTTAACTTCTGAAAGTTGGCACATATAATGTTTACCTGGCCCTTAATATTATTTACCCTTACAGAGTAAAATAAATAGTAAACTTAATTTTCAAAGGCCTACGATTGAATCGATCAGTAGAACCGCTCCAAACGGGTTAAGCTAAGATTAGGATACGATCATATAGCCCCAATGGCTTTGGCGATGCCGATCAAGTGGGTATCGACAGCTATGTTCTCTTTGGTTGAATATGACCTATGTTTGAACAGAAGCCCCAAGTGACCATTAGAGTTGTTTAATGACGCTGATTGAATCGATCCACTTCGGACCCAAAGGGTTAAGCTATGATTCAAATATGATCAAGAAGCCCCCAAGTGGGTTTGGCAGTATGCCTATCAATTGGGTATCGACAGCTATGTTCTCTTTGGTTCGAATACGACCTATGTTTGAACAGGAAGCCCCCAAGTGACCATGGCTAGATTCAGATATGATCATAAGCCGGACCAAAGGGAAAGCCGGATTCAGATATGATCCGCTCCCCGTTGGTTGTTTCCACCACCTGGTAAAGAAGATATATAAACTTTTAAGGGTGGAAAGAAAAGAGGTCCTGCTTTATTGCTTTATATAATATATACATTGCTAAAAAAGGAAAACATATGTATTCTGAGAGCCGGTGGCTCAAGTATAGTAGGGCCGAAGATGAGCTATGTTCCACGGCCGGCGGGTCTCTTCCTCCGACTTACGTGAATCTTTGTGTTCTCGAACATCGATGAGGTAGTAGGACCCGTTGTTCAGGTTTTCTTGACCACAAAAGGTCCTTCCCAAGGAGGATAGTTTGTGCATATCGGTGATCTGGATGAGCCGGAGCACTAAATCGCCTTCTTGAAAAGTTCTGCTTCTAACCCGGCGGCTGTGATAACAGCGCAGGTCTTGCTGGTAAATCGCGGAACGGGCTATTGCCAAGTCTCGCTCCTCATCCAACAAGTCAAGTGCATCCTGACGAGCTTTTTCATTATCAGCCTCAACGTAAGCCGCCACTCAGGGTGAATCATGCCGGATGTCACTTGGCAGAACCGCCTCTGCTCCGTACACCATGAAGAAAGGTGTATAACCTGTAGACCTGTTAGGCGTTGTGTTGATGCTCCATAGCACAGATGGTAACTCCTCCACCCAACAACCTGGAGTTTGCTGCAAGGGAACTAAGAGCCGGGGCTTGATACCTTTCAAGATCTCTTGATTAGCTCTTTCTGCTTGACCATTAGATTGAGGGTGAGCAACAGCCGAAACATCGAGCTGGATGTGCTCTCGTTGACAGAAATCTTTCATGGCACCTTTGGAGAGATTAGTACCATTATCAGTTATAATGCTGTGTGGAAAGCCAAAACGAAGATCACCTTTTTCATGAACCGAACGCCGTGGCTGCATCACACTTATCGACCGGCTCGCTTCAACCCACTTGGTGAATTTATCCACCGCCACCAACATGTGTGTCTTCTTATCCTTAGACCTTTTGAAAGGTCCAACCATGTCAAGCCCCGGACATAAACGGCCAAGTAATTGGAATCATCCTCAATTCTTGATCCGGCACATGAGCTCGTCATGAGAATTTTTGACATCCGTCACATTTGTTGACGGATCCTCCGTGATCGGCGATGAGCCGTCAGCCAATAGAAACCATGACGAAAAGCCTTGGCCACCAGAGATTTTGAGCCGGCATGATGATCACAATCACCTTCATGAATCTCACGAAGTATCTCCTGACCCTCCGCAGGCGATACGCAATGTTGAAACGCCCCAGTGACGCTGCGGTGATGCAACTCGCCATGAACAATTGTCATGGATTTGGACCGCCTGATGATTTGTCTTGCCAAGGTCTCGTCCTCAGGCAACTCTCCCCGGGTCATATAGGCCACATATGGGACTGTCCAATCTGGGATGGCGTGGAGAGGCGCCGCCATCTGTGCCTCCGGGTCTGGCACTGCTAGCTCTTCCTCTGTAGGCACTCTGACAGAAGGGTTATGCAAAACGTCAAGAAAGGTGTTAGGCGGCACGGCTTACGCTGAGACCCCAGCCGGCTTAAAGCATCAGCCGCCTCATTCTTCCTTCGATCAATGTGCTCTACTTGATAACCTTTGAAGTGCCCGGCCACCGCATCAACTTCACGACGGTAAGCCGCCATAAGGGGATCCTTGGAGTCCCACGTGCCTGACACCTGTTGAGCGACAAGGTTTGAATCACCCAAGCACCTTACCCGGCTCAAATTCATCTCTTTGGCCATCCGGAGACTATGGAGTAAAGCCTCGTATTCAGCTGCATTGTTAGTACAGGGAAACATAAGCCGGAGCACATAGCAAAATTTGTCACCTCGGGGGGAAGTTAAAACGACTCCAGCCCCCGAGCCTTCCAACTTCCTGGACCCATCGAAGTGAATAGTCCAATACGTGTTATCTGGTTTCTCCTCAGGTGCCTGCAACTCCGTCCAATCATTGATAAAGTCCACCAAGGCTTGAGACTTGATAGCTGACTGTGCATATACTTCAAACCGTGAGGCCCAAGCTCAATGGCCCACTTGGCGACTAAATCCCTGTGGCTTCCTGTTCGGATGATGTCCCCCAAGGGGCAGAACTTACTACGCTTATAGGATGACCTTGGAAGTCTGCTTTAGCTTCCGCTTGCCATGAACACCCCATAAACAAGTTTACGCCAATGTGGATATCTTTGCTTGGACTCTATGAGCACCTCATCGATGTAATAGACCGGCCGTTGAACGGATGCTCCTTGCCAGCCTCCTTACGCTCCACCACGATGGCAACACTAACAGCTCGTGACTTAGCAGAAACATACAACAGCAACGGCTCTTTATCAATGGGAGCCGCAAGAACCAGCGGCTCAGACAATTGTCTCTTTAAATCTTCAAAGGCAGCATCAGCAGCCTCACTCCAGACAAAAGTGTCTGTTTTCTTCATCATCTGATACAGTGGTAGAGCCTTCTCACCTAACCGGCTTATGAATCGGCTCAAAGCAGCGATGCGACCCGCCAGTCGCTGAACATCATTGATGCACGCCGGTTTAGCTAGAGAGGTAATCGCCTTGATCTTCTCCGGGTTAGCTTCAATGCCCCTGTTCGAGACCAGGAATCCCAAAAGTTTGCCTGCAGGTACACCAAATACACACTTGTCCGGGTTAAGCATCATCTTATAGACCCGGAGATTATCAAAGGTTTCCTTCAAATCAGATATCAAGGTTTCCTTCTCTCTGGACTTCACCACAATGTCATCTACATAAGCATGAACATTGCGCCCAATCTGATTGTGGAGACAATTCTGTACACACCGCTGATAAGTCGCCTGAGCACTCTTGAGCCCAAATGGCATAGATACATAGCAGAAGGCTCCAAACGGAGTAATGAAAGCCGTCTTCTCCTGGTCCTTAACTGCCATTTTGATCTGATGATAACCAGAGTAAGCATCCAAAAAACTCAAACGCTCGCAACCCGATGTAGCATCAATGATTTGATCAATACGGGGTAGAGTAAAGGGATCAGCCGGACAAGCTTTATTTAAGTCCGTGTAATCTACACACATCCGCCAGGTGCCGTTCTTCTTGAGCACAAGCACCGGGTTAGCCAACCACTCCGGGTGAAAAACTTCCACGATGAACCCGGCCGCTAAGAGCCGAGCGACCTCTTCCCCAATAGCTTTCCGTCTTTCCTCATTGAACCGTCGAAGAAACTGCTTGACCGGCTTATACTTCGGATCAATATTAAGAGTGTGCTCAGCGAGTTCTCTCGGGACACCTGGCATGTCGGAAGGTTTCCATGCAAAGATGTCCCGGTTCTCACGGATGAACTCGATGAGCGCGCTTTCCTATTTGGGATCCAAATTGGTGCGATCTTTGAATCGCTTGGAAGAGTCGCTTGGAGTGAAGTCGACCAGTTTTGTCTCGGCGGCCGACTTAAACTTCAACGCCGAGTCTTGCTCTGTGGTTGGCTTGTTTAAAGAGGTCATATCTGTCGGGTCAACATTATTTTGATAAAACTTCAGCTCCTCTTTGGCACAAACAGATTCAGCATAAGCCGCATCGCCTTCTTCGCATTCCAAGGCTACCTTTCGACTCCCATGCACAGTGATGGTGCCCTTGTAACCCGGCATCTTGAGCTGTAGATAAACATAACACGGTCGTGCCATGAACTTGGCATAAGCCGGTCGTCCAAACAGAGCATGATACTGGCTCTTGATTTTGACTACCTCAAACGCCAGTTTCTCAGCCCCGGAATCATATTCATCTCCAAAGGCTACTTCCAGTTCAATCTTACCAACTGGATATGCCGATTTACCAGGTACCACCCCATGAAAGACAGTGTTGGACGTCCTCAAGTCCTTATCAGTCAATCCCATGCGGCGAAAGGTCTCATAATAGAGAATATTGATGTTGCTTCCTCCGTCCATGAGTACCTTAGTGAATTTATATCCACCAACCTGAGGGGCCACCACCAAGGCCAACCGACCGGGTTATCAACCCGAGGGGTGATCTTCCTGCTCCATATGATGGGCTGCTCGACCACCTCATGTAACGGGAACCGCCACTCAACAGAATTCACAGCCCTCTTATGAACCTTTCGGTCACGTTTGCACAAGTTAGTGGTGAAAACATGGTATTGCCCACCATTCACCTGCTTTGGATGGCTCGATAACTCGATTGTTGCTGCTGTCCCCCTTGACCGGGTTCTTCTGCTGATTATAGCCACCTTGACCTCCCTGAAAGCCGAAACTTGAACCGCCACCCGGGCCATGAAAGCCACCGGCCCCTGAGCCGCCGTCTGATCCGTGATTGCCATCAAACATGTTGGAATTCTTGAAAGCCTTCATGATCGCGCAGTCTTTCCATAAGTGGGGGGCGGGACGTTCCCGAGTGTCGTGTCTCGGGCAAGGCTCATTGAGAAGCTGCTCAAGAGATGGGCCCGAGCTGCCAGATCGAGGGGGCGGTCTTCCCTTACGTTTGGTTGTTACCTTGTGCATTGGCATTGGCCACAAACTCCGGTTACCATCGCCTTACGCTTGTTGCCTCCTTGACTTGCCGGGTTATGCTGCTGACCTTTTCCATTGCCGTTCTTCTTTCCCTTCCCCGTCTTTTCCTCATCAGACGCGGGATCCTTGGTACTATCAGAATCGACATATTTGACTAAGGCCGCCATCAGCGTACCCATATCATTGCAATCCCGCTTAAGGCGCACCAGCTTCTGTCTCAGCGGCTCAAAACGACAATTCTTCTCCAACATGAGTACTGCAGAGCCAGCGTCCATCTTATCAGATGAGTGTATTATTTCCTTGACCCGGCGCACCCAATGAGTTGTGGATTCGCCTTCCTCCTTCTTATAAATAGTCAAGTCCACAATTGACATAGATTGCTTGCAAGTGTCCTTGAAGTTCTGGATAAACCGGGCCTTTAGCTCCGCCCATGAGCTAATGGAATTGGGAGGCAAACCCTTTAGCCAAGATCGGGCCGTTCCATCTAACATCATGGTGAAGTACTTAGCCATTGCTGCGTCGCTGACCTCCAGCAGCTCCATGGCCATCTCGTAGCTCTCGATCCAGGCCCCGAGCTGTAAGTCGGCCGTGTAATTCGGCACCTTTCGAGGTCCCTTGAAATCCTTGGGCAGACGTACATCCCGTAGAGCCGGTACCAAACAAGGAACTCCACCGGTTCTGGTAGCTACTCCTGCTCCCGTAGAAGTCGTTGGATACTCTAGGAGATCCTGATATGCCGCCTGCTGAGCCGCTAGCTGAGCCGCCCGCTCGTCCTCCTGACGTATTCGGTCCTGCACCAGGTTATAGCCACCGGGCTGGTAACGACGTTGGGCGTTGCTTGACAAAGCTTCTGACTCCATATGCCTGCTGTAACTCGGGCTCCGGTTTTGACGAGGTGCTAGCCAAGGCGGAGGAGTTGAATGAATCCTGTCCCTGCTGTAAGAATAGGTCTCCTGTTGTGACAAGGCCGTCTGAATAAGATCTCTGACCCTCCGGGTTTCCACCGCCGTCGGGTCATCACCGTCCACTGGAAGAGCCGCCAGACGCGCCGATGCTGCTATCAAGTTCTCCATGGGGTTGGAGAAGTGACCCGGTGGTATTGGTATGTATCGGGGCGGGGCCATACTCCCGTGAGGAGGTGCCATCTCTAGGGGCTGAACCGGTCCTCCAGCTCCGGGTGTCATAAACTGATTGGCTTCGGGCGGGTTGCTAGGACCAGCTCCGGGTGTCGTGAAAAGATTTCGAGGATCGTAAACCGGAGGCAGACGGGACTGGGTTTTCTGACGTCTCCTTCTCATGACCTCATTGGATGCGTTCAGACTCATATTAAGCTGGAAAGCCTCTGACTGGAGTCGCTGCGCCCGTGCGTCCAAAGCCGCCCGCTCCGTAGCTAACCTGGTGTCCTCAGCTGCCAAGGCCTCCTTGGCCAGGGCTATCTCTTCACGCACCTTTGCCACCTCTGCGTTATGCTCATCTTGATTTGTAGGAATAACCGTGGTGGTTAGCAGGGCCTTCAACTTATCCATGAGATCCATCAGCACCTGAGCCGGCGGGCGCATAGGGCCTCCTGCCCCGGCCGCTCCTGACCCGGACGTTATTGATGTTGCAGCCGTCGAGTGTTGACCGGGTTGAGTACCAGCCATGAAGACTCCTGCCCAGCTCGGCGGCTCATAGAAATCTTGAATGCTAGAGTCGTCAGAACAGCCCCCAAGCATGCCCTCTTGGACCTGATACAAAGAATCTGTTGAACCGGTGGACGAATCATCATCCGATGGGACGGCCGTCTCACCGCCATCTTTAGATCCTTCAGGAAGTTCTTCTCCGTGGACACAGCCCACGAAGGCACGCTTCATGACGGTTTGAACTCGGGCGGGTCTCGCACGCTGAGCCGTCTCGACGAGGTCGGTGCAGTTGTCTGGCTCAGGGCCCGGCTCACCAATCCGGCTGATGAAGACGTGGATTCCGACAAAGGGGACCCGGTACCCGTACTCAATTGAGTCGGCCTCGGGCCCCTGACCTTCGTTGTCGATGTAGATCTTACCGCGACGAATCTTGGTCATCCGGCCCACTGCGTATCCCTTGAGCCCTTCGAAGCTGCCCTTCAAGAACTCAAATCCACCGTGCGTTGGCCCCACGGTGGGCGCCAACTGTCGTGGAATTGTCACGGCAGATGTCCTCATGTAAGGACTTAGTCGTGGAGCCATCACAACTAGCAAGCTTAAAGGGGTTAATCGGGACAAAGGACATGAGAGGTTTTATACTAGTTCGGCCCCGTGCGGAGAAGGAAAGCCTACGTCTAGTTGGGTTGGTATTGCTTGATGTTTCGATGACCAGGGAGCGGAATATGCTATGCCCGGCTCTCGATGGGTTGTTTCTTGCCCTAAGCCGCCAGAGGTCGCCCCTTATATACGGGTTGGCGCCTGCGGCTTACTGAAGTCTGGCCGCTTATAGGCGATGATCCGCTCGATGACTAGTTAAATCTACCTTATGATACAAGTCATGCCATTGTGGCGGTTTACTACAACGGGCCTTAAGTCGCCTGTGGGCCTTAGGCCCTTTATTGAACCGCCATCTTCATGCTTGGTCTTGGGCTTCTTTCTGGTGAATCTTCTTTGCGTAACCCGGCCCCTCCTGGGTGGCTTACACAAATAATTATATCCCCAACATTGGTGGTGGGGGAGTATAAACTTTACCATTCTACTTGGGAACCGCCTATAATGTGTGTAGCATGGAAGATATCGAGATCTCTCGGTTGTTATGTTGACAACGAAAGTATACCACTCAAAATATTATTTATCTCTATTTCAAAAATCGAGCTCTGGCACCTCTACGAATCCCTGCTTCCCTCTGCGAAGGGCCTATCTATTTACTTTTATGTTGAGTCATCATCCTCTTATTAAAAAGCACCAGTTGGAGAGCACCGCTGTCATTTGCATCCATTACTATTAGTTTATATTGAGTATGACTATGACTGGATCTCTTTTACCATGAATAACAATGTCTAGTCAGTCCTTGATCTTCAGGGGTGCTCTACATTTATGTTTTGCGGTCTCACAAAGGGCTAGCAAGATACCATCTTGTTATATCATATTGTGATTGTTTTGAGAAAGTGTTGTCATCCAAGATTTATTATTATTGCTCGCTAGGTGATTATGCCATTGATATGAGTAAACATGAGACCTAAATGTTATTGTGAATATGGTTAGTTCATAATCTTTGCTGAAAACTCGAATAATAGCTTTACATATTTACAACAACAAGAGCAAACAGAGTTTGTAAAAGTTTGACAAGCAAAGGTTTAAGCTTGGGGGAGTTGATACGTCTCCATCGTATCTACTTTTCCAAACACTTTTGCCCTTGTTTTGGACTCTAACTTGCATGATTTGAATGGAACTAACCCGGAATGACGCAATTTTCAGCAGAATTGCCATGGTGTTATTTTTGTGCAGAAATAAAAGTTCTCGGAATGACCTAAAACTTCACGGAGAATATTTTTAGAATATATAAAAAATACTAGCGAAAGAATCAAAACCAGGGGGCCCACACCCTGTCCACGAGGGTGGCTGGTGCGCCTACCCCCCTGGACGCGCCCCCTGTCTCGTGGGCCCCCTGAGGCTCCACCGACATCAACTCCAACTCCATATATTCACGTTCGGGGAGAAAAAAATCAGAGAGAAGGATTCATCGCGTTTTACGATACGGAGCCGCCAAGCCCTAAACTCTCTCGGGAGGGTTGATCTGGAGTCCGTTCGGGGCTCCGGAGAGGGGAATCTGTCGCCGTCGTCATCATCAACCTTCCTCCATCACCAATTTCATGATGCTCACCGCCGTGCGTGAGTAATTCCATCATAGGCTTGCTGGACGGTGATGGGTTGGATGAAATTTATCATGTAATCGAGTTAGTTTTGTTAGGGTTTGATCCCTAGTATCCACTATGTTCTGAGATTGATGTTGCTATGACTTTTCTATGCTTAATGCTTGTCACTAGGGTCCGAGTGCCATGATTTCAGATCTGAACCTATTATGTTTTCATGAATATATGTGAGTTCTTGATCCTATCTTGCAAGTCAATAGTCACCTACTATGTGTTATGATCCGTAACCCAAGTGACAATAATGGGACCACTCTGGTGATGACCGTAGTTTGAGGAGTTCATGTATTCACTAAGTGTTAATGCTTTGGTCCGGTAATCTATTAAAAGGAGGCCTTAATATCCCTTAGTTTACAATAGGACCCTGCTACCACGGGAGGGTAGGACAAAAGATGTCATGCAAGTTCTTTTCCATAAGCACGTATGACTATATTCGGAATACATTGTTGGAAATATGCCCTAGAGGCAATAATAAAAGCATTATTATTATATTTCCTTGTTCATGATAATTGTCTTTTATTCATGCTATAACTGTATTATCCGGAAATCGTGATACACATGTGAATACATAGACTACAATACGTCCCTAGTGAGCCTCTAGTTGACTAGCTCGTTGGTCAACAGATAGTCATGGTTTCCTGACTATGGACATCGGATGTCATTGACAACGGGATCACGTCATTAGGAGAATGACGTGATGGACAAGACCCAATCCTAAGCATAGCACAAAGATCGTGTAGTTCGTTTTGCTGGAGCTTTTCCAATGTCAAGTATCTCTTCCTTAGACCATGAGATCGTGCAATTCCCGGATACCGTAGGAGTGCTTTGGGTGTATCAAACGTCACAACGTGAATCGGGTGACTATAAAGGTGCACTACAGGTATCTCCGAAAGTGACCATTGGGTTGACACGGATCGAGGCGGGATTTGTCACTCCGACACGGAGAGGTATCACTTGGGCCCACTCGGTAATGCATCATCATAATGAGCTCAAAGTGATCAAGTGTCGGTCACGGGATCATGCATTGCGGTACGAGTAAAGTGACTTGCCGTAACGAGACTAAACGAGGTATTGGGATACCGACGATCGAGTCTCGGGCAAGTAACATACCGTCGACAAAGGGAATAGAATACGGGTTGCTTGAACCCTTGACATCGTGGTTCATCCGATGACAACATCGAGGAGCATGTGGGAGCCAACATGGGTATCCAGATCCGCTGTTGATTATTGACTTGAGGTAGTCTCGGTCATGTCTCGCATGTCTCCGAACCCGTAGGGTCTACACACTTAAGGTTCGGTGGACGCTAGGGTTAATAGGAAGACAAGTATGTGATTACCGAATGTTGTTGAGTCCGGATGAGATCCCGGACGTCACGAGGAGTTCGGAGGTAAATATTTATATATGGAAAGTGGTTAAACGGACTCGGAAAGTTTGGGGTATACTGTAATGTACTGGGGCCACGGGAGGGTTCCGGAGGTCCACGGAGGGGCCACCCCCCGGGGGCCACATGGGCTAAGTGGAGAGGGAGCCAGCCCCTGGTGGGCTGGGCGCGCCCCCACCTAGGCCCATCTTGGCTAGGGTTTGGGAGGGAAACCTAAAGGGGCGCCTCAGCTTGGGGGCAAGCCACCTCCCTCCTCCCCTTGGCGCCGCCCCATCTAGGGTTTCCCTAGATGGCCGGCCCCTGCCCTCTCCTCCTATAAATAGAGGGGTGGGGGAGGGCTGCAAACAACATTGAAGGCGCAGCCCCTCCCCTTCCCAACACCTCTCTTTCTCCACGCGAGCTTGGCGAAGCCCCTTGGGAGAATTGCCAGACCAACTGCACCACGCCGTCGTGCTGCCATTGGAGTTGTCTTCCTCAACCTCTCCTTCATTCTTGCTGGATCAAGACGGAGGAGACGCCATCGTCCCGTACGTGTGTTGAACACGGAGGTGCTGTCCTTTCAGCACTTTGGTCATCGGTGATCGGAATCACGTTGGGAACGTCTTCATCATCACCACTCCCTCGAACGCTTCCGTACTCGATCTACAAGTGGTATGTAGATGCAAACTCTCTCTAGTAACTCGTTGCTTAGTAGAACTCATAGATGGATCTTGGTGAAACCGTAGGAAAATTTTAATTTTCTGCAACGTTCCCCAACAGTGGCATCATGAGCTAGGTCTATGCGTAGTTCTCTTTGCACGAGTAGAACACAATTTTGTTGTGGGCGTGGATCTTGTCAACTTACTTGCCGTTACTAGTTGTTTCTTGCTTCCGCGGTATTGTGGGATGAAGCGCCCGGACCAACCTTACACGCACTTTACGTGAGACCGGTTCCACCGACTAACATGCACTAGTTGCATAAGGTGGCTGGCGGGTGTCTGTCTCTCCTACTTTAGTTGGAGCGGATTCGATGAACAGGGTCCTTATGAAGGGTAAATAGAAGTTGACAAGATCACGTTGTGGTTATTCAGAGGTAAGAAAACGTTCTTGCTAGAACCCAATTGCAGCCACGTAAAAGATGCAACAACAATTAGAGGGCGTCTAACTTGTTTTTGCAGCAATTGTCATGTGACGTGATATGGCCAAGTTGTGATGAATGATGATATATTGTGATGTATGAGATCATGTTCTTGTAATAGGAATCACGACTTGCATGTCGATGAGTATGACAACCGGCAGGAGCCATAGGAGTTGTCTTTATTTTTGTATGACCTGCGTGTCATTGAAGAACGCCATGTAATTTACTTTACTTTGTTGCTAAACGCGTTAGCCATAGAAGTAGAAGTAGTCGTTGGCGTGACAACTTCATGGAGGCACGATGATGGAGATCATGGTGTCATGCGGTGACTGAGGATGATCATGGAGCCCAAGATGAAGATCAAAGGAGCTATATGATATTGGCCATATCATGTCACTACTTTATAATTGCATGTGATGTTTATTATGATTATACATCTTGTTTACTTAGAACGACGGTAGTAAATAAGATGATCCTTAGAACAATTTCAAGAAGTGTTCTCCCTAAGCGTGCACCGTTGCTACAGTTCGTCGCTTCTAAGCACCACGTGTTAATCGGGTGTGATGGATTCTTACGTTCACATACAACGGGTGTAAGCAAGATTTACACACGCAGAAACACTTAGGGTTAACTTGACGAGCCTAGCTTGTAAAGACATGGCCTCGGAACACGGAGACCGAAAGGTCGAACACGAGTCGTATGGAAGATACGATCAACATGAGAATGTTCACCGACGCAGACTAGTCCGTCTCACCTGTTGATCGGACACGGCCTAGTCGACTCGGATCGTGTAACACTTAGATGACTAGAGGGATGTCTAATCTAAGTGGGAGTTCATTAATAATTTGATTAGATGAACTTTATTATCATGAACAATAGTCTAAAATCTTTTAAATGATATGTCTTGTAGATCAAATGGCCAACGCTCATGTCAACTTGAACTTCAACGCGTTCCTAGAAAACCAAGCTGAAAGATGATGGCAGCAACTATACGGACTGGGTCCGGAACACGAGATCATCCTCATAGCTGCTAGGAAACAATACGTCCTAGAAGGACCGCTAGGTGGCGCTCCGTCCTGCAGAACCAAGACATTATGAATGCTTGGCAGTCTCGTCTTGATGATTACTCCCTCATTCAGTGCGGCATGCTTTACACTTAGAACCGGGGCTCCAAAAGCGTTTTGAGCACCACGGAGCATATGAGATGTTCGAGGAGCTGAAACTTGTTTTCCAAGCTCACGCCGGTCGAGAGATATGACATCTCCGACAAGTTCTATAGTTGTAAGATGGAGGAAAACAGTTCATCGGTGAGCACATTACGAAGATGTGCAGGTTGCACAACCGTATGACCCAAACTGAATATTAACCTCCCGATGAGGCGGTCATTGACAGAATCCTCGATCGCTCCCACCAAGCTACAAGAGCTTTGTGATGAACTACAACATGCGGGGATGGTAAAGACCATTCTGAAGTGTTCTCTATCTTTGAAGTCAGCCGAGGTTGAAATCAAGAAAGAACATCAAGTGTTGATGGTCAATAAGACCACTAAGTTTAAGAAGGGCAAGGGCAAGAAGAACTTCAAGAAGGACGGCAAGGAGGTTGCCGCGCCCGTAAGCAAGTTGCGGGAAGAAGTCAAAGAATGGACCCAAGCACGAGACCGAAAGTGCTTTTATTGCAAGGGAAGGGTCCCGAAGCGGAACTGCCCCAAATACTTAGCGGATAAGAAGGCCGGCAACACCAAAGGTATATTTGATATACATGTAATTGATGTGTACCTTACCAAGAATCGTAGTAACTCCCGGTATTTGATACCGGTGCCGTTGCTCATATTTGTAACTCACAGCAGGAGCTGCGGAATAAGCGGAGACTGGCGAAGGACGAGGTGACGATGCGCGTCGGGAATGGTTCCAGAGTCGATGTGATCGCCGTCGGCACGCTACCTCTTCATTTACCCAGGATTAGTTATGAACCTTAATAATTGTTATTTGGTGCCAAGTTTGAGCATGAATATTGTATCTGGATCTCGTTTAATGCGAGATGGCTACTCATTTAAATCCGAGAATAATGGTTGTTCTATTTATATGAGAGATATGTTTTATGGTCATGCTCCGATGGTCAATGGTTTATTCTTAATGAATCTCGAGCGTAGTATTACACATGTTCATAGCGTGAATACCAAAAGATGTAAAGTTGATAACGATAGTCCCACATACTTGTGGCACTTGCCGCCTTGGTCACATTGGTGTCAAGCGCATGAAGAAGCTCCATCTTGATGGACTTTTGGAGTCTCTTGATTATGAATCATTTGACACATGCGAACCATGCCTCATGGGCAAGATGACCAAGACTCCATTCTCGGAACAATGGGCGAGCAACCAACTTGTTGGAAATCATACATACCGATGTGTGTGGTCCAATGAGCGTTGAGGCTCATGGAGGATATCGTTATGTTCTCACTCTCACAGATGACTTGAGTAGATATGGGTATGTCTACTTGATGAAACACAAGTCTGAGACCTTTGAAAAGTTCAAGGAATTTCAGAATGAAGTAGAGAATCAACGTGACCGAAAGATAAAATTCTTACGATCGGATCGTGGAGGAGAATATTTAAGTCACGAATTTGGTACACACTTAAGAAAATGTGGAATCGTTTCACAACTAATGCCGCTGGAACACCTCAACAGAACGGTGTGTCCGAACGTCGAATCGCACTCTATTGGATATGGTGCGATCTATGATGTCTCTTATCGATTTACCGCTATCATTTTGGGGATCGCCTAGAGACAGCTACATTCACTTTAAATAGGGCACCGTCTAAATCCGTTGAGGCGACACCGTATGAATTATGGTTTGGGAAGAAACCTAAGTGTCGTTTCTAAAAGTTTGGGGATGCGATGCTTATGTCAAGAAACTTCAACCTGAAAAGCTCGAACCCAAGTCGGAAAAATCGTCTTCATAGGATACCCTAAGGAAACCTTTGGGTATACCTTCTACCTTAGATCCGAAGGCAAGATCTTTGTTGCCGAGAGCGGAACCTTCTCGGAAAAGAGTTTCTCTCGAAAGAAGTAAGTGGGAGGAAAGTAGAACTCGATGAAGTACTACCTCTTGAGCAGGATAGTAGTGCAGCTCGGAAAATGTTCTGTGATGCCTACACCAACCAAGAGGAAATTCATGATGATGATCAAGGTACTTCGGATCAAGTTGCTACCGAACCAGAGGTCCACTAGGACACGTTCCGCACTGAGTGGTACGGCAACCCTGTCACGGAAATCATGTTGTTAGACAACGGTGAACCTTGAACTATGAAGAAGCAATGGCGGGCCCAGATTCCAACAAATGGCTAGAAGCCATGAAGTCCGAGATAGAATCCATGTATGAAAACAAAGTGTGGACTTTGGTGACTTGCCCGATGATCGGCGGCGATAGAAAACAAATGGATCTTTAAGAAGAAGACGGACGCGGATGGTAATGTCACCATCTATAAAGCTCGACTTGTCGCTAAGGGTTATCGGCAAGTTCAAGGGATTGACTACGATGAGACTTTCTCTCCCGTAGCGAAGCTTAAGTCCATCCGAATCATGTTAGCAATTGCCGCATACTATGATTATGAGATATGGCAGATGGACGTCAAAACAGCGTTCCTTAACGGCTATCTTAAGGAAGAGCTGTATATGATACAGCCGGAAGGTTTTGTCGATCCTAAGAATGTCGACAAAGTATGCAAGCTCCAGCGATCCATTTATGGGCTGGTGCAAGCATCTCGAGATGGAACATTCGCTTTGATGAGATGATCAAAGCGTTTAGTTTATCTTGGACTTATGGAGAAGCCTGCGTTTACAAGAAAGTGAGTGGGAGCTCTGAGCATTTCTCATATTATATGTAGATGACATACTTTTGATGGGAAATGATATAGAATTCTTGGACAGCATTAAGGCCTACTTGAATAAGTGTTTTTCAATGAAGGACCTTGGAGAAGCTGCTTATATATTAGGCATCAAGATCTATAGAGATAGATCGAGGCGCCTCATAGGTCTTTCACAAAGCACATACCTTGATAAGATTTTGAAGAAGTTCAAAATGGATCAGTCCAAGAAAGGGTTCTTGCTCTGTATTGCAAGGTGTGAAATTGAGCTCGGCTCAATGCCCGACCATGGCAAAAGATAAAGAAGAGATGAGTGTCATCCCTATGCTTCAGCCATAGGATCTATTATGTATGCCATCTGTGTACCGGACCTGATGTAAACCTTGCCGTAAGTTTGGTAGGAAGGTACCAAAGTAATCCCGCAAGGAACTTTGGACAACGGTCAAGAATATCCTGAAGCACTGAAAAGGACAAAGGACATGTTTCGTTTATGGAGGTGACGAAGAGCTCGTCGTAATAGAGTTACGTCGACGCTTAGCTTCGACACAGATCTGGATGACTCTAAGTCACAAACCGGATACGTGTATATGTTGAATGGTGGAGCAGTAAGCTGGTGCAGCTGCAAGCAGAGCGTCGTGGCGGGATCTACATGTGAAGCGGAGTACATGGCAGCCTCGGAGGCAGCGCATGAAGCAATTTGGGTGAAGGAGTTCATCACCGACCTAGGAGTCATACCCAATGCGTCGGGGCCGATCAAACTCTTCTTGACAACACTGGAGCTATTGCACTTGCCAAGGAGCCCAGGTTTCACAAGAAGACCAGGCACATCAAGCGTCGCTTCAACTCCATCCGTGAAAATGTTCAGGATGGAGACATAGAAATTTGTAAAGTGCATACGGATCTGAATGTCGCAGATCCGTTGACTAAACCTCTTCCGCGGGCAAAACATGATCAACACCAGAACTCTATGGGTGTTCGATTCATCACAATGTAAACTAGATTATTGACTCTAATGCAAGTGGGAGACTGTTGGAAATATGCCCTAGAGGCAATAATAAAAGCATTATTATTATATTTCCTTGTTCATGATAATTGTCTTTTATTCATGCTATAACTGTATTATCCGGAAATCGTGATACACGTGTGAATACATAGACTACAATACGTCCCTAGTGAGCCTCTAGTTGACTAGCTCGTTGGTCAACAGATAGTCATGGTTTCGACTATGGACATCGGATGTCATTGACAACGGGATCACGTCATTAGGAGAATGGCGTGATGGACAAGACCCAATCCTAAGCATAGCACAAAGATCGTGTAGTTCGTTTTGCTAGAGCTTTTCCAATGTCAAGTATCTCTTCCTTAGACCATGAGATCGTGCAATTCCGGATACCGTAGGAGTGCTTTGGGTGTATCAAACGTCTGGCGAATCGGGTGACTATAAAGGTGCACTACAGGTATCTCCGAAAGTGACCATTGGGTTGACACGGATCGAGGCGGGATTTGTCACTCCGTATTACGGAGAGGTATCACTGGGCCCACTCGGTAATGCATCATCATAATGAGCTCAAAGTGATCAAGTGTCGGTCACGGGATCATGCATTGCGGTACGAGTAAAGTGACTTGCCGTAACGAGACTAAACGAGGTATTGGGATACCGACGATCGAGTCTCGGGCAAGTAACATACCGTCGACAAAGGGAATAGAATACGGGTTGCTTGAACCCTTGACATCGTGGTTCATCCGATGACAACATCGAGGAGCATGTGGGAGCCAACATGGGTATCCAGATCCCGCTGTTGATTATTGACTTGAGGTAGTCTCGGTCATGTCGCAGATGTCTCCGAACCCGTAGGGTCTACACACTTAAGGTTCGGTGGCGCTAGGGTTAATAGGAAGACAAGTATGTGATTACGAATGTTGTTCGAGTCCGGATGAGATCCCGGACGTCACGAGGAGTTCGGAATGGTCCGGAGGTAAAGATTTATATATGGAAAGTGGTTAAGCGGACTCGGAAAGTTTGGGGTATACGGTAATGTAGGGGCCACGGGAGGTTCCGGAGGTCCACGGGAGGGGCCACCCCTCCGGGGGCCACATGGGCTAAGTGGGAGAGGAGCCAGCCCCTGGTGGGCTGGCGCGCCCCCCACCTAGGCCCATGCGGCTAGGGTTTGGGAGGGAAACCTAAAGGGGCGCCTCAGCTTGGGGGCAAGCCACCTCCCTCCTCCCCTTGGGCGCCGCCCCATCTAGGGTTTCCCTAGATGGCCGGCCCCCTGCCCTCTCCTCCTATAAATAGAGGGGTGGGGGAGGGCTGCAAACAACATTGAAGGCGCAGCCCTCCCTCCCAACACCTCTCTTTCTCCACATGAGCTTGGCGAAGCCTGCTGGGAGAATTGCCGTACCAACTGCACCACGCCGTCGTGCTGCCATTGGAGTTGTCTTCCTCAACCTCTCCTTCATTCTTGCTGGATCAAGACGGAGGAGACGCCATCGTCCCGTACGTGTGTTGAACACGGAGGTGCTGTCCTTTCAGCACTTTGGTCATCGGTGATCGGAATCACGTTGGGAACGTCTTCATCATCACCACTCCCTCGAACGCTTCCGCACTCGATCTACAAGTGGTATGTAGATGCAAACTCTCTCTAGTAACTCGTTGCTTAGTAGAACTCATAGATGGATCTTGGTGAAACCGTAGGAAAATTTTAATTTTCTGCAACGTTCCCCAACAGTGGCATCATGAGCTAGGTCTATGCGTAGTTCTCTTTGCACGAGTAGAACACAATTTTGTTGTGGGCGTGGATCTTGTCAACTTACTTGCCGTTACTAGTTGTTTCTTGCTTCCGCGGTATTGTGGGATGAAGCGGCCCGGACCAACCTTACACGCATTTCACGTGAGACCGGTTCCACCGACTAACATGCACTAGTTGCATAAGGTGGCTGGCGGGTGTCTGTCTCTCCTACTTTAGTTGGAGCGGATTCGATGAACAGGGTCCTTATGAAGGGTAAATAGAAGTTGACAAGATCACGTTGTGGTTATTCGTAGGTAAGAAAACATTCTTTCTAGAACCCAATTGCAGCCACGTAAAAGATGCAACAACAATTAGAGGACGTCTAACTTGTTTTTTGCAGCAATTGTCATGTGACGTGATATGGCCAAGTTGTGATGAATGATGATATATTGTGATGTATGAGATCATGTTCTTGTAATAGGAATCACGACTTGCATGTCGATGAGTATGACAACGGCAGGAGCCATAGGAGTTGTCTTTATTTTTGTATGACCTGCGTGTCATTGAAGAACGCCATGTAATTTACTTTACTTTGTTGCTAAACGCGTTAGCCATAGAAGTAGAAGTAGTCGTTGGCGTGACAACTTCATGGAGGCACGATGATGGAGATCATGATGATGGAGATCATGGTGTCATGCGGTACAGGATGATCATGGAGCCTCAAGATGAAGATCAAAGGAGCTATATGATATTGGCCATATCATGTCACTACTTTATAATTGCATGTGATGTTTATTATGATTATACATCTTGTTTACTTAGAACGACGGTAGTAAATAAGATGATCCTTAGAACAATTTCAAGAAGTGTTCTCCCTAAGCGTGCACCGCTGCTACAGTTCGTCGCTTCTAAGCACCACGTGTTAATCGGGTGTGATGGATTCTTACGTTCACATACAACGGGTGTAAGCAAGATTTACACACGCAGAAACACTTAGGGTTAACTTGACGAGCCTAGCTTGTAAAGACATGGCCTCGAACACGGAGACCGAAAGGTCGAACACGAGTCGTATGGAAGATACGATCAACATGAGAATGTTCACCGACGCAGACTAGTCCGTCTCACGTGTTGATCGGACACGGCCTAGTCGACTCGGATCGTGTAACACTTAGATGACTAGAGGGATGTCTAATCTAAGTGGGAGTTCATTAATAATTTGATTAGATGAACTTTATTATCATGAACAATAGTCTAAAATCTTTTAAATGATATGTCTTGTAGATCAAATGGCCAACGCTCATGTCAACTTGAACTTCAACGCGTTCCTAGAGAAAACCAAGCTGAAAGATGACGGCAAGCAACTATCTCGGATTGGGTCCGGAACCGAGGATCATCCTCATAGCTGCTAGGAAACAATACGTCCTAGAAGTACCGCTAGGTGACGCCCCATCCTGCAGAACCAAGACATTATGAATGCTTGGCAGTCTCGTCTTGATGATTACTCCCTCGTTCAAGTGCGGCATGCTTTACGACTTAGAACCGGGCTCCAAAAGCGTTTTGAGCACCACGGAGCATATGAGATGTTCGAGGAGCTGAAACTTGTTTTCCAAGCTCACGCCCGGTCGAGAGATATGACATCTCCGACAAGTTCTATAGTTGTAAGATGGAGGAAAACAGTTACATCGGTGAGCACATTCTCAAGATGTCAGGTTGCACAACCGTATGACCCGACTGAATATTAACCTCCCCGATGAGGCGGTCATTGACAGAATCCTCGATCGCTCCCACCAAGCTACAAGAGCTTTGTGATGAACTACAACATGCAGGGGATGGTAAAGACCATTCTGAAGTGTTCTCTATGTCAAGTCACCGAGGTTGAAATCAAGAAAGAACATCAAGTGTTGATGGTCAATAAGACCACTAAGTTTAAGAAGGGCAAGGGCAAGAAGAACTTCAAGAAGGACGGCAAGGAGGTTGCCGCGCCCGCAAGCAAGTTGCCGGAAGAAGTCAAAGAATGGACCCAAGCACGAGACTGAGTGCTTTTATTGCAAGGGAAGGGTCCGAAGCGGAACTGCCCCAAATACTTAGCGGATAAGAAGGCCGGCAACACCAAAGGTATATTTGATATACATGTAATTGATGTGTACCTTACCGAGAATCGTAGTAACTCCCGGTATTTGATACCGTGCCGTTGCTCATATTTGTAACTCACAGCAGGAGCTGCGGAATAAGCGGAGGCTGGCGAAGGGCGAGGTGACGATGCGGCGTCGGGAATGGTTCAGAGTCGATGTGATCGCCGTCGGCACGCTACCTCTTCATTTACCCACGGGATTAGTTATGAACCTTAATAATTGTTATTTGGTGCCAAGTTTGAGCATGAATATTGTATCTGGATCTCGTTTAATGCGAGATGGCTACTCATTTAAATCCGAGAATAATGGTTGTTCTATTTATATGAGAGATATGTTTTATGGTCATGCTCCGATGGTCAATGGTTTATTCTTAATGAATCTCGGCGTAGTATTACACATGTTCATAGCGTGAATACCAAAAGATGTAAAGTTGATAACGATAGTCCCACATACTTGTGCACATGCCGCCTTTGGTCACATTGGTGTCAAGCGCATGAAGAAGCTCCATCTTGATGGACTTTTGGAGTCTCTTGATTATGAATCATTTGACACATGCGAACCATGCCTCATGGGCAAGATGACCAAGACTCCATTCTCTGGAACAATGGGCGAGCAACCAACTTGTTGGAAATCATACATACCGATGTAATGCGGTCCAATGAGCGTTGAGGCTCATGGAGGATATCGTTATGTTCTCACTCTCACAGATGACTTGAGTAGATATGGGTATGTCTACTTGATGAAACACAAGTCTGAGAATTTTGAAAAGTTCAAGGAATTTCAGAATGAAGTAGAGAATCAACGTGACCGAAAGATAAAATTCTTACGATCAGATCATGGAGGAGAATATTTAAGTCACACAATTTGGTACACACTTAAGAAAATGTGGAATCGTTTCACAACTAACGCCACTGGAACACCTCAACAGAACGGTGTGTCCGAACGTCGAATCGCACTCTATTGGATATGGTGCGATCTATGATGTCTCTTACCGATTTACCGCTATCATTTTGGGGATACGCTATAGAGACAGCTACATTCACTTTAAATAGGGCACCGTCTAAATCCGTTGAGACGACACCGTATGAATTATGGTTTGGGAAGAAACCTAAGTATCGTTTCTAAAAGTTTGGGGATGCGATGCTTATGTCAAGAAACTTCAACTGAAAAGCTCGAACCCAAGTCGGAAAAATGCGTCTTCATAGGATACCCTAAGGAAACCTTTGGGTATACCTTATACCTTAGATCCGAAGGCAAGATCTTTGTTGCCGAGAACGGAACCTTTCGGAAAAAGAGTTTCTCTCGAAAGAAGTAAGTGGGAGGAAAGTAGAACTCGATGAAGTACTACCTCTTGAACAGGATAGTAGTGCAGCTCGGAAAATGTTCTGTGATGCCTACACCAACCAAGAGGAAATTCATGATGATGATCAAGGTACTTGGATCAAGTTGCTACCGAACTTCAGGTCCACTAGGACACGTTCCGCACTGAGTGGTACGGCAACCCTGTCCCGGAAATCATGTTGTTAGACAACGGTGAACCTTGAACTATGAAGAAGCAATGGCGGGCCCAGATTCCAACAAATGGCTAGAAGCCATGAAGTCCGAGATAGAATCCATGTATGAAAACAAAGTGTGGACTTTGACTGACTTGCCCGATGATCGGCGAGCGATAGAAAACAAATGGATCTTTAAGAAGAAGACGGACGCGGATGGTAATGTCACCATCTATAAAGCTCGACTTGTCGCTAAGGGTTATCGGCAAGTTCAAGGGATTGACTACGATGAGACTTTCTCTCCCGTAGCGAAGCTTAAGTCCATCCGAATCATGTTAGCAATTGCCGCATACTATGATTATGAGATATGGCAGATGGACGTCAAAACAGCGTTCCTTAACGGCTATCTTAAGGAAGAGCTGTATATGATACAGCCGGAAGGTTTTGTCGATTCTAAGAATCTCGACAAAGTATGCAAGCTCCAGCGATCCATTTATGGGCTGGTGCAAGCATCTCGGAGATGGAACATTCGCTTTGATGAGATGATCAAAGCGTTTGGGTTTATGAGACTTATGGAGAAGCCTGCGTTTACAAGAAAGTGAGTGGGAGCTCTGAGCATTTCTCATATTATATGTAGATGACATACTTGATGGGAAATGATATAGAATTCTTGGACAGCATTAAGGCCTACTTGAATAAGTGTTTTTCAATGAAGGACCTTGGAGAAGCTGCTTATATATTAGGCATCAAGATCTATAGAGATAGATCGAGGCGCCTCATAGGTCTTTCACAAAGCACATACCTTGATAAGATTTTGAAGAAGTTCAAAATGGATCAGTCCAAGAAAGGGTTCTTGCTCTGTATTGCAAGGTGTGAAATTGAGCTCGGCTCAATGCCGACCATGGCAAAAGATAAAGAAGAGATGAGTGTCATCCCTATGCTTCAGCCATAGGATCTATTATGTATGCCATGCTGTGTACCGGACTGATGTAAACCTTGCCGTAAGTTTGGTAGGAAGGTACCAAAGTAATCCCGCAAGGAACACTGGACAACGGTCAAGAATATCCTGAAGTACCGAAAGGACAAAGGACATGTTTCGTTTATGGAGGTGACGAAGAGCTCGTCAGAATAACGGAGTTACGCCGACGCTTAGCTTCGACACAGATCCGATGACTCTAAGTCACAAACCGGATACGTGTATATGTTGAATGGTGGAGCGAGAAGCTGGTGCAGCTGCAAGCAGAGCGTCGTGGCGGGATCTACATGTGAAGCGGAGTACATGGCAGCCTCGGAGGCAGCGATGAAGCAATTTGGGTGAAGGAGTTCATCACCGACCTAGGAGTCATACCCAATGCGTCGGGGCCGATCAAACTCTTCGTGACAACACTTGGAGCTATTGCACTTGCCAAGGAGCCCAGGTTTCACAAGAAGACCAGAGCACATCAAGCGTCGCTTCAACTCCATCCGTGAAAATGTTCAGGATGGAGACATAGAAATTTGTAAAGTGCATACGGATCTGAATGTCGCAGATCCGTTGACTAAACCTCTTTCATGGGCAAAACATGATCAACACCGAACTCTATGGGTGTTCGATTCATCACAATGTAAACTAGATTATTGACTCTAGTGCAAGTGGGAGACTGTTGGAAATATGCCCTAGAGGCAATAATAAAAGCATTATTATTATATTTCCTTGTTCATGATAATTGTCTTTTATTCATGCTATAACTGTATTATCCGGAAATCGTGATACACGTGTGAATACATAGACTACAATACGTCCCTAGTGAGCCTCTAGTTGACTAGCTCGTTGGTCAACAGATAGTCATGGTTTCCTGACTATGGACATCGGATGTCATTGACAACGGGATCACGTCATTAGGAGAATGACGTGATGGACAAGACCCAATCCTAAGCATAGCACAAAGATCGTGTAGTTCGTTTTGCTGGAGCTTTTCCAATGTCAAGTATCTCTTCCTTAGACCATGAGATCGTGCAATTCCGGATACCGTAGGAGTGCTTTGGGTGTATCAAAGCGTCACAACGAATCGGGTGACTATAAAGGTGCACTACAGGTATCTCCGAAAGTGACCATTGGGTTGACACGGATCGAGGCTGGATTTGTCACTCCGTATTACGGAGAGGTATCTTGGGCCCACTCGGTAATGCATCATCATAATGAGCTCAAAGTGATCAAGTGTCTGGTCACGGATCATGCATTTGCGGTACGAGTAAAGTGACTTGCCGTAACGAGACTAAGCGAGGTATTGGGATACCGACGATCGAGTCTCGGGCAAGTAACATACCGTCGACAAAGGGAATAGAATACGGGTTGCTTGAACCCTTGACATCGTGGTTCATCCGATGACAACATCGAGGAGCATGTGGGAGCCAACATGGGTATCCAGATCCCGCTGTTGATTATTGACTTGAGGTAGTCTCGGTCATGTTCAGATGTCTCCCAACCCGTAGGGTCTACACACTTAAGGTTCGGTGGCGCTAGGGTTAATAGGAAGACAAGTATGTGATTACCGAATGTTGTTGAGTCCGGATGAGATCCCGGACGTCACGAGGAGTTCGGAATGGTCCGGAGGTAAATATTTATATATGGAAAGTGGTTAAGCGGACTCAGGAAAGTTTGGGGTATACGGTAATGTACAGGGGCCACGGGAGGGTTCGGAGGTCCAGGAGGGGCCACCCCTCGGGGGCCACATTGGCTAAGTGGGAGAGGAGCCAGCCCTGGTGGGCTGGGGCGCCTCCCACCTAGGCCCATGCGGCTAGGGTTTGGGAGGGAAACCCTAAAGGGGCGCCCCCAGCTTGGGGGCAAGCCACCCTCCCTCCTCCCCTTGGGCGCCGCCCCATCTAGGGTTTCCCTAGATGGCGGCCCCCCTTGCCCTCTCCTCCTATAAATAGAGGGGTGGGGGGGAGGGCTGCAAACAACATTGAAGGCGCAGCCCCTCCCCTCCCCAACACCTCTCTTTCTCCACGCGAGCTTGGCGAAGCCCTGCCGGAGAATTGCCGTACCAACTGCACCACGCCGTCGTGCTGCCATTGGAGTTGTCTTCCTCAACCTCTCCTTCATTCTTGCTGGATCAAGACGGAGGAGACGCCATCGTCCCGTACGTGTGTTGAACACGGAGGTGCTGTACTTTCAGCACTTTGGTCATCGGTGATCGGAATCACGTTGGGAACGTCTTCATCATCACCACTCCCTCGAACGCTTCCGTACTCGATCTACAAGTGGTATGTAGATGCAAACTCTCTCTAGTAACTCGTTGCTTAGTAGAACTCATAGATGGATCTTGGTGAAACCGTAGGAAAATTTTAATTTTCTGCAACGTTCCCCATCATACATGCCTACAATACATTGATGAACTGGAGCTAGTTCTGTGTCACCCTATGTTATAACTGTTGCATGAGGAATCACATCCGACATAATTATCCATCACTGATCCAATGCCTACGAGCTTTTCACATATTGATCTTTGCTTACCTACTTTTCCGCTGCTACTGTTACTTTTGCCACCGTTACCGTTACTTCCATACTACTTTGCTACTAAATACTTTGCTGCAGATATTAAGTTATCCAGGTGTGGTTGAATTGACAACTCAGCTGCTAATACTTGAGAATATTCTTTGGCTCCCCTTATGTCGAATCAATAAATTTGGGTTGAATACTCTACCCTCGAAAACTGTTGCAATCCCCTATACTTGTGGGTTATCAGAGGACCGGTTCCCTCCACTCATTTAAATCATGCCGACTCTCCTCCTAAGATTGTGAAAAATGAGGATTTTGACGCTTGGGTCTATCGCTTTAAACGTCATTTAAATCATGTTAATACTAATCTTTGGAGAATCATTGAGCAATGTTTCTATCCACATGACCCAAGCAACTTCACCCCTAGAGAAGCCGCGGATCATCAATTCAACGAGAATGCTCTCTTCATCATCCAAGATGCAATTTCTTCCGAAGATATTGCACATCTCCGACCTTTCACCGTGGCCAAGGAAGCATGGCACCATGTTGTCTCCCTTTACAAGGGAAGCACAAGCATTCAACGCTCCAACTATTGAGTGCTGCAAGATGAAGCCGATGAGTTTGCCATGAATGAAGATGAAGAACCTCGTGAGCTTTATCGGAGATTAACCACTCTTGCGGTCTCACTCCAGATCATGGTAGCAAGGATACAGATGACAATTAGATCAAGCACAATTTTCTCAAGGCCATGATGCCTTACCATAAGGCCATGTCCTCCGTCATCCGTCAAAGGCCGGACTTCCACACTTTGTCCTCAAGTGAAGTGCTGGATGAGTTTGTGGCGATGAGGATCTTGGACAAGACCGCTGACAATGCGGTGTTGTGTTCTCAAAGAGCAAAGAATCCCAACCTTGCCTTGAAGGCCAAGGCTAGTGTGGAAGAAGAGGATGAAGAGGAAGAAGAGGAAGAAGAGGAGAGCAACCCCGAAGATACTTAATATGCTTATCATGAGCACATGGCTCTAGCTTCAAGGCAATTTTGGAGCAAGAAGAACACAAGGCCCAACTTCAACAAGAACAACTCAAGTGGCACGAAGGGCAAGCAACGTGTGAGGACTTGCTATAATTGTGGAAATGTGAGCCACTTTGTTGTGGAATGCCCATATGAGAAGAGGGAAGAAAATGGTGGCAAGCTGTTCCGAAAAGACAAAGCCAAGTCCTTCCCAAACAAGAGAAACTTCACCAAGAAGACTCCTCCCAAGGGGTTGGTGGCACAAGAAGAGTACAATGAGGATGATGATGATGAAGACGGTGAGTCGGTTGACATGGCCTCCGTTGCCATTGCGACAACTCCTCGGGTGTCCCTTTTCGACTCACCCAATGACAACATTACCGCCAAGTGCCTCATGGTTAAAGCAACCAACAAGGTAACCCCTAACATCAAAACTACCATCATTACTAGTTGACGAAAGTGAGGGGTCTAATGAGGAGGAAAATGAATTTGAGTCTTTTATGAGTAAGCTCAAGGGTAAATCCAAGAAGCACTTTGTTGCTCTCTTGGAACAACTTGGTGAAGCCAATGACATGATCGAGGCTCACGAAGAAACCATCTCTAAGATGGAGGGGCATAGTCGTGACTATGCCGATGAGATATCGGATCTCTCTAATGTGCTTGAGGAAGAGCGCAGTCATCGTTTGGCTCTTGAGGAGTCACACAACGATGACCATGCTAAATTGAAGAAAGATCTTGATCATGCTATTGTTGTATCTCGTTGCTAAATTCCGAGAAGGCCAAACTTGGGGTTTATCTTGCTAGACTCAAGGAGGAGTTTGATACACTTGACAAGGCTCACATGGCCTTGAAGGGTACTCATGCTAGCCTTAAAGAGTCTCATGATCAACTCCAAGTGAAGCTAACCAAGGACAAAGCCACTTTTACTCATATGGTTTTAATTGATAATGCAAATGCTTCTAACCCATGTTGTGAGCATGTACATCTTGTTGAGGAGAATGCAAAGTTGAAGGAGCAACTTGAGAAAGGCCTTGTGTCGTGCATACAAGGGGAGAAGAGCCTCAACGACCTTTTGAGCAATCAAAAGGAAGATGTGGCCAAGGAGGGAATTGGGTTTGCACCCAAGTCCAAGAACAAGAAGAATAATGACAAGGCCAAATGACCTCCTCCTCTCAAGCAAACTTTTGAGAAAGAGGGAGAGGGTGCTTCTAAGGAGAAGAAGAACAATGCGAAGGGTGGTAGTGTCAAGAAGGGCAATGCCACCCCTTCCAACAAAGCCGGTGAATTTAACCCTTCCTATGTGTTATGCCGTGCTAGTGATGGGCATGTTTATGCTAAATTTGTTGGTTCACCTTATGAGTACATTGAATGGTCTATTTGGGTTCCTAAGACCCTTGTCACTAACATCAAAGGACCCATTAAAAAATGGGTACCTAAAACCAAGCATTGATCTCATGTAGGTGTTTGCTTCCGGTGGGGGATCATGGTTGCTCAATAGTGGAGCCACTAATCATATGACCGGAAGCAAGGACTTGGTGGTGGACGTGCACAAGATTCCATCTATGCCCACCAACGTCGAGTGGGGTGATGCCTCGTCTTCTAAGGTATTGGGACTTGGCAAGGTTGTCATTTCTCATGATCTCACGATCGACAAGGTCATGCTTGTTGAGTCCCTCGCATACAATTTACTTTCCATTCGTCAACTTGCACTCATGGGCTTTGCCACTTTCTTTGATATTGATACCGTGGCCCTCTTGTGGAGCAAGACTCTTAAAGTAGCCTTTATTGGACATGTCGAGAATGGTCTCTATGTGATTAACTTTTCGAAGCGACCCACTAAGACCGCGACATGCCTAATGGCTAAACTTGATGTGGGATGGCTTTGGCATCGCCATTTGGCCCATGTCAATATGAGATCTTTGCAAAGTCTTCTCAAGGGGGACCATGTCCGTGGACTAACAAATGTTAGTTTTGCCAAAGATCGTGCTTGCATTGCTTGCATTGAAGGAAAGTTACATGAGAAGGCTCGCCCTCCCACGACTATCATTTGCTCAAAGAGGCCTTTGGAGCTCCTTCACTTGGATCTCTTTGGGCCTCCATCCTTTGATAGTCTTGGGGGTAGAAAGTATTGCTTGGTGATTGTGGATGATTATTCAAGATACACTTGGGTGTACTTCTTCAAGAGGAAGAGTGAGACTCAACAAACCGCCATTGACTTTGCAAATGAAGCTCAACGCCAACACAATGCAAAGATTTTGACGATAAGAAGTGACAGCGGCACCGAGTTCAAGAACTACACCTTGGATGAGTTTCTTAGTGATAAGGGGATCAAGCATCATTATTCCGCACCTTACACCCCTCAACAAAATGGTATAGCGGAGAGTAAGAACCGGACATTGATGGATGCGGCAAGGACCATGATGGCGGAGTTCAAATCTCCATACAACTTTTGGGCCGAAGCCATCAACACCACGTGTCATGCATCCAATCGGCTCTATCTCCGCAAAGGCTTGAACAAAACTCCTTATGAGATACTCATCGGTAACAAGCCCAACCTCAAGTACTTTCGGGTGTTCGGGTGCAAGTGTTTCATTCTCAAGAAAGGTGTTCGTTTGTATAAATTTGAGGAGAGAGCTCATGAGGGCATATTTGTTGGTTATGCTACAAACTCTCATGCTTACCGTGTCCTTGATGTCTACTGCGCAACCTTCTTCTTGTAGACATTGTTGGGCCTCCAAGTGCAGAGGTTTGTAGGACAGTAGCAAATTTCCCTCAAGTGGATGACCTAAGGTTTATCAATCCGTGGGAGGCGTAGGTTGAAGACGGTCTCTCTCAAGCAACCCTGCAACCAAATAACAAAGAGTCTCTTGTGTCCCCAACACACCCAATACAATGGTAAATTGTATAGGTGCACTAGTTCGGCGAAGAGATTATGATACAAGTGCAATATGGATGATAGATATAGGTTTTTGTAATCTGAAAATATAAAAACAGCAAGGCAACTAATGATAAAAATGAGCACAAATGGTATTGCAATGCTTCAAAACAAGGCCTAGGGTTCATACTTTCACTAGTGCAAGTTCTCTCAACAATAATAACATAATTGGATCATATAACTATCCCTCAACATGCAACAAAGAGTCACTCCAAAGTCACTAATAGTTGGGAACAGACGAAGAGATTATTGTAGGGTACGAAACCACCTCAAAGTTATACTTTCTGATCGACCTATTCAAGAGTCCGTAGTAAAATAACACGAAGCTATTCTTTCCGTTCGATCTAGCATAGAGTTCATACTAGAATAACACCTTAAGACACAAATCAACCAAACCTCTAATGTCACCTAGATACTCCAATGTCACCTCAAGTATCCGTGGGTATGATTATACGATATGCATCACATAATCTCAGATTCATCTATTCAACCAACACAAAGAACTTCAAAGAGTGCCCCAAAGTTTCTACCGGAGAGTCAAGACGAAAACGTGTGCCAACCCCTATGCATAAGTTCACAATGTTACGGAACCCACAAGTTGATCACCAAAACATACATCAAGTAGATCACGCGAATATCCCATTGTCACCACAGATAAGCACATGCAAGACATACATGAAGTGTTCTCAAATCCTTAAAGACTCTATCCGATAAGATAACTTCGAAGGGAAAACTCAATCCATTACAAGAGAGTAGAGGGGGAGAAATATCATAAGATCCAACTATAATAGCAAAGCTCGCGATACATCAAGATAGTGCCGAATAAAGAACACGAGAGAGAGAGATCAAACACATAGCTACTGGTACATACCCTCAACCTCGAGGGTCAACTACTCCCTCCTCGTCATGGAGAGCGTCGGGATGATGAAGATGGCCACCAGTGAGGGATCCCCCCTCCGGCAGGGTGCCGGAATAGGGTCCCAATTGGTTTTTGGTGGCTACTGAGGCTTACGGCGGAGGAACTCCCGATCTAGGTTATGTTCTGGGGGTTTCTGTATATATAAGAAGTTTTGGCGTCGGGAACAAGTCAGGGGGGTCTCCGAGGCGGCCACGAGGTAGGGGGGCGCGCCCCCCACCCTCGTGGGTGCCTCGGGACTCTTCTGGCCCATCTCCGATGCTCCGTGGGCTTCTTCTGGTCCAAAAATAATCTCCGTCAATTTTCAGGTCAATTAGACTCTGTTTGGTTTTCCTTTTCTGCTATACTCAAAAACAAGGAAAAACAAAAACTGGCACTAGGGTCTAGGTTAATAGGTTAGTCCCAAAAATCATATAAATAGCATATAAATGCATATAAAACATCCTAGATGGATAATATAATAGCATGGAACAATCAAAAATTATAGATACGTTGGAGACATATCAACATCCCCAAGCTTAATTCCTGCTCGTCCTCGAGTAGGTAAATGATAAAAATCGAATTTTTGATGTGGAATTCTACCTAACATATTTATCAATGTAATTTTCTTTATTGTGGCATGAATATTCAGATCCATAAGATTCAAGACAAAAGTTTAATATTGACGTAAAAACAATAATATTTCAAGCATACTAACCAAGCAATTATGTCTTCTCAAAATAACATAGCCAAATAAATCTCATCCCTACAAAATCATATAGATTGGCCATGCTTCATCTTCGTCACACAAAATACTCAAATCATGCACAACCCCGGTTTCAGCCAAGCAATTGTTTCATACTTTAGTATTTTCTAACTTTTTCAACTTTCACGCAATACATGAGCGTGGGCCATGGACATAGTACTATGGGTGGAATAGAATATAATGATGGGGGTTGTGTGGAGAAGACAAAAAAGGAGAAAGTCTCACATTGACTCGGCTAATCAACGGGCTATGGAGATGCCCTTCAACTGATGCCAATGCGAGGAGTAGGGATAGCCATGCAGCAGATGCACTAGAGCTATAAATGTATGAAAGCTCAACAAAAGAAACTAAGTGGGTGTGCATCCAACTTGCTTGCTCAAGAAGACCTAGGGCATTTGAGGAAGCCCATCGTTGGAATATACAAGCCAAGTTCTATAATGAAAAATTCCCACTAGTATATGAAAGTGACAATATAAGAGACTCTCTATCATGAAGATCATGGTGCTACTTTGAAGCACAAGTGTGGAAAAATGATAGTAGCATTGCCCCTTTTATTTTATTTTTTTTATTTTTATTTTTTATTTTTTATTTGGCCTTTCTTTTTTTTCCTTTTTTTGGCCTTTTTTTTGTTTTTTGTCCTCTCCCTTTTTTGGGACAGTGCTCTATTAATGATGATCATCACACTTCTACTTATTTACAACCCAAAGATTACAACCCGATACAAGAACAAAGTATGACTCTATATGAATGCCTCCGGCGGTGTACCGGGATGGGCAATGAAACAAGAGTTACATGTATGAAAATATGCATGGTGGCCTTGCCACATATACGATGTCAACTACATGATCATGCAAGGCAATATGACAATGATGAAGTGTGTCATAATAAACGGAACGGTGGAAAGTTGCATGGCAATATATCTCGGAATGGCTATGAAAATGCCATAATAGGTAGGTATGGTGGCTGTTTTGTGGAAGATATAAGGAGGTTTATGTGTGATAGAGCGTATCATATCACGGGGTTTGGATGCACCGGCGAAGTTTGCACCAACTCTCAAGGTGATAAAGGGCAATGCACGGTACCGAAGAGGCTAGCAATGATGGAAATGTGAGAGTGCGTATAATCCATGGCCTCAACATTAGTCATAAAGAACTCACGTACTTATTGAAAAAATCTACAAGTCATCAAAACAAAGTACTACACGCATGCTCCTAGGGGAAGGGTTGGTAGGAGTTAACCATCCCGTGATCCCGACCTCCACACAAAGGATGACAATCAAAGAAATACCTCATGCTTCAAATTTTGTTACACAACGGTTACCATACGTGCATGTTGTGGGACTTGCAAACTTCAACACAAGTATTTATTAAATTCACAATTACTCAACTAGCATGACTCTAATATCACCATCCTCATGTCTCAAAACAATCATAAAGAATAAAACTTCTCATAGTATTCAATGCACTTTATATGAATTTTTTTATTATATCCCTCTTGGATGCCCATCATAGTAGGACTAAATTCATAACCAAAGCAAATTACCATGCTTTTCTAAAGACTCTCAAAATAATATAAGTGAAGCATGAGAGTTCATCTATTTATTCAAAATAAAACTACCATCGTGCTCAAAAAGATATAAGTGAAGCACTAGAGCAAACGACAAACTATTCCGAAAGATATATGAAGATCAATGAGTAGTTGAATAATTATGTACTATGTGAAGACTCTCCAAAATTTAAGAATTTAAGATCTTGGGATATTATTCAAACATCAAGCAAAACAAAATAAAACAAAATGACGCTCCAAGCAAAACACATATCATGTGGTGAATAAAAATATAGCTCCAAGTAAAGTTACCGATGAACAAAGACGAAGAGGGGATGCCTTCCGGGGCATACCCAAGCTTAGGCTCTTGGTTGTCCTCGAATATTGCATTGAGGTGACTTGGGCATCCCCAAGCTTAGGCTATTGCCACTCCTTATTCCATAGTCCATCGAATCTTTACCCAAAACTTGAAAACTTCACAACACAAAACTTAACAGAAAACTCGTAAGCTCCGTTAGTATAAGAAAATAAATCACCACTTAGGTACTGTTGTGAACTCATTCTAAATTCATATTGGTGTAATATATACTGTATTACAACTTCTCTATGGTTCATACGCTCCGATACTACTCATAGATTCATCAAAATAAGCAAACAACACATAGAAAACAGAATCTGTCAAAAACAGAACAGTCTGTAGTAATCTGTATCATTGGAATACTTTTGTAACTCCAAAAATTCTAAAATAAATTGGTGGACGTGAGTAATTTTTCTATTAATCTTATGCAAAAATAATCAACATAAAATCACTCTTCTATAAAAAATGACAGCTAATCTCGTGAGCGCAAAGTTTCTGTTTTTTACAGCAAGATCACATTAACTTTCACCCAAGTCTTCCCAAAGGTTCTACTTGGCACTTTATTGAAACAAAAGCTATAAATCATGATTATTACAGTAGGTTAATCATGTGAACAAACAAAAACAGTAGGGGTAAATATTGGGTTGTCTCCCAACAAGCGCTTTTCTTTAATGCCTTTTTAGCTAGGCATGATGATTTCAATGATGCTCACATAAAAGATAAGAGTTGAAACATAAAGAGAGCATCATGAAGAATATTTCTAGCACATTTAAGTCTAACTCACTTCCTATGCATAGGGATTTTGTGAGCAAACAACTTATGGTAACAATAATCAACTAGCATAGGAAGGCAAAAGAAGCATAACTTTAAAACTTTAAGCACATAGAGAGGAAACTTGATATTATTGCAATTCCTACAAGCATATGTTCCTCCCTCATAATAATTTTTAGTAGCATCATGAATGAATTCAACAATATAACTATCACATAAAGCACTATTTTCATGATGCACAAGCATAGAATTTTTATTACTCTCCACATAAGCAAAACTCTTCTAATTCGGAATAGTGGGAGTATCATAAGAGACTCGAATACTATAAATTGTTTCCACATTAAAAGAGTAATGTTCAGAAAAGGGTAATAATAATCATGACAAGTTTTATAAATATAATCATCACTACTTTTTATAGCATAAGTGTCATCACAATAATCATCATAAGTAGCAACTTTGTTCTCATCATAATCAATTGAAACCTCTTCCAAGATAGTGGAATCATTACTAAATAAAGTCATGACCTCTCCAAATCCACTTTTATAATTATCAAAATAAGATTTAACATCCTCCAAAGTAGTGGGATCATTACTTCCTGAAGTTGACACTCTTCCATGTTGGGGAACGTAGTAATTTCAAAATTTTCCTACGAACATGCAAGATCATGGTGATGCATATCAACGAGAGGGGAGAGTGTCGTCCACGTACCCTCATAGACCGTTAAGCGGAAGCGTTATGACAACGCGGTTGATGTAGTCTTATGTCTTCACAATCGACCGATCCTCGGTACCGAACGTACGGCACCTCCGCGTTCAGCATACGTTCAGCTCGGTGACGTCCCGTGAACTCACGATCCAGTAGAGCTCAAGGGAGAGTTTCGTCAGCACGACGGCGTGGTGACGATGTTGATGAAGCTACCGAGGCGGGCTTCACCTAAGCACCGCTACGATATGACCGAAGTGGATTATGGTGGAGGGGGGCACCGCACACGGCTAACACTACAAAAAAAGATACATCCGTGACATTTTGGGCCGAACGAAAATCTTTTATGCCATACTTATGACAGTTCTATGACGATAATTGTGACAAAACCCGGTATCATCATAGATGTGTTGGGGTCCTACTTATATGACAAAAAATCCTGACAGAAAATGGGCTTTTCGTCCTGGGCGGGCCGGAGACGCAGCTGCATGACATTCTTTGGGCCGTCCATGACGGAAAAACCGTGGTAGAAGCGAGGGCGCGGAAAATATCGGGGAGTCCCCGGTTACGGTGGGTGGTCGGGGGCCGAGCGATGCGCGTTTCTCTCGTACGGACGCGCGTGTGTGCAAGGCGTTGGGCTCTAACTAAACCCGAACGAGGCAGAGCAATTGCACTGCAGGCTACGCGTTACTAAACCCGAGCGATCGATCAATGGCTGTTAACTGAACCCGATCGAGCAATTCCTTCGCTACTGCTGCTAACTAAAGCCGATCGATGTTGCCTCAGGATGAACAGTGAGCATTGCTGGGGAGGGGGGGGGGGGGGTTGGATGAATAGTTCGGTGGGGTGGATGAGCAGGACCCTGATACGTCCATTTTGCATCATGCTTTTATATCGATATTTATTGCATTATGGGCTGTTACTACACATTATGTCACAATACTTATGCCTATTCTCTCTTATTTTACAAGGTTTACATAAGGAGGAGAATGCCGCAGCTGGAATTCGAAATTTGGAAAAGGAGCAAATATTAGAGACCTATTCTGCACAACTCCAAAAGTCCTGAAACTCCACAAAAGTCATTTTTGGAAATAATAAAAATTATTTAGCGAAAGAAGTACGCCAGAGGGGGACCCACCTGACCACGAGGGTGGGGGGCGCGCCCTACCCCCCAGGGCGCGCCCCCCTGCCTCGTGGGCCCCCTGTTGGCTCTCCAGTGGCCATCTTCTGCTATATGAAGTCTTTCGTCAAGGACAAAAATCATAAGCAACCTTTCGGGACGAGACTCCGCCGCCACGAGGCGGAACCTTGGCTGAACCAATCTAGGGCTCCGGCAGAGCTGTTCTGCCGAGGACACTTCCCTCCGGGAGGGGGAAATCATCACCATCATCATCACCAACGCTCCTCTCATCGGGAGAGGGCAATCTCCATCAACATCTTCACCAGCACCATCTCCTCTCAAAACCCTAGTTCATCTCTTGTATCCAATTCTTGTCTCCAAGTCCGGGATTGGTACTAGTAGGTTGCTAGTAGTGTTGATTACTCCTTGTAGTTGATGCTAGTTGGTTTATTTGGTGGAAGATCATATGTTCAGATCCTATATGCATATTAATACCCCTCTGATTATGAACATGAATATGCTTTGTGAGTCGTTACGTTTGTTCCTGAGGACATGGGAGAAGTCTTGCTATTAGTAGTCATGTGAATTTGGTATTCGTTCGATATTTTGATGAGATGTATGTTGTCTAGCCTCTAGTGGTGTTATGTGAACGTCGACTACATAACACTTCACCATTATTTGGGCCCAGAGGAAGGCATTGGGAAGTAATAAGTAGATGATGGGTTGCTAGAGTGACAGAAGCTTAAACCCTAGTTTATGCGTTGCTTCATAAAGGGCTGATTTGGATCCATATGTTTCATGCTACGGTTAGGTTTACCTTAATACTTTTGTTGTAGTTGCGGATGCTTGCAATAGAGGTTAATCATAAGTGGGATGCTTGTTCAAGTAAGAACAGCACCCAAGCACCGGTCCACCCACATATCAAATTATCAAAGTACCGAACGCGAATCATATGAACGTGATGAAAACTAGCTTGACAATAATTCCCATGTGTCCTTGGGAGCGCTTTGCTCTATATAAGAGTTTGTCCAGGCTTGTCCTTTGCTACAAAAAGGATTGGGCCACCTTGCTACACTTTATTTACTTTTGTTACTTGTTGCTCGTTACAAACTATCCTATCACCAAACTGTCTGTTACCACTTATTTCAGTACTTGCAGAGAATACCTTGCTGAAAACAGCTTATCATTTCCTTCTGCTCCTCGTTGGGTTCGACAATTTTACTTATCGAAAGGACTACGATAGATCCCCTATACTTGTGGGTCATCAAGACTCTTTTCTGGCGCCGTTGCCGGGGAGTGAAGCGCCTTTGGTAGGTGGAATTTGGTAAGGAAAATTTTATATAGTGTGCTGAAATTTCCTGTCACTTGTTACTATGGAAAGTAATCCTCTGAGGGGCTTGTTTGGGGTATCTTCACCCCGGCCAGTAGAGCAAAGAATTGCTCCTCATCCTACTGAACCTACTGAAAATGAAAATGTTCCCTTCGAAGTTCCTTCGGGTATGTTAGAAAAACTGCTAGCTAATCCTTTTGCAGGAGATGGAACAAAGCATCCTGATGAGCACCTAATATATGTGGATGAAGTTTGTGGATTATTTAAGCTTGCAGGTATACCCGATGATGTTGTTAAGAAGAAGGTCTTCTCTTTATCTTTGAAGTAAGATGCATCGACATGGTATAGGCTATGTGATGATACGGGATCATGGAACTATAAACGATTGAAATTGGAATTTCATCAGAAGTTTTATCCTATGCATCTTGTTCACCGTGATCACAATTATATATATAATTTTTGGCCTCGCGAAGGAGAAAGCATCACTCAAGCTTGGGGGAGGCTTAAATAGATGTTATATTCATGCCCCAATCATGAGCTCCCAAGAGAAATAATTCTTCAAAGTTTTTATGCTCGGCTTTCTCGTAATAATCAATCCATGCTCGATACTTCTTGTGCTGGCTCTTTTATGATGAAGACTATTGAATTCAAATGGAATTTATTGGATAGAATTAAACGCAAATCTGAAGATTGGGATCTCGATGAAGGTAAGGAGTCATGTATGACTCTTAAGTTTGATTGTGTTAAATCTTTTATGGATACCGATGTTTTCCGTAAGTTTAGCACTAAATATGGACTTGACTCTGAGATAATAGCTTCTTTCTGTGAATATTTTGCTGCTTATGTTGATCTCCCCAAGGAGAAGTGGTTTAAATATCTTCCTCCCATAGAAGTAAAAGTAGCTGCACCTACTAAAGTTGAAGAAAAGACTATCACTTATAATGATCCTGTTGTTCCTACTTCTTATGTTGAGAAACCACCTTTCCCTGTTAGGATGAAGGATCATGCTAAAGCTTCAACTGTGGTTCGTAAAAGCAATATTAGAACTTATACACCTCTTGAGCAAGTTAAAGTTGAACCTAATATTGCTATTGTTAAAGATCTCTTGGCCGATAATATTGATGGGCATGTTATTTATTTCTGTGGTGAAACTGCTAGAATTGCCAAACCTTGTGCTAAAGATAAACATAGACGTGTGGTAGGCATACCTGTTATTTCTGTTAAAATAGGAGATCATTGTTATCATGGCTTATGTGATATGGGTGCTAGAGTTAGAGCAATTCCTTACGACTTATACAAAGAAATTATGCATGATATTGCACCTGCTGAGATAGAAGATATTGATGTCACAATTAAACTTGCCAATAGAGATACTATTTCACCTATGGGAATTGTTAGAGATGTTGAAGTCTTGTGTGGGAAAACTAAATATCCTGCTGATTTTCTTGTTCTTGGTTCCCCACAAGATAGCTTTTGTCCCATTATATTTGGTAGACCCTTCTTGAATACTGTTAATGCTAAGATAGACTGCGAAAAGAATGTAGTTACTATTGGTTTGAGTGATATGTCTCATGAGTTTAATTTCTCTAAATTTAGTAGACAACACCGTGAATAAGAATTGCCTAGTAAGGATGAAATTATTGGTCTTGCTTCTATTGCCGTACCTCCTAGTGATCCTTTAGAACAATATTTGCTAGACCATGAAAATGATATGTTTATGAATGAAAGAAGGGAAATAGATGAAGTATTCTTTAAACAGGAACCCATCCTAAAACACAGTCTGCCTGTTGAAATCCTAGGGGATCCTCCTCCACCCAAGGGTGATCCTGTGTTCGAGCTTAAACCGTTGCCTGATACTCTTAAATATGCTTATCTTGATGAAAAGAAGATATATCCTATTATTATTAGTGCTAACCTTTCAGAGCATGAAGAAGAAAGATTATTGAAAACTCCGAAGAAGCACCGTGATGCTATTGGATATACTCTTGATGGTCTTAAAGGCATTAGTCCCACTCTATGTCAACATAAAATAAATCTGGAAGAAGATGCCAAACCAGTTGTTGATCATCAACGAAGGCTGAATCCTAAGATGAAAGAAGTGGTAAGAAAAGAAATACTAAACTCCTGGAGGCAGGTATAATTTATCCCATTGCTGATAGTCAGTGGGTAAGTCCTGTCCATTGTGTCCCCAAGAAGGGAGGTATTACCATTGTTCCTAATGATAAAAATGAATTGATCCCGCAAAGAATTATTACAGGTTATTGGATGGTAATTGATTTCCGCAAATTAAATAAGGCTACTAAGAAGGATCATTACCCCTTACCTTTTATCGATCAAATGCTAGAAAGATTATCCAAACATACACATTTTTGCTTTCTAGATGGTTATTCTGGTTTTTCTCAAATACCTGTGTCAGCCAATGATCAATCAAAGACTACTTTTACTTGCCCTTTTGGTACTTTTTCTTATAGATGTATGCCTTTTGGTTTATGTAATGCACCTGCTACCTTTCAAAGATGCATGATGGCTATATTCTCTGACTTTTGTGAAAAGATTTGTGAGGTTTTCATGGATGACTTTTCCGTCTATGAATCCTCTTTTGATGATTGATTGAGCAACCTTGATCGAGTTTTGCAGAGATGTGAAGAAACTAATCTTGTCTTGAATTGGGAAAAGTGCCACTTTATGGTTAATGAAGGTATTGTCTTGGGGCATAAAGTTTCTGAAAGAGGTATGGAAGTTGATAAAGCAAAGGTTGACGCTATTGAAAATATGCAATGTCCCAAGGACATCAAAGGTATAAGAAGTTTCCTTGGTCATGACAGTTTTTATAGGAGGTTCATTAAGGACTTCTCAAAAATTTCTCGACCTCCGACTAATTTATTACAAAAAGATATACCATTTGTCTTTGACGATGATTGTGTAGAAGCATTTGAAATACTTAATAAAGCATTGATCTCTGCACCTATTGTTCAGCCACCTGATTGTAATTTACCCTTTGAAATTATGTGTGATGCTAGTGATTATGCTGTAGGTGCTGTTCTAGGGCAAAGAGTTGATAAGAAATTAAATGTTATTCATTATGCTAGTAAAACTCTAGACAATGCTCAGAGAAATTATGCTACTATTGAAAAAGAATTCTTAGCAGTTGTATTTGCTTGTGATAAGTTCAGACCTTATATTGTTGATTCTAAAGCAACTATTCACACGGATCATGCTGCTATTAAATATCTTATGGAAAATAAAGATGCTAAAACTAGACTTATTAGATGGGTTCTCTTGCTACAAGAATTTGATTTGCATATTGTTGATAGAAAAGGAGCTGAGAACCCCGTTGCAGACAACTTGTCTAGGTTAAAAAATGTTCTTGATGACCCACTACCTATTGATGATAGCTTTCCCGATGAGCAATTAAAATGTCATAAATGCCTCTCGTAGTACTCCGTGGTATGCTGATTATGCTAATTACATCGTTGCTAAATTTATACCACCTAGTTTCACATACCAACAAAAGAAAAAGTTCTTCTATAATTTGAGACATTACTTTTGGGAAGACCCACATCTCTATAAAGAAGGAGTAGATGGTGTTATTAGATGTTGTGTACCTGAGCATGAACAGGAACAGATCCTACGCAAGTGTCACTCTAAAGCTTATGGAGGACACCACGTTGGAGATAGAACTGCACATAAGGTATTGCAATCTGGTTTTTATTGGCCTACTCTCTTCAAAGATTCCCGTAAGTTTGTCTTATCTTGTGATGAATTTCAAAGAATTGGTAATATTAGTAGACGTCAAGAAATGCCTATGAATTATTCACTTGTTATTGAACCATTTGATGTTTGGGGCTTTGATTATATGGGACCTTTTCCTGCCTCCAATGGTTATACACATATTTTAGTTGCTGTTGATTACGTTACTAAGTGGGTAGAAGCTATTCCAACTAGTAGTGCTGATCATAACACCTCTATTAAGATGCTTAAGGAAGTCATTTTTCCGAGGTTTGGAGTCCCTAGACATTTAATGACTGACGGTGGTTCACATTTTATTCATGGTGCTTTCGGTAAAATGCTTGCTAAGTATGATGTTAATTATAGAATTGCATCTCCTTATCACCCACGGTCTAGTGGTCAAGTAGAATTGAGCAACAGAGAGCTCAAATTAATTTTGCAAAATACTGTCGATAGGTCTAGAAAGAATTGGTCCAAGAAACTTGATGATGCATTATGGGCCTATAGAACTGCATATAAAAATCCTATGGGTATGTCTCCATATAAAATGGTTTATGGAAAAGCATGTCACTTACCTCTCGAACTAGAACATAAGGATTATTGGGCTATTAAAGAGCTCAACTATGATTTCAAACTTGCCGGTGAGAAGAGGTTATTTGATATAAGCTCGCTTGATGAATGGAGAACCCAAGCTTATGAAAATGCCAAGTTGTTTAAAGAAAAGGTTAAAAGATGGCATGATAAAAGGATACAAAAGCGTGAGTTTAATGTAGGTGATTATGTATTGCTTTACAACTCTCGTTTAAGATTTTTTGCAGGAAAACTTCTCTCTAAATGGGAAGGCCCTTACGTTGTCGAGGAGGTCTATCATTCCGGTGCCATAAAAATCAACAACTTCGAAGGCACAAATCCGAAGGTGGTGAACGGTCAAAGAATCAAACATTATATCTCAGGTAATCCTATAAATGTTGAAACCAATGTTATTGAAACCGTAACCCCAGAGGAATACATAAGGGACACTTTCCGGAATGTTTCAGACTCCGAAAAGGAATAGGTACGTGCTACGGTAAGTAAACCGACTCCAAAACAGTTTTTATGGCAATATTTCTCCGTTTTGGAATATTTAGAAAAAATAGAAAAATAAGAGGCAGTCCGGGAAGGGCACGAGGCCCCCACGAGGGTGGAGGGCGCGCCCCCCCTACCTCGTGGGCACCTCGTGCGCTCTCCGGACTCCGTTTTCTTGCACGATACGTATTTTGGTCGGTAAAAATTCATTATATATTCTCCCGAAAGTTTTGACCCGTGTATCACGCAAATATCCGCTGTTCTTGTTTCGAGCTGTTTTTCTGATAGATCTAGATTATCATGACATCTCCAAGTGCCCCCAAGGACAAGTTCTTCGAGAAGGTCATCAACCCTTACCTCGCGGAGGTGCTGCGACACCCTCAAACCATTGAGATGCGTGATGGGTTGCTGCACATCCGCGATGTTGAGGGACCGAAGGGGACCAGAAGCGTGGAGACGAGGCTCGAAGCAATGGAGCAACAAGTTTTCAAGTGCCAGGGGATGGTGGAACATGTACTCAACTCCAACCACATGATGATCGCGGAGTTCACCAACAAACACAAGCTGGATGCCAACAACATCGGGGAGACCATCTTCAAGCTTCACGAGAAGATCGAGCACCTTCAAGCCCAAATCTATGACCTGCAAAACCAAAACTGTGAGTATGAATATAGATTCAAAAGGATGAGTTTGGATGCAGATTTGAGGATCCCGGAGACTCGATCATCCTTCTACGATGGTGAGCCTATGCCGTGGAAGATGGACGATCAGCCCGCATCATCAACAACACCTCCACCTTCTTCACCATCCCCGAAGAAGGAGATATAGTCATATGGGTATGGGCACTCCCCTTGGCAACTGCCAAGCTTGGGGGAGATGCCCCGGTATCGTATCACCATCACACTCCTATTTTTACCATTTTCCTTAGTTCGATCCTATCAGTAGTATCTTGATCTAGTAGAATAAAGTTTATGGCATGATCTAGTTTTGAGTTTTGCTTTGTGATCCCTCTATGTAATCGAGCCCGTGAGCTATATATAATAAAGATTAGTGTTGAATCAAGGGCTTGATTATTTTGCCATGATCTTGAGTGAATAAAAGAAAAGAGAAAAAAGAATAAAAAGAAATAAAGAGTTCATATTGATCTTAATGAGAGTAATGACTTCACATAGAAAGAGTATGATGATTAAAAGTTGTTGGGAGTTGGCAAACATAGCTTTGGTCATCATTGCAACTAATAGGATGTAATAAAGAAAGAGAGGTTTCACATATAAATATTCTATCATGGACATCTTTTATGATTGGGAGCACTCATTAAAATATGACATGCTAAAGACTTGATGTTGGACAAGGAAGACAACGTAATGGGTTATGTTTTCCTATATCTGAGATAAAGTATGTTGTCATGGATCATCCAACATGTTGAGCTTGCCTTTCCCCTTCATGATAGCCAAATTCTTAGCACCAAGTAGAGATACTACTTGTACTTCCAAAAACCCTTAAACCAGTTTTGCCATGAGAGTCCACCATATCTACCTATGGATTGAGTAAGATCCTTCAAGTAAGTTGTCATCGGTGCAAGCAATAAAAATTGCTATTTAAATATGTATGATTGATTGGTGTGGAGGAAATAAGCTTTATACGATCTTGTGATGTGGAAGAAATAAAAGAGACGGACTGCATAATAAAGGTTCATATCACAAGGGGCAATATAAAGTGACGTTCTTTCGCATTAAGCTTTGGCGCATCAAACCCTGAAAGCGCATGGCAACCTCTGCTTCCCTCTGCGAAGGGCCTATCTTTTATTATTATCTTCTACCTTATGCAAGAGTCATGGTGATCTTCACCTTTCCTTTTTATTTTATCCTTTGGCAAGCATAGTATGTTGGAAAGATCCTAATAGATATATCTAATTGGATGTAAGTCAGCATGAGTTATTATTGTTGACATTACCCTTGAGGTAAAAGGTTGGGAGACGAAACTATAAGCCCCTATCTTTCTCTGTGTCCGATTAAAACTTCGTAACCACAAGTATTGCGTGAGTGTTAGCAATTATGAAAGACTAAATGATAGTTGAGTATGTGGACTTGCTAGAAAGCTCTGACATAGACTCTTTCTGATGTTATGATAAATTGCAATTGCTTCAATGACTAAGATTATAGTTTGTTAGTTCTCAATAAAGTTTCTGATTCATACTTTGCGTTGTGAATTGATTATTACTTGAGCATAAGAAATCATATGACAATATCCATATATGCTGCTGTTATGAGAATAAACATGATGCCCTCATGTCCGTATTTTATTTTATCGACACCTCTACCTCTAAACATGTGGACCAATTTTTCGTTATCGGCTTCCGCTTGAGGACAAGCGAGGTCTAAGCTTGGGGGAGTTGATACGTCCATTTTGCATCATGCTTTTATATCGATATTTATTGCATTATAGGCTGTTACTACACGTTATGTCACAATACTTATGCCTATTCTCTCTTATTTTACAAGGTTTACATAAGGAGGGAGAATGCCGGCAGCTAGACTTCTGGGCTGGAAAAGGAGCAAATATTAAAGACCTATTCTGCACAACTCCAAAAGTCCTGAAACTCCACGAAATTCATTTTTGGAAATAATAAAAATTATTGAGCGGAAGAAGTACGCCAGAGGGGGACCCACCTGGCCACGAGGGTGCGGGGCGCGCCCTACCCCCCAGGGCGCGCCCCCCTGCCTCGTGAGCCCCCTGTTGGCTCTCCGGTGGCCACCTTCTGCTATATGAAGTCTTTCATCAAGGAAAAAATCATAAGCAACCTTTCGGGACGAGACTCCGCCGCCACGAGGCGGAACCTTGGCGGAACCAATCTAGGGCTCCGGCAGAGCTGTTCTGCCGAGGACACTTCCCTCCGGCACGGGGAAATCATCGCCATTGTCATCACCAAAGCTCCTCTCATCGGGAGAGGGCAATCTCCATCAACATCTTCACCAGCATCATCTCCTCTCAAAACCCTAGTTCATCTCTTGTATCCAATTCTTGTCTCCAAGTCCGAGATTGGTACTAGTAGGTTGCTAGTAGTGTTGATTACTCCTTCTAGTTGATGCTAGTTGGTTTATTTGGTGGATGATCATATGTTCAGATCCTATATGCATATTAATACCCCTCTGATTATGAACATGAATATGCTTTGTGAGTAGTTACGTTTGTTCCTGAGGACATGGGAGAAGTCTTGCTATTAGTAGTCATGTGAATTTGGTATTCGTTCGATATTTTGATGAGATGTATGTTGTCTAGCCTCTAGTGGTGTTATGTGAACGTCGACTACATAACACTTCACCATTATTTGGGCCTAGAGGAAGGCATTGGGAAGTAATAAGTAGATGATGGGTTGCTAGAGTGACAGAAGCTTAAACCCTAGTTTATGCGTTGCTTCGTAAGGGGATGATTTGGATCCATATGTTTCATGCTATGGTTAGGTTTACCTTAATACTTTTGTTGTAGTTGCGGATGCTTGCAATAGAGGTTAATCATAAGTGGGATGCTTGTTCAAGTAAGAACAACACCCAAGCACCGGTCCACCCACATATCAAATTATCAAAGTACCGAACGCGAATCATATGAACGTGATGAAAACTAGCTTGACGATAATTCCCATGTGTCCTCGGGAGCGCTTTCCTCTATATAATAGTTTGTCCAGGCTTGTCCTTTGCTACAAAAAGGATTGGGCCACCTTGCTGCACTTTATTTACTTTTGTTACTTGTTGCTCGTTACAAATTATCCTATCACCAAACTGTCTGTTACCACTTATTTCAGTACATGCAGAGAATACCTTGTTGAAAACCGCTTATCATTTCCTTCTGCTCCTCGTTGGGTTCGACACTTTTACTTATCGAAAGGACTACGATAGACCCCCTATACTTGTGGGTCATCAGACCCCGTGGCGTTGCCTCTGATGAACAATGAGGGTTGCTGCGGGGTTTGGATGAACAGTTCCTGATGGGGGTGGATGAACAGGACCCCGGTCGTTCGAGCCGGTTGGGACTGGATGAACAGGACCACCCCATGGAGGGCAGGATGAACAGTAGACGGTGGAGGGCTGGATGAACAGTAGCCCATGGAGGGGTGGTTTAACAGGAGCCCGTGGAGAGGGCTGGTTGAACAGTAGCCGGTGGAGTAGCGCGCGGTGGAGGCTGGATGAACAGGAGCCCGTGGATGAACAGTCGCAGGTGGAGGCTGGAGGAGGTCGACGGTGGATGAACAGTACCTGTGGAGGCTGGAGGGGGTCGACAGTAGAGATGAACAATATCCCGTGGAGTCCCGTTTTGCGGTACGCCACACACCCCTCCCGATGAACAGGACCCCCTTTTCGACCGTAGCGCTCCAACACAAGTCCGTTTCCTCCGTTTTGCGGTACGCCACACCCCTCCTGATCAACAGGACCCCCGTTTCGACCGAGGAGGTCCGTTCCCTCCGTTTTGCGGTACGCCAGACTCCTTCCGATGAACAGGATCCCGTTTCGAACGTGCCCGGTCGAACACAAGGTCGTTCCTCCGTTCTGTGGTACGCCAGGCCTCATTTCCATCGGCTGTTCTATCCAAGCCCTTCTGAGGAACACGACGACGCATTCCGTTCCGACCCAGCCGGTTGGCTCCCCATGAACACGGCGACGACGCTATTTCTCCGTTCCGACCCAGCCATGTACATGAGACCCCGCCCGTATGTACGTACATGGCTGTATTTACTTTCTTTCTCCATGGCCGTTGTACGTACGTGTACATGCTACGTGCGCCCCTCTACTACGACACATGCGCGCCTCTACATCGACCAGTATGTACGTACACGTTCGTGACCAGAATGACAACACTACGTATGCTTCGACCAGGTGGGTCCCGACTGTCAGGCACTTCCTTGCCTGCGAAGATGTAGCTGGTGGGTCCCAACAGTCAGGGGGGCGAATCTTTTTTTGCCCGGACGCACTTCCTTGCGTGCGAAGATGTAGCTGGTGGGTCCCAGCAGTCAGGGGGAAACGTTTTTTTCATGAAATACGGTGGCCCGTCCGGTGTGTCCCTGCTGTCAGGTGGAGGAATAATTATTTTGCACGTAATAAGGAGGCACTTCCTTGCTGCAGCCGTGGACCCAGCTGTCAGCCTCTCCACGTACAGTCCACGTCCGATGGAAGCCGTTCCTTGACCAGTTGACCACGCCGCGCCGAGAGCACCAGTGCGGTGGACAACGGCGAGGCCCAGGAAGGGGACGACGCGGAGCTGGGGATGACGCGGCAGTGGAAGCCCGCGCGGAGAGGAGTACGAGGGTTCACTGGTTCGGCTGCGGTGTGAGGCCGCCGTCCACGCAGGGCCTGGCCAGCAGTGGGAATAGTAGGGGGCGGTGAGGCCTCCACGGCAGCATAGCCGGCCATGGGAGGCAGGAGCATGCGACATGATCGGCGCTGCTTTGGGCGGCTGGAGCAAGAAGACCAGAGGTTGAAGAAGCACTAAGGTCGTTGGATGGACATTGTACGGTCACTGGAGCTAGAATCGTTCATATTGACTAAGTTGACAAAGCCCTCCGTCCCGTCAACTTAGTAGGCCCTAAGTCAGCCTCCCACTATGGTGGGTCCCGGTTAGGTGGGGTATTCATTTTTCTGTGCGCAATAAGGAGGCACTTCCTTGCGTGCGAAGATATAGTTGGTGGGTCCGACCTGTCAGCGGAGGGAACGTTTTTTTCATGGAATACAGAGGCCCTTCCGGCGAGTCCCAGATTTCAGGTGGAGGAATCATTATTTTGCGCATAATAAGGAGACATTTCCTTGTGTGCGGTCGTGGACCCAGCTGTCAGCCTCTCCACGTACAGTACTCTTCCGATGGAAATCGTTCCTTGACCACGTTGACCACGCCGCGCCGAGAGCACCAGGGCGGTGGACGACGGCGAGGCCTAGGAAGGGGACGACGCGGAGCAGGGGAAACGCGGCGATGGATGCCGACGCGGAGAAGAATACGAGGTTCACTGAATGCAGCTGCGGTGTGAGGCTGTCGTCGCCGCAGAATAACATGGGGTGTGGGTGAGTAGAGGGATGCCCTAGCCAACGGTGGGAGTAGCAGGGGGCGGTGAGGCCTGCATGGGAGGCGGGAGCAGGCGGTCCCGCCGGCGCTGGATTTGGCGGCTGTAGCAAGAAGATCAGAGATTGAAAAAACACGATGGCCGTTGGATTGACATCCAACAGTTACGTCTGCTAGAATCGTTTGTTGACGTATATAATAACTAAATCTTGCATACGCGTCAACTTAATAGGCCCGTAAGTCAAACAATTCCCTTTTTTTTAATAATTTATGTATAGCTCATTGCGACTTCTTATGCAATTTATTGCAGTCCGTTTTTTTGGTTGGCCAGGGCCAATTTCGCATATTTCTATGGGTTCCAAACTATTTTTAATACCGAAATGTCGAGCCAGATTTAAAGTACTTTGAAGATATATTTAAATTAGGTTAATGCCCAGTGAAATAGGAATCTAAAAATGTGAAAAAATTCAGAAATTATAAAGTAATTGCCAATTTGTCATCTGTTTTTATATTTACAACCCATTTCATATTACTTTCAAGATTTGCAGGCGTCTTGAAAGAGTTGCAGCCCATCAAGGCGTAGAAAAATAAGTAGGCCTAGATTGGGTATTCTTCAGAAAAAATAAACTAGGCTCATTTTCACAAAGAAAAAATAGCTGGGCTGGTCACATGGTGAACATAAAATATAGACCTACGCTAGACGGGCCATAGCCGAGTTCAAACCCTGCTCCGTCCCAACAATAACAAAAAAAAAAATACTGCTCGAGCTGCTACGTCCCAGGTGTCAGCCGATCTTGTGCTGTTCTCTTGTCTATTGACTATATACGCTCACAATGTCGTGGGTCCCAGATGTCAGGAAAACACTAGGAGGAAGCATTTTATTTTTCCATACGCTCACATGGTGGGCCCTAAGGTCATCCTCTCCACGTACTTTTGCCAATTCTTGTTGTTTGTTGACCATGTTGACAACGCGAGAGGGCGGCGCCGCGGCGAGCGCACCAAAGCTCGCGGAGGACGACGGCGAGGCCTCAGACGTCGACGTTAACGATTTAGGAGACGGTGGGGCGGCGATGCGTGCGCTAAGGCGCAACCAGCCGTGGGAGGCGGAGGCAGGCGGCCCCGCTGGCGCTGGTTTGGTTTTGGCGGCTGGAGGAAGACATGACTGAAGAAACACGACAGACTGTCAAAGCAGCAGGAGTAGTTAACAACCTTAATTGAAACCAGCGGGGGCACTTTAACAACCATAGGTGAAAGCAGTATGAGTACTTATACAGGTTCAACCATACAAAGCACGCCTCGAACAGTGGTACTTTGCCTACAGTTAACCAAGGGTGAGGCGGCCAAGCCCCAGGACAAGGCCCAGGCCCCACTCCGCGCATCCACAACCTTCTGAAAGCGGCTTCATCTCGCAATGTGGACAATAAACAGGATATTCTCTTTAGATCCATGGAAAAGCAGGAACATAATCTTCTGTCCTATTCTCCAAGATGGACGTGCCTTCATTATTTGAGACCACCCATGAATAAGTATCTTTTCACGTCCAAGGGGAATGGAGTAGGTCGACATAAACATCATGTTGTGACCAAGCGCAAGTCTGACCCGACCATGGTCAGGCATCTGTATAGGAACAATAGAACCAGACAGTTTCTGTTTCAAGAAGATCACAGCTGTAAAACTGTGTATAAGCAATAGTTTATGAACAACATATATAACAGAAAATAGCTCGTGCCATAAGTTTCTCAACACAGTTGGACCTGTTCAACGAGTGCAGCAGTGGCACACATATCCCACGTGGCCTTCCACCATTGAAACGCCCCACAAGGACCTCAAGACGATCAATAAAGTGTAGGAACTTGTGGATGTCGTCCCAGTTAACTTCAGTGCCATCAGTCACAGCCGAGTTGTTACAGAATAACAAACGAGCAGCATGCTTAACTCTGAAAAAACCTACACGTGCCACCAATTATAAGAAAATATTAGTTAGAAGTAGCATCTTCGTGAGAGATTCGTTGCTACTTCTAAAGTTAAATTGTGATCAGTTAGACAGAATAGGTGGATTAAGAAGTAATCGAGGCAACAAGCAAGAACCAGATACAAAACTAACATGGATGAACAATTGGAACGACGTCGGGGTGGAAGATCGCAGTGAAGATGAGACCAGGTTCTGCTATTTCCATCAACATTCATGCGCCAACTTTCAGTCTGTAACACTTGAGAAAGTTTATCCAAGTTCGGCCATAAAAAAGCAGCGATCTTCTTGGTTCATGAACCCAACTCGAAACTTATATCCATGGCTTGTCTTCACTGTTACCATTAAACTGGTGTATTCAGTTATGGCAAGGCCGAGCGTCTTGAGTACATGTGTTCTGGCAGAGCAAGGAATGCACTACAGGAAAAATAATATGAGAACACAATGTATTCCCTATATCCAAATCTAGAAATACTTTCCTCCTTCATGTCAGTGTTGACCATGGTACTAGTACCTTTTATCCAAATATAGCAATTGAAATTTCCAAATTAGTCGACATCATGTTCAAAAAACCCCACCCTCCCAGATAGAAAAGAGGATTCTAGGAACATACTGTGCGTGTTTTAAAATCCTGTGTTAGGATGAGAAGGAACAAGTGTGGCGTCTAGCCGAGGGTGCAGAAACCTGTAGGGTCCTCGCACTTTGGGCACTGCAAATGAAACACACTAGATTCATGGGAAGACAAATGCATCAGCATGGCGGCTGCCATCCTAGGAGTACCGCGACCAAGGGACTTGGATTTATCGGGATGGAAGAAGAATTTGTACCAGGTTCTCCATGAGAAAACCCTATGCAATCGCCGAGCAGGGGTTTTCTCTGAACAAGCAGACAAGGGAGAAGGGATTCAGGTCGAGTGAAATATTGCCGCTTCGTCCGTCCAGTTTACCGCTAAAGCTGGAAAGGTGGGTGTCGGTGTCAAAACCGGCGGATCTCGGGTAGGGGGTCCCGAACTGTGCGTCTAGGCGGATGGTAACAGGAGACAAGGGACACGATGTTTTTACCCAGGTTCAGGCCCTCTCGATGGAGGTAATACCCGACTCCTGCTTGATTAATATTGATGATATGGGTAGTACAAGAGTAGATCTACTACGAGATCAAGGAGGCTAAACCCTAGAAGCTAGCCTATGGTATGATTGTTGTATATTGTATATGTGTCGACTAGCCTGGCCCTGGTTTATATAATGCACCAGAGGCCTAGGATAACAAGAGTCCTAGCCGAATATGCCGGTGGGGGAGGAGTCCTTGTCTTGATCACCAAGTCTTGTGGAATCTTAATTGTATGCGGCACCTGTCCGGACTGGCCCATGAGTATGCGGCCCTAGGGGTCCTCGGCCCAATCTAACCGATTGGGGGACGACGTGGTGAGTACCCCCTAGTCCAGGACACCGTCAGTACCCCCCTGAACCGGTCTTCAAGTTAGGAACGCTCCTCGATTCTTCTGAACTGTTCTTCATCTTCGGTTGCCGGTCTTGAAAACTGGTTCAACAAATCTTCTCATCTTCGATCTTGAGGATCGCCGAAATGCACTCGGCAAGTTTATACGTCGGGTATCCAAGGAGCCCCTTTAAGTTTCCGGCCTTTATCAATGCCTTGTTATGTTTATGCCACACCTCGGGTTTGAAGTTGTTCCCGGGCGGCAGCGTCCTCTTGCGTCCGAGCTCCAACGCCAGACTGCATTCGAGGTATCTTTTGCAGCCGAGCACCAACATCGGACCGCTTCCCAGCTCTAACGCCGGAATGTATCCGAGCTCCAACGCCAGACTGTATCCGAGCTCCAACGCCGGACTATGTGTCCGAGCTCCAACGCCGGACTATGTATCCGAGCTCCAACGCCGGACTGTATCCGAGGTGTCGTAAATCACCTTGGTTCAAAGAAGTTTGAAGGAGTTTAGCCGAGCTTAATGCCAGAAATGCCCTCTAAGGAGCCAGCCACTTGCATCCGAACTATATGCCGAATTGCTTCCGAGGTGGTGCACCACCCCGAACGTGGGCTGATTTTTGGTCAATATTTTTTATTGATGCAATTTATTCTCTGACGAGATATATAGCCAGTAGCCCTCAAGGCGTGTATCGGTCTAAAACCGAGATGCACCGAAGGATGACATAAGACCGCTGATCCCAAGAATCATTGAGACTCAAAGTTGATTTGCAAAATCGGCCCGAGGATCAAGTCCTAGCTCAGCAGAATACTTGGGACGCAAAAAGCGGCGTGCTCAGACCTCGAGACTCAGGTTGGGTGCGGCCGACCAACCCGAGGATCAAAATCTCATCGAAGCTGTATTGCACTTAAAATTTTCTGCATAGAACAAGCAATGCAGTAGCCCCCGAGACACTGGTCGGGTGGCAACACCGGATCAGGGGATCAATGTGCCCCTTTAGTATTTGTAAATAATAAGCCCGAAGCCCAGTAGCCCCCGAGCCTTAATGCGGGCACAGGTGGCCGAATTAAGGATTGATATCCATAGTAAAATCACAAATTATGTGTGATGACTCTATGTATCCAAGTACTTTGCGTCATTAATGCTCGGATCCGCATTGTACAAAACTTTGTTGACCGACCATCGGCTTCAACCTTCTTGGCCAGTAGCCGAGGAGTGTTTGTCCTACTTTATAAAGCCTTTATGATGGCAAAGATTTACGACAAACAAGGCAATCTGGCCATACGGTTTTATAAACAAAGGTACGCAGAGAGATATGTTATATTACTGTTTAACAGAAGAAATGTCTTCCAAAGAAAATAGTCCCGCTATCGGTTCCTTTCTTTGGGTTGTCATACTAAGCATGATCATGAAACCTCAGCTCCAATGTAAGAGAAAAGATCGAGGATTTAGTTTGGGAGGCCGATTAATAGCCCCGGTAGTGTTGGCGACGATCGAGGTCAAGCCAGTAAACACTTCGCCATTCTTATGAATGGCCCATCATTTAACACCGTCATCGGATCGCTGACCAGTTTACGCTTATTGTGACAGTCAGTTTTCGGCTTTCTCCACTGAGGTGCTTAACCATGTGAGCTGGAAGCACAATCGCAGTGGTTCTCCCTTTGTACACCTAGCCGAACAAAGCGGAACGGAGGAGGCAAGCGCAGGAGCCGGGCAACCCAACCATTGAACGAAGACACAATTCGAAACCGATGCATATATAGCAATATCCGAGAATGTTTTTGCCGAATCTCTAAAGGAGTCCGGCGTTGCACTGCGAGACTTGTGCTGTAAACACAAAAGCTTGGAAAATAAAAAAATGTGAGTAAAAACATGACGTCCGAACAAGATCAAGTGTTCAGTGCCAATCCGAAAATTGGACTTTAGAGAAAAAAAGTGCTTCTGTCGTGCTTTAACATGACACATCCTATCTCAAGACTTCAAGCGGGTCAGCCTATGGCTTCAGTCTCCCATCCCGAAGGCGGAGTACTTCCCATTAGGCCAGTTTAGAAAACTAAACCCTAGTGGTTTTGAGAGAGAAATTAGGCTCCCCGGCTAGTGACCGCACACTTGTGTCAAAAAAAAGGAGTGATAAATAATAAAAACTTTGCAACGACTAAGAAGAAAAACACTTAGTATGAAACAGCTCAAATAAACATAAGAGCCCCCAAGTGACTTGGGTAAAAGTTGACTATATAATGTAAGGTGACATGTAAAATGCCTTCTAGCCGGATTGTAGATCGTTTGTCGTAGCGAACCTTTTCGCTTCAACCTCTGGACCCAATAGTCCGGAGTGTGTCCGAATACCCTCGCGATTATAAAAACCGGGGCATGCGTGGAGACCAGCCGTAGGGGTCATTAGTGCTTTATCAGACAAGTGCCCAACTAGTTATGTTATATTACATGGTTAGTAAGAAACATATTCCAGGGAGAATAGTTCCATTAGGGGTTCCTTTCCCTGGGAGGCATGCCCTAAAGTGCATGTCCGGACTGCGAAAAGAGCAGAAAAACATCTGGGGGCAGGTAAATAAATAGGTAAGAAATCATCTTTTAGTTCACCGACCGAGTATTCCCTTAAGAATGCTAGCTTTCGGCTTCACCCAGTCTGAGGTACACATCTGGCTGACCGCAATAATAATCGCAGAGGTGCTCCTTTACCACCTAGCCGAACAATCGGGAGCGAGGGGTAAGCACAGAGCCAGCAACCCAGCTTGGCCAAAACTTAAGTCATATCGATGCATATAATGGTGAATAAAAGGTACATGCGGAAGTTTGAGACATGTGTTGGGCATAAAGCCCGTATTAATAAGCTTCATTAAAGAAGCCCCTGTGTATAATGAGCGGGTAGCGCGTCAAGTGTCTTGAACAAAGTTTGGACAAGGAAAATTTTACAAGCAACTTTTTTCCAAAAAGTAAAATGCTTGGTCGAACCGAACACAAGTTAGAAATTTAAAACTTTGAGCATGAAGGCAACTTAGCTGGTTAATGTGTTCGGTATTGACGACGCGGTCCGAGCTTGATGTGGGACAAGGTTCCAATCCCCAAGCCGGTCTCGAGGTGGCGGAGCAAAGAGCTCGGCACTCCGAAGTGGTGACATAGCACGGTCAATGCAGGATGGCAGAGAGATGCCGAAGTCCCTGGCATGGGGTAATGAAGTGTTGACGAAGCCCCCCGTCCAGCCGAGGTGACGTCAAAGGATATAGTCCGGCTGGATCATTTTCTTGTGCACAAAAAATAGTGCAAACCGGAGATAATAGTAATAAAAAAATCGTTGCATAATAAATAATTTATGCAAAGTGAGTAATAAAAGAAATATGGCCTGGCGCCGAAGTCAATGTCAATGCAGGGCGGCGGCGTGATGCGGTAAAGGCATGGCAAGGCCTGAATTCACAGGTCGGTTCGAGTTCTGGATGCGGCGTTCGTCGGACTATGTACGGAAACTGACCGAACCACCATGCAACCGTCGTTAATGCGGCCACCATTTGATAGACTTGCGTACATATGATGGACAAACCAGAGTAATAATTCGTTGGAAAAAATGAACCCAAACAAGCAAAAAATACTAGGATTAATAGCACGTGGTTTATTTGTTGTAGCAATCTGAAGAAAGGTGATTCCCAGAATTGGGACTCGATCCGCGCACCCATTGCCTGATGGGCGATAAAACGACGGCATGGTAATGCTGGCAAAGCTTGGCTCGCCGAGGCAAAGCCCTCGGCCCAGCTAACGTGATGGAGCTGGTCGGCTAGTGACGCCGAAGTGTCCGTAGTAGGCTGATGAAGAGATGATGAAGCCCCCGGTCCAGCTAACGTGATGAAGCCTCGGTGTCAGCCAATGAGTCGAAGTAGGTCGGCGTGATGGACACCAGCTTGAAAAAGCAACAGTGCGGCCCTGCCGATGCAGGTCGTGACTTGGTCGATGCCGGCTTGGTGAAGCGACCATGCGGCGGTGCCAGTATGCCCGCTCCGTGTAATCCGTGGGGCAGCGATGTTGGTGATGATTTATCCTTTGCGATGCCGGACTCTTGTTCGGCTTGCCGAGATGATGATCCGAAGAAGTTGAGCTCGGCTCAACAAAGTGACGACGTGTCTAGCGCAGGTCGGCAGCCGTGGAGCAATATTCCCGGACTGGTTTGACACCAGCATGATATTGAAGATCATGTCAAAAGATTTTAAAGTTTAGTGGGATGTGTTCAGGAACGAAACACAATACCCCATACAAAACTTCCTTCAAAAAGGATGTCCGAAATCCCGTTCGTAAAAAGGACGAACTCGGGTCGGATTTGTTTTCGCGCAGAAAACAGATCCAAAAAGTGATGCACTAATCGGAAGGTTCCCGGAGTTTGGACGGTCGGATCGAGTTGAAATTTTGAGGGGTGGTAGATATAGGAATTCCGCAGTCGATCAACGGTTGGATCTTCCAAAGAAGGTTTGAGCTAGAAGCTGGACACCACACCCTAAACTCATCCGGATTCTCGTCCGGATTTGACAGGGCTCCGGTATATCGTAGATTGTCGGAGATTCCTCCATCGGAACTCGACGAAATTTAGCGTGGCTGTTGTAGACGTAATTCCGCACTATTCCACCGAAGCAATCGTCAAACCGACGCTCGAGGAAGCGGTGACGGCGGATACAAGTTCGCTGTCCAGAAAAACAGCACGGTCGCTCGAGGGAATTGTTGACGTTGAGCCCCCGGGCTCACTGGATGATTCCTCCATGATCTTGATAGAGATCGGAGCTGATGTTGATGAAGGCCCTCATCCGAACATGATGATCAGAGATAGGGCGCAGTCCTTGGTCGAACCAAGGTGACCAGTCGAGCTAGTGACGAATATGCCGAAGTCGCAGTTGATCTGCGGGCGAGCCATCGACCTTTTGCCGAACACACAGAGGAACTCTCAATGAAAGCAGCAATGTCGGTGTCAAAACCGGCGGATCTCGGGTAGGGGGTCCCGAACTGTGCGTCTAGGCGGATGGTAACAGGAGACAAGGGACACGATGTTTTTACCCAGGTTCGGGCCCTCTTGATGGAGGTAATACCCTACTCCTGCTTGATTAATATTGATGATATGGGTAGTACAAGAGTAGATCTACTACGAGATCAAGGAGGCTAAACCCTAGAAGCTAGCCTATGGTATGATTGTTGTATATTGTATATGTGTCGACTAGCCTGGCCCTGTTTATATAATGCACCAGAGGCCTAGGATAACAAGAGTCCTAGCCGAATACGCCAGTGGGGGAGGAGTCCTTGTCTTCATCACCAAGTCTTGTGGAATCTTCCTTGTATGCGGCACCTGTCCGGACTGGCCCATGAGTATGCGGCCCTGGGGGTCCTCGGCCCAATCTAACCGATTGGGGGACGACGTTGTGAGTACCCCCTAGTCCAGGTCACCGTCGGTGGGTGTCGGTGTCAAAACCGGCGGATCTCGGGTAGGGGGTCCCGATCTGTGTGCCTTAGGCTGATGGTAACAGAATGCAAGGGACACAATGTTTGCCCAGGTTCGGGCCCTCTCGATGGAGGTAAAACCCTACTTCCTGCTTGATTAATATTGATGATATGAGTAGTACAAGAGTAGATCTACCACGAGATCGTAGAGGCTAAACCCTAGGAGCTAGCCTATGATGATTATGGTTGTGATCGTGATCGGCCTTCTAAGGACCATCCTCTCTGATTTATATAGACACCGAAGAGGGCTAGGGTTTACATGGAGTCGGTTACATGGAAGGAAATATATTATCCGGATCGCCAAGCTTGTCTTCCACGCAAAGGAGAGTCCCATTCGGACACGGGACGGAGTCTTGAGACTTACATCTTCACGCTCCAATAGTCCGGACAAAGTATATAGTCCGGCTGTCCGGATACCCCATAATCCTGGACTCCCTTAGTAGCCCCTGAACCAGGCTTCAATGACGATGAGTCCGGCGCGCAGTCTTGTCTTCGGCATTGCAAGGCGGGTTCCTTCTCCGAATACTCCAAAGTAATCATCAAACACGTAGACCGTGTCCGGATCTGCAAAATGATCTTCACATACCACCGTAGAGAGAATAATATTTCACAAATGTAATCTGCTGACCACGTGACATGTCATTACGGTCGGGTCATTATTCGAACCGTTTTCCCACAACCAGCCACAGCGCATATTGCGAGGCGGTTTCCTTGACACATCTTGTCGAAGCAGAGATCATGTCCCCTCATCACGGGATTCTCATCAATACGGGTATGGGTAACCCAACCGCGCCATCAATCGAGGCGCTTGGGGAATAAGCGATTCTCAACGGACAAGTGGGAAGGCGCACCGCTTTCGTCACCTCTATAAAGGGATAAGGGTCCCCCATTTTCACCCACGCCTTCTTCCTCCTTTGCTCACCCTTGCCTCCTCGAGCTCCAGCACCCTAACCCAAGTCTTCTCCGCACAACTAAAAATGTCCGGAGTAGGAGGCAAGTGGGTGGCCTCCACCGTGAAGGAGAAGCATATCGCGAATCTTCGGGCGGCCGGATACTTGGCCGCAGACATCACGCACCGGCTACCAGACGCCAGGCAGGTCGTTCAAACTCCGGAACCTCGCGAGGGGGTCATGCTTGTTGCCCACTTCGTGCGTGGACTGGGATTTCCACTTCATCCCTTCATCCGCGGGCTCATATTCTACTATGGGCTAGATTTCCATGATCTAGCCCCAAATTTCGTCCTCAACATCTCGGCGTTTATCGTCGTGTGCGAGGCCTTCCTCCACATCAAGCCTCACTTTGGCTTGTGGCTACAAATCTTCTGCGTGAAGCCGAAGATCGTGAGCGGCCAGCAAGCGGAGTGCGGAGGGGCCATGGTGGGCAAGATGCCTAACGTCACTTGGCTTGACGGCTCCTTCACAGAGACCGTGAAAGGGTGGCAATCGGGGTGGTTCTACATCACCGAGTTGCGCGACACCAACTGGGCGGCGGCCCCCGAATTCCGATCCGGAACCCCTACGCGGCTCACCTCCTGGGAAAGGAAGGGCCTGACCTGGGGCAAACCTGCAGAGCTGACCGGACTCCAAAATTGCATCAAAAATATGAAGGACAAGAACATCAAGCTTGTCAATGTGGTCCAGTCATGCTCGTCTCACGGATTCTCCCGTGCCAAAGGCGGGTATTCAACTGTGAGAATGCGTCCCGCCGAACATCGAGGCTCGAAGCTCTCGACATAGCGCACAAAGGCGCATGGAAGGTGCTGTTCAAGGCCTCAAGTTCCTCCCCACATCCGAGGACCGCGGACTTCATGCGCGCCCCGGTATGGTGAGTTTTATGACTACCACGGATTCAGTTCTTCCTAATATATTCATGGGGGAGTCCTAAGTCATTGTGTGTATTTGATCAGGATTATGTGGAGATAGCAGAGCGGATTGACTGTCCGGCTCCGCTGCCGGAAGGTCCAGCCGACGCTCTCCTGACGGAGATGCTAGTCCCGGCGCCCTACAAGGCATCGGAAAAGAAGGCCCCGGGGGCCAGGAAGGGTCCCCGGCGTAAGGTCGTACCGGACGCCTCATCCGAGGATGACGATGGCACAATCCTCCCCCGAAGGGGAGGAAGAAGAAGAAGAAGAGTCCGCCCCATCCGGAGAGGATGGGGGACCTAAGAAGGCGGACCAGGGGGCCGAAAAAGGCCCCCGGAGCAAGGCCGTCATACCCACGTCGTCTGAAGACGACGAGGCAGATTCCTCCCGCGGAGGCGGGGGAAAATACAAAGAAGTTCTACCTCCCCGAAATGGGGGAAGAGGAAATCCGCCCCAAAGGGGGAGGCCAGGGCATCCAAGAAGGGAAAGGCGTCCCTTCTGGATTACTCCACCACGGCCGCTCACAGTGATGAAGAGTGGCTGCCCAAGGGGAAGCCCCTAGCGAGATCGTGAGTCTCCGCACTCTATTGTACTTTAGCGCGACCTTGTTTCATAGTCTTGTTATAACGCCGAACATATATGCAGCCCGGCCAGGGTCCATCCCGAGGTATCGTCCTTGGATGGGTCCTTGAGTGCTTCAGCGATGAACTCGCTCCCGACGGCCAGTACTCCTCAGCCTGCAGATGACACGGAGGTGTTGTCCCAAAGGTTCCCAGAGCAGGGGAAGGTGACTCTGGAGGCGCCCCAAGGCGGAATTCCAGAAGTCGGACACGCTGGGTTGAAGATCCCCGCGGATCGTGTTGATGAGAGCCGCAGTAAGCCGGGCTCTCAGCCGAATACTGCTCCGGAACCTCTAATTGTTCCGGACTTAGTTGGGCAGCCCCTCGTTAGGGAGGGCGAGCCGTCCGTGCCGAAGACTTCCGTTATGCCCGAGGCATCGGATTGTCTGCTGGAAGTGCTTCGCGGCGCTTCCATGGATGAAGAGCACCGTACTCTTATGAGTGTGGTGATTCAGAAGGTTCTGTCCGCCAAAAACGGGCTAACCGAAGCCTGCACCGGCCTCCTAACAGGCTTTGAGGTAAGTAATAAAAATGTGTGAGATTACCACCCGATAGGTAGCCCCTGATACTCTGTTTGGTGTTCGGAAAGAAAAGCCAAACGGAGGGTCAATTATAATCCGCAGGAGCCTAAAAGTAAGTCTTTGTGAATAAGAAGGCTGTGCTGCTTGCCGCTGCTGTCCGCACAGCCGAAGTCGACAGACTAAAACGGGAGTTGGAGCAGTCGCAAGGAGAGCTCGACCTCACGAGGAGGCAGCTCGAAGAGGGCAAAGGTGAGTAATTCCCTGCTCTCATATAATGAAGAATAGGCAAAATTGGTTATTCTAACGACAAACGTCGTGACTTTGTAACAGGGGCCACCACCGAAGTGGCGTCTCTGAAGAGAGCGCTATCCAAGGACGAGGACAAGGCGGCTCTGGAGCGCAAGGAGCGCCAGAAGCAAGATGCTAGAGTGGGCGAGGTACAGCAAGAGCTCCAGGAGCTCGGCAAAAAGTTTGAGTCCTTGGAGCATGATCTTAAGATGAAAGAGACTGAGCTTGCGAAGGCCCTTGTCAGTGTGAAAGACGCCAAGGTTGTAACGACCAAACCTCGAAGGATTTGAGTCTCTGTGCTTACCGTGCTAGTCCCTGGATCGAACCCGCTAGCACACACAGCATAGATGAATACCAGAATAGCAAGTGCATCATTTATTACAACGTATGATCCAGAATGTATAAAATAAAACAATCTGCATAGCACTTGGTTAGCTTTATTCAATCAAACAACGGAAAGTAGCAGAAAATAACGATGAGTCCCATCATAGCCCATTGGCGATCTTTGAGTGCAGACTCGCGACCCTAACGGTACCTTACTCTTAAATTCGAATATCCTGCAACATGAGGCGTTGCAGCCATATAGGTCAATACTTGGAATGTATTGGCAAGTTACTGAGGGTAATAATAAAGCAGACCTACATGTATATGCATAGTAACAACAAAAGGAAGGCTCGAGGGTTTATTTTTGCAGAAAGCTGATTTTATCCTCATAACTACCTAATAGTCAAAATTTTATTTAGTTATTTATTACTACAATTAAATGCACAAGGTTGAGTTGGCAAAATCAACTCCAACCTACCCATTATTAAGTTGCCCACAAATATTATTAAGTGTCACATCTGTCAAGATCATCCAACAACTGTAATGGCATAGTGGCTCAAATTTACCCATAACCGGGGGCACGGCTAATCATGATTAGTTTTAGTACTCTGCAGAGTTTTGTACGCTTTACCCACTAGACCCAATCCGAAGATTGAGACAAAGTCTTTCAGAAGAGGTTCCCTAAACCACCTGACGGCCACATCCCACCTACATATGCTACATCTGTCGACCTTTATGCGGGCCAGGTTCCAACAAGCGATCAACTAAGCGAGCCCATATAGCGGTGCCCGCACATGGAAGCTACTAGTCACTAAGTCTCGATCTTTTTGAACACAGGTGGCATTCCACTTAGGGTGCACCCTCATGGCGCATGGCCTTAGAAAAGGTGCAAGACCCCATGATGCCTTCCCTCAACACCAAGCAATACCACTTCCGCCAGAGGTGAGTTAAATCTGAGTTACTACTCAATTGTATATATATATATATATATATATATATATATATATATATATATATATATATATATATATATATATATATATATATATATATATCCTCACATAAACTCAATGAATACACGAACCACCTCGTCTACAAAGCATAGCAACTACAACTATCACGGTTTGCAAAAGGCGGAAAATAGCTCAACAAACATAGCTCAAAATATAACAATCCTATAATGCATAAAGTTATAGTGTGATATATACTACAATGCATAGAAAACAATAGGTAAAGGATGATCAACATGTAACTTGCCTTGGTTCTGGTTCAGAAAGTCACACTCCTGACAATAGCTCGCGTCGCACTCCGGACAATCTACACGTTTCACACAATTCAACAAATCAATCACCGGAACACGAAAAGAACCAAAACAAAACCAACAGCAAGCAAATCATTTTTAAAACTCAACAACAGAATCTTAACAGCACCTAAATTGCACTACGGTCACAATGCAAAAATAATCGCTCGATTCCGATAAAAGGTTTCAAAGTTACGGCCTCCGGAAGATTTAATTCAAATTCAAATGAATTCAAATTTGAACAGTGCAAACATGTGCAAAGTTGGTACTGTGATAATGTGCTAGTTTTTGTGAGATCACAGGAAAAAGAATTACCTAAATTGGACTTATAAAATAAAAGATATAGCTAAAAGAATATTGGATGAAAATCTGTGAAAAACAAAAAAAGCAGAAACCTCCGTGGTCACATGGCGAACTCCCGTGCTGTTCACATGGCGAATTGCCACGTGTCAGCCTGTGATTGGTCGGGGTTTGCTGTGTGTGCGTGCTCACCGGAAGCAAAGGACGGCGGCAGCGGTCTCGGGCGTTGGCGGCGGCGCTCCTCCGGTGGGTCTCTGGCGAAGGCGAGGTGACGGGCGGGTGCGGTGTCGAGCGGCAGAGGCGGCGGTGACGTCAAACGGCGACGGGGCGTCCTCTACTGAGGGCGGCGAGGATGTGAACGGCGGCTGCTCCGGTGTGTCGGCTCGGCTTGTTCCTCTCCCTTTGCTGCGTTTCGGCAACACAAAGGCGTCGCGAGGGCGGCTTCGGCGGGGAAACAAGTGAAGCGGCGGTGTGGTGGAGATGCTCTTCTGGCGACGGAGGCGGAGCGGACGAACCATGGCGGTCTTGAGTTCCTCGGCGAGATCCGTTTTGCCCTATGGCTCTGAGTGGGCCAGTGGTGAAGGGGAGAAGGCTGCGGTAGGGTTAAATCGAGGGCGTCGGCTCGCGTAGGCCACTCGGTAGCGCACGGGTCAACCAGGCGCAGGTCGAAGTCGGGCTCATGCTCGGGTCTTGGCGTCTGTGGCGCGTCCGACTTAGGGTGGAAGACAGCAGCGCGGGTCGGGTGCGGGTCAGGTGTGGGTGCGGCTGCGAGCGAACGGCCTGCGGGGCTGGCGGTTGGCTGGGCTGCGGTTGCTGGGCCGGCTGGCTGGCCGGCTCGCTGCCTTTATTTTTTTTAAACACAGCAGCAGAAAAAATATAAATAAAATAACATACACAATATAAAATCTAAATAAAAATACCTAGACACACAGTCAAAATAGCCCTACAGCTATAAACTACAGGAACACTAGTTCCAATACTAATGCAATTTTGTAAAATAATTTTGATGCAATAGGCCACTCAAACAGCAACAAAACAGTCAAATAAAATACTTTGGAGACTAACAAAAATACCAGAACATAACAGATGAACTGGAAATAATATTCTTGACATTATGAACATTTTTAAACAGGGGAGAAGTCATGTTATCTCCACTCCAATAAATTGCCTTTAGTTGCATAATGAAAAGAATATTGCGAAAAAGCAAATAATGTAATAAAAATATGATATGCATATGAATGATCTATTAACATCCTAATTTAGGAAAATTGGGATGTTACAAAGGCCGAAGCCGAAAAGGCACGTGTCGGTGTCAAAACCGGCGGATCTTGGGTAGGGGGTCCCGAACTGTGCGTCTAGGCGGATGGTAACAGGAGACAAGGGACACGATGTTTTTACCCAGGTTCGGGCCCTCTGGATGGAGGTAATACCCTACTCCTGCTTGATTAATATTGATGATATGGGTAGTACAAGAGTAGATCTACCACGAGATCAGAGAGGCTAAACCCTAGAAGCTAGCCTATGGTATGATTGTTGTTAGTCCTCGGACTAAAACCCTCCGGTTTATATAGACACCGGATAGGGTTAGGGTTACACAGAGTTGGTTACAATGGTAGGAGATCTACATATCCGTATTGCCAAGCTTGCCTTCCACGCCAAGGAAAGTCCCATCCGGACACGGGACGAAGTCTTCAATCTTGTATCTTCATAGTCCAGGAGTCCGGCCAACGGTGATAGTTCGGCTATCCAGACACCCCCAAATTCGGGACTCCCTCAGCACGGGTCGAAATCCAGGCGGCCAAGAAGATAGCGGCGGGTAAGACATTCTTTATGCAAAGCAAACATGTGGAGGAGGCGTTTCTTTTACTTACCCGAATTCGGAGCTCTCCAGGGGCATTCGCAGATCTGCCACGCAGCGTATCCGATGCCGCAGAGTTCTACCGTGCCAAGGAGGGGAGCTCCACGAAGAAGCTGTTCTGGTCCCAGTATGCTGGGGCCGAACACCCAATGCCTTTGAGTGACCAACTGAAGCAGTTGGTAGAACTCCACAGCGCGGGCGAAGTGGCTATGAAAGATTTCATAGTCCAGATGTGGCCTGGTGAGCCCTTTCCCACTAGCTACTTTGGCATGATCAAGCGGATGATGGATGCCTGTCCGCGGCTTGAAGTTATCAAGCACCCTGTTTGCATTGAGGGTGCCCGCCGGGCCTTTGCCCGCGCGAAGGTGCATTGGGGCAAGCTGGATGCGGAGAAGCTGGTGAAGGACGGGCCGCCAGAGGGCAAGGCGCATCGCTGTCCCGAGAAATATCAGCCGTATAGTTCAGGTTTCCGAACCTGATCTGGTGGCCCGGGGCGTAGCTGTGGATCTGCTCCAGATGGCCAAGCGAATTGGCCCGTAGTGCGAACCCGCCGAACACGATGATTTGTCCGGGGAGAAAAGTCTCACCCTGGACCGTGTTGTTGATGATGATTGAAGGAGACATCGAGCCTTGCAGCAGCGACATAGAGGAACTCTCAACGAAAGCACCAATGTCGGTGTCAAAACCGGCGGATCTCGGGTAGGGGGTCCCGATCTGTGCGTCTTAGGCTGATGGTAACAGAAAGCAAGGGACACAATGTTTGCCCAGGTTCGGGCCCTCTTGATGGAGGTAAAACCCTACTTCCTGCTTGATTAATATTTATGATATGAGTAGTACAAGAGTAGATCTACCACGAGATCGTAGAGGCTAAACCCTAGGAGCTAGCCTATAATGATTATGGTTGTGATCGCGATCGGCCTTCTAAGGACCATCCTCTCCAATTTATATAGACACCGGAGAGGGCTAGGGTTTACATGGAGTCGGTTACAAGGAAGGAAATATATTATCCGGATCGCCAAGCTTGTCTTCCACGCAAAGGAGAGTCCCATCCGGACACGGGACGGAGTCTTGAGTCTTGCATCTTCACGCTCCAATAGTCCGGACAAAGTATATAGTCCGGCTATCCAGATACCCCCTAATCCTAGACTCCCTCAGTGGGGGGTTTTTGTGATTTGACGGCTCATTAGGCATTAATGCGGCGCTACGACCGGGGTGTGTCTACCGTGCAGTTGTGCACTCTAATTTGGTGCATATGGCATGTGGACCCCGTTGCCGGATGCCCCACATATCAGCGCAAGGAAGTAGAAAGACAGGAGTAACTAGTTATTACACATAAATATATTTTTGACAGAGAGATATTCCCTCTGTAAAGAAACATAAAGATCTTTTATATCACAACTTTATACATAAGAAAAATCAAGGGGAATATATATAACATATATAATTATAAAAAAAAGAGTTTTTTTAACACGGTATAGACTTGTTGGTGATGATGGTGTGCCTGCCATCCTGCAATATAGGCCGTCCGATTTATATCTGACGGATAGGAAGGAAACTATGGCAATTTTGCAAAAAGGTACCCACACACCTCTCCGCATTTGCAAATAAGGCCTTCCCTCGTTCATCCTTTTCTCTCACAAGATAAAATACTCATACAAATGCATCTTGATGTTACATGCAACGCACGGGCATTATGGGGGTTCAGCTGAGAAATACTCAGACAGGCTCACGGTTCTTGACTTTGGGCCATAGGCCGGTGGGCCTGCATGTTTGGGGGCCCATGTGTTCTACCTCAGCGCTTTTCATATTGCAAGCGGTCGGTACGGCGCTGGTTTTAGATGTTGTCGCAAGGCGAATACACAAAATTGAATAAAGCACAGCAGCTGTTGGAATGAATCAAACGACAGTTCCTAACCAACAATCAGAGTTGCAATTCTATCAATGATACTGTCGTACTACTTATACACATAGGACACTTGTTTCACCATGCCAGAGTATTACATCAAAATCTCTCGGCGGATAGATCAGTTCGGCAGTACTGAAGAATTTCAAAGTTGATTTGGACCAGCTCTCCTTTCCAAGAAAGTTCGATTTTGACATCATCCCCTACCGCAAGATATGATTTAGATTTGAACCTTGACCATCCTTTAGCATCAATCATCATGCGACCATCCTTTGTACTTACGGTATATTGAGCAGGTTCATTCACACCAAGGCTGCGCATGGTAAGAGAAACTTGGCCGCTGTCGCCCAGATTGTTGAACGACACCCTCGTCGCTCTAGGAATTCTATGTTTGCAAACAAGAAGACATACCCAAACATTTAGATCAACACAGTGAATCATGCGAAACAACATGGAAATAAAAAAGAACGAAACACTTGGGCGGCCAATGCTTACCAAGAAGGTGGACATGTCTGTTTTTGTAAGGTATTTGGTATATGAAGTGCGAACTGCAGCCCAGTCTGTTGCCGGTGCAACTGCTCGTTCGGTTGCCGCTGCACGGGCCGAAGCAGATGCAAGTGCAAGTGTTGGTGCAGGTGCCGAAGCTGCTGCTGCTGCCGGAGATGGTGCTCCTTGTAGAGCTGGTGCCAGTGTTGATGCCCGATCCTCCGGTAGATCAGCCTGATCCGCTGACGCGGTCGGTGCCCAATCCTCATTGGATCAATTGAGCTGCTGCCATTGTCGGTGCTAGAACAGCGCCGATGCTCGATCCGTTCTTTGAAGGTGGTACCGATGTGCGAGACAGCGGCGATCGTGTATGGTGCGGTATGATCAGCTTTCTAACTTGACTAGGCCGTGACCGTGATCCAGTTTTTCTTCACTTCTTTTAAACGCGAGAAGGACTAATTGTGGCGTTTTTGTTAAACCAAACTGCAGTTCATCATAGGGATTCAGCTTGTACTCAGACAACAGACTGATCCAATTTTTTCCAGTAATATAAGTGATGGACAGTGCCTTCGTTACTAGTGGTAGAAAGAGATTCTGCTTCTGCACTTAGAGATAAAGTTGACATGTTGAGGAAGCAAACAGCACAATCAGTCCCACTTAGAGATAAAGTAGTACTCAAGACAACCATTAAATATTTGGTGGATTTCAAAACGAAGAAAGCTGAGACTGACCACATTGTTAAGGTCCTGAAGGAAAAAAGGAAATTAAATTCCCACTTGGTAAATCATAGGTGAAATGTTCTTTCCATCGTTGAATAACCTTTGTGTTGTTTGTTCATGTAATCAATCAAACCATTTGTTTTAGAGATCATGTAATAATTGTTTTTTGTTTTTTGTTTTTTGGTTTGTAATTTTATTTGAGCACAAGTCTATATTAATTGATAAGACTCGGAGACATTTCATTTTGATTGTCGTGCCAGACCTACAAATATGCCAGTCGGGCTGAATGTGCATTCAGCAATAATAGTAGTATAGATGGACCATAAGTGGCACGCATCAGAAAGGGCCAAGATGCTGCAGTAGCTTGGCTAAAAAAAGGATGTTGTTGTAGCAAAGAAAAGTACGGCGGCCTGGCTTATGTATGTTAGTTGATCTTATTGATCCATATACTCTATAAGTGTTTGTATGTCTGTTAGTTCTATACATTCTTGGTTGATTCACTCGGTGTTTGAATCTTCATACATCGCTTGTGTACATATATAAATGGGAGTACACATTATGATGCGTGTGACATTTGAGTTGGACATGAAGTGTTCCAAATATTCGAATTCACCTTATACTGGATTCTAGCTTCTGAATTTGAGTATCGGCATTTGCAAACCATATTCATATATGACAGTGGAATACATCTTTGTCGTCCTTTTGAAGATATATAAAACACATAGAATGATTTATAAAGATTCATATAGGAATACAAAATGGATTCAATTTAGTTGCTGTGGTAAGCGTGGATGCTTATTGTCCCAAAATTGAAAGAAGCGGCAAAATGTCCACTCCCACGTCGGCTGCCCGAAGCCAAGTGTTTGGGAGATGGAAATTACTGCCTACCCATTACACGTACAATCCATCGGCCCGATTTCCACTGCTCTAAATAGGGGTAGGATAGTAACTTCAATAAGACGTGACACGACCGCCTTTGAGCCCATTCCGACACGGTGGGCGCCAAACATGGGAGGCAAAACACATTTGATTCAAGCCCGTCTGAAAGACCTCTGTTTCTCCCTCCATTTCCCCATTCATACACGGTGGGTGGCAAAACAAACTCGACTCGGCCGAAATCAATGTCGGCAAATATTTTGAATAGGGGCAGGATTGTAACTTCACTCAGACGTGACACAACCGCACTACCTGTCAGCCCTGTTCATACACCATGGGCGCCAACCATGGGCGCCAAAACACCCTCTCCTAGCCTGAAATCGCTCTGGGCAAATATTGGCGAGATGCGAGATTACCATCCTATCCCCAACCGATGAGACGTCTAAATTTTAAACGAGGGCTAAGTTTGTAGCTTTCCCATATTCCAGACAGGCGCGTCCCAAAAACATGGTTCCCCGTACCTCTCCCTTCATTTTCCCATTCATACATCGTCCGCGCTAGAACACCATCCCCACACCAGCCTCCTCCGTCCGCCACCCCATCCATCGTCGTCGTCCTCCACCACATCCATCGCCGCCGTCCTCCACCATGCCGGAGCGCCTACCAAGACTATGTCGTCCACTGCTAGATATGGACGTTACTCATCCATGGCGACGGACCAAGAGCATTGCATCGCATCAACTCGCTTCATCGGCGCCGTCGTCCTCTTCGTCGGGGCCGCTCACACGACCTTCTCTTCCACCGCAACGGGACTTATCCCCCGATGCACCCGTCTACCGTCGCAGATCTGCTTCAACGCCACCGACAGCCATCGCACCCCCGATGCCTACACGGCGCCGCAAGAGACGTGGTACTTCATATCTCCTCAACTTTTTGATCTCAACCAGAAAATAGATCTTAACTTGGTTACTCTACTTTCTTTTCAGCTCTTAGAATTTAGTTCTTAGTTCGAAGCAAACAATGGCTGCTAAATATCATTTCTCCGGTTTCCCCCTTTTATGATCACTATACGATCAGAATACGTGCTTCCTGTCATAATAGCACTTCTCAACCCATCAAGCAAAACAAGCTTAGTTGTTCAAATACGAATCTGATATTATTAAAACAGATTCATTTAATTGGTCAGCTAAATGTTCCTAAATTAGTTTCGAAAATGCATGTTCGCCGCTCGGGTGTGTATCTCTACCCTGGGATTTTGGGTCGTCCCAGGCCCCGATTCCCCTCTATTCTGCTGCGCGCTTCCAATCTCTACTCGCCCCCAACCGGCTGCCTCGCCGGCGACTTGCCGTCCCCGGACGGCATGACTCTAGGAGGAGACGCCGGACTAACAGGAGGTCAGGAGCCGCTCGCCCAACAGCGTCACCGTTGCCCGGGCGCGATGCTGTGCCTACCTTCCTAGTACGTTCAGGGCTTAGGCGTGCAGCACCCACTAAGCCAACCCGATTTATCCTGAGATAAGTCCTCAACACTCAGCAGCCACTCCTTATCACCCATTTTCTAATTGATTCATTACTCATTAGGCAGGACTATCATTAGGGTTTGTTGTGTGCTTAGTGCTACCTACACTTAATGGTTCAGATGTATTTTGGTAATCTAGTACCTGTAAAGTTCACAGGGTTTTCAAAATTCCGGCCCTAGGGACAGACACTAGTCATTTTGGATTGTTTGTCGTAGTGACATTGACCCAGATTACTACTGCAAGCCTTGTTTGTTGAAAATTTTACTTGTCTTTATTACTCATTCAATATAATATCCAATTATCCACGTCGATTAGTTGCAAATAATAAGTGCTAGACAAACTTCTTGATTCAGATTTTAGACGGTCTCTTACTGCAGTTAAAATTCTGCATACTTGTCCTAGTGAACTCACAGTAAATGATTGATTCACTACATCTATGCTTGCCTTGTCATATTTGTTGTCAATATTCTTTTAGGGTGGACCACCCTGTTTCTAAATATTGCAACCGTAGACATGAGTGAATAGTATTTCTCTATGTGATCTCTTTCATCATGTGTGGGCAACGAACACTGCATTGTGTAGAAACGAAGTGTCATTTCCAGCTTTTACATAGGCTTCGATCTTTTACAGGGAATACAATCTGCCTACTTGCTTTGTGTCGCACTACCAACACTCCACCCTTGAAGCTAAACGTTATGTGATTTCTACTACGCAACCATCTCCTTGTAGACGTTGTTGGGCCTCCAAGTGCAGAGGTTTGTAGGACAGTAGCAAATTTCCCTCAAGTGGATGACCTAAGGTTTATCAATCCATGGGAGGCGTAGGATGAAGATGGTCTCTCTCAAACAACCCTGCAACCAAATAACAAAGAGTCTCTTGTGTCCCCAACACACCCAATACAATGGTAAATTGTATAGGTGCACTAGTTCGGCGAAGAGATGGTGATACAAGTGCAAAATGGATGGTAGATATAGGTTTTTGTAATCTGAAAATATAAAAACAGCAAGGTAACAAGTGGTAAAAGTGAGCGTAAACAGTATTGCAATGCTTTGGAACAAGGCCTAGGGTTCATACTTTCACTAGTGCAAGTTCTCTCAACAATAATAACATAATTGGATCATATAACTATCCCTCAACATGCAACAAAGAGTCACTCCAAAGTCATTAATATTGGAGAAAAAACGAAGAGATTATGGTACGGTACGAAACCACCTCAAAGTTATTCTTTCCAATCTATCCGTTGGGTATTCCTATAAGTGTCACAAACAGCCCTAGAGTTCGTACTAGAATAACACCTTAAGACACAAATCAACCAAAACCCTAATGTCACCTGGATACTCCAATGTCACCTCAAGTATCCGTGGGTATGATTATACGATATGCATCACACAATCTTAGATTCATCTATTCAACCAACACATAGAACCTCAAAGAGTGCCCCAAAGTTTCTACCGAAGAATGAAGACGAAAACGTGTGCCAACCCCTACGCATAAGTTCATGCGCGGAACCCGCAAGTTGATCACCAAAACATACATCAAGTGAATCACGTGATATCCCATTGTCACCACATATAAGCACGACAAGACATACATCAAGTGTTCTCAAGTTATTAAATACTCAATCCGATAAGATTACTTCAAAGGGAAAAGTCAATCCATTACAAGATAGTAGAGGGGGAGAAGCAACATAAGATCCAACTATAATAGCAAAGCTCGCGATACATCAAGATCGTGCCAAATCAAGAACACGAGAGAGAGAGAGAGAGAGAGAGAGAGAGAGAGATCAAACACATAGCTACTGGTACATACCCTCAGCCCCGAGGGTGAACTACTCCCTCCTCGTCATGGAGAGCGCCGGGATGATGAAGATAGCCACCAGTGAGGGTTACCCCCTCCGGCAGGGTGCCGGAACAGGGTCCCGATTGGTTTTGATGGCTACAGAGGCTTGCGGCGGCGGAACTCCCGATCTCCTCTGTTCCTCGAAGTTTTTAGGGTATATGGATATATATAGGCGGAAGAAATACGCCAGGGGAGCCACAAGGGGCCCATGAGGGTGGAGGGCACGCCCTAGGGGGGTGGGCGCGCCCCCCTACCTCGTGGCTCCCTCGTTTCTTTCCTGACGTGCACTCCAAGTCTATCGGGTAGCTTTCCTTCCAAAAATAACTTCTCCAGAAGGTTTCATTCCGTTTTGACTCCGTTTGATATTCCTTTTCTTCGAAACACTGAAACAAGGGAAAAAACAGGAACAGTCGCTGGGCTCTGGGTCAATAGGTTAGTCCCAAAAATAATATAAAAGTGTTTAATAAAGCCCAATAGTGTCCAAAACAGTAGATAATATAGCATGGAGCAATAAAAAATTATAGATACGTTGGAGACGTATCAAGCATCCCCAAGCTTAATTCCTGTTCGTCCTCGAGTAGGTAAATGATAAAAACAGAATTTTTGATGCGGAGTGCTATTTGGCATAATTTCAATGTAATTCTTCTTAATTGTGGTATGAATATTCGGATCCGAAAGATTCAAGACAAAAGTTTAATATTGACATAAAAATAATAATACTTCAAGCATACTAACAAAGCAATTATGTCTTGTCAAAATAACATGGCCAAAGAAAGTTATCCCTACAAAATCATATAGTCTGGCTATGCTCTATCTTCACCACACAAAGTATTTAAATCATGCACAACCCCGATGACAAGCCAAGCAATTGTTTCATACTTTTGACATTCTCAAACTTTTTCAATCTTCACGCAATAAATGAGCGTGAGCCATGGGTATAGCACTATATATGGAATAGAATGGTGGTTGTGGAGAAGACAAAAAGGGAGAAGATAGTCTCGCATCAACTAGGCGTATCAACGGGCTATGGAGATGCCCATCAATAGATATCAATGTGAGTGAGTAGGGATTGCCATGCAACGGATGCACTACAGCTATAAGTGTATGAAAGCTCAAAAAGAAACTAAGTGGGTGTGCATCAAACTCGCTTGCTCACGAAGACCTAGGGAAGTTTGAGGAAGCCCATCATTGGAATATACAAGCCAAGTTCTATAATGTAAAATTCCCACTAGCATATGAAAGTGACAACATGAAAGACTCTCTATCATGAAGATCATGGTGCTACTTTGAAGCACAATTGTGGTAAAAGGATAGTAACATTGTCCCTTCTCTCTTTTTCTCTCTTTTTTTTGTTTTTTGTGGCCTTTTCTCCTTTTTTTTGGCCTCTTTTCTTTTCTCTTTCTTTTTATTTTTCGTCCGGAGTCTCATCCCGACTTGTGGGGGAATCATAGTCTCCATCATCCTTTCCTCACTGGGACAATGCTCTAATAATGATGATCATCACACATTTATTTACTTACAACTCAAGAATTACAACTCGATACTTAGAACAAAATATGACTATATATGAATGCCTCCGGCGGTGTACCGGGATGTGCAATGAATAAAGAGTGACATGTATGAAAGAATTATGAATGGTGGCTTTGCCACAAATACGATGTCAACTACATGATCATGCAAAGCAATATGACAATGATGGAGCGTGTCATAATAAACGGAACGGTGGAAAGTTGCATGGCAATATATCTCGGAATGGCTATGGAAATGCCATGATAGGTAGGTATGGTGGCTGTTTTGAGGAAGGTATATGGTGGGTGTATGATACCGGCGAAAGGTGCGCGGTATTAGAGAGGCTAGCAATGGTGGAAGGGTGAAGGTGCGTATAATCCATGGACTCAACATTAGTCATAAAGAACTCATATACTTATTGCAAAAATCAACAAGTTATCAAAGCAAAGTATTACGCGCATGCTCCTAGGGGGATAGATTGGTAGGAAAAGACCATCGCTCGTCCCCGACCGCCACTCATAAGGAAGACAATCAATAAATAAATCATGCTCTGACTTCATCACATAACGGTTCACCATACGTGCATGCTACAGGAATCACAAACTTTAACACAAGTATCTCTCAAATTAACAACTACTCAACTAGCATGACTCTAATATCATCAAACTTCTCATAGTATTCAACACACTCATAAGAAAGTTTTTTACAAATCTTGAATACCAAGCATATTAGGATTATTTAAGCAAATTACCACGCTATTTAAGACTCTCAAAATAATCTAAGTGAAGCATGAGAGATCAATAGTTTCTATAAAACAAATCCAACACCGTGCTCTAAAAGATATAAGTGAAGCACTAGAGCAAACACAAAGTACTCCGAAAGATATAAGTGAAGATCAATGAGTAGTTAAATAATTATGTAGCTATGTGAAGACTCTCTCTCATTAAGAATTTTAGATCTTGGTATTTTATTCAAACAGCAAGCGAAGCTAAATAAAATAAAATGACGCTCCAAGCAAAACACATATCATGTGGTGAATAAAAATATAGCTCCAAGTAAAGTTACCGATGAACGAAGACGAAAGAGGGGATGCCATCCGGGGCATCCCCAAGCTTAGACGCTTGGTTATCCTTGAATATTACCTTGGGGTGCCTTGGTCATCCCCAAGCTTAGGATCTTGCCACTCCTTATTCCATAGTCCATCGAATCTTTACCCAAAACTTGAAAACTTCACAACACAAAACTTAACAGAAATCATGTGAGCTCCGTTAGCGAAAGAACACAAAACACCACTTCATGGTACTGTAATGAACTCATTCTTCATTTATATTGGTGTTAAACCTACTGTATTCCAACTTCTCTATGGTTTATAAAATATTTTACTAGCCATAGATTCATCAAAATAAGCAAACAACACACGAAAAACAGAATCTGTCAAAAACAGAACAGTCTGTAGTAATCTGTAACTAACGCATACTTCTGGAACTCCAAAAATTCTAAACTAAATTTGTGGACCTGAGGAATTTGTCTAGTAATTATCTGCAAAAAGAATCAACTAAATAGCACTCTCCAGTAAAAAGTTTTAGCCAATCTAGTGAGCGCTAAAGTTTCTGTTTTTTACAGCATGATCCTAAAGACTTCACCCAAGTCTTCCCAAAGGTTCTACTTGGCACAAACACTAATTAAAACACAAAAACACATCTAAACAGAAGCTAGATGGATTATTTATTCCTAAACAGAACCAAAAGGCAAGAAACAAAAATAAAATTGGGTTGCCTCCCAACAAGCGCTATCGTTTAACGCCCCTAGCTAGGCATGATTATTTCAATGATGCTCACAAAAAGATAAGAATTGAAACATAAAGAGAGCATCATGAAGAATATGACTAGCACATTTAAGTCTAACCCACTTCCTATGCATAGGTATTTTGTGAGCAAACAACTTATTGGAACAATAATCAACTAGCATTGGAAGGCCAAACAAGCATAACTTCAAAACTTTAAGCCCATAGAGAGGAAACTTAATATTATTGCAATTCCTACAAGAATATATTCCTCCCTCATAATAATTTTCAGTAGCATCATGAATGAATTCAACAATATAACCAGCACCTAAACCATTCTTTTCATGATCTACTAGCATAGAATTTTTATTACTCTCCACATAAGCAAAATTCTTCTCATTCGGAATAGTGGGAGTATCATAAGAGACTTGAATACTATAAATTGTTTCCACATTAAAAGAGTAATGTTCAGAGAAAGGGTACTCATAATCATGACAAGTTTTATAAATATAATCATCACTACTCTTTATAGCATAAGTTTCATCACAATAATCATCATAAGTAGCAACTTTGTTCTCATCATAATCAATTGAAACCTCTTCCGGAATAGTGGATACATCAATAAATAAAGTCATGACCTCTCCAAATCCACTTTCATAAATATTATAAGATTCAACATCCTCCAAAATAGTGGGATCATTACTTCCTAAAGTTGACACTCTTCCAATCCCACTTTCATCAATATAATCATCATAGGTAGAAGGCATGCTATCATTATAACAAATTTGCATACCAAAACTTGGGAGACTAAAAATATCATCTTCATTAAACATAGCATCCCCAAGCTTGGGACAAACATTAATTGCAGCAAATATATTCTCAAATATGTCATCCTCATCAAACATAGCTTCCCCAAGCTTGGGCCTTTTCATATCATAAGCATAATCACTCTCATCATTAATAGTATGGATAGCACCAATAGTATAGCAATTATCATATTCTTCCAAGCATGTGCCAAAAAGATTTTCAAGATTATAAGAAGTATCATTATCTTCCCAATCATACTCATCACAACAAGCAATAGGCATAACGAGATCATCATCAAGTGCATCATCTTCCACAATTATTTTTGATTCATTTTCATGAGGCACAACAATAATAGGAGCAACATTATTTGGGAGAGATATCTTTTTACCTCTCTTCCTTTTTCTTTTCTTCTTCTTCACCACATCATGTGTGGGTTCAATCCTCTTTTTGGAGCTCCTTATTAATGAGATTGGTTGAATAGAAGGCTCCTCCTCGTTACCTGATTCATCATAAGAAATAATAGGAGGATATCGGGAAGTCTCTTCCCTTCCGTTAGTATTCTCTTCATCTTCTATTTGTTTTCTTTTCTTTATGTAATTGGCAATATAAGGATTTTCAATGCAATTCACCGCACAATACATATAAATTTCCTCTAGATCAAAATGAAGAACTCTATCAAGGCCAAATTTTGGAATATCCTTAGTTATACGTTTCATTTCTTCATAACCCAAGAGCAAACTAAGTTCATTATGATGTGCAAGGGAAATCAAGTCATCACAATTTTTGGACACGATACGATCATGAAACAATTTGCATTGGGTACTGAAATGATCACGTTCATTGCAAAGTTCACAAGTATGGCTAATAAAGTTTAAATTTTCAGCACACGCATCTAGCCTTTCTTGCAACCATTTAGTTTCTAAATGCTTATGCCTCTTGCAATATCTATATTCCCTATTTGGTGTATACTTGCAAACCCAATGCACTCCACAAAAATGGACAAGTTTATAGGAGACATATTCATCATAAGTAGTGCAATCATCATTAGTACCGTGGATATTCAAGGAGTTCATACTAACAACATTGCAATCATGCTCATCAATCAAAGATTTAGTGCCAAACATTTTAATGCATTCTTCTTCTAACACTTTGCACAATTTTCCTTTCCATCATACTCACGAAAGATATTAAAAAGGTGAAGCGTATGAGACAAACTCAATTCCATTTTTTTGGTAGTTTTCTTTTATAAACTAAACTAGTGCTAAAACTAGAAACAAAAAGATTCAATTGCAAGATCTAACGATATACCTTCAAGCACTCACCTCCCCGGCAACGGCGCCACAAACTGCTTGATGTCTACTATGCAACCTTCTCCTTGTAGACGTTGTTGGGCCTCCAAGTGCAGAGGTTTGTAGGACAGTAGCAAATTTCCCTCAAGTGGATGACCTAAGGTTTATCAATCTGTGGGAGGCGTAGGATGAAGATGGTCTCTATCAAACAACCCTGCAACCAAATAACAAAGAGTCTCTTGTGTCCCCAACACACCCAATACAATGGTAAATTGTATAGGTGTACTAGTTCGGCGAAGAGATGGTGATACAAGTGCAATATGGATGGTAGATATAGGTTTTTGTAATCTGAAAATATAAAAACAGCAAGGTAACAAGTGGTAAAAGTGAGCGTAAACGGTATTGCAATGCTTTGAAACAAGGCCTAGGGTTCATACTTTCACTAGTGCAAGTTTTCTCAACAATAATAACATAATTGGATCATATAACTATCCCTCAACATGCAACAAAGAGTCACTCCAAAGTCATTAATAGTGGAGAACAAACGAAGAGATTATTGTAGGGTACGAAACCACCTCAAAGTTATCCTTTCTGATCGATCCGTTAGGCTATTCCTATAAGTGTCACAAACAGCCCTAGAGTTCGTACTAGAATAACACCTTACGACACAAATCAACCAAAACCCTAATGTCACCTGGATACTCCAATGTCACCTCAAGTATCTGTGGGTATGATTATATGATATGCATCACACAATCTCAGATTCATCTATTCAACCAACACATAGAACCTCAAAGAGTGCCCCAAAGTTTCTACCGGAGAATCAAGACGAAAACGTGTGCCAACCCCTATGCATAAGTTCATGGGCGGAACCCGCAAGTTGATTACCAAAACATACATCAAGTGAATCACGTGATATCCCATTGTCACCACAGATACGCACGGCAAGACATACATCAAGTGTTCTCAAGTCATTAAAGACTCAATCCGATAAGATTACTTCAAAGGGAAAACTCAATCCATTACAAGAGAGTAGAGGGGGAGAAGCAACATAAGATCCAACTATAATAGCAAAGCTCGCGATACATCAAGATCGTGCCAAATCAAGAACACTAGAGAGAGAGAGAGAGAGATCAAACACATAGCTACTGGTACATACCCTCAGCCCCGAGGGTGAACTACTCCCTCCTCGTCATGGAGAGCGCCGGGATGATGAAGATGGCGCGGTGAGGTTCCCCCCCCCCAGGTGCCAAACAGGTCCCGATTGGTTTTTGGTGGCTACAGAGGCTTGCGGTGGCGTAACTCCCGATCTCTTCTGTTCCTCGAAGTTTTTAGGGTATATGGATATATATAGGAGGAAGAAATACGTCAGGGGATCCACGAGGGCCCACGAGGGTGGAAGGCGCGCCCTAGCGGGGTGGGCGCGCCCCCCTACCTCGTGGCTCCCTCGTTTCTTTCCTGGCGTGCACTCCAAGTCTATCGGGTAGCTTTCCTTCCAAAAATAACTTCTCCAGAAGGTTTCATTCCGTTTTGACTCCGTTTGATATTCCTTTTCTTCGAAACACTGAAACAAGGGAAAAAAAGGAACTGGCACTGGGCTCTGGGTCAATAGGTTAGTCCCAAAAATAATATAAAAGTGTTTAATAAAGCCCAATAATGTCCAAAACAGTAGATAATATAGCATGGAGCAATAAAAAATTATAGATACGTTGGAGACGTATCATTATGCCACTCATAATTCCTTAGTTTATTTGTTCAAATACGAATTTCATATAATTCTAATGTTCCTACTTCAGTTTTGAAATGTGTGTCTGCCTGTTATAGAGACATAAGGGGTTTGTATTTCTGTGTGTGGTCTGATCAGCACGCTTGGGGTGAAATTTGCATATGCAGGGGTTTATAGGGAGACACTTTTTGAGTTGAATCCGCAATGCATTCCATAGATAATCTGACTACTTTTTATGTTTTCATGAATCTCATATTCTGAACAGCATCATAATAATTATGAGCTTGCGCGCATGAAAAGAATAAGCAGAACAATGCCATGGCTGTCAAACTTGGCATTAAGGGACTGGAATCAAGTTTGGATGCAATGCAATGCAAACGCTCTCCACCTAAAGATTCATGCGCAGAATATGATCCTAACAGTGATTCTGAGCTAGAGGGAGACCTAAGTCAATGTAGCTCCCTAGTGGAGGAGTCAGAGGAAGATGCCCTATCTTATTCACCCATCAAGGTGCTTGCTCTAACTTTCCAAGGTTATATTTGTCGCACATATCTTGCAACTGATGCTTTGCATTGCTTCTACTTTGTTGAACTGCCATTAGCTTAGTTTACACATCGTGTATGTGAATACGGCTTGCCTATCCATTTTCAGTACATATTCCATCTGTCATCATACCATATTTATCCATTCAAATGTTGTTCTAGTGTATCAGACGTTCAAAAGGAAGAGGGCGATTGCTGATCGTGGAGGAGTGCAAGCAAAGTATTTGGAAAAGGTAGTGGCGCCTGATAAATCAAATAGCCCATTAGGTATAGTTGCAATATCACCTGACCCACAAAACACCCCAACTCTAGCAGACTCTAGCCCTACTACACTGGTTATTTCTGATGCCCCAGCTCAGCAGACCCCAACTGCAGCAAACATTATGATTATGCAAGTTGACATAGCACCAGATCTATGACACAAAACCCCCATTCCAGCAAAGAGTACACCAAATCCAGTTGCCAAATCCCTTTTCACACCAGAGAGAGCCCCAACTGCAGCAAATAGGACCCCTGTTCCATTTCTTCCCAGTTTAGAAGACAAAGCTTATATTGTTGTCAGGAACTTTGTGCGCATCTTTCCTTCATGGAAAGATTATACCGCAGACACAGAACAATTTCCAGTCTACCTCCGCAACTTAAGCGCAAGTAATGTACTAATGTTATTCATTGTCATTACTGCATATGTTTCTGCTGACAGAAGACACAAGATTTCATTCTTTTAAATAGGCGAGGACCAAACTAGATTGTGAAGACGAGCAAGGGTTGGTTGCGCTTTTCAAGCACTCGTTGATGAAGTATCGTTCCTACCTGAGGCAAGCGCACTTCGATGGCAAGCCTCTAAACAAAATTTATGTAAAGTCTCTGGTGCTACATTTATCCGACGGTGACTGGAATAATCTTGTTACACATTGGTCTCGGCTGCAGCGTAAGGTACTATCTATGATATCACATCACAATTTGAACTACATTTCTACATTTGCCTTAACGTCTCACTTGTACGAAAACTGTTAGTAGGAGAACATTTATTCTCAAGGGACCACAAAATCTCGCAACTATACTGCACACTGCATTGCTCTTGTGAGTACCTCTTGCCCTGTATGACCATACTTACTTTCATAGTTGTTTGATTATGTAGCATCACTGCACATGTTAGCCTCATTATCGTCCATTTGGTGGACATTATAAGATCCGTATGGACTGTTACATAAATTTAGAATCAACCCAATGCTTTTGAAGAGGTTTAGCTCTGCAGTCCTCTTGTAAGGACTGAACGTCGTCTATGACTATACTTACATTAACAGCTACTCCTCCGTCCCATAATATAAGAACGTTTTTATACAGTACACGGTGTTCAAAACACTCTTGTATTATGGGAAGAAGATTGTTCGTTGTGTAGCATTCTGCATCTTATCTCCCTCTCCCACCATTTACTAAAAAGATCAGATCTATATTTAATCTTACCAAAAGTAGAATACATGAGACAATGCCGGTCACGAAGTGTAGCCCATTGCTCTTGTGAGTACATTTTGTCCTGTAATTCTTGTACTTCCGAGGATTGGTAGTTGATTATGTAGCATCAATCTGCATCTTATCTTCATTATCCTCTATCCCTTCCAGTATTATCATATCTATAATTACTCTCTACAAATTGTAGAGTATGAGGCAATGCTTATGAAGAAGATTTTGTGCTGAAATTCTTGAGTTATCATTCCTTGACATGGAGAAGGGCATTATAAAGCCGGTGTTAGCTGTTAATGTAAGTCAGTCCTTCTAAAGCCTTTATCCTCAACTGCTGTTTAATTTGCTCATACTCCCTATTGTTTCTCGCTGTTTAGTTTGTTGTTTCTACCAAAATGCATGTTACAAGAACCGTAAGTTCTAAGTTTTACTTGTAAAACCAAATTCCTTATTCATACCATGCACATTACTCAATACTCCCTATATGTATGCTTGTTTTTGTGCATCTATAATCCAGTGTGTGGTGAAGCAGCCCACGTTTGCACCTTGTCATCTCCTGCTTTATCTTACTGATGTGGCTGATGATATGAACAACATGCCACGCACATTAACCAAAATAGATATAATGATTTTCTTTGCACTTAGTCTATGCTATTGATACTTTGAACTTACTCTTTATTTTCTAATTTGAAATTGGATGGAATTGACAGCACCATTATCATCTTTGTTTATACACGTGCAAAACCTGTCATCTCTCTGCTTTGTTTCAGGGTGATATGCCTGATGGCATGCACAAGTCTGCTGAAGGCTGTGCGACAAACCCAACATATATTGCAGCAAAGAAGGCAAAACATCTTGAAGATAGCGAGACAACCCCAAAGTCTTGTCTTGATGCAGTGTTCAAGTTACTTGAGACTAGCAGTCAGACAAGCTCACGAATTTGTTATGCGAATCAGTTCGACTTCTTGGTCCCAAGTTCTAGCAAAAGGCATTACGCAACTCAACTTCGACTTGAAGTCCTATCTCTAAGAAAGATTGCGGAGAACACCAATGAGAACCTCATCGCTAAACATCTACACCTGGAAGCTATGACCGACATGCTAGGCCGGTCTCACAGCCTTGCTCAGCAGCTTGTGCAGCAGTTCCCGCACAAGGCTAACCTTTCTTGAACTGTCTTGGAAGTGGTCTCGGTTCAGTATTATTTTGTTAAGCTACGCTGCAATGGTGCCCAGTTTTTGTAATCTGCTTCTTCGTTGCGCTTTATGATCACTGGTGGCGACCTTCGATGCCCAGTGGATGTAATATACCATAAATCCTTTATTGTATAGTGTAGGTTTATTCTTAGTTACTATGCCGTAATTTCTTTATTGTATAGAATAGGTTTGTTCTTAATTCCTACTAGTTACTGCCATCATTCGCTATCTGAAAAAATCAGATGTAGTCGACCGGGCGAAACATTCGCCTCTAACGGGAACTGGTGTTTAGCGGGCCACAATTGGGCCAGCTGCATCATTCTTGGGCCCGAATGATTGGGGCCTTCACTCTTTGCGTGAGGCCCACAACTTACACCGCCTATATTTTAGTTGGGCCTTTTGTGGACCAGTAGCTTAGTTTGGCCCAGTAGCGTTGGGCCATTAATGAGCTGAAAATTGTATCGGCTGTTACGCCCAAATGAAACCATGGGCCTTTAGCGAGTCAAAATGCATATTGGGCCTCAATTTTCACTAGTCGTCGACGGGCCTTCAAGAGTTGAAATGTAAACCGGGCCTTTTGGGCCCGATTATATCACGGGCGATTACCGAGGCGAAACATATCTCGGGCCTTAGTTGGCCCATCGATATCATGGGCCTTTAAGAGGCCGAAAGCTTAGTCTGACATCAACCGGCGAATTATCGATGAGGCCTTTAACAGCCCAAAGTCACGTTAGGATTTCTTGTTGCCACCTTTATCACGGGCCGTTAGTGGGCCCGATGTCCCGTATGACCATATATGGCCCATGGTCAGCACGGGCCATTCCCAGGTCGAAAGTCCCACCGGGCTGAAATGGGCCCATGTCTACATCGGGCCTCTAACAGGCCGAAAGTCACTAGGCTGTAATTGGGCCCAAATATTCGGCGAACAATAAACGGGCCAGATCTAGCTTTGGGCCGTAAATGGGCCCAAATATTCGGCGAACAATTAACGGCAGATCTGGCTTCGGGCCGTAAATGGGCCTTTATTAAGTAGGCCATTATTGGGCTGGCCCACTAGTACCTGAGTAAGTACTACGGGCCTTTGACAGGGCCGGCCTTTTTAACCTATATGGGCCTTTATTGGGCCGTGCCACGTGTCGACGTATCATATGCGCTTTGGGTCCAATGAGTGGATGATATCTGTCCCAACGGTGAGCCGACACGTGTTTCCTCCAGCCAATGATGATTTTACACGTGGAAAATCCCCATTGGTAGGGGCTGTTAACGGGTTATCGGATCCAAAACCGGACCCAATAGCTTAACGGCGTTCCGTTACGGTGGATGCCACGTGTCGGTCACCCTTGACGAAAGCACTTCTGTGAAGCGCGATTTATCGTCATGGAAGTCCACACTTCGTGATGATAATTTTGGTAATTTCATGGAACACTTTCTGACGACAAAGAGGTATGACTATCTTGATTACATCATAAATTTGTCATGGATGTACATGCATGATGTAAAACGTGACCTCTTGTGACAAACAAGTATCATCACGGAAGTGTATTTTTTTTGTAGTGTAAGAGATCAACAAATCAATTGTTGTGCCTATGGGGTGCCCCCCTGCCCGCGTATATAAAGGAGCTAGGGGGGAGGCAGCCGGCTAGGAGGAGGGCGCGCCAAGGGGGGAGTCCTACTCCCACTAGTAGGACTCCTCCTTTCCTAGTAGGAGTAGGAGAAGGGGGAAGGGAAGGAGAGAGGAGGAAGGAAAGGGGGGCGCTGCCCCCCTCCTTGTCCAATTCGGACTAGAGAGGGAGGGGGCGCGTGGCCTCCCCTGGCCGCCCCTCCTCTTCTCCACTAAGGCCCATTAGGCCCAATAGCTTCCCGGGGGTGGGGGGGTCGGTAACCCCCGGTACTCCGGTATATTACCGAAACCTCCCGGAACACTTCCGGTGTCCGAACATAGTCGTCCAATATATCGATCTTTACGTCTCAACCATTTCGAGACTCCTCGTGATGTCCGTGATCATATCCGGGACTCCGAACTACCTTCGGTGCATCGAAACATATAAACTCATAATACCGATCGTCACAGAACTTTAAGCGTGCGGACCCTACGGGTTCGAGAACTATGTAGACATGACCGAGACACGTTACCGGTCAATAACCAACAACGGAACCTGGATGTTCATATTGGTTCCTACATATTCTATGAAGATCTTTATCAGTCAAACCGCATAACAACATACGTTGTTCCCTTTGTCATCGGTATGTTACTTGCCCGAGATTCGATCGTCGGTATCTCAATACCTAGCTCAATCTCATTACCGGCAAGCCTCTTTACTCGTTTCGTAATGCATCATCCCACAACTAACTCATTAGTCACATTTCTTGCAAGGCTTATAGTGATGTGCATTACCGAGAGGGCCCAGAGATACCTCTCCGACAATCGGAGTGACAAATCCTAATCTCGATCTATGACAACTCAAAAAGTACCATCGGAGACACCTGTAGAGCACCTTTATAATCACCCAGTTACGTTGTGACGTTTGGTAGCACACAAAGTGTTCCTCCGGTAATCGGGAGTTGCATAATCTCATAGTAATAGGAACATGTATAAGTCATGAAGAAAGCAATAGCAGTAAACTGATCAAGTGCTAAGCTAACGGAATGGGTCAAGTCAATCACATCATTCTCCTAATGATGTGATCCCGTTAATCAAATGACAACTCATGTCTATGGCTAGGAAACTCAACCATCTTTGATCAATGAGCTAGTCAAGTAGAGGCATACTAGTGACACTATGTTTGTCTATGTATTCACACATGTATTATGTTTCCGGTTAATACAATTCTAGCATGAATAATAAACATTTATCATGATATGAGGAAATAAATAATAACTTTATTATTGCCTCTAGGGCATATTTCCTTCAGTCTTCCACTTGCACTAGAGTTAATAATCTAATTACACAATAATGATTCTAACTCCGATGGAGTCTTGGTGCTGATCATGTTTTTCTCGTGGAATAGGCTTAGTCAACAGGTCTGCAACATTTAGATCTGTATGTATCTTGCAAATCTCTATGTCTCCTACCTGGACTTGATCGAATGGTATTGAAGCGTCTCTTGATGTGCTTGGCTCTCTTGTGAAATTTGGATTCATTTGCCAAGGCAATTGCACCACTATTGTCACAAAAGATTTTCATTGGACCCGATGCACTAGGTATGACACCTAGATCGGATATGAACTCTTTCATCCAGACTCCTTCATTTGCTGCTTTCGAAGCAGCTATGTACTCCGCTTCACATGTAGATCCCGCCACGACGCTTTGTTTAGAACTGCACCAACTGACAGCTCCACCGTTCAACGGAAACACGTATCCGGTTTGCGATTTAGAATCGCCCGGGTCAGTGTCAAAGCTTGCATCGACGTAACCATTTATGACGAGCTCTTTGTCACCTCCATAAACGAGAAACATATCCTTTGTCCTTTTCTGGTATTTCAGGATGTTCTTGACCGCTGTCCAGTGATGCACTCCTGGATTACTTTGGTACCTCCCTACTAAGCTAATAGCAAGGCACACATCAGGTCTGGTACACAGCATTGCATACATGATAGAGCCTATGGCTGAAGCATAGGGAACACTTTTCATTTTCTCTCTATCTTCTGCAGTGGTTGGGTATTGAGTCTGACTCAACTTCACACCTTGTAACACAGGCAAGAACCCTTTCTTTGCTTGATCCATTTTGAACTTCTTCAAAACTTTATCAAGGTATGTGCTTTGTGAAATTCCAATTAAGTGTCTTGATCTATCTCTATAGATCTTGATGCCCAATATATAAGCAGCTTCAACGAGGTCTTTCATTGAAAAACTCTTATTCAAGTATCCTTTTATGCTATCCAGAAATTCTATATCATTTCCAATCAGCAATATGTCATCCACATATAATATTAGAAATGCTACTGAGCTCCCACTCACTTTCTTGTAAATACTGAGCTTCTCCAAAAGTGCATATAAAACCATATGCTTTGATCACACTATCAAAACGTTTATTCCAACTCCGAGAGGCTTGCACCAGTCTATAAATGGATCGCTGGAGCTTGCACACTTTGTTAGCTCCCTTTGGATCGACAAAACCTTCCAATTGCATCATATACAACTCTTCTTCCAAAAATCCATTCAGGAATGCAGTTTTGACATCCATTTGCCAAATTTCATAATCATAAAATGCGGCAATTGCTAACATGATTCGGACAGACTTAAGCATCGCTACGGGTGAGAAAGTCTCATCGTAGTCAACTCCTTGAACTTGTCGAAAACCTTTCGCAACAAGTCAGGCTTTGTAGATAGTAACATTACCGTCAACGTCATTCTTCTTCTTGAAGATCCATTTATTCTCTATGGCTTGCCAATCATCGGGCAAGTCAACCAAAGTCCACACTTTGTTCTCATACATGGATCCCATCTTAGATTTCATGGTTTCAAGCCATTTTGCGGAATCTGGGCTCACCATCGCTTCTTCATAGTTCGTAGGTTCGCCTTGGTCAAGTAACATGACCTCCTGAATAGGATTACCGTACCACTATGGTGGGGATCTTACTCTGGTTGACCTACGAGGTTCAGTAGTAACTTGATCTGAAGTTTCATGATCAACATCATTAGCTTCCTCACTAATTGGTGTAGGTGTCACAGGAACCGGTTTTTGTGATGAACTACTTTCCAATAAGGGAGTAGGTACAGTTACCTCATCAAGTTCTACTTTCCTCCCACTCACTTCTTTCGAGAGAAACTCCTTCTCTAGAAATGATCCATTCTTAGCAATGAATGTCTTGCCTTCGGATCTGTGATAGAAGGTATACCCAACAGTTTCCTTTGGGTATCCTATGAAGACACATTTCTCCGACTTGGGTTCGAGCTTATCAGGTTGAAGCTTTTTCACATAAGCATCGAAGCCCCAAACTTTAAGAAACGACAACTTTGGTTTCTTGCCAAACCACAGTTCATAAGGCGTCGTCTCAACGGATTTTGATGGTACCCTATTTAACGTGAATGTAGCCGTCCCTAAAGCATAACCCCAAAAAGATAGCGGTAAATTAGTAAGAGACATCATAGATCGCACCATATCTAGTAAAGTACGATTACGACGTTCGGACACACCATTACGTTGTGGTGTTCCGGGTAGCGTGAGTTGTGAAACTATTCCGCATTGTTTCAAATGTAGACCAAACTTGTAACTCAAATATTCTCCTCCACGATCAGATCGTAGAAACTTTATTTTCTTGTTAGGATAATTTTTCACTTCACTCTGAAATTCTTTGAACTTTTCAAAAGTTTCAAACTTATGTTTCATTAAGTAGATATACCCATATCAGCTCAAATCATCTGTGAAGGTGTGAAAATAACGATACCTGCCGCGAGCCCCCATATTCATTGGACTACATACATCAGTATGTATGATTTCCAACAAATCCGTTGCTCGCTCCATTGTTCCGGAGAACGGCGTTTTTGTCATCTTGCCCATGAGGCATGGTTCGCAAGTACCAAGTGATTCATAATCAAGTGATTCCAGAAGTCCATCAGTATGGAGTTTCTTCATGTGCTTTACAACAATATGACCCAAAAGGCAGTGCCACAAATAAGTTGCACTATTATTATCAACTCTGCATCTTTTGGCTTCAACATTATGAATATGTGTATCACTACTATCGAGATTCATCACAAATAGACCACTCTTCAAGGGTGCATGACCATAAAAGATATTACTCATATAAATAGAACAACCATTATTCTCAGATTTAAATGAATAACCGTCTCGCATCAAACAAGATCCAGATATAATGTTCATGCTTAACGTTGGCACCAAATAACAATTATTCTGGTCTAAAACTAATCCCAAAGGTAGATGTAGAGGTAGTGTGCCGACGGCGATCACATCGACTTTGGAACCATTTCCCACGCGCATCGTCACCTCGTCCTTAGCCAGTCTCCGTTTAATCCATAGTCCCTATTTCGAGTTGCAAATATTAGCAACAGAACTAGTATCAAATACCCAGGTGCTACTGCGAGCTCTACTAAGGTACACATCAATAACATGTATATCACATATACCTTTGTTCACCTTGCCGTCCTTCTTATCCGCTAAATACTTGGGGCGGTTCCGCTTCCAGTGACCAGTCTGTTTGCAGTAGAAGCACTCAGTCTAAGGCTTAGGTCCAGACTTGGGTTTCTTCTCCTGAGCAGCAACTTGTTTGTCGTTCTTCTTGAAGTTCCCCTTCTTCTTCCCTTTACCCTTTTTCTTGAAACTGGTGGTCTTGTTGACCATCAACACTTGATGCTCCTTCTTGATTTCTACCTCCGCAGCCTTTAGCATTGCGAAGAGCTCGGGAATTGTCTTATCCATGCCTTGCATATTATAGTTCATCACGAAGCTCTTGTAGCTTGGTGGCAGTGATTGAAGAATTCTGCCAATGACACTATCATCCGGAAGATTAACTCCCAGTTGAATCAAGTGATTGTTATACCTAGACATTTTGAGTATTTGTTTCACTGACAGAACTATTCTCCTCCATCTTGCAGCTGTAGAACTTATTGGAGACTTCATCTCTCTCAATTCGGGCATTTGCTTGAAATATTAACTTCAACTCCTGGAACATCTCATATGCTCCATGACGTTCAAAACGTCGTTGAAGTCCCGGTTATAAGCCGTAAAGCTTGGCACACTGAACTATCGAGTAGTCATCAGCTTTGCTCTGCCCGACGTTCTTAACGTCGTCAGTTGCATCTGCAGCAGGCCTGGCACCTAGCAGTGCTTCTAGGACGTAATTCTTCTATGCAGCAATGAGGATAATCCTCAAGTTACGGACCTAGTCCGTGTAATTGCTACCATCATCTTTCAACTTTGCTTTCTCAAGGAATGCATTAAAATTCAACGGAACAATAACACGGACCATCTATCTACAAAAACATAGAAAAGCAAAATACTATCAGGTACTAAGTTCATGATAAATTTAAGTTCAATTAATCATATTACTTAAGAACTCCCACTTAGATAGACATCCCTCTAATCATCTAAGTGATCACGTGATCCATATCAACTAAACCATAACCGATCATCACGTGAGATGGAGTAGTTTTCAATGGTGAACATCACTATGTTGATCATATCTACTATATGATTCACGCTCGACCTTTCGGTCTCAGTGTTCCAAGGCCATATCTACATATGCTAGGCTCGTCAAGTTTAACCTGAGTATTCTGCGTGTGCAAAACTGTCTTACACCTGTTGTAGATGAACGTTGAGCTTGTCACACCCGATCATCAGGTGGTGTCTCGGCACGACGAACTTTGGCAACGGTGCATACTCAGGGAGAACACTTGTACCTTGAAATTTAGTGAGAGATCATCTTATAATGCTACCGTCAAACAAAGCAGAATAAGATGCATAAAGGATAAACATAACATGCAATCAATATAAGTGATATGATATGGCCAGCATCATCTTGTGCCTTTGATCTCCATCTCGAAAGCACCGTCATGATCACCATCGTCACCGGCGTGACACCTTGATCTCCATACTAGCATCGTTGTCGTCTCGCCAACTATTGCTTCTACGACTATTGCTACCGCTTAGTGATAAAGTAAAGCATTATAGGGCGATTACATTGCATACAATAAAGCGACAACCATATGGCTCCTGCCAGTTGTCGATAACTCGGTTACAAAACATGTTCATCTCATACAATAAAATATAGCATCATGTCTTACATATCACATCACAACATGCCCTGCAAAAACAAGTTAGACGTCCTCTACTTTGTTGTTGCAAGTTTTACGTGGCTGCTACGGGCTGAGCAAGAACCGTTCTTACCTACGCATCAAAACCACAACGATAGTTCGTCAAGTTAGTGCTGTTTTTACATTCTCGAGGACCGGGCGCAGTCACACTCAGTTCAATTAAAGTTGGAGAAACTGACACCCGCCAGTCACCTGTGTGACGCGTAATGTCGGTCTGGGCCGCTTCATCCAACAATACCGCCGAACCAAAGTATGACATGCTGGTAAGCAGTATGACTTGTATCGCCCACAACTCACTTGTGTTCTACTCATGTATATAACATCTACGCAATAACCTAGCTCGGATGCCACTGTTGGGGAACTTAGTAATTTAAAAAAATTCCTACGCACACGCAAGATCATGGTGATGCATAGCAATGAGAGGGGAGAGTGTCGTCCATGTAGCCTCGTAGACCGTTAAGTGGAAGCGTTATGACAACGCGGTTGATGTAGTCGTACGTCTTCACGATCGACCGATCCTCAGTACCGAACGTACGGCACCTCCGCGTTTAGCACACATTCAGCTCGGTGACGTCCCACGAACTCCTGATCCAGTAGAGCTCGAGGGAGAGTTTCATCAGCACGACGGCGTGGTGACGATGTTGATGAAGCTACCGACGCAGGGCTTCGCCTAAGCACCGCTACAATATGACCGAGGTGGATTATGGTGGAGGGGGGTACCGCACACGGCTAAGAGATCAACAGATCAATTGTTGTGTCAATGGGGTGCGCCCCTGCCCCCGTATATAAAGGAGCTAGGGGGAGGCTGCCGGCCAGGAGGAGGGCGCGCCAAGGGGGGAGTCCTACTCCCACCGAGAGTAGGACTCCTCCTTTCCTAGTAGGAGTAGGAGAAGGGGAAGGGAAGGAGAGAGGAGGAAGGAAAGGGAGGGCGCCGCCCCCCTCATTTTCCAATTCGGACTAGAGGGGGAGGGATCGCGCGGCCTGCCCTGGCTGCCCCTCCTCTTCTCCACTCATGCCCATTAGGCCCAATAGCTTCCCGGGGGGATTCCGGTAACCCCCGGTACTCCGCTATATGTCTGAAACCTCCCGAAACCCTTCCGGTATCCGAACATAGTCGTCCAATATATCGATCTTTACATATCGACCATTTCGAGACTCCTCGTCATGTCCGTGATCATATCCGGGACTCCGAACTACCTTCGGTACATCAAAACATATAAACTCATAATACCGATCGTCACAGAACTTTAAGCCTGCGGACCCTACGGGTTCGAGAACTATGTAGACATGACCAAGACATGTTACCGGTCAATAACCAACAGCGGAACCTGGATGCTCATATTGGTTCCTACATATTCTACGAAGATCTTTATCGGTCAAACCGCATAACAACATACGTTGTTCCCTTTGTCATCAGTATGTTACTTGCCCGAGATTCGATCGTCGTATCTCAATACCTAGCTCAATCTCGTTACCAGCAAGTCTATTTACTCGTTCTGTAATGCATCATCCCGCAACTAACTCATTAGTCACATTGCTTGCAAGGCTTATAGTGATGTGCATCACCGAGAGGGCCCAGAGATACCTCTCCGACAATCGGAGTGACAAATCCTAATCTCGATCTATGCCAACTCAACAAGTACCATCGGAGACACCTGTAGATCACCTTTATAATCACCCAGTTACGTTGTGACATTTGGTAGCACACAAAGTGTTCCCCCGGTAATCCGGGGTTGCATAATCTCATAGTCATAGGAACATGTATAAGTCATGAAGAAAGCAATAGCAGTAAACTAAACGATCAAGTGCTAAGATAACGGAATGGTTCAATTCAATCACATCATTCTCCTAATGATGTAATCCTGTTAATCAAATGACAACTCATGTCTATGGCAAGGAAACTCAACCACCTTTGATCAACGAGCTAGTCAAGTAGAGGCATACTAGTGACACTATGTTTGTCTATGTATTCACACATGTATTATGTTTTCGGTTAATACAATACTAGCATGAATAATAAACATTTATCATGATACGAGGAAATAAATAATAACTTTATTATTGCCTCTAGGTCATATTTCCTTCATTCCAAACCCACTTTCATCAATATAATCATCATAAATAGGAGGCATGCTATCATCATAATGAATTTGCTCATCAAAACTAGGGAGGCTAAAAATATCATCTTCATTAAACATAGCATCCCAAGCTTGGGGCAAACATTATTAAAGCAAATAAATTCTCAAACATGTCATTCTCATCAAACATAGCATCCCCAAGCTTGGGCCTTTTCATATCATAAGCATAATCCTCTCATCGTTAATATTATGGATAGCACCAACAGTATAGCAATTATCATCTTCACAATGAGTAGTAGGAGCAACATCATTTAGGAGGGATGCTTTTTTTACCTTTGCTTCTCCGTCTTTTCTTTTTCTTCTTCGCATCATTGTGGGTTTAATCCTCGTTTTGGAGCTCCTTATTAATGATATTGGTTGAATAGAAGGCTCCTCCTCGTTACCTGATTCATCGTAAGAAATAATAGGAGAATATTGGGAAGTCTCTTCCCTTTCATTAGTATTCTCTTCATCTTCTATTTGTTTTCTTGCCTTTATGTAATTGTCAATATAAGGATTTTCAATGCAATTCACCGCACAATACATATAAATTTCCTCTAGATCAAAATCAAGAACTTTATCAAGGATAAATTCTGGAAGATCCTTAGTAATACGTTTCATTTCTTCATAACCCACAAGCAAACTAAGTTCATTATGATGTGCAATGGAAATCAAGTCATCACAATTTTTGTACACGATTCGATCATGAAACAATTTGCATTGGAGATTTAAATGATCACGTTCTTTGAAAAGTTCACAAGGATGGCAAAGAAATTTTAAATTTTCAGCACAAGCATCTAGCCTCTCTTGCAACCATTTAGTTTCTAAATACTTATGCCTCTTGCAAAATCTATCTTCCCTATTTGGTGTGTGCTTGCAAGCTCTATGCACTCCACAAAAATTGACATGCTTATAAGAGATATTTTTATCATGACTAGTGCAATCATCATTAGTACTAACAACATTGTAATCATGCTCATCATTCAAATATTTAGTGCAAAACATTCTAATGCATTCTTCTTCTAACACTTTGGCACAATTATCGGAATCCTTATTTTCATGAAAGACATCAAAAAGATGAAGCATATGAGGCACCCTCAATTCCATTTTTTTGTAGTTTTCTTTTATAGACTAAACTAGTGATAAAACAAGAAACTAAAAGATTCAATTGCAGGATCTAAAGATATACCTTCAAGCACTCACCTCCCCCGCAACGGCGCCAAAAAAGAGCTTGATGTCTACTACGCAACCTTCTTCTTGTAGACGTTGTTGGGCCTCCAAGTGCAGAGGTTTGTAGGAAAGTAGCAAATTTCCCTGATGTGGATGACCTAAGGTTTATCAATCTGTGGGAGGCGTAGGTTGAAGATTGTCTCTCTCAAGCAACCCTGCAACCAAATAACAAAGAGTCTCTTGTGTCCCCAACACACCCAATACAATGGTAAATTGTATAGGTGCACTAGTTCGGCGAAGAGATGGTGATACAAGTGCAATATGGATGATAGATATAGGTTTTTGTAATCTGAAAATACAAAAACAACAAGGTAACTAATGATAAAAGTGAGCACAAACGGTATTGCAATGCTTCAAAACAAGGCCTAGGTTCATACTTTCACTAGTGCAAGTTCTCTCAATAATAATAACATAATTGGATCATATAACTATCCCTCAACATGCAACAAAGAGTCACTCCAAAGTCACTAATAGCGGAGAACAAAGGAAGAGATTATTGTTGGGTACGAAACCACCTCAAAGTTATCCTTTCTGATCGATCTATTCAAGAGTTTGTAGTAAAATAACACGAAGCTATTCTTTCCGTTCAATCTATCATAGAGTTCGTACTAGAATAACACCTTAAGACACAAATCAACCAAAACCCTAATGTCACCTAGATACTCCAATGTCACCTCAAGTATCCGTGGGTATGATTATACGATATGCCTCACAAAATCTCAGATTCATCTATTCAACCAACACAAAGAACTTGAAAGAGTGCCCCAAAGTTTATACCGGAGAGTCAAGACGAAAACGTGTGCCAACCCTATGCATAAGTTCACAATGTTACGGAACCCGCAGGTTGATCACCAAAACATACATCAAGTAGATCACGTGAATATCTCATTGTCAGCACAGATAAGCACATGCAAGACATACATCAAGTGCTCTCAAATCCTTAAAGACTCAATCCGATAAGATAACTTCAAAGGGAAAACTCAATCCATTACAAGAGAGTAGAGGGGGAGAAACATCATAAGATCCAACTACAATAGCTAAGCTCGCGATACATCAAGATAGTGCCGAATCAAGAACACGAGAGAGAGAGAGAGAGATCAAACACATAGCTACTGGTACATACCCTCAGCCTCGAGGGTCAACTACTCCCTCCTCGTCATGGAGAGCGATGGGATGATGAAGATGGCCACCGGTGAGGGATCCCCCCTCCGGCAGGGTGCCAGAACAGGGTCCCGATTGGTTTTTGTTGGCTACTGAGGCTTGCAGTGGCGGAACTCCCGATCTAGGTTATGTTCTGGGGGTTTCTGTATATATAAGATGTTTTGGCGTCGGGAACAAGTCAGGGGGGTCTCCGAGGCGGCCACGAGGTAGGGGGCGCGCCTAGGGGGTAGGGCGCGCACCCACCCTCGTGGGTGCCTCGGGACTCTTCTGGCCCATCTCCGATGCTTCGTGGGCTTCTTCTGGTCCAAAAATAATCTCCGTCAATTTTCAGGTCAATTGGACTCCATTTGGTTTTACTTTTCTACGATACTCAAAAACAAGGAAAAAACAAAAACTGGCACTGGGCTCTAGGTTAATAGGTTAGTCCCAAAAATCATATAAAATAGCATATAAATGCATATAAAACATCCTAGATGGATAATATAATAGCATGGAACAATCAAAAATTATAGATACATTGGAGACGTATCAGCATCCCCAAGCTTAGTTCATGCTCGTCCTCGAGTAGGTAAATGATAAAACAGAATTTTGATGTGGAATGCTACCTAACATATTTATCAATGTAATTTTCTTTATTGTGGCATGAATATTCAGATCCATAAGATTCAAGACAAAAGTTTAATATTGACATAAAAACAATAATACTTAAAGCATACTAACCAAGCAATTATGTCTTCTCAAAATAACATAGCCAAAGAAAGTTCATCCCTACAAAATCATATAGTTTGGCCATGCTTCATCTTCGTCACACAAAATACTCAAATCATGCACAACCCCGGTTTCAGCCAAGCAATTGTTTCATACTTTAGTATTTTCAAACTTTTTCAACTTTCACGCAATACATGAGCGTGAGCCATGGACATAGCACTATGGGTGGAATAGAATATAATGATGGGGGTTGTGTGGAGAAGAGAAAAAAAGGAGAAAGTCTCACATTGACTCGGCTAATCAACGGGCTATGGAGATGCCCATCAATTGATGTCAATGCGAGGAGTAGGGATTGCCATGCAACAGATGCACTAGAGGTATAAATGTATGAAAGCTCAACAAAAGAAACTAAGTGGGTGTGCATCCAACTTGCTTGCTCAGGAAGACCTAGGGCATTTGAGGAAGCCCATCGTTGGAATATACAAGCCAAGTTCTATAATGAAAAATTCCCACTAGTATATGAAAGTGACAATATAAGAGACTCTCTATCATGAAGATCATGGTGCTACTTTGAAGCACAAGTGTGGAATTGTCCCTTTTATTTTATTTTATTTTATTTTTTTATTTTCCTTTCTTATTTTTTTAGTTGGCCTTTCTTTTTTTCCCTTTTTTTGGCCTTCCTTTTTTTTCTTGTTTTTCTCTCCCTTTTTTGGGACAATGCTGTATTAATGATGATCATCACACTTCTATTTATTTACAACTCAAAGATTACAACTCGATACTAGAAAAAAGTATGACTCTATATGAATGCCTCCGGCGGTGTACCGGGATGGGCAATGAAACAAGAGTGACATGTATGAAAATATGCATGGTGGCCTTGCCACATATACGATGTCAACTACATGATCATGCAAGGCAATATGACAATGACGAAGTGTGTCATATAAACGGAACGGTGGAAAGTTGCATGGCAATATATCTCGGAATGGCTATGGAAATGCCATAATAGCTAGGTATGGTGGCTGTTTTGAGGAAGATATAAGGAGGTTTATGTGTGATAGAGTGTATCATATCACGGGGTTTGGATGCACCGGCTAAGTTTGCACCAACTCTCAAGGTGAGAAAGGGCAATGCACGGTACCGAAGAGGATAGCAATGATGGAAAGGTGAGAGTGCATATAATCCATGGACTCAACATTAGTCATAAAGAAGTCACATACTTATCGCAAAAATCTACAAGTCATTAAAACAAAGTACTACACGCATGCTCCTAGGGGAAGGGTTGGTAGGAGTTAACCGTCGCGCGATCCCGACCTCCACACAAAGGATGACGATCAAAGAAATACCTCATGCTTCAAATTTGTTACTCAACGGTTACCATACGTGCATGCTGCGGGATTTGCAAACTTCAACACAAGTATTTCTCAAATTCACTATTGCGAACATCACACGTTTCTTTCTTGTGTTGAACCCCAAAAGGTCTATGAGGCGCTCGAGGATCCGGATTGGCTTAATGCCATGCATGAAGAACTCAACAACTTCGAGCACAACAAGGTGTGGAGATTGGTGCCAAGGCCAACGGGGAATCATAATGTCATTGGAACCAAGTGGATATTCAAGAACAAGCAAGATGCTCATGGGATTATCATTCACAACAAGGCTCGTAGGGAGCACAAGGCTACTCCCAAGTCGAGGGTATCGACTACGGTGAAACCTTTGCTCCCGTTGCTCACCTTGAATCCATTTGTTTGTTGGTTTCTTATGCATCTCATCATAACTTTAAGTTGCAACAAATGGATGTGAAGAGTGCTTTTCTTAATGGTCCTATTAATGAGTTGGTGTATGTCAAACAACCCCCTTCGAGGATCTCTATTTTCCCGATCATGTGTACCAACTCGATAAGGCACTGTATGACCTTAAACAAGCCCCACGTGCGTGGTATGACCACCTTACCGAGTTGTTGCAAGATCATGGGTTTGAAATTGGGAAAATCGACCCCACTCTTTTTACTAAGAAGGTCAAAGGGGAGTTGTTTGTGTGCCAACTATATGTTGATGATATTATCTTTGGTTCCCCTAACAAAGCTTTCAATGAGGGATTTGCCGCTCTCATGACCTCGAAGTTCAAGATGTCCATGATGGGAGAGTTGAAGTTCTTTCTCGGGTTCGAAGTCAAGCAAAGAAGAGAAGGAACCTTCATCAACCAAGCCAAATACACTCAAGACATGCTCAAGAGATTCATGCTAAGTGATGTCGAGCCGGCTTCCACTCCAATGCCCGTCAAATGCCAACTTGGCATAGATACCAATGGTAAAGCGGTGGATCAAAAGGTATATCGCTCCATGATTGGCTCCTTGCTTTACCTTTGTGCATCTAGACCGGATATTATGTTGAGTGTGGGAATTTGTGCACGGTTTCAAGCCGCACCTAAGGAAAGCCACTTTGTGGCGGTCAAGCAAATCTTTCCATATTTGGATCATACCCCAAACTTTGGCTTATGGTACCCAAGAGGAGCAAACTTCAACCTTGTAGGCTATTCGGACTCTGATTGGGCGGGAGACAAAGTGGATAGGAAGTCCACTTCCGGAGGGTGCCAATTCCTTGGTTGCTCTTTGGTGAGTTGGCCTTCTAAGTTGTGTGTCTCTCTCATCCACCGAAGCGGAGTATGTGGCGGCTGGTAGCTGTTGTGCACAACTTATTTGGATGAGGCAAACTTTGAAGGATTACGGTGTCATTTGTGACAAAGTGCCTCTTTGGTGTGACAATGAAAGTGCCATCAAGATTTCTCTCAACCCGGTGCAACACTTGAAGACGAAGCATATTGAGATTCGGTATCACTTCATCCGGGATCATATTAGGCGAGGGGAGATCGAGCTCAACTATGTCAACACTCATGATAACCTTGCAGATATCTTCACGAAGCCCTTCGATGAAGCAAGATTTCGCGAGTTAAGGCATGAGCTAAATATCATTGATTCGAGCAATGTGGTTTGAGCCCTTGCACATCACACCACACTCATCTTGATATCTTGTTTAGGTGTAGGCATGGACATAGGGGGTGTGTTGTTCTCTCAATGAACTCTCCCTCCCCCATTATACATAAATTGATCAACTCTTTCACATTAGCCATTTTTTATGTACTTGTGCTTCAAAGATGAGTTTCAGTCATGGGCCCAAGGATAATTCTTCGTGGTGCCATACCAATTGGCTCAAACATAGGTGGCTTCGGCCACCGCCCTCTCTTTGGAGAGGTTGTGTCTCGTGTCTGGTCCTTGTTGTGTTTTGCCTTTCTTTTTCTTCGAGTCGAGTTTGTGTTTGAGTTGCCTCTTGTGTTCGCTTCCTTTGTGTGTTCGGTTGCTTGAAGGTTGCATTGCAAAGGCCGTTTTCCTCTCTTTTTACAAAAATTGCACTTTCTTGGGGGTACGGTACTACCGTGGCAAGCCACGGTACTACCACAGGAGGTGGGCTGCTCTGTGCGTGCACATATGTATACCTAGGCACGGTACTACCGCTTCCATCGCGGCAGTAATTTTTTACTGCCGCAGGAAGAGCGGTACTACCGCCCAGCGAGCGGTACTTCCGCCCGGCGGTACTACCGCAAGGACCTGCGGTACTACCGCGCCATCACGAGCGGGTGGGGGTTAGGGCAAGGGGAGTTCCAACTCCCCCATACCCATTCATCTCTTTTCCCCACCCCGTCTCTCTCTCTCCTGCCCAAGAACGACGCCGGAGGACCTCGCTGGATCTCCGTCTCCAGCCGCTCTCCTCGCATTCCGACCGGTGGGATCGATCCCCATCCCGTCCTCTTGCCATGGAACAAGGTTTCTCTCCAAATCCCTCTCTCTTTGCTTCGTTGTTTTGCCTCTAGGTTTTGGGGAGATGCATATTGTTCTTGAGATTTTAGGCCAAATCTTTGCAAGAGTTAGATGTAGGAGAGTTGCTAGTGCAGTAGACATGCTTTTTGGAGTGATACAACAACATAGTTTGATCAACGGTAGTACCGATCTAGTGCTGTGGCTGTTTATGTTCCAGATCCGCATCTAGATCCGCTGTTCATGTGGATGTCGAATTCGTGCCGTACTACCGCTACCGCACCTCACACCTGAACTGACCTTGGCGTGATACTACCGCTCCCTGGAGCGGTACTACCGCCCGGGGCACGGAAGTAAAAAATTACTTCCACTCCAGGCGCGGTACTACCATGCCACACCGACACAGTACTACCACGGCTGGAGCGACTGTAATTTTTTAGTTCCGCAAGCCTGTCCGGTACTACAGTAAAATTGCAAACTTTGATGTTCTGTCCTTCCGAATCTCGTGTTTGCTTGTTTCATTTGGTTTTGGCCCTCGTCCTTGCAATAATCCTTCTCGGTGTCTCTCGTGTTTGTGTTGTGTGTCATAGGTGGTGGCTCCGGTTCCAATGTCCGTCGTTCGAATCCCAACCGTGACACAGGATCGAAGCGCCTGCGCAACCAAGATGAGGCTCCAGAGGGCTCCAATGCCCCCTAACACAGAACCAAGACCACCACCACCAAGACCAGGGAGACATCTATGGGCATGGATGAGATCCCTCTGGCTGAGTTTGTCACTCGCAGGAAGCTCAACCCCTATGTGAAGCCCCGTGAGAATTTCAGAGGGAATGATTTGTTCTGGAGTAAGCAGTAGAATCTTATCTTTCTGGATGTGATCAAGGCCAAGCAGAACATCTACGTGGACGTGCACTAGATTAACATGGATCATATGAGGAAGGATAAACACCGGGCATATTTTGGTGAGGCTTTGGACCTGGTGGAGCAATTTGGCATTGTGGACTCGATCACTTTCCACCTGGACTTTGACCCTGAGATTGTGGCTCAGTTCTTTGCTTCGGTTCACTTCCATACCGATGAGGCACGGACCATGACATGGATGACCAATGGACAGAGGATGACTGCTAAGTGGAAGGAGTTCATGGATCTGCTTCAGGTTCGTGATGAGGGGCTCAACAAGCCCGTTGGTATTCACCCTCATGCCAACCCCGAGTCAGCCAACAAAAACAAGCTTCATCCCTACTTTGTTGAGAAGAAGCTTCCTAGTGGCAACAAGGCGTGGGTGTTGAACTCATTCCTTGACATCATGCACCGGATCTTCCTCAACTCCCTCTTTCAGCGCATTGGTGACAAGGATAAGGTGCATGCTTATCTCGTGGATATGATGCTCATCTGTGAGGAGGCGCGTCATGCTCAGACGCAACCACTTGATGTCTCACATATCATGTGGTGTGAGCTACAGTTTGCGGTGATCAACCGTAAGGTACCCATCTATGGACCTTTCCTGTTTCACTTGATCTCGAGGACTTGGGAGAAGCTCTATCCCCATGATGAGTTTTTTGCCCCCGACTGGATTCGTCATGAGCCCATCAAGCTCCGCATCAAGAGCCAGTGGGCTAACACCACTACCCGTGCTGAGGCAGAGGCTGCTCAGATGGACGTGGATGAGGATGAGATTGAGGAGGAGGAAGCGGATGAGGACAGCTCTGCTGGGTATGCTCCTCCCTCTTATGAGCCCTCATGGGCTAAGAAGCTGAAGGCCAAGATGAAGGCCTTGTTCTGTATGCAAGCCAAGGGGCAGTACAGGACCCATGTTGCTTCCAAGGAGAGTCGCCGGCGCGACAAGAGGATCTTGAGGACGTTCGGCGAGTAGGTATCCAGCGGGTCCGAGAAGCACATCACCCTAGAGGCTGAATGAATGGCGAAGCAGGGCTACCAGTGGACTGAATCTGAGGAGGAGACCATCCCCGCTGCCGAGACCAACGAGGAGCGTGACGAGTGATCGCTTCCACTTGAGCTACCACCTGTGTCGTAGGTGTCCTCTCTGCCTTTTTGGTGTATCGATGCCAAAGGGGGAGATGGTGTAGGATTTGTGAGTCTTGTGTCATGTTGTTTCGCTTTGTTGTTTTGCTTTCGTCTATTGAACCTCATTTTCTTTGGTTTGATGTGCGCTCGTGAGACCAGTTTCCCTATCATATGGTATAAGACATATGCATTCTAGCGTATTTTATTGTCTTTCATTCTTAGTAGCCCGTGAGCCTATGCTACCTTGTGCCCTTTACTTTTTGCTCTTAATTATTATCTTGGTTCCTTGCTTAGTGTTAGTTATATTGTTGCAAGATGTGCCACGTCCATAAAATATAGGGGGAGTGTTGATCCTAGTATATGTATCGTGCAGTCCAAAGCATTTCTCTAAGAGAGCACACATCTAGGGGGAGCCCGTCTATATTTTATAGATGTTGGGTTTGCCTATGTTTCATTTTCTTTCTCTATGTGCAAATCCCGTATTGTCATCAATCCACCAAAAAGGGGGAGATTGTAAGGGCATATTTATCCCTAAGTGGTTTTGGTGATTGATGACAATGCTTTTGTGCACTAATCGTGTGCATTGAGCATTTCAGATATCTCATGTTTAGGCACAAGACGATTCGTTGCCCCTCGGAGTCTAGTGAAGACGGAGTTTTCCGCACGTTCCTTTTCGGTGGATTTGAGTCGTAGGAAAGCCGTACTATTAAGAGGGGGTCCGCTTTGGAAAGGTTTTGGTGGAATCATCACGTACACGTCTGTTCCTTTTGCACCACCTTTCCTTTGGCTCTTTGGAGCATCCTCCGGTTTTCCGTGTCTCAGCAAAATGAAGGACTCCTAGTGTTGTTGTGCTGGGGCATGCAGTAGTACTGCTCATGGGAGCGGTAGTACCGCAGGCCCTTGCGGTAGTACCGGCCAGGGAAGCGGTAGTACTGCAGCCTCATGCAGTAGTACCGCTCCACGAGCGCGGTAGTACGTGGCCTCAGGCCGGGCACAGCAGCACGAGCGGAAGTAGGGGCAGATGTAAATTTTACATCCGCGCCCTACGTGGTAGTACCGCTCCAGGTTTGTGGTAGTACCGCGTCGGATTTTTGCACAGATCGAAACTCAGCGGAAGTAGCCACGGATGTAATTTTTTATGTCCGCGCCTTCCCAGCCTAGACAAACCCTGCCTTGTGGTAGTACCGCAAGGGGGAGCAGTAGTACCGCTCCGGCGGTTCTACCGCTCTTTGCTTCAACTCATCAGGGCTGGTCTAGCCCCTGCCGCGCATACTGTACTATCACGATCCCACGCGGTAGTATCGCAGGCCCTTGTGGTAGTACCGCATGTCTGGTGCGGTAGTACTGCAAGTCGCGGGCTGAGTAAGTGGATAGCGGTTGGATTTGTCCTATCACTATAAAAGAGAGGTCTTCATCTCCGAGTTGACTACCTCTTCCATCCCTAAGCTCCATTGTTGCTCTAAGCTCCATTTTCGCCCGATCTCTCTCCCTAGCCAATCAAACTTGTTGATTCTCTAGGGATTGGTTGAGAAGGCCCCGATCTACACTATCCCTTGCGGATCTTGTTACTCTTGGGTGTTTGAGCACCCTAGACGGTTGAGGTCACCGCAGAGCCATATTCCATTGTGGTGAAGCTTCGTGGTGTCGTTGGGAGCCTCCAATTAAGTTGTGGAGATTGCCCAACCTTGTTTGTAAAGGTTCGGTCGCCGCCTCCAAGGGCACCAATAGTGGAATCACGGCATCTCGCATTGTGTGAGGGCGTGAGGAGAATACGGTGGCCCTAGTGGCTTCTTGGGGAGCATTGTGCCTCCACACCGCTCCAACGGAAATGTACTTCCCCTCAAAAGGAAGGAACTTCAGTAACACATCCTTGTCTTCACCGGCTCCACTCTTGGTTATCTCGCACCTTTACTTGCGCAAGCTTATATTGTGTTGCATCTCTTGCTTTCTTGTGTGCTTGTTGTTGCTGCATCATATAGGTTGCTCACCTAGTTGCATATCTAGACAACCTACTTTGATGCAAATTTTAAATTGGTAAATAATAGCTAAAAATTGTTAGTTGCCTATTCCCCCCCCCCCCCCTAGTCAACTATATCAATCCTCTCATTCTCAGAATAGCGTTCCATGCATCATCACTTCTTACCTCCTCGAGAAGAAGACAACATACAATTATGTTGCGAATCACACATACAAATAATGTCAATTAAGCAAAGTCATACAACGATCCCGTTCAGATACATAGTGTTGCAAGGCCTTGCCTAAACCAATTGCTTTATGGAATTACTCACACATCATGATCTGATTACAAGAGAAATCATTGAGATGACATAAAGATTAACGATTAATTGATAAATACTCTTACGATGTTTGCTGATTGCGATGCACCGATTACAATTATGGCTAACTTGGGGGGAATAGCTATGATGGTGATGAAGGTGATGGATATGGATATGGATATGAGATTAAAAATGGTGGTGGCTAGGGTTTGTGAATGGCTTCCGGTTCACAATTATCGCTCTGGACGTCTCTGGGTGCTGGTCCTTCGTGAATTAGGCACGCCCCCCTTTATAAATTGTGATGAGGTCGATGCCATGGTGCTCCTGGCGGCGGGTACGCCCGTTGGTATGAGTGGCCTCGCTCGTACCAAGCATCGTCTTTTGCTCTGTTGCCCTTGTGGCACCTCCATTGACTTGGCTTGGCTCCCACACTTGGTGTTTCCTTATATATGATGATTTTATTCCATCTTTTGGTCCATTTCCTGTGGAAACACATTAAATAAAGGATTTCAAAACTTCTTACATCCATTAGTCATTAGTGGCAATATCGAAGTGATTCCCTTGGGAATTTTGGGATTATCCGGTTTAAACAATGGTGGGATGAGTGCGAAAATATCACTAATTAGTCGGGCGACTAGAGAGTGGATGAATAGGCATTCTTAAAAATTCTTCAAAGGTTATGAATTCTTCACATAGCGGTGATGAAGTAGTTAAATTAAATTACAGGGAATGAAGAATTCTAACGACCAAAAACATAGAGGTGTGTATGAGAACCACTAAGTGACTAGATAGTGATTACTTAAGAAAGTTATCACACCAAGTACTCAAAGCAAGAAAAATAACGAAGGAACAAAAGTTAAGTAGTGCACGTTTACAGTCTTCACAGAAACATGCAAACAAGAACTTAACATAGAGTTACAACGGATATAAAAACACACACATAAAGTCTTTGCAACAGAAGGAAATAGAGTAGGGAAAATAGCTTACTTTAGTGCAGAGATGAGTTCCTTGAAACCAAGCAATCTTCTAAAAGTACATTGATAGAACGTCCACTGACAAAGACGACGAATTTGTTTACCCAACTTCAAAATGTTGGCAATAGTTCTATGTCTTGGTTTGAGAGGTTGAGCACACTGCTTTGAGAACCACTAGTTCTCACCTTGTTCTCCTTGAGTCAAGTTCCTCGAAACTCGGCCAACACTCATGGTAGATGTTCCGATGACCTCCAGATCGGTAGAAACTGGTTCTTTGGCAAATCCACTTGTTGGATGCTCAGAACAATGCCTAATCATTTAGAGGATGGCAATTCCTTATGAGTAACAAGTCAAAAGCTATGCTCGATCTAATTCTTCGATGATGCTCAACCACAACTCAAGTTTGTCTCTGAGAGGTTTTCCTCACTTCAGATTTGGCATAAATCAATGCGAGGAAGAGATGCTCACTGCTACAATTTTCATAATCCAACTCGAGCAACCAACCAAAAACAACGAGCATTGGTGGGCTATTTATAGTTGGTAGACAGACCGAGTGCCTCACATGATCGTTGGGCAGGACGCTCCCACCAACATGCAGATGGCACCTAGCAACGGTCAAAATATTGAAGCCGGTGTGCCCTTGTTTCCAAAGTACTTGAGATAACTTGAGCGGCAATTTTGCCAACTCCTCAATAAATAAACTAACCCGGGCGATCCAAAGAATTAGCTTCACTATGGGAGCTAGTATGCTCACTTGGAAGGATATTTCCAAGTCTTCACTCATTGAAAATATGGGTTATGATTGATCACACACGAAGACTTCGGATATTGCCTTACTTTGACTCGATAATACTGTAGTTTGCCCTAATGACTCAATGAAGGATTAGAGAAACTAGTAAATAAAATCTAGTCGGCAACCTTCAGTTCTTCACCCAGTATTTTGAAGACTTTCATGCTCGCACACCATTTTTAGGGGCCATAACCCACTGGTTAAGCCAAATACTTAGGACTTTCACGTGTGTATAGTCAACAAACACATTACTCCCTTTACCGTGTTGCCATTAATCATTAAAAATGACAATGGGGGGAGGCAGATGCACTTATGCATGGCAAAGGCAAAAGAAACTTAAATTATTATTATCTAATTTCGGGCGGTTATCAAGTCTAAGAATTAATTTCCATAAAAGTTGGTTGTTACGCTCCTGGGAGGCTCGCAAAGCCTTCATATGTAAAAAAATCGATTCCGAGCACAGTCAAATCCCTATTCGACTATTGGGAAACCGATACACTACCATAGGCTTCCAAATATCGACATGAAGCATATTGCAGAGAACTTTGAAAAGCGCATTAGTAGTTTAAAGGGAGAACTTTTATCCTAGAGAAAGGTTACTCCTTATAAAATCGGTGCTAGGTAATATTTTCTTATATATACTATGCTTCTATCAACTTTCAAAATGAGTTTTGCATAAGCTGGACTATAATAGATCAAGGTTTCTCTCACAAAGTGACTAGAAAAAGGGAAAATGTTGACTAGCAAAATGAGACTCTATTAGTTGTCCAAAAGAGTAGGGTAGTCCCAGGATCCATGACCTGGAAACTAAAATCATTACGCTCCCCAGTAAATGGTGATTTAAGCTTCTTACAAAGGATGAAGCACATCAAGACCTCTTGCGTAATAAGTACATTGGCTTGAAAGCATTGTCCCATGTTCTGTGAAAACCAGGAGTTTCACACTTTTGGGATTGTCTTATGAAGGTCAAGAACTTTTTTATTTCTCTTCAGATAGTTCATAGTTAAGGATGATTCCGAAACAAGGTTTATTTGAGGACAAATGGTTCGAAAACAAAGTAGACCCAACTTTATATGATATTGCAGCGTTCGGAATGGCTCCTCTATGAGGAATTGTGAAGTTTCACTGGTAAAGCGAGGTGTTGTACAAATGGTTTTCAACCCCTTTCCGCGACGGTGTTCTGAACCGTCGCCTAGTGAGTGACTGCGATAGGGGGGTCCTTCCCACACGACCGAAAAACCGTCGGGGATACGCTCTCCTGGCACACACGCTCGACAAAATGAGGTTGTGTGCGACGGGCGAGCGATCAAATACGATTATACACGCCCAATTGATTCCGGTCGTAAGTACATCCTACACAGTCAGTCCCAAACAAATGTTTCCGTTTGTTATGTACATTCCACATAGTCAATCCAAGGAATACTTTTCCGTTCTTATGTACATCCCACACAGTCAATCTAGGGAAATCGTTTCCGTTCGTATGTACATTCCACACAATCAATCCAGGGAAAACGTTTTCATTCGTATGTACATCCCACACAGTTTTATGTATAGGCTCGTGTGTGATAGGTGTAACTATCACACACGCTCTACCTCAGTTAACCATTTTCTTTTATTCAACTACATCACCCATGATTTGATGAATAAAACTGTGTGGCATTGGGCTATCCATCACAAGCGTTTTATTGCTACAACCGTTTGCAAAGTTCCATGACCCATTTAGCAGGTTTATTAGTTTACAATTAATAATTCCAGTATTACGCAAATTCATATTTCATATCGAACAACTATTTTCCAATTTCATATCAGGCACATAAATATATTTTAACATTACAGTACGATAGCTACCTAAAAACAACACAATGCACCATATAGCTAGTTCAGCTTCATAAGAATAATATTAGAACGATATATTCATTTTCCTAATCGAGATCACCCAGGCTCGTCTTATCCACCTGTGCTTTCAGTTTAGTAAGAACCTGTTTTGCACTGGCCAACTGAGAAAGTGCCTCCTCCTTCGCCAACACCATCTTAGCAAAGTCTTATTTAAAAAAAGCTGAGCTCATTCTCCACCTTCTTCTTTTTATCCCGCATCTTCAAATATTCTGCAGCGTTGGCAACACTTTCTCTAAGCCTACCTCTGTTCTCTTCCTCATACATGCTCCAGAGCTTTGCTAGGCACATCTTCAAAGACTGTGGCCACGCTTGATCAACCCACTCCAAGTAAGAACACTTCCGTTCATCCTATAATATTTAAAACTAGATCAGTAACAATTGTAGGGGAATGGGTTTATAGCAACATAGAAAATCGCCAATGCTTATTTTGAAAAAACTGAAGAAATAGGTTAATTATGACATATCTCCTCAAAAATATCAATGTGCAAATGAATTAATTGCTACTGCGACAACAACCAAATTCTGAAACATCATAAGCTATAATTAACTACAACAACACTACAAGTTCTTACTCATGTACTATAAATAACAAATTGAACATTTTATGAGGAAACTAAATATAACTGCAACATCATAGCGACAATGTTTGGATGACAGCAAATTGATACTAACAGGTGTGTACATGCACAAATTTAGTAACATAGAACTAATAGCACTAATGCCATCCACTATGTATGCCAGAACCAGTGTAAAGACAACTGTTGCTACATTTCGCACGGTGCCTGCCTTTGGCGAGCCGATCTGCGAAAAAATCAGGGACCCGGACTCTGGAGCACCTAGTTGCTCCGATGCCCAGTTCCTTCGTGCCATAAAGATTTAGTATTTTACTGCTTGGCTGCTCGGATGTGTTAACCAAAGTTGGCTGCACAAACTGCTGAAGCGGTGCCAAATAATTTTCCAATGGCACCTCTTATGAGATGACAACATTTTTACATACTAGGTACAAACTCTGACACTGTCTTAGGATGCGTTTGGTTGAAGGTGTGGTATGAATGGGTTGGGACCGTGATAGTGTCCGAATAACATCTAACAAATGATTTGTAACAACGAAATAGGGGCTAACCTTCTCTGCACATGCCAGAAACTTTCTCCCACTGTCCACAGATTCAAACGCAACTAGCTTCACGCATGGAGATTGACGGTGACAACGAGCAGACAGATCTTCAACCACCCCGCTCCATTCGTTGCAACTGATGGTCCTAGGGAGCTACAAGAGGAAGAAATGACTCAAATCGACCGTAGGTTAAAATCCTTCATTCCAAGTCATAGCCTGAGAGAGAGAAGAGAGGCACCCCTGGGTGGTGAAGGAGTCGTCGTCGGAGGAGGAAGCGCTGGAAAGTTCATTGAAGAAGACCAGGGCGACCACGGCGGTAGGATGCGAGACGGCGATAGCGAGGAAGAAAGCGAGGAAGCGGCTATAGCTTAGGAAGGAAGAAAGGAAGGAGGAAATAGAGGAAATGTGACTTGTGGTTGAGGAGAAAAGGGGGTGGGGAAGGGGGGCGGGGTAGATATTTCAGCGGTAGGCCAAAAAATTCGAAATATGGAGGGAAACTTTGCGCGCGGTGCCGCCGAACACCATTCACTTTGAACGATTGTGTGCATCGCAAACGATTCTTCTACTTTACGCGCATGGGACGAGTTTGATATTTCAAATTTTGGTGGAAATTTCCCCAGGCACTGTCCTAATCCACGTCATTGCATAATTTAACATCGCTTGCTAATTTGGGCACACAAAAGAGCGTACAACACACATACCACACTTACTGAATCGAGAAATTTTAGTAATTAAACAAAGGGAGTTGACCTAAATATTGCTCTAACAAAAGACCAACAATAAAAACAAAGCCTGAGTACGCATAATTTTAACAAATCCGCCCTGCGTCGGCCTATGCATCACCGGTGTGAGATGAGACGTCGATGACTTGTCCTGGCGAGATGCCACCGTTGGTGGACTCCGCGTCCCCCCTGCTGAAGTCGACCGCGTCCTCGTCCTCGTCCCCGGCGCCGCCCTCAAGGTTATAGTACTCGTAGTAGTGGCTGCGCCAGAGCTCGTGTTGGTACTCCACCGCTGATTCCTAGATGGACAAACTCTTCTCTACCTCGACCTCGGCCACGCGCAACTCCTCCCGCCGGTGCTCCTCGATCTCCGCCGCCTCCTGCATCTCCAGCTCCCGCTCGGCGATCTCATGAGAAAGCAGGTGCTCTGTAGAGACCCGACCTTAGACGGTCAAGTCTCTGTGCTTAAGTGTCATCCCTGGATCGGTATGCTGACACACACAGTACTCGAGGATTTATAACAGAGGTAAATCGTAAATACTATTACCTCAATCCAAATAGCGGAAGTAACAACAAGGTTGTGGATTCCCATCAACACCAACAGCAAAGTTGAGTGTAGAAATCGTAACCCTAACGTATCACTTACTCGTCGAAAGATTCCTGCAACATGAGACGTTGCAGCCATGTAGGTCAGTACATTGAATGTACTGGCAAATTCACACCATAGAGCAATGATGAATAAAGCTATCACTACATGCATATTTGGCTGGTGGAAAGCTCTAATGTTTATTTTTGCATAAAGCCAATTTTTCCCTACAACAAAGGAATATATTTTATTTAACTACAAAGTTTGTTGAAAACATTGAGAAGGTTCCTCTAACTCAATCCCAAAATAATAGTTATAACCAAACAAATTAATTAAGTAAAGTGATGAGATCAACATGATAATTCAAGAACCAGATAATCAAGACGTCCATAACTGGGGACACGGCTAATCATGATTAGTTTGTACACTCTGCAGAAGTTTGTGCACTTTTCCCCACAAGACTCGATCTCCTCCGTTGAATTTCTCGCACTACATGATGTTTGAGAAACGGATGACCGAGACACAGTCTTTCAGAAGTGTTAACTCTTTACTCTGGGTAGACAGTACCACCTACATCCCCCTACATCTGCTAGCCTACCACTGAAAGAGGTCACACAACATACTCAACTATGCCAGGGCCCATAATGGCTTGTGGCTGCACACGGAAGTATCTAGCATGAATAATCTTATGATCCCTTTGAGTCTGGGTGGCATTCCATAGGATGATCACACGGGTACTATGGGATCCCCTTGGGCAAGCACTGGGTTCTCCAGGTGCCCGGACAAACCACTGGGTGCTCCAGGGTGCCCCAACCAATCCACCCAGATGTGTATTAAAGTAGCCACCTTAAGTTAACCCTTAGTTAACAGTAATCTCTCACATCTTTCATGAATTCTCTCAAACCAATCCACCTCTACGAGCATAGCATAGCAGTAAGCATAACGTAGTAGTACCCAGGGTTGGAATGCAAGACAATGAGTTCCTACCTCATCAACTACTTCCCAATACCCACATGTTACCATGTCCTACTCATGCAGTGTTTGAGGATTAAAACTAATGCATAAAAACTGGGTAATAAAGGGATATGATCAAAGTGTGAACTTGCCTTGTACTGATGATGAAGATGATTCGCACTCATAACTCCTGATAGTTCTACTCGTCACACTATGGTCAATCTATCATGAGCAAGCAATTGCATACATAAGCACTCATACAAAAGAACCGAAGAAAAGATCTCGAAAAACTTTGAAAACAAGCAATTAACCCTTGCAACAGAAAAAAATTTCTAATAGTACCAAAATGGGGGGGGGATTTGGCCTTATCATAAATTTTAGGTCAAGAGCTTCGATTTGCAAAAGGAATCAACTGAATTGGAGTTATAAAACTCGAGTTATGATCAAACGAAGTTCAAATACAAATCTGTTTGAATTCAAATTTTAAAACTTTCTAAAATATGTTCAAGCTGATTAATGGATAGAGGGGATCGTAACAAAGAAGTGGGCGTTGGTTTTGTTGAATTTGGACAAACGGTCTAAAAGTTGTGAGTGTTTGAAGAACAGGGACTAATCTGCAGAAAAAGTATTCACGCATAGGTCCCTAGCCGAAACTAAAATAAAAAGAAAAATCCTATCAAGCGAAGGTTCGCTACCGAACCCTACAAAACGAAAACGTTCGCTACCAGAAGCAAACGAACGAACACTCGCAAAATAAGCTAACCTAAAATAATAAACCGACTAAAACGAAAAACCTAAAAAAACGAATCGGGTTATACCGGTTCGGCTGGTTCGACGGTTTTGCGAGAAAAACCGGCTGCGGTTAGCGGATCTGGCTCCGGCGGCGGTGGCTCCGTCGTCGGCGGTGGCTCCGTCGTCGCCGGGTGGCTTGAGCCAAGGCGTGGTGGTGGCGTGGGGAGGCAATGAGGCGAGGCGCCAAGAATGGCGGGGCAGGCAACGGCGGGCGGCGACGGTGAGGCGAGAGGTGAGGCGAGGAGAGGCGGGCAAGGTATTTAAGGAGGGGGGGCAAGGTGGCTTGGGGGAGGGGGCACGGCGGCGAGGGGAGTCCGGGCGAGGTACGTCGTCCATGGCGGTGCTGGCGTCTTGACGACTGAGTCCCTTGGATCGGGAAAAAGTTTTTTTTAAACAGTCACACAAAAGAATAAAACAAAACAAAATAAAATTTTTATATAGGCATATAATATATCAAAAAAATTAGAATTTTTTTCTATAACACGAACTATTTTCCGAGGTCAAATAAATTACACAGAAATTTAAATAAAGCAAAAGTGCTACTCTTGCAATAAAACCCAATAAAAATTAATTTTAAAAATACCAAAATGATTTCAAATTTAGTTCTCTCCAATTTTCTGATGTAGGGAATCATTTTACCCTATTTTCCATATATTTTATTTTTGGAGAAAATAATTTGAATAAAAACCAAATAACCCCAAATTGAAAATAGTTTTAATGGGACTTTGAATTTAATTCTTTTAAACTTCCAAATCATATTTCATATGTTTTGAAGAAGTCATTTTATCTTCTCTCATGAAAATCATTGAGTTGCTTAAAGTTTCTGAATTTGAAAAATTTCCAAAAAAATTCAAATCTTTTCAAAACCCTTTGCATTTATTTAGATGGAAGAAGTCATGTCATGTTCTCTCCAGGGTTTTGTGATGAAAAGAATTTGAATTCACGGAGATCATAAATGCAAAAATGAAAGTTTGGGAAAGTCCTTTTATTCCCTTTCATTTAACTTTCAAAAAGTTTCGAATTTCACTCAATTTCACACAAGCAACCACACCACAATCAAACAATCAACCAAGACTATTTATTTAATATAACATTCCAAAATTTAGAATTTTGGGATGTTACATGCTCCATGGCCACCGCCGCCTTTTCGGATGTGGGTGCTACTTCTTGAGCTTGCGTTGGTTTTTCCCTTGAAGAGGAAAGGGTGATGCAGCAAAGTAGAGATAAGTATTTCCCTCAGTTTGAGAACCAAGGTATCAATCCAGTAGGAGACAATGCACAAGTCATCGAATACCTACACAAACAATCAACAACTTGCACCCAACGCGATAAAGGGGTTGTCAATCCCTTCACGGTACTTGCAAAAGTGAGATCTAATAGAGATAGATAAACGATAAAGTAAATATTTTTGGTATTTTTGGTTTATAGATCGGAAACTAAAAGATTGCAAAGGAAGTAAATCGGAAACTAATATTGTAGATCGGAAACTTATCTGATAGAAAATAGACCCAGGGGTCATAGGTTTCACTAGAGGCTTCTATCGAGATAGCAAATATTACGGTGGGTGAACAAATTACTGCCAAGCAATTGATCGAAAAGTGCAAAGTTATGACGATATCTAAGGCAATGATCATGAATATAGGCATCATGTCCGTATCAAGTAGACCGAAACGATTCTGCAGCTACTACTATTACTCCACGCATCAACCGCTATCCAGCATGCATCTAGAGTATTAAGTTCATAAAGAACGGAGTAACGCGTTAAGCAAGATGACATGATGTAGAGGAATTAACTCAAGCAATATGATGAAAACCCCATATTTTTATCTTCGATGGCAACAATACAATATGTGCCTTGCTTCCCCTACTGTCACTGGGAAAGGTCACCGCAAGATTGAACCCAAAGCTAAGCACTTCTCCTATTTCAAGAAAAACCAATCTAGTTGGCCAAACCAAATCGATAGTTTGAAGAGAATTACAAAGATATCAAATCATACATAAAAGAATTCAGAGAAGATTCAAATAATATTCATAGATAAGCTGATCATAAATCCACAATTCATCGGATCTCAGCAACAACACTGCAAAAGAGTATTAAATCGAATATATCTCCAGGAACATTGAGGAGAACATGGTATTGATAATCAAAGAGAGAGAAGAAGCCATCTAGCTACTAGCCATAGACCCGTAGATCTGTGGTAAACTACTCACGCTTCATCGAAAGGACAATAGTGTTGATGTAGAAGCCCTCCGTGACCGAATCCCCCTCCGGGAGGACGCCGGAAAAGGCCCCTAGACGGGATCTCACGAGTACAAAAGGTTGTGGCAGTGGAAAAGTGTTTTCATGGCTCTCTCTGTTGGTTTGGGTATATATGGGAATATATAGGCGAAAGAAATAGGTCGGTGGAGTCACGAGGGGCCCACAAGGGTGGGGGCGCGCCCTCTGTCCTTGTGGCTGCCTCGTGGCTCTTCTGACTTCATCTCCAAGTCTTCTGCATGTCTTCTGGTCCAAGAAAAATCATCGCAAAAGTTTTGTTCCGTTTGGACTCCGTTTGGTATTTCTTTTCCGCGAAACTCAAAAACAAGAAAAAAAATAGAAACTGGCACTGGGCTCTAGGTTAATAGGTTAGTCCCATAAATAATATAAAATAGCATAATAATTCATATAAAACATCCATAACGGATAATATAATAGCATGGAACAATCAAAAATTATAGATACGTTGGAGACGTATCAGTGGGTTGTGCTACTTCTTGAGCTTGTGTTGGTTTTTCCCTTGAAGAGGAAAGGGTGATGCAGCAAAGCAGAGATAAGCATTTCCCTCAGTTAAGAACCAAGGTATCAATCCAGTAGGAGAAGAACGCGCAAATCACCAATACCTGCACAAACAATCAAACACTTGCACTCGACGTGATAAAAGGGTTGTCAATCCCTTCACGGTCACTTGCAAAGGTAAGATATGATAGAGATAGATAAATAAAACTAAACAAAAGATAAAATATTTTTGTTTTTTGGTTTATAGATCTGAAAGTAAAATATTGCAAAATATTATATCGGAAATTAATATGATGGAAAATAGACCCGGGGGCCATAGGTTTCACTAGAGGCTTCTCTCATGAATGCAAATAATACGGCGGGTGAACAAATTAGTATCGAGCAATTGATAGAAAAGCGCAAAGTTATGACGATATCCAAGGCAATGATTATGTAATATAGGCATCACGTCCGTGTCAAGTAAACCGACTCCTGCCTGCATCTACTACTATTACTCCACACATCGACAGCTATCCAGCATGCATCTAGAGTATTAAGTTCATACAGAACGGAGTAACGCCTTAAGTAAGATGACATGATGTAGAGGAATAAACTCAAGCAATATGATGTAAACCCCATATTTTTATCCTCGATGGCAACAATACAATACGTGCCTCACTACCCCTACTTTCTCACTGGGTGAGGGCACCGCAAGATTGAACCCAAAGCTAAGCACCTCTCCCATTGCAAGAAAAACCAATCTAGTTGGCCAAACCAAACCGATAATTCAAAGAGAAATACAAAGATATCAAATCATGCATATAAGAATTCAGAGAAGATTCAAATAATATTCATAGATAAGTTGATCATAAATCCACTATTCATCGAATCTCGACAAACAGACCACAAAAGAAGATTACATCGGTTAGATCTCCAAGAACATCAAGGAGAACATGGTATTGAGAATCATAGAGAGAGAAGAAGCCATCTAGCTACTAGCTATGGATCCGTAGGTCTGAGGTAAACTACTCACGCTTCATTGGAAGGGCAATAGAGTTGATGTAGATGCCCTCCGTGATCAAATCCCTCTCCGGCAGGATGCCGGAAAAGGCCCCAAGATGGGATCTCACGGGAACAGAAGGTCGTGGCAATGGAAAAGTGTTTTCGTGGAATCCTCTGGCGGTTTGGGAATATGTGTGAATATATAGGAGGAAGAACTAGGTCAGGGGGTCACTGAGGGGCCCACAAGGTAGGGGGCGCGCCCTACCCCCCTGGATGCGCCCTCCACCCTTGTCGCCGCCTCGTGGCTCTTCTGACTTGAACTCCAAGTCTCCTCGTGTCTTCTGGTCCAAGAAAAATCATTGCGAAAGTTTTACTCCGTTTGGACTCCATTTGGTATTCCTTTTCTGTGAAGCTCAAAAACAAGGAAAAAACAAAAACTAGCACTGGGCTAGGTTAATAGGTTAGTCCCAAAAATAAAATAAAATAGCATATTAATGCATATAAAATATCCAAAATAGATAATATAATAACATGGAACAATCAAAAATTACAGATACGTTGGAGACATATCAGGTTGCATGCTGGATTCCGACGTGGCCTGGAATATCTTGGCGTGCGCGTCCTCGATCTTGGCGTGGATGGCCTCGACCCGGGCCAGGGCGACATCGGCGGCACAGACGGCAGCTGGAGTGCTCTTGACGTTTGCAGCCGCCGTCATAGTAGCAGCTGCAGCCATCTCGGCTGCTGCAGCTGCCCTGTCGGCTGCCGCAGACGCCCACTCGGCGGATGCGGCCGCGCTCAATGCGGATGCCGCGACACTCTCGGCGTAGGCGGCCGCGCTCTCGGCGCAGGCGGTGGTGCTCAAGGAGGACGAGGCCACCGTACGAACCTTCACGAAGTGTTTCCACGGCGTCATCTTTGCAAGAAGTGGTTCCTGGAATGGGGATCGGGATTTTTGGATTCGGGGGTTGCCGACACTGGAGTAGACGAGCCGGCGAAGCTTAAGGAGGAAGACTTAAATAGACGCAGGAATTTTCATCGCAAACGGTTCCTACAAATACTGTGTGTGATATTGTTGATATTTTTTATGAGCTCTGAAAGACAAATTTGGAGTAAAGTGGCAAGGGTTGGTGTTTTAAATGTACGAGAATTTTTTTAGTACTAATACAACTCTCATGTCAAATTTTGGAAAATTTCACGGGTCATTTGACCTTTTAAGACATTTAAGTGATTTTCTAGCCATTTAATGACCGTAATTCAAATTTGAACTACATGTACATGCAACAGCTAACCATAACGGTTTGAAAAGTCATATTTTGTGTACTTTTGTGCGAGTTAATTCCATGTGCAGTAAATTGGAAGGAATTTTCAAACATATTGGTCTCACGGCTATGACACAATTAAGCATGGAGTGCCATGCATTTAAATTCCAAAAAATTAAAAAAAGATCAGAAACACAAGGAACCTGCTTGATGTAATGTCATGTCACCAAGATGATTTGGTAAAAATTTGGCATGTTTGACGAAAGATTGGACACACAGCCCTCACAAACCGAAGCAACTCACTAGAAGGCTCGTGGTTCCGAGAGGGAACAATGCATATTTGATGACGAACGGGCGATAGCTTCCTCTTACGGGCTTCAAAAAATTTCTACAGTTAACGTGCACTAATACAACTGTCATGTCAAATTTTGGAAAATTGCAGGCGTCATTTGATCTTTTAAAGACATTTAAGTGATTTTTCTAGCCATTTAATGACCGTAATCCAATTTTGGACTACGTCTACATGCAACGGCTAACCATAACGGTTTGAAAAAAATCATATTTATGTACTTGTGTGCGAGTTAATTCCATTTGTTGTAAATTGGAAGGAAATTTCAAACATATTTGTCTCACGCCCTGGACACATGCATGGAGTGCCATGGCATTTAAATTCTTAAAAAAAAAAAAACAGAAACACATGAAACCTTGCTTGATGTAATGTCATGCCACCAAGATGATATGGTAAACAAATTGGCATGTTTGATGAAAGTTTGGACACACACCCCTCACAAACCGGAGCAACTCACTAGAAGGCTCGTGGTTTCGAGAGGGAACAATGCATGTTTGATGACGAATGGGAGATAGTTTCCTCTTACGGCCTTCAATTTTTTTCTACATTTAACATGCACTAATACAACTGTCATGTGAAAAATTGGAAATTTTCAGGGATCAATTGACCTTTTAAAGACATTTAAGTGATTTTCTAGCCATTTAATGACCGTAATTCAAGTTTGAACGACATCTACATGCAACAGCTAACCATAACGGCTTGAAAAATCATATTTATGTACTTGTGTGCGAGTTAATTCCATGTGCAGTAAATTAGAAGGAATTTTCAAACATATTGGTCTCACGGTATGGACACATGCATGGAGTGCCATGGCATTTTAATTCCGAAAAATTAAAAATGATCAGAAAAACATGAAACCTTGCTTGATGCAATGTCATGCCACCAAGATGATGTGATAAAAAAATTGGCATGTTTGATGAAAGTTTGGACACAGACCCCTCACAAACCGGAGCAACTCACTAGAAGGCTCGTGCTTCCGAGAGGGAACAATGCATGTTTGATGACGAACGGGAGATAGCTTCCTCTTACGGCCTTCAAATTTTTCTATATTTAACGTGCACTAATACAACTGTATGTGAAAATTTGGAAAATTCTAGGGGTCATTTGACCTTTGAAAGACATTTAAGTGATTTTCTAGCCATTTAATAACCGTAATTCAAATTTAAACTACATCTACGTGCAACAGGTAACCATGACGGTTTGAAAAATCATATTTGTGTACTTGTGTGTGAGTTAATTCCATGTTCAGTAAATTAGAAGAATTTTCAAACATATTGGTGTCACGGCATGGACACATGCATGGAGTGCCATGGCATTTTAATTCCAAAAAATTAAAAAAAAATTAGAAAAACATGAAACCTTGCTTGATGTAATGTCATGCCACCAAGATGATGTGGTAAAAAAATTTGGCATGTTTGACGAAAGTTTGGACACACACCCCTCATAAACCATAGCAACTCACTACAAGACTCGTGTTTCCGAGAGGGAACAATGTATGTTGATGGCGAACATGAGATAGCTTCCGCTTATGGCCTTCAATTTTTTTCTACATCTAACGTGCACTAATACAACTGTCATGTGATAATTTGGAAAATTCTAGGGGTTATTTGACCTTTTAAAGATATTTAAGTAATTTTCCAGCCAATTAATGACCGTAATTCAAATTTGAACTACATCGACATGCAACGGCTAACCATAATGATTTGAAAAATCATATTATTTTTGTACTTGTGTGCGAGTTAAAAAATCATCAGACGATGTAAATATCTGGTATTCAAAAAGAAAATGTAAAGATCTAGCAAGACAACAAGGCCCCACAGGATTGACACTCTACGGGGATTATTAATTAGATACGGATCTGTATTGGAAACCGTCAGCTATTAAGTTCACACACGAATTTTGCTGCGGGTTTCTTGTGTAATTCAAACTACAATACTTGTAAATTTCGGTGACCGGCATGTGTACTGTTCGTGTCGATCTAGGTTCCGATCGCCAATAAATACTACCTTGCTCAAGTTGTCCTGCATGCATTGTACCTAGTAGTTAAGTATCATCACGTATATGTGATGAACTAATGAACAATTAATATATATATTATGAATCCCATTTTCTATCTATTTTTTATACTAATTTGTATCTAGTTGTTATCATCCACATATACAGAATGGAAAGCATACACACACACACACACATCTGAACAGAACATATAAGAACGGGAAACAGAGTACACACATTGAAACAGAGCAATAAACATATCAATATTGTGATTGCTGTGAATACGTAGCGATCCACGTTAAAACGATTAAACAAAATAAAACGCGTCCATGAGACCATGACCAACAGTCTTTGCCTACGGTAGCTCTTGGCTCTGCCTGAACTCGTGCTGGCGTTCGTCCAAGCGGTCGACACGCTCATGGTACATCTGGAGCGCGATCTCGAGCTCCAAGTTGGCTATTTCATTGTATCACCAGCTCGAGGATGCGACGGCCATGTTCCTCTACTGCGCCCAGGTGGACACCTGGGCCAAGGAGGCGGTCGAGCCTAGCGACCATCGCGTTGGCATCGAGCGGGCCGCAGACAAGGCGAACGACACGACCCATGCGAATGGCGCGGCAGGCGTCCGGTGCAAGTATGGCGCAGCCGGCCTCTGGTGCAAGTACGACGCAGAGGGCCTCTGCCCACTCCTGGCGAGAAATGGGGGTACTGACTGGACGTGTACCCAGCTGTGATGCCCTGTCAACAGCAGGCAAGCGTCGATGGATCCGCTCTTGCTGGGCGGCGCGCCGCACCTCTCGCTCTGCGGCGCTCCAACGGTCTTGCCGTGCGGCGAGCCGCAGCCTATCGGCGGGGACGCGCCAAACTTGCTCTGCGGCGTGCCATCGATCATGTTGTGTGGCGAGCTGCAGCCTCTCGGCGTTGACATGCCTATCTTGATCCGCGGCGCTGAAGCGCCATGCGCCAAGGGTCTGCTCAACCCTGGCGATGACGCGCATCACGGTGTCGTCCACAACGTTGCCTGGGAGCGCCTCGGCCTCGACGGGCTGTGGCGCCTTCTCGTTTTCCTCATCGAGGAGGTTGATGTCAGAGGCGGTGCTTTGGTGGGTTGGCATGCTTGGAAAAGGTGGATGCGCTACAGGCTGCACTTGTTGCCTCCGTGCGTCGCGGGCCGCCTAGGTTTATGCGCAATATCGCTGGGTGGCGGGAAACCGGTGAGGAAATGGCAAAAAATGGTGGCATGTTCATAAAACACAATCAAATAATGGAAACTTAGCATTAAAGGAACATCGAGCTAGCACAAGAGTGGATGATGATCAGATGATCGTTTATCCTACTCCTTCCGTTCCTAAATATTTGTCTTTCTAGAGATTGCAACAAATGACTATATACGAAACAAAACGAGTGAATCTACACTCTAATATATATCAATATACATCCGTATGTGATAGTCCATTTGAAATCTCTAAAAAGACAAATATTTAGGAACAGAGGAAATAGTTAATTATGCATGTAATAGTTTACTTTGGTCTGTGGAAATGTCATGTGTGTACTAGCCACCTATGTAATTGGATGTTTGCCGCGTATTACACACACCTTATTTATGTGAAAAGTTTCTGTTCTCTTGGTTCAACACAAACAGTTTATCGCAATGAACCGTATGCCGTGTATCAGACACACCTTGATTTGGCTGACCGTTTCTTTTATGTTGCCTAATCACAAACAGTTCATCCGAGAGAACTGTATGCCGTATATCACACACACTTTCATATGGCTCCCTATTTCTGTTGTTCCGCCTCATCACAAACAGTTCATCCGAGTGAACTGTATGCCGTATATTGCACACTCTTTCATCTGGCTGACCGTTTCTTTTGTTTTGCCTCATCGTAAATAGTTAATTAAACTGAACCGTATGCCCCGCGTCACACACGAAACTATGGCTATCGTGATGCCTATGATCTCTGACATTTTTCATGGATATATTTTCAACTAATATCTTCTTGTTTCTGAAAATGCATACTGGATTTGTAACAAAATGTTGTGACCTAGTACTACTATGAAATTGCTTACGTGGCAGTGTTGTAAAGGTAGTAGGCCATCAATATCAATCAAGCAGGAGTAGGCTTTTACCTCCACCGTGAGGGGGCGAACCTGAGTAAACTCTTGTCTTTCGATTTCGATCAACCCCGTTCAAGCTATCACCTTGTGGCGATGGTCTCGCGACTAAGTCCTTTCACAGGGACATTTGCCGTGACAAAACCACGACAATGGGAGAGCCACATGCTCACACAGCGAACACCCAGGGGGGTGCCACCTGAGCTTGTGGGTCCCATGTAGCTCCGTTTGACCTAATCCCAAACTTTCAAATTACCATAAATCGCAAAACCAACAAAGAGCCACCAGAAACAATTTTTCGGCCGTCGCAAGCTTCTGTTCTTCAATGATCCCATCTGGAAGCCTTTTCCGGTACTCTGCCGGAGGGGGAATCGATCACGGGGGGCTTCTACATCAACCTTGCATCACCACCAATGATGTGTGAGTAGTCCACCGCAGACCTACGGGTCCATAGTGATTAGCTAGATGGCTTCTTCTCTCTCTTTGATCTTCAATACAGTGTTCTCCTTAGAGATCGATCCGATGTAATCTTCTTTTATGGTGTGTTTGTTGGGATCCGATGAATTATGGGTTTATGATTGAAATATTCATTGAAAGTAATTGAGCCTTTTCTGAACTTTATTATGCATGATTACAATAGTTTTGTATTTCTCTCTAATTTGTCGTTTGGTTCGGCCAACTAGATTGATTTATCTTCAGTGGGAGAGGTTCTTTGTAGTGGGTTCAATCTTGTGGTGTCCTCACCCAGTGACAGCAGGGGTAGCGAGGCGCGTATTTGTATTGTTGCCACTAAGGGTAAAACAACGGGGTTTAATCATATTGCTTGGTTTTATTCTGTCTACATTATGATATCTTGCTTAAAGTGTTACTCTATTTGTCATGAACTTAATACCATAGATGCATGCTGGATAGCAGTCGATTGGTGGAGTAATAGTAGTAGATGCAGAATCGCTTCGGTCTACTTGTCGCGGATGTAATGCCTATATACATGATCATTGCCATGAATATCATCATAACTATGCGCTTTTCTATCAATTGCCCAATAGTAATTCGTCTACCCACCGTATGCTATTTTTATGAAGAGAAGACTCTAGTGAAAACTATGGCCCCGGGGTCTGTTTAAATCATATTACAAAAACCAAAAATACGTTGCTGCAATTTTCTTTCTTTTATTTTACTTTGCAATTTATCTATCTATCATTACCGGATTTAATCTTTGCAATTAACGAGTTCAAAGGGATTGACAACCCTCTTGCACGCATTGGGTGCAAGTTTTTCTCTTGTGTGTGTAGGTACTGTTCACTAGGCATTTGTGTGGTTCTCGTATTGGTTCGATAACCTTGGTTCTCATTGAGGAAAATACAATCCGCTACTATATTGCTTCACCCTTTCTCTTCGGGGAAAATCTCAGCACAACTCAAAAGTAGCAGCAACTTGGTGGACTCAGAGTGTTGGACCTAAACAAGCATGGGTTGGCATTAAGACCGAGATGGGAATGGCTCAAATGGACGGACAATACTAGACCCTGGCAGGGCTTGCCAGTAGCTATGGATGCCCAGGTGCAGGCGGCTTTCAATAGTCTGGTTTAGTGGAAAGTGGGAAACAGAAAGCGAGCGTTATTCTGGAAGGATTGATGGATTGATGGATCATCGATGGCAGAGATCGCACCCTTGGTCAATGCAGGAGCCCGTACGCAAGTGGTTAACATACGCACCATCAGCAAGGCACTGCTCTCTCATCAATGGGCTAACGATGTAACTGGAGAACTCTCCGTGGACGGCATGTTGCAGATCATCAACCTTTGGGAGATTATGATCAACTTGGTCCTTGACCCAGCGCAAAGTGATACCCCCATTCTTAGCAATGAATATCTTGCCTTCGGATCTGTGATAGAAGGTGTACCCAACAGTTTTCTTTGGGTATCCTATGAAGACGCATTTCTCCGATTTGGGTTCGAACTTATCAGGTTGAAGTTTTTTCACATAAGCATCGCAACCCCAAACTGTAAGAAACGACAGCTTAGGTTTCTTGCTAAACCACAGTTCATACGATGTCGTCTCAACGGATTTAGATTTTGCCATTTTTAACGTGAATGCAGCTGTCTCTAATGCATAACCCCAAAAAGATAGTGGTAAATCGGTAAGAGACATCATAGATTGCACTATATCCAATAAAGTACAGTTATGACGTTCGGACACACCATTATGCTGTGGTGTCCAGGTGGCATGAGTTTGTGAAACTATTCCACATTGTTTTAATTGAAGACCAAACTCGTAACTCAAATATTTGCCTCTACGATCAGATCGTAGAAACTTTATTTTCTTGTTACGATGATTCTCTACTTCACGCTGGAAATCTTTGAACTTTTCAAGTGTTTTAGACTTGTGTTTCATCAACTAGATATACACATATATGCTCAAATCATCTGTGAAGGTCAGAAAACAATGATACCCAGCTCGGGCGATTTGGAAATGTTGGGGCAACGAAGTATTCATTTCGTCCCGGCTCGGGCAATTTGAAAATGTTGGGCTCCCTTATCATGCAAGCTGTTCATTTGGCATGCAGCGCAATATTGTCTTTGGATGGCGGATCAACGACCACGACACAGACTGCAAGACCAAATCTCCGCTTGCTACACCTGCGCTCAGGAGGAAGATTCGGTTGACCACATCTTGCTTCACTACGTCTTCGTCCGGCAAGTTTGGCACTGCTGCTTTCTACGCGCTAGAATCATCATCATGCTGGTACCGACGACTAACGGCAACATTGTAGATTGGTGGATGGAGACTCGCAAGCAAATGCAGAAGGAGTACAAGAAGGGCTTCGATTCTATCGTCATGCTCATATGTTGGCACTCTGCGATGTTGGGTTAGGGGGAGAGGACACGGAGTTCATGTATTTTGTGAGTAGTTGAGTCCAGAGTTAGGAGTGGAGAGCTTTGGGCCGTTTGGTGGCCACATGTGACGCGAGGGCCTTGTTGTAATCAACTTCTTCTACGTATTTTCTGTCTCTTATAAAGCTAAGGTACGCGATTGCATATTTAAAAAAAAATAGATATTAATACATGGCAGTGTTGTAAAGGTAGTAGACCATTTCCATTATAATTATTTTTGAGACAGACCGTTTCCACATGTTTTTTGTGACAATGGTACAGCGCTAGTAGTAGTAGCACGAGTTAATCGTAGTCGTGGAGTGGTCTGTGCTGCGCTTGGTGTGCCCGGCAGCAAGACGTGGTGTGCTCCATCTCCATGGTTTTCCGGACATGCCCATGCCCTACGCCTACGCGCGCGCGAGAGAGAGTTAAAGTTACCCCGTCCTTTGGTCCTGCAAGCAAAGCTCTGGCTCTGGCGTCGTTGATTCCGTTACACTTGCGCGCCGTGCGTGACTGCACTACGTCACGGTCCAAGTTCGTTGGTTCGTTGCAGCAGGGAGAAGAGTGGAGGGGAGAGGGGACAGCGCAGCGCAGTGAGAGGAGAGGAGAGGAGAGGAGAGGAGACGTCGCGAGGCGAGCAGTTCAAGCAACGAACGAATATATAATCGTCGCAGGCACGTACGTACAGTACGCACACTAGCACAGTGTACTGTACTGTACAGAGATGGAACTCACTCCACTCCACTCCACCCCACCACGAGTCGTCCTTGTCGATCGCCCAACCAGCTGGCCCTGCCTGCCTGCATGCGCTCGTACAACTGCGTCAGCTACCACTCCACCAAGACGTACTCTACGTTAGTACTAGTAGAGAAGACTTTGGAGTATACAGTTGCCACAAAAAAAGAGAGTATGCTATGCGTATTGCGTAGCAATGCGCGTGCGGGCGTATGTACAATGTGTGCATGCACGTACTACCCAAGAGAGAGAGGAGGAGGAGGAGGGAGCGAGGGGTGGCAAGAAAGTCCAACCAAGGCTGCATAAAGTTTGGATGATCTTTATGTGATTCCCTCGCCTCGCCTCGCCTCTCCTCTCCTCTCCTCTCTCCTGCAGCAGAGACGTCTATGCAGCCGCAGGAGCATTGGGCAGTCCTATGCTATGCCAATGCTAGCAAGCAAGCTAGTACACTCCTGCACCAGCTGCATCTGCATCTGCATCTGCATGCAGGAGGCCAGGGCGCCAGGCAGAGGCAGGGGCCGCGCACTAGGGACAAGGCCTTGCACCTCCATGTCGCCACACCTCCCAACGCCTCCGCCTTTCTTGTCCGCCATTACGCCAACACCATGCCCCCTTTCATCTCATCTCAGCCTTTACGCCGTTCCTCCCCTATTCCTAGTCCTCCTACACCTGCACCTACCTGCTCCTCTCTCGGACCAGGAAACGCACTGCTCCCTCTACGTCCTCGCCTACACACCACAGTGACCAGATCATATCATAGCCCTCTTGCACCACGCCATGCTACTCCCTCCCTGCCGCAACTGCTTTTTGTGCCCGGCCCCTCCCCTGCGCCGCTTGCCTCTTCCATGTCTCGCTCCCCTCCCCTCGCCCCGCCCCGCCCCGCCCCGCTCTTTAATTTCCAGCGCCCCCGTCCTCTTCTTCTTCGTCTTCTTCACCAAGCCTGCTCTGCTCTTCCCTTCCCTCCCCCCTTGTCTTACTTGACACACACTCGCCACTTGACCCAGCTGCCTTGACCACGCACCGTTTCTTGGTTCCGCATTGCGTGCGTCCCCGAGCGCCCAGCGGCCATGATCACCGCGGCGGACCTCTACCACGTGCTCACGGCCGTCGTGCCGCTCTACGTCGCCATGACGCTCGCCTACGGCTCCGTGCGCTGGTGGCGCATCTTCACCCCGGACCAGTGCTCCGGGATCAACCGCTTCGTCGCGCTCTTCGCCGTCCCGCTCCTCTCCTTCCACTTCATCTCCTCCAACGACCCCTTCGCCATGAACCTCCGCTTCCTCGCCGCCGACACGCTGCAGAAGCTCGCCGTACTCGCGCTCCTCGGCCTCTGGTGCCGCCTCCGGGGCGGCTCCCTCGACTGGCTCATCACCCTCTTCTCCCTCTCCACGCTCCCCAACACGCTCGTCATGGGCATCCCGCTGCTCCGGGGCATGTACGGCCCCGCCAGCGCCGGCACGCTCATGGTGCAGATCGTCGTGCTCCAGTGCATCATCTGGTACACCCTCATGCTCTTCCTCTTCGAGTACCGCGGCGCCAAGATGCTCGTCATGGAGCAGTTCCCCGACACCGCCGCCGACATCGTCTCCTTCCGCGTCGACTCCGACGTCGTCTCCCTCGCCGCCGGAGGCGGGGCCGACCTGCAGGCGGAGGCCGAGGTCGGGGAGGACGGAAGGATGCGGGTCACCGTCCGCAAGTCCACCAGCTCGCGCTCCGAGGCCGCCTGCTCCCACTCGCACTCGCACTCCCACTCGCAGTCCATGCAGCCGCGCGTCTCCAACCTCTCCGGCGTCGAGATATACTCGCTGCAGTCGTCCAGGAACCCGACGCCGAGGGGCTCAAGCTTCAACCACGCCGAGTTCTTCAACATCGTCGGCGGCGCCAAGGGGGACGAGGAGAAGGGCTCCGCCGGGGCTGGCAACGGCACGGGCGGCCACTCGCCTCAGCCGCTGCCGCAGGCATTGGCCGGGAAGCGCAAGGACCTGCACATGTTCGTCTGGAGCTCCAGCGCCTCGCCGGTCTCTGAGCGCGCTGCCGGCGGCGCCATGCATGTCTTCGGCGGTGGCGCCGACCATGGCGACGTCCTCGCCAAAGGTAACATTTTCTCTCGCCTTTTGTTTCGTCTACTAGCGGCCGTCCAATCGACGAACCAACGGTCCGGATCGTATGGTTTCAGGTGCTCAGGCCTACGACGAGTACGGCCGCGGCGGCGGCGACGACTTCAGCTTCAGGAACAAGAACGGCAGCGTGGCGAACGTGGACGGGCCGACGCTGGCCAAGCTGGGGTCCAACTCGACCGCTCAGCTGCACCCCAAGGACGACGGCGAGGAGAGGGCCGCCGCGATGCCGCCGGCGAGCGTGATGACGAGGCTCATCCTGATCATGGTGTGGAGGAAGCTGATCAGGAACCCAAACACCTACTCCAGCCTCATCGGCGTCGTCTGGTCCCTCGTCTCCTACAGGTAACCGCCGTTGTTCTGAAAAGAAAAACAATTTGTTTGTTCATCACTCGCTGCACATTTGATTTGCACCGCATTGCGTCAACTTCAGGTGGGGGATTGAGATGCCGGCGATCATCGCCAAGTCGATTTCGATCCTGTCGGATGCAGGGCTTGGCATGGCCATGTTCAGCCTAGGTTTGCGCCGCTCTGACTCTGCATTCTTACTGTAAAACTGTTGCAGTTGGCCAGCCGTGCTCATGTTTTGTGCAATGCAGGGTTGTTCATGGCGTTGCAGCCCCGGATCATCGCCTGCGGGAACAAGCTGGCGGCCTATGCGATGGCTGTGAGGTTCCTGGTGGGTCCAGCGGTGATGGCCGCCGCCTCTCTGGCTGTTGGGTTGCGCGGGGTTCTTCTGCACATCGCCATTGTTCAGGTACATTTACATCCTTGTTTTGGAACTCAACTAGAGAAAATGTAGTGACCATATGATATGAATTTGCATTGCAGGCTGCTCTTCCACAAGGAATCGTGCCCTTCGTGTTCGCCAAGGAGTACAACGTACATCCCAACATTCTCAGCACAGCGTACGATCTCTTAACACACCTCTAGTATCTTGTTGTGCCACTGTTATCAATTTTAGTCAAGGAAAGCTTTCAGAAACCATTCCCACCTTTTTCTCTTCTTGTAATTGGAGAGCATCATCCACTCGGTCAGAGAAAACACCTTGTAACTTTTCATGATTCCTATCCTGCTCATCATCATCATCGTGCAACATCGATTTGATTCCCTTGGAATTTGACATGTTGCTGTGTCTACTTTATTTGAGTATCATCATCATAACAGTGATTCATTGAGATGGTGGTATACTATGATCCTGATTCCTGACATGATGAAACTCTGTGTTTGATGCAGCGTGATCTTCGGGATGCTGATCGCCCTCCCCATCACACTGGTCTACTACATACTGCTGGGCCTCTGAACTCTCAGCTCAGCTCAGCTCAACCGGGTGCCACTGACAGCAGCATCATTCAGCACCAGTACTCTAGCAGTAGCAGTATCGTTTCCTTTTGCTTGGTTGGTTGATCCCAGATTAGAATGGAGTACTAGAAGTAAACATAGGTGATTTTAGGTTGGGATGGAAGCATTAGAACTCTGATGGAAGGAGTCGGTTTATTAGAGATAGTAGAAAGCGGATTAGCGCAAACTGACGTTAAGTCTGGCTAATTTGTGAGGCATTGATCAGATCTATCATTGAGATTTGTAACTCTTTCATCTCATTCATCTATCGTATGGAATTTCCTTCAATGTTATGTGAAATTCATTGCATGTTTTAGTGTTTGTTTTCCCTTCAATGTTATGGAATATCCTTCAATGCTCCCTAAAGAATGGTACTCTCCTAGATCAGAGAATATTTTGTGCTTTCATGAAGAAAAACGTGCATGTTTTATTGTTTTCTTTGCGGGAAGAAAGGTGTGTAGCTTTGTAGTCCCTTTTTTTAGGGGACTGTGGTCTTTTGCTCTCTTCCGGTTTGGTAGTACGTACAAAACATTGACCCGAAGCACGGAAAGGAGATGGTGGTGTGACCAGCCAGTGCATCCATGCTCGAGTGGAAATCAATGGGTGAAGAGAAGAGGATGATGGTGTCGCGAGTCGGACAAAAGGCGTTGGCTTTCTCTTGAGTTTAGGCATGCGCAATCGAAGCAAGGCGCAGCCTAGTGAAATGATGCACCATTCCACCCAATGCTATATATCCTGGGACATAGTTTCCCTGAGGGACCTTAGTGCACATAGGGGAGAGTGAATTTTTGGAGGCCCATCACCATGGAGCCCTTTTTCTTTAAAATAAAATCAAAGAGCGAGCCCGACCCAACCCTCCTACTAGTGTTTCGCCGCCGGCGTCCTAGCTGCCCGGCGCGCGCCCGCCCTCTCTCCTCCTCCCGTCCGCCTCTCGCCGTCTCCCGGGAGGCGGCGGGCGGCACGTGCCCCATTCCCCTCGTCCACCCTCCTTCCTTCCTCCCCCCCGGCCGCCTGTGTCGCCCCGATCTGGCGGGTGGTGTCGGCGACAGGTCTTCCGTACCAGCGTGTGCTCCTCTGCCAGGCGGGGGCGGATGTGATGTTCTATGGTGGTGGCGGTCTGGCGTCTGGTGGCGGCGGCGGTGTGTGTGATGGTGGTGCTTCCACTTGGCGGCGGGCGGTCCGGTGGTGCTGGGTGGCTGGTGTCGTGACCCCGGCCAGATCTGGGCTCATAGGGCCCCATCTGGGTCCTAGCGGCCCGGCTCCGTGCTGACCTCGGCGCCTTGTCTTGAGGGAGGCGGGGAGGCGGCTTGGATTGGGGTGGCGACGCCGACAGCGTCTTGCGGGCTGCAGTGTGGCGGGAACTTTACGGGCTTCTGAGAGCCCGGCCGGGCCTATGGGGTCACGGGCCTGGTATGTTCCTGCTATTGCGTCCGGTCAGCTACCGGGTTGACGGTGGAGGTGGGGCCCTACCACGTGCCGACGGTGCTGCTGCCTTAGTCCCGGCTCTTCTTCTTCATTGTGCAGGCCATGCTTCACGATGCAGTGGTGAGACAGCGTGGGAAGCTTCATGACCGGGTTGGCGCAGGGTGGTGGTCGGTTTGGTGGCGAGCTCCGGAGTGCCTGTGGTGAAGGTTGGGATCAGGAGAATCCCTGTTGGCTTGGCCGACAACGACGCGGTGGCGCCTGAGGGTGTCGTCGGACCTGAGGGCGTCGGGGCTACCCTTCCTCTCTCCTCGCCGCGTACCGGGGGAAACCCTTGGCAGCAGCGTCGTCATCGTCGCGTCCCTTCTTGGAGGTGTTGATTGGTACCGGCGCTTCGGATTCTCGGAGCTTGGTGGGCGATCTTCGGCCCATTTTGAAAATACATATTTGTCTTTTTCTTTGTACGCCACGTGTGAAAGTATAATGTATGAAACTTTTCTCCGACGTGTTGTTATCATGTACTCTCTCTGTCCCAAAATATAAGAACGTTTTTAACACTACGCTAGTGTCAAAAACGTTCTTATATTATGGGACAGAAGGAATATTTCTGTATGTACAATTTTTTCCATTTTGTTTGCGCTATGGATTTTTTTTAAACGAGCTCACTAGAGCCGGCTACCATTGGTCATCTGCGACATATGGGACTTTTATAACCAGCGAGCGTCCTCGTAGCAATTGGATCGAGATCGAAGCATGACGGTTTCTAAGAAATAACAGTGCGTTGCGTGGTAGTTCTCTTTTATAGCATGATAATTTTCGCTTTCGTACATGGCAAATCCATTACAACCGCGTGGTAATTTCAGTTGTTTTGGCATGGCAATTCTTCCGTTCGCTGGAAAACCTTTCCCAGTGAACGTCGGATTTGTAACATGGGATTTTTCTAACAACTATGAACCATACATAATTTCAAGTAGCCTTTTTTGCGTTCACCTGTCATTTGGATACTCTTGACAGGTTTAATTAAATATCTTATTGCCATCTCACTCTAAGAAATGAAAGACAACCTAGGATCACAGAACACATGTCCGGCAGAGTGACATTTTGTTTCTCAACTTCTTTGGTACCTGACAGAAATTCATGTTTTCTTGTGAAATTATGCAAAACTCATCAACCACTTCAAGAACTTTTTAGTCTGAGATTTTCTTAAAATTGTGCAAAGCTTTTGGTCAGAGATCCCAATATCTCACTATTTGCTTAAAATGGTTAGCTTTCACGAAATTCGTCTGTTAACAATGGAACGCGAGGTGTCATCCCACCTTTTTCGTCCAAAATTAGTTTATTATGCAGATGGCCGTCTGAAGTTGACGCTCAAATAGATGTATCTAACACTGACGGAGTTGCCTTGAAAAAAATCTAACACCGAGGGAGTAGATGAGAAGTTTCCTTGAAAAAAGAGTGTTCCTTGAAAAACCATTCCACAAAACATTCCCTCGTTTGTGACTACAATAGAAAAGCAGCTTGTGGTGCAACAATAGAAAAATAAATCTGGGCCATCGGATCAATTGCAGATGGTACAAATTCAAGTGTAGGAATCCCAAGCCACTTAATGTGCATTTTATGAAAACCCCCTTGCTACTAGTTAGATGTCAAACATATTTTTGCAGTAACCACCTTCACTTTTTTAATGTTCAAATGTTTGGTTCTTACTCTATTGCCATATCATCACAACGTTCATTCCTGCTCCCTCCCTTTGCACATGCCTCTGCATGGCAAACTGGACCATCACAGGAACTAATATGTAAGAGCATCTCCAATAGCCGCCCAACGCGTGATGCACAAAAAACTACTTTGTCGCGCGCCCATCGCCTGGTTTAGCCTGGTGGTATATTAGCTCCGGCGACCGGCGCTAAAATGCAGCAGCGTCTTGGCGTAAGCTTCAACAATGCGCATAAAAATGCAGCAGCGTGATTCTCGCACAAACAACATATGTGTTTCAAACACAAGCAAAAAGATCAAACACAAACAAAATAAATCAATAAATAAATAGTTCAATTTCGTTATTACAACTCAAACAAATAGTTTATCGTTCAATACAACAAATAGTTCAATAATACAACAAATAGTTCAATAATACAACAAATAGTTCAACAATACAACATCAAACGCACAAATCATTATGCTCTTTGTCGCCCATTCGAAGCCCACCACTCCTCAATGAGATCCTTCTGAAGATCATCATGCGCTGCAGGACGTCGAATGGCATGATAGGAGGCAACAAAACGGGCCACCCTTTCAGCCCTCCGTCGCTTTTCGCATGAGGATGTCTCAAGAGCTCATCTTGAGAGTAGTCTACATCTTGGCCACGCTCATTCCCGATGATCATGTTGTGCATGATCACACAAGCGTGCATGATGTACCAAAGCATCTTTTGATCCCAAAATCTAGCCGGTCCTCTCACAATAGCAAATTGGGCTTGCAATTGCACAACATGATCATCATGATTTGAGCTTTGGTACATTGAGCTTTGGTACAATAGCAAATTGAGCTTTGGTACATCATGCACGCTTGTGTGATCATGCACAACATGATCATCGAGAATGAGCGTGGCCAAGATGTAGACTACTCTCAGTATGAGCTCTTGGGACATCCCGTGCGAGTGCGACGGAGGACTGAAAGGGTGGCCCATTTTGTTGCCTCCTATCATGCCATTCGACGTCCCGCAGCGCATGATGATCTTCAGAAGGATCTCATTGAGGAGTGGTGGGCTTCGAATGGGCGACAAAGAGCATCATGATTTGTGTGTTTGATGTTGTATTGTTGAACTATTTGTTGTATTATTGAACTATTTGTTGTATTGAACGATAAACTATTTGTTTGAGTTGTAATAACGAAATTGAACTATTTATTTGTTGATTTATTTTGTTTGCGTTTGATCTTTTTGCTTGTGTTTGAAATGCATATATTGTTTGTGCGAGAGTCACGCTGTTGCATTTTTATGCGCTTGTTGAGCTATACTGCTGCTGCATTTTAGCTGCTGCTGGAGAGCTGCCTGCCGCCGCCAAACCTCATGATAGGCGCGCGGCAAAGTAGTTTTTAGCGTGCGGCGTGTTGGAAGGCTGTTGGAGATGCTCTTAAGCTGAACCATCTCAGGCACAAGAAAATGGTATGCGAGTTAAAATTGACCATTCTGGGCACAAATGTGTGACTGCATGTCAAACTGGCCTATCCCTGTCACATATTTTGAGTACATGTCAAGCTGAAACATTCGAGGCATAACACAAGCATTGCCATTAAGAACTACATGAACGTTGCCATCTTGATGGCACATAACAGTTGCCTCCAGATGCAGTGCTTCTTGTTCATCGAGCTTCTGTCCTGGAGAGATCATACGTAACAAATATGATTCAGTTAGCGCAAGTCCATGCTTATGTCATACATTCATACTTAAAACTATTTAATTGTGAGCTGAGCAAATAAATATGCATCAACAATACCATCTAACGGTGTGTTCCACATACCACATGGAAGGAAAAATAGAGAAGAAATCACATTCATTGCAAAAGACAACCTAAAGTATGTTTTTATGCTGCAATTAGCAGACAAGCCAAATGTTTTGTGGATAATCCTAACTTACCAATAATGAACAAATTATATAAACATTATTTATCTTGTACAAGAAAAACCACTCTAAAATCTTATTAGGCAATACAATTATTTATATAATTATCTTATTAGAAATCCATTCTTTATAAATCTTGGCACTTTCAAATAGCATATAGTATGTACAAATAGAAAAGGAGCATATCATATGGTAAAATGATGTGTTGAACCCTCGAAGCCACTAGACATTTTAATCACTCGAAACCGGTCATGAGTTCGACAAGAACAACATTAGCAGAGCCACTCCCTAATATAACGAGTGAACCGTGTACAAAGTATAATAATAGACACATAACAATGTCTATTCTTGACATTATGAAGCATAATAGTCATTTCTACACTTATCATAACATCATCACTATAGAACATGGATCACATAAGAGGCACAACCTACAACAGAAGTTCTTCTATAGTTTTGCCAAAAGGGGAATAGTTCTTATCCGATCTGCAACTTGTGCATCAGAATACTCGCGATCAATCTATCTTAGTGAAAACCGACATTGATGACTAACAACAAGGTTATCACTGCTCATGGAGCAAGCAAGAACCTTGCTTTTCTGGTGACTCGCAACCCATAATAAGGTCACAAAGCTGCAACAAAATGTGAAATGCGGGTTCAAGATATTTCCCTTAGCAAGGGTTATTAATGTGTATCATACAACCGCCATCAGTTGGGTTTTTAGGATTATTGTGTGCGACGTTATACAAATAAATCTCCAAGAAAAAACTCTCTTTGCCCACAATGGATGCAATGAATGCATATTGTGGGGAGAAAATGGAACAAAGACACATACTAATATTCTCAGTGAAATGTCCTAAACTTCAAATCGAAGGTTATCTACCCCTCATCAACCTACCAACTTGGTTCTCAGGAGTAATTAATAGTGAAACAGAACTACCAATATAGACTTTCAGACAACCACAAACAGTAGCAATAATCATCAACTGAAGCTACAAATTGTTGGGGAACGTAGTAATTCAAAAAAATTCCTACGATCACGCAAGATCTATCTAGGAGAAGCATAGAAACGAGCGGGGAGAGTGTGTCCACATACCCTCGTAGACCGAAAGCGGAAGCGTTTAGTAACGCGGTTGATGTAGTCGAACGTCTTCACGATACAATCGATCCAAGTATCGAATGTACGGCACCTCCGTGTTCAGCACACGTTCAGCACGATGACGTCCCTCGAGCTCTTGATCCAGTTGAGGGAGAGGGAGAGTTCCGTCAGCACGATGGCGTGACGACGGCGATGATGAAGTTACGGCGCAGGGCTTTGCCTAAGCACTATGATGATATGACCGAGGTGTGTAACAGTGGAGGGGCACCGCACACGGCTAAGAGAAGACTTGGTGTGCCTTTGGGGTGCCCCCTCCCACGTATATAAAGGAGGGGGGAGGAGGAGGCCGGCCCAAGGGGGCGCGCCAGGTCTGGGGAGTCCTACTAGGACTCCCTAGTCCAAGTAGGATCCCCCTCATCTTTCCTTTTCCGGAGTAGCAAAGGGGGAAAGAGAGGAGGAGTAGGAGAGGGAGAGGGGGGCGCTGCCCCCACCCCTTGTCCAATTCGGACTGGCAAGGGGGGGGCACCTCTTGGTCGGCCCTCTCTCTTCTCCACTAAGGCCCATGATGGCCCATTAACTTCCGGGGTTTCGTTAACCCCGATACTCGGAAGCTCATCCAAAACGTCCCGGACCATTCCAGTGTCCGAATGTAACCGTCCAATATATGAATCTTTACCTCTCGAACATTTGAGACTCCTCGTCATGTTCGTGATCTCATTCGAGACTCGAACAAACTTGGTCATCAAATCACATAACTCATAATACAAATCGTCATTGAGCGTTAAGCATGCGGACCCTACGGGTTCGAGAACTATGTAGACATGACCGAGACATATCTCGGTCAATAAAACAATAGCGGAACACGGATGCTCATCTTGGCTCCTACATATTCTCTGAAGATCTTTATCGGTCAAACCGCATAATTGTTGGAAATATGCCCTAGAGGCAATAATAAAAGCATTATTATTATATTTCCTTGTTCATGATAATTGTCTTTTATTCATGCTATAACTGTATTATCCGGAAATCGTAATACGTGTGAATACATAGACTACAATACGCCCTAGTGAGCCTCTAGTTGACTAGCTCGTTGGTCAACAGATAGTCATGGTTTCGACTATGGACATCGATGTCATTGATAACGGGATCACGTCATTAGGAGAATGGCGTGATGGACAAGACCCAATCCTAAGCATAGCACAAAGATCGTGTAGTTCATTTTGCTAGAGCTTTTCCAAATGTCAAGTATCTCTTCCTTAGACCGTGCGATCGTGTAACTCCGGATATCGTAGGAATGCTTTGGGTGTACCAAAGCGTCACAACGAATCGGGTGACTATAAAGGTGCATTACAGGTATCTCCGAAGTGTGTCATTGGGTTGACACGGATCGAGACAGGATTTGTCACTCCGTATGACGGAGAGGTATCATTGGGCCCACTCGGTAGTGCATCATCATAATGAGCTCAAAGTGACCAAGTGTCGTCACGGGATCATGCATTACTGATGCAGTAAAGTGACTTGCGTAACGAGACTAAGCGAGGTATTGGGATACAAGCGATCGAGTCTCGGGCAAGTAACATACCGTCGACAAAGGGAATAGCATACGGGTTGCTTGAACCCTCGACATCGTGGTTCATCCGATGACAACATCGAGGCGTGTGGGAACCAACATGGGTATCCAGATCCGCTGTTGGTTATTGACCGGAGAGCGTCTCGGTCATGTCTACATGTCTCCGAACCCGTAGGGTCTACACACTTAAGGTTCGGTGGCGCTTAGGGTTAATAGGAAGACTTGTATGTGATTACCGAATGTTGTTTGGAGTCCGGATGAGATCCCGGACGTTACGAGGAGTTCGGAATGGTCCGGAGGTAAAGATTTATATATGGGAAGTCGTCAAGCGGACAGGAAAAGTTTTGGTCATATCGGTTTTATGGAGGTCCACCGGAAAGGTTCCGGAGGACCACGGGAGGGGCCACCCCTCGGGGGCCACTTGGGCTGTGGGAGGCAGCCAGCCCTGGTGGGCTGGGCGCACCTCCCTTGGCCCATGCGCCTAGGGTTGAGGGGGAACCCTAAGGGGCGCCCTTGCTTGGGGGCAAGCCCCTCCTTAACCGCCGCCCCCTCTAGATGCATCTAGGGGCCGCCCTCCTCCCTTCCCCTATAAATAGAGGGGTGGAGGGAGGCTGCACACACCATTGAAGGCGCAGCCCTCCCTCCCAACACCTCTCCTCCTCCGCGTGAGCTTGGCGAAGCCTGCCGGAGATCAGTCACTCCATCGCATCACGCCGTCGTGCTGCCATTGGAGTGGTCTTCCTCAACCTCTCCTTCCTCCTTGCTGGATCAAGGCGAAGGAGACGCCGCCGTCCCGTACGTGTGTTGCACGCGGAGGTGCTGTCCGTTCAGCACTTGGTCATCGGTGATCGGAATCACGTTGGGAACGTCTTCATCATCACCACTCCCTCGAACGCTTCCGTACTCGATCTACAAGTGGTATGTAGATGCAAACTCTCTCTCGTAACTCGTTGCTTAGATGAACTCATAGATAGATCTTGGTGAAACCGTAGAATTTTTTTTATTTTCTGCAACGTTCCCCAACAGTGGTATCAGAGCCAAGTTTATGCGTAGTTCTCTTTGCACGAGTAGAACACAATTTAGTTGTGGGCGTGGATCTTGTCAATTTACTTGCCGCTACTAGTCTTATCTTGCTTCCGCGGTATTGTGGGATGAAGCGGCCCGGACCAACCTTACACGTACGCTTACGTGAGACCGGTTCCACCGACTAACATGCACTAGTTGCATAAGGTGGCTGGCGGGTGTCTGTCTCTCCTACTTTAGTTGGAGCGGATTCGATGAAAAGGGTCCTTATGAAGGGTAAATAGAAGTTGACAAGATCACGTTGTGGTTATTCGTAGGTAAGAAAGCGTTCTTGCTAGAACCCAATTGCAGCCACGTAAAAGATGCAACAATAATTAGAGGACGTCTAACTTGTTTTTGCAGCAATTGTCATGTGATGTGATATGGCCAAGTTGTGATGAATGATGAATGACATATTGTGATGTATGAGATCATGTTCTTGTAATAGGAATCACGACTTGCATGTCGATGAGTATGACAACCGGCAGGAGCCATAGGAGTTGTCTTTATTTTGTATGACTGCGTGTCATTGAAGAGCGCCATGTAACTTACTTTACTTTATTGCTAGACGCGTTAGCCATAGAAGTAGAAGTAGTCATTGGCGTGACAACTTCATGGAGGCACAATGATGGAGATCATGGTGTCATGCCGGTGACAAGATGATCATGGAGCCTCGAAGATGGAGATCAATGGAGCTTTATGATATTGGCCATATCATGTCACTACTATATAATTGCATGTGATGTTTATTATGTTAATACATCTTGTTTACTTAGAACGACGGTAGTAAATAAGATGATCCCTTACAACAATTTCAAGAAGTGTTTCCCCTAACTGTGCACCGTTGCTAAAGTTCGTCGCTTCTAAACACCACGTGATGATCGGGTGTGATGGATTCTTACGTTCACATACAACGAGTGTAAGACAGATTTACACACGCGAAAACACTTAGGGTTTACTTGACGAGCCTAGCATGTACATACATGGCCTCGGAACACGGAGACCGAAAGGTCGAACACGAGTCGTATAGAAGATACGATCAACATGAGAATGTTCACCGATGATGACTAGTCCGTCTCACGTGATGATCGGACACGGCTTAGTCGACTCGGATCGTGTAACACTTAGATGACTAGAGGATGTCTAATCTGGTGGGAGTTCATTTAAATAATTTGATTAGATGAACTTAATTATCATGAACTTAGTCTAAAACTTTTGAATGATATGTCTTGTAGATCAAATGGCCAACGCTCATGTCAACTTGAACTTCAACGCGTTCCTAGAAAACCAAGCTGAAAGATGACGGCAAGCAACTATACGGATTGGGTCCGGAACTTGAGATCATCCTCATAGCTGCCAGAAACAATATGTCCTAGAAGGACCGCTAGGTGGCGCTCCGTCTGCAGAACCAAGACATTATGAATGCTTGGCAGTCTCGTCTTGATGATTACTCCCTCGTTCAAGGCGGCATGCTTTCTGACTTAGAACCGGGCTCCAAAAGCGTTTTGAGCATCACGGAGCATATGAGATGTTCGAGGAGCTGAAACTTGTTTTCCAAGCTCACGCCGGGTCGAGAGATATGACATCTCCGACAAGTTCTATAGTTGTAAGATGGAGGAAAACAGTTACTGTCGGTGAGCACATTCTCGAAGATGTGCAGGTTGCACAACCGTATGACCCACTGAATATTAACCTCCCCGATGAGGCGGTCATTGTGAGAATCCTCCGATCGCTCCCACCAAGCTACAAGAGCTTTGTGATGAACTACAACATGCGGGGATGGTAAAGACCATTCTGAAGTGTTCTCTATCTTTGAAGTCAGCCGAGGTTGAGATCAAGAAATAACATCAAGTGTTGATGGTCAATAAGACCACTAAGTTCAAGAAGGGCAAGGGCAAGAAGAACTTCAAGAAGGACGGCAAGGAGGTTGCGCCCGTAAGCAAGTTGCGGGAAGAAGTCAAAGAATGGACCCAAACCGAGACCGAGTGCTTTTATTGCAAGGGAGGGGTCTTCGAAGCGGAACTGCCCCAAATACTTAGCGGACAAGAAGGCCGGCAACACCAAAGGTATATTTGATATACATGTAATTGATGTGTACTTTACCAATTACTCGTAGTAACTCCCGGTATTTGATACGGTGTCGTTGCTCATATTTGTAACTCACAGCAGGAGCTGCGGAATAAGCGGAGATCGAAAAGGACGAGGTGACGATCGCGTCGGGAATGGTTCAGTCGATGTGATCGCCGTCGACACGCTACCTCTTCATTTACCTACGGGATTAGTTATGAACCTTAATAATTGTTATTTGGTGCCAAGTTTGAGCATGAATATTGTATCTGGATCTCGTTTAATGCGAGATGGCTACTCATTTAAATCCGAGAATAATGGTTGTTCTATTTATATGAGGGATATGTTTTATGGTCATGCTCCGATGGTCAATGGTTTATTCTTAATGAATCTCGGTAGTATTACACATGTCTATAGCGTGAATACCAAAAGATGTAAAGTTGATAACGATAGTCCCACATACTTGTGGCACTTGCCGCCTTGGTCACATTGGTGTCAAGCGCATGAAGAAGCTCCATCTTGATGGACTTTTGGAGTCTTTAGATTATGAATCATTTGACACATGCGAACCATGCCTCATGGGCAAGATGACCAAGACTCCGTTCTCGGAACAATGGGCGAGCAACCAACTTGTTGGAAATCATACATACCGATGTGTGCGGTCCAATGGCGTTGAGGCTCATGGAGGATATCGTTATGTTCTCACTCTCACAGATGACTTGAGTAGATATGGGTATGTCTACTTGATGAAACACAAGTCGAGACCTTTGAAAAGTTCAAGGAATTTCAGAATGAAGTAGAGAATCAACGTGACCGAAAGATAAAATTCTTACGATCGGATCGTGGAGGAGAATATTTAAGTCACGAATTTGGTACACACTTAAGAAAGTGTGGAATCGTTTCACAACTCACGCCGCTGGAACACCTCAACAGAACGGTGTGTCCGAACGTCGAATCGCACTCTATTGGATATGGTGCGGTCTATGATGTCTCTTACCGATTTACCGCTATCATTTTGGGGATACGCTCTAGAGACAGCTACATTCACTTTAAATAGGGCACCGTCTAAGTCCGTTGAGGCGACACCGTATGAATTATGGTTTGGGAAGAAACCTAAGTATCGTTTCTAAAAGTTTGGGGATGCGATGCTTATGTCAAGAAACTTCAACCTGAAAAGCTCGAACCCAAGTCGGAAAATGCGTCTTCATAGGATACCCTAAGGAAACCGTAGGGTATACCTTCTACTTAAGATCCGAGGGCAAGATCTTTGTTGCCAAGAACGGAACCTTTCGGAAAAGAGTTTCTCTCGAAAGAAGTAAGTGGGAGGAAAGTAGAACTCGATGAAGTACTACCTCTTGAGCAGAATAGTAGTGCAGCTCGGGAAAGTGTTCTGTGATGCCTACACCAGTGAAGAGGAAATTAATGATGATGATCAAGGTACTTGGATCAAGTTGCTCTTGAACCTCGTGAGGTCCACAAGGACACGTTCCGCACTGCAGTGGTACGGCAACCCTGTCCCGGAAATCATGTTGTTAGACAACGGTGAACCTTGAACTATGAAGAAGCGATGGCGGGCCCAGATTCCAACAAATGGCTAGAAGCCATGAAATCCGAGATAGAATCCATGTATGAAAACAAAGTGTGGACTTTGGTGACTTGCCCGATGATCGGCGAGCGATAGAAAACAAATGGATCTTTAAGAAGAAGACGGACGCGGATGGTAATGTCACCATTTATAAAGCTCGACTTGTCGCTAAGGGTTATCGGCAAGTTCAAGGGATTGACTACGATGAGACTTTTTCTCCGTGGCGAAGCTTAAGTCCGTCCGAATCATGTTAGCAATTGCCGCATACTATGATTATGAGATATGGCAGATGGACGTCAAAACAGCGTTCCTTAACGGTTATCTTAAGGAAGAGCTGTATATGATACAGCCAGAAGGTTTTGTCGATCCTAAGAATGCTGACAAAGTATGCAAGCTCCAATGATCCATTTATGGGCTGGTGCAAGCATCTCGGAGTTGGAACATTCGCTTTGATGAGATGATCAAAGCGTTTAGTTATATGAGACTTATGGAGAAGCTGCGTTTACAAGAAAGTGAGTGGGAGCTCAGAGCATTTCTCATATTATATGTAGATGACATACTTTTGATGGGAAATGATATAGAATTCTTGGACAGCATTAAGGCCTACTTGAACAAGTGTTTTTCAATGAAGGACCTTGGAGAAGCTGCTTATATGAGCGTCCCTCGAGCTCTTGATCCAGATTGAGGAGAGGAGAGTTCACAAGACGATGGCGTGATTTGACGGCGATGATGAAGATTACAGCATGGCTTTGCCTAAGCACTATGATGATATGACCGAGGTGTGTAATAAAGGAGGCGGCACTGACACTGCTAAGAGAAGACTTGGTGTGCCTTTGGGGTGCCCCCTCCCACGTATATAAAGGAGGGGGGAGGAGGAGGCCGGCCCAAGGGGGCGCGCCAGGTCTGGGGAGTCCTACTAGGACTCCCTAGTCCAAGTAGGATCCCCCTCATCTTTCCTTTTCCGGAGTAGCAAAGGGGGAAAGAGAGGAGGAGTAGGAGAGGGAGAGGGGGGCGCTGCCCCCACCCCTTGTCCAATTCGGACTGGCAAGGGGGGGGCACCTCTTGGTCGGCCCTCTCTCTTCTCCACTAAGGCCCATGATGGCCCATTAACTTCCGGGGGGGTTCGTTAACCCCCGATACTCGGAAGCTCATCCAAAACGTCCCGGACCATTCCAGTGTCCGAATGTAACCGTCCAATATATGAATCTTTACCTCTCGAACATTTCGAGACTCCTCGTCATGTTCGTGATCTCATTCGAGACTCCGAACAAACTTCGGTCATCAAATCACATAACTCATAATACAAATCGTCATTGAACGTTAAGCATGCGGACCCTACGGGTTCGAGAACTATGTAGACATGACCGAGACATATCTCCGGTCAATAAACAATAGCGGAACCTGGATGCTCATACTGGCTCCTACATATTCTACGAAGATCTTTATCGGTCAAACCGCATAATTGTTGGAAATATGCCCTAGAGGCAATAATAAAAGCATTATTATTATATTTCCTTGTTCATGATAATTGTCTTTTATTCATGCTATAACTGTATTATCCGGAAATCGTAATACACGTGTGAATACATAGACTACAATACGTCCCTAGTGAGCCTCTAGTTGACTAGCTCGTTGGTCAACAGATAGTCATGGTTTCGACTATGGACATCGATGTCATTGACAACGGGATCACGTCATTAGGAGAATGGCGTGATGGACAAGACCCAATCCTAAGCATAGCACAAAGATCGTGTAGTTCGTTTTGCTAGAGCTTTTCCAAATGTCAAGTATCTCTTCCTTAGACCGTGAGATCGTAACTCCGGATACCGTAGGAATGCTTTGGGTGTACCAAAGCGCCACAACGTAATCGGGTGACTATAAAGGTGCATTACAGGTATCTCGAAAGTGTCTGTTGGGTTGACACGGATCGAGACAGGATTTGTCACTCCGTATGACGGAGAGGTATCACTGGGCCCACTCGGTAGTGCATCATCATAATGAGCTCAAAGTGACCAAGTGTCGGTCACGGATCATGCATTACGGTGCGAGTAAAGTGACTTGCCGGTAACGAGACTAAGCGAGGTATTGGGATACAAGCGATCGAGTCTCGGGCAAGTAACATACCGTCGACAAAGGGAATAGCATACGGGTTGCTTGAACCCTCGACATCGTGGTTCATCCGATGACAACATCGAGGCGTGTGGGAACCAACATGGGTATCCAGATCCCGCTGTTGGTTATTGACCAAGAGCGTCTCGGTCATGTCTACATGTCTCCGAACCCGTAGGGTCTACACATAAGGTTCGGTGGCGCTAGGGTTAATAGGAAGACTTGTATGTGATTACGAATGTTGTTGAGTCCGGATGAGATCCGGACGTTACGAGGAGTTCGGAATGGTCCGGAGGTAAAGATTTATATATGGGAAGTCGTCAAGCGGACAGGAAAAGTTTGGTCATATCGGTTTATGGAGGGTCCAGGAAAGGTTCGGAGGACCACGGGAGGGGCCACCCCTTCGGGGCCACTTGGGCTGCGTGGGAGGCAGCCAGCCCACAGTGGGCTGGGCGCACCCCCTCCCTTGGCCCATGCGCCTAGGGTTGAGGGAACCCTAAGGGGCGCCCTTGCTTGGGGGCAAGCCCCTCCCCTGGCCGCCCCCCCCCTCTAGATGCATCTAGAGGGGCCGCCCTCCTCCCTTCCCTATAAATAGAGGGGTGGAGGGAGGCTGCACACACCATTGAAGGCGCAGCCCTCCCTCCCAACACCTCTCCTCCTCCGCGTGAGCTTGGCGAAGCCCTGCCGAGATCAGTCACTCCATCCGCATCACGCCGTCGTGCTGCCATTGGAGTGGTCTTCCTCAACCTCTCCTTCCTCCTTGCTGGATCAAGACGAAGGAGACGCCGTAAATCCCGCACGTGTGTTGCACGCGGAGGTGCTGTCCGTTCAGCACTTGGTCATCGGTGATCGGAATCACGTTGGGAACGTCTTCATCATCACCACTCCCTCGAACGCTTCCGTACTCGATCTACAAGTGGTATGTAGATGCAAACTCTCTCTCGTAACTCGTTGCTTAGATGAACTCATAAATAGATCTTGGTGAAACCGTAGAAAAATTTTTATTTTCTGCAACGTTCCCCAACAATAATAACATATGTTGTTCCCTTTGTCATAGGTATGTTACTTGCCCGAGATTCGATCATCGGTATCATCATACCTAGTTCAATCTCGTTACCGTCAAGTCTCTTTACTCATTTCGTAATGCATCATCCTGGAACTAACTCATTAGTCACATTGCTTGCAAGGCTTATAGTGATGAGCATTACCGAGAGGGCCCAGAGATACCTCTTCGATACACGGAGTGACAAATCCTAATCTTGATCTATGCCAACCCAACAAACACCTTCATAGACACCTTTAGAGTATCTTTATAATCACCCAGTTAAGTTGTGATGTTTGATAGCACACAAGGTGTTCCTCCGGTATTCGGGAGTTGCATAATCTCATAGTCAGAGGAACATAAGCAATAACAATAAAACTAAACGATCATTATGCTAAGCTAACGGATGGGTCATGTCCATCACATCATTCTCTAATGATGTGATCCCGTTCAACAAATGACAACACATGTCTATGGCTAGGAAACTTAATCATCTTTGATAAACTAGCTAGTCAAGTCGAGGCATACTAGGGACACACTGTTTGTCTATGTATTCACACATGTACTAAGTTTCCGGTTAATACAATTCTAGCATGAATAATAAACATTTATCATGATATAAGGAAATATAAATAACAACTTTATTATTGCCTCTAGGGCATATTTCCTTCAGTCTCCCACTTGCACTAGAGTTAATAATCTAGATTACATACTAATGATTATAACACCCATGGAGTCTTGGTGCTGATCATGTTTTGCTCGTGGAAGAGGCTTAGTCAACGGGCCTGCAACATTCAGACCGTATGTATTCTGCAAACTTCTATGTCTCCCTCCTTGACTAGATCGAGGATGGAATTGAAGCATCTCTTGATGTGCTTGGTTCTCTTGTGAAATCTGAATTCCTTCGCCTAGGCAATTGCTCCAGTATTGTCACAAAAGATTTTCATTGGACCCGATGCACTAGGTATTACACCTAGATCGGATATGAACTCCTTCATCCAGACTCCTTCATTTACTGCTTCCGAAGCAGCTATGTACTCCGCTTCACACGTAGATCCCACCACGATGCTCTGCTTGGAACTGCACCAACTGTCGTGGAATTGTCACGGCAGATGTCCTAGTGTAAGGACTTAGTCACGAGGCCAACGCATCTATGTGATAGCTTGAGAGGGGTTGATCGGGACGAGAGACGTAACACGCAAGACAAGGATTTAGACAGCTTCGGGCCCCGGGAAACATCATCCGGTAATAACCCTACATGCTGTTTGTGGCTAGGTCTCATTATGATCATAAGAGAGTCGCCGATAAGCCGGCTCTTTGTGTCTAGCCCTAGAGATTGTTCTTGTTGCCTGTCCCACTTTGGGGAGCCCTGCCCCTCCTTATATAAGTTAGAGGGCGGGTTTCATGTGGAGTCCAAATATGATTAGGACTAGCCTATCTTCTACTACCAGCCGGATACAAGTCCGGGTCTTGATTCCTTGTAAAGGAGATATTCCTCACGCCTTTCCTCTTAAGCCGGCCTATCATAACGTAAGCCGGCCTTCTGGGCCTTGAGCCTCCTGGGCCCCCGGGTCTTGTCGCTCCTCTGATCCGCTTGCCAGGTCACCCATAAGTCGTCAGGATCGGGCGGGTCACTTAGTGTGTCGTCCAGTCAGGGCGGGTCATTAATGAGTTGCCAAGTCCAGCCGGGTTATACTTCCGGCCGGGTTACACTGCGGGGTATATCCCCGACATTAGCCCCCAAGTTTAGCTTGTATTTATCCATGGTAAACTTATGCTGCAAAATAAACACAAGAACAAATTTGACAGGTTGTGCTCCGGGTTAAGAATTCTTGTAAACTGGCACCTGAACATCCTTAAGTCCTTGACAGCTCCACCATTCAATATAAATATGTATCCGGTTTGCGACTTAGAGTCATCCGGATCAGAGTCAAAGCTTGCATCAACGTAACCATTTACTGATTTGAGCTCTTTGTCTCCTCCATAAGCGAGAAACATATCCTTAGTCCTTTTCGGTATTTCGGGATGTTCTTGACATTGTCTAGTGATCCACTCCTGGATTACTTTGGTACCTCCCTACTATACTTATAGCAAGGCACACATCAAGTCTGGTACACAGCATTGCATACATGACAGAACCTATGGCTGAGGCATAGGGAATGACTTTAATTTTCTCTCTATCTTCTGCAGTGGTCGGGCATTGAGTCTCACTCAACTTCACACCTTGTAACACAGGCAAGAACCCTTTCTTTGATTGATCCATTTTGAATTTCTTCAAAATTTTATCAAGGTATGTGCTTTGTGAAAGTCCAATTAAGCGTCTTGATCTATCTCTATAGATCTTGATGCCCAATATGTAAGCAGCTTCACCGAGGTCTTTCATTGAAAAACTTTTATTCAAGTATCCTTTTATGCTATCCAGAAATTCTATATCATTTCCAATCAATAATATGTCGTCCACATATAATATCAGAAATGCTACAGAGCTCCCACTCACTTTCTTGTAAATACAGGCTTCTCCAAAAGTCTATATAAAACCATATGCTTTGATCACACTATCAAAGCGTATATTCCAACTCCGAGAGGCTTGCACCAGTCCATAAATGGATCGCTGGAGCTTGCACACTTTGTTAGCACCTTTAGGATCGACAAAACCTTCTGGTTGCATCATATACAACTCTTCTTTAAGAAATCCATTAAGGAATGCAGTTTTGACATCCATTTGCCAAATTTCATAACCATAAAATGCGGCAATTGCTAACATGATTCGAATAGACTTAAGCATTTAAGCATCGCTACGGGTGAGAAGGTCTCATCGTAGTCAATTCCCTGAACTTGTCGAAAACGTTTCGCAACAAGTCGAGCTTTGTAGACAGCCACATTACCGAGTCTTCTTCCTGAAGATCCATTTATTCTCTATGGCTTGCCGATCATTGGGCAAGTCAACCAAAGTCCACACTTTGTTCTCATACATGGATCCCATCTCAGATTTCATGGCCTCAAGCCATTTCGCGGAATCTGGGCTCATCATCGCTTCCTCATAGTTCGTAGGTTCGTCATGGTCTAGTAACATGACGTCCAGAACAGGATTACCGTACCACTCTGGTGCCGAACGTACTCTGATTGACCTACGAGGTTCGGTAGTAACATGATCTGAAGTTTCATGATCATCATAATTAACTTCCTCACTAATTGGTGTAGGAATCATTGGAACTGATTTCTGTGATGAACTACTTTCCAATTCGGGAGAAGGTACAATTACCTCATCAAGTTCTACTTTCCTCCCACCCACTTCTTTCGAGAGAAACTCCTTCTCTATAAAGGATCTATTCTTAGCAACGAATATCTTGCCTTCGGATTTGTGACAGAAGGTGTACCCAACAATCTCCTTTGGGTATCCTATGAAGACACATTTCTCTGATTTGGGTTCGAGCTTATCAGGTTGAAGCTTTTTCACATAAGCATCGCAGCCCCAAACTTTAAGAAATGACAGCTTAGGTTTCTTGCCAAACCACGGTTCATATGGTGTCGTCTCAACAGTAGATGGTGCCCTATTTAACGTGAATGCAGCCGTCTCTAAAGCATAACCCCAAAAGGATAGCCGTAAATCAGTAAGAGACATCATAGATCGCACCATATCCAATAAAGTACGATTACAACGTTCGGACACACCATTACGCTGTGGTGTTCCAGGTGGCGTGAGTTGCGAAACTATTCCACATTGTTTCAAATGAAAACCAAACTCATAACTCAAATATTCTCCTCCATGATCAGATTATAGAAACTTTATTTTCTTGTTACGATGATTTTCTACTTCACTCTGAAATTCTTTGAACTTTTCAAATGTTTCAGACTTATGTTTCATTAAGTAGATATACCCATATCTGCTTAAATCATCTGTGAAGGTCAGAAAATAACGATACCCGCCGCGAGCCTCAACACTCATTGGACTGCATACATCAGTATGTATTATTTCCAATAAGTCAGTTGCTCGCTCCATTGTTCCGAAGAACGGAGTCTTAGTCAGCTTGCCCATGAGGCATGGTTTGCAAGCATCAAGTGATTCATAATCAAGTGATTCCAAAGGCCCATCAGCATGGAGTTTCTTCATGCGCTTTACACCAATATGACCTAAACGGCAGTGCCACAAATAAGTTGCACTATCATTATTAACCTTGCATCTTTTGGCTTCAATATTATGAGTATGTGTATCACTACAATCGAGATTCAACAAAAATAGACCACTCATCAAGGGTGCATGGCCATAATAGATATTACTCATATAAATAGAACAACCATTATTCTCTGATTTAAATAAATAACCGTCTCGCATCAAACAAGATCCAGATATAATGTTCATGCTCAACGCTAGCACCAAATAACAATTATGCAGGTCTAAAACTAATCCCGACGGTAGATGTAGAGGTAGCGTGCCGACCGCGATCACATCGACTTTGGAACCATTTCTCACGCGCATCATCACCTCATCCTTAGCCAATCTTCGTTTAATCTGTAGCCCCCTGTTTCGAGTTGCAAATATGAGCAACAGAACCAGTATCAAATACCCAGGCGCTACTAGGAGCATTAGTAAGATACACATCAATAACATGTATATCAAATATACCTTTCACTTTGCCATCCTTCTTATCCGCTTGAATACTTGGGGCGTTATGCTTCTAGTGACCAGTCCCTTTGCAAGAGAAGCACTCGGCCTCGAGCTTAGGTCCGGACTTGGGCTTCTTCCGGAATAGCAACTTGCTTGCTATTCTTCTTGAAGTTCCCCTTCTTCCCTTTGCCTTTTTTCTTGAAACTAGTGGTCTTGTTAACCATCAACACTTGATGCTCCTTCTTGATTTCTACCTCCGCAGCCTTTAGCATTGCGAAGAGCTCGGGAATAGTCTTTTCCATCCCTTGCATATTATAGTTCATCACGAAGCCTTTATAGCTTGGTGGCAGTGATTGAAGAACTCTCTCAATGGCACTATCATCAGGAAGATTAACTCCTAGCCGAGTCAAGTGGTTATGGTACCCAGACATTTTGAGTATGTGTTCACTGACAGAACTATTCTCCTCCATCTTGCAGCTATAGAACTTGTTGGAGACTTCATATCTCTCAACTCGGGCATTTGCTTGAAATATTAACTTCAACTCCTGGAATATCTCATATGCTCCATGACGTTCAAAACGTCCTTGAAGTCCCGATTCTAAGCCGTAAAGCATGGCACACTGAACTATCGAGTAGTCATCAACTTTACTCTGCCAGAAGTTCATAACGTCCGGAGTTGCTCCTGCAGCGGGTCTTGCACCTAGCGGTGCTTCCAGGACGTAATTCTTCTGTGCAGCAATGAGGATAATCCTCAAGTTACGGACCCAGTCCGTGTAGTTTTACCATCATCTTTCAACTTAGCTTTCTCTAGGAACGCATTAAAATTCAAGGGAACGGTAGCACGGGCCATTGATCTACAACGACATAGATAAGCAAAAACTATCAGGTACTAAGTTCATGATAAATTTAAGTTCAATTAATCGTATTACTTACGAACTCCCACTTAGATAGACATCCCTCTAGTCATCTAAATGATCACGTGATCCATATCAACTAAACCATGTCCGATCATCACGTGAGATGGAGTAGTTTTCAATGGTGAACATCTCTATGTTGATCATATCTACTATATGATTCATGTTCGACCTTTCGGTCTCAGCGTTCCGAGGCCATATCTGCATATGCTAGGCTCGTCAAGTTTAACCCGAGTATTCTGCGTGTGCAAAACTGGCTTGCACCTATTGTATGTGAACGTAGAACTTATCACACCCGATCATCATGTGGTGTCTCGGCACGACGAACTGTAGCAACGGTGCATACTCAGGGAGAACACTTATACCTTAAAATTTAGTGAGGGATCATCTTATAATGCTACCGCCATACTAAGCAAAATAAGATGCATAAAAAGATAAACATCACATGCAATCAAAATATGTGACATGATATGGCCATTATCATCTTGTGCCTTTGATCTCTATCTCCAAAGCACCGTCATGATCTCCATCTTCACCGGCTTGACACCTTGATCTCCATCGTAGCATCGTTGTCTTCTCGCCAACTATTGCTTCTACAACTGTCGCTACCGCTTAGTGATAAAGTAAAGCAATTACATGGCAATTGCATTTCGTACAATAAAGCGACAACCATAAGGCTCCTGCAAGTTGCCGATAACTTTTACAAAACATGATCATCTCATATAACAATTTATATCTCATCACGTCTTGACCATATCACATCACAACATGCCCTACAAAAACAAGTTAGACATCCTCTACTTTGTTCTTGCAAGTTTTACGTGGCTGCTACGGGCTTCTAGCAAGAACTGTTCTTACCTACGCATCAAAACCACAACGATTTTTTGTCAAGTGTGTTGTTTTAACCTTCAACAAGGACCGGGCGTAGTCAAACCCGATTCAACTAAAGTTGAAGAAACTCACACTCGCTAGCCACCTGTGTGCAAAGCACGTCGGTAGAATTTGCACATCGGTAGAACCAGTCTCATGAACGCGGTCATGTAATGTCGGTCCGGGCCGCTTCATCCAACAATACCGCCGAATCAAAGTAAAACATTGTTGGTAAGCAGTATGACTATTATCGCCCATAACTCTTTGTGTTCTACTCGTGCATATAACATCTACGCATAGAACTGGCTCGGATGCCAATGTTGGGGAACGTAGTAATTCAAAAAAATTCCTACGGTCTCGCAAGATCTATCTAGGAGAAGAATAGCAACGAGCGGGGAGAGTGTGTCCACGTACCCTCGTAGACCGAAAGCGGAAGCGTTTAGTACTGCGGTTGATGTAGTCGAACGTCTTCACGATCCAACCGACCCAAGTACCGAACGTACGGCACCTCCGTGTTCAGCACACGTTCAGCACGATGACGCCCCTCGAGCTCTTGATCCAGTTGAGGGTGAGGGAGAGTTCCGCCAGCATGACGGCGTGACGACGGTGATGATGAAGTTACCGGCGGCTTCGCCTAAGCACTACGATGATATGACCGAGGTGTGTAACTGTGGAGTGGGGCACCACGCACGGCTAAGAGAAGACGTGGTGTGCCCTCCTCCCACGTATATAAAGGAGGGGGGAGGAGGAGGCCAGCCCAAGGGGGCGCGCCAGGTGTGGGGAGTCCTGCTAGAACTCCCTAGTCCAAGTAGGATTCCCCCTCCTCTTTCCTTTTCTGGAGTAGCAAAGGGGAAAGCGAGGAGGAGTAGGAGAGGGAAGGGGGGGGGCCCCACCCTTGTCCAATTCAGATTAGCAACGGGGGCACCTCTTGACGGCGCTCTCTTCTCCACTAAGGCCCATGATGGCCCATTAACTTCCTCGGGGGGTTCAGTAACCCCGGTACTCAAACTCATTCGAAACGTCCCGAAACATTCCGGTGTCCGAATGTAACCTTCCAATATATGAATCTTTACCTCTCGAACATTTCGAGACTCCTCATCATGTCTGTGATCACATCCTGGACTCCGAACAAACTTCGGTCATCAAATCACATAACTCATAATACAAATCATCATCGAACGTTAAGCGTGTGGACACTACGGGTTCGAGAACTATGTAGACATGACCGGGACACATCTCTGGTCAATAACCAATAGCCGGACCTGGATGGCCATATTGGCTCCTACATATTCTACGAAGATCTTTATCGGTCAAACCGCATAACAACATACGTTGTTCCCTTTGTCATCGGTATGTTACTTGCCCGATATTCGAAGGTCGGTATCATCATACCTAGCTCAATCTCGTTACCGGCAAGTCTCTTTACTCGTTCCGTAATGCATCATCCCGTAACTAAACTCATTAGCCACATTGCTTGCAAGGCTTATAGTGATGAGCATTATCGAGAGGGCCCAGAGATACCTCTCCGGTACACGGAGTGACAAAGCCTAATCTTGATCTATGCCAACCCAACAAACACCTTTGTAGACACCTGTAGAGCATCTTTATAATCACCCAGTTACGTTGTGACATTTGATAGCACACAAGGTGTTCCTCCGGTATTCGGGAGTTGCATAATCTCATAGTCAGAGGAACATGTATAAGCTATGAAGAAAGTAATAGCAATAAAACTAAATGATCATTATGCTAAGCTAGCGGATGGGTCATGTCCATCACATCATTCCCTAATGATGTGATCCCGTTCAACAAATGACAACACATGTCTATGGCTAGGAAATTTAACCATCTTTGATCAACTAGCTAGTCTGGTAGAGGGCATGTTTGACAGGATAAATATTTCCTTCACAAATATGTATCATCCACACATGTGCATGTTTGACAGGAACAAGTACAAGAAAATAGAACTGTATAGATGCAGCATAAATCAACTAGCTAATAAAATTGAGATAGAGCATAAATGCACTAGCTAAATCAAGTTAGCATCTATTTACCAGGGAAATTAACCACTGTGGTGACGCCTTGTAGGTCTGCATCTCTACACTGACAAATTAACGAACTATAAGCTAAAACATGGCTTCAGCTTTGGACGGAGCATAACGGCAAAGAAAATGGCTCCACATTAACATAAAAGATGGCTTCAGATTAGCATCAGCCTGCATCAAAGTAGTGATATAATCTATCATTTACGGCAAAGAAAACGACAGTACATAGCAGCGGCATGGTGAGAAAGCAGGGGAGAGGTGGCCACCTTGCAGCTTGGGCGCGGACAGCCTAAGCTCAGTATCGTCGTAGATGCGCCGGAGGCGGGCACGAGGAATGCCACACAATGCCTACTAGGCACCTACACGACGGGGGCAGCCCCTGGAGTTCACCTCCGTGATAGCGGCCAATTGCCGCTCGAAGATGTGAAGCGTGATACCGGTGTCGGCCAGTAGGAGGAGTCAGGTGGCCTTGAGTTAGAGTAGCTGGGAAGGGGAAGGGAGAGGCGCTTGGCATCGGATCTGAAGCGTCGTCGCCGTCGGGAAGCAGCAGGGGAGAGGGGAGAGAGGGGATGGCTGTGGTTTGATGGCACATTCAAAAGTAAATTCAGTAGAAACGAGGGTTCTTTTTTAACAGAAGCATGAATTTGTGTGTACGCATTCTACCAGTTGAATCTATGCCATCCATCCTCAATCGAGTGGTCTAGCTTGGAGTTTTCTATTTTGCACCACAAGCTGCTTTTCTATAGTAGTCGCTTCCTTCCAAAAATTTATCTCTGTGGAGGGATATGATCGGACCGGTGACTGGTAAATGATCAGATGGTTTAAATGCAATACGAGTGTTCCATGTCAAGAAAAAATAAATAAGAAAAATGATCAGATGGTTTGGTTTATCCGACTCGGCCCCACCTGTAAGCGCTGCCTCCTTTTCTCTCATTTCCTCTTCTTGCATCGAGAGTTCTCCCCGGAACGGCGGCGAGAAGGGACGGGCGGAGGAGAGATGCCGCACCGCGCGCGGCCGATGACGGGGCTGCTGGTGTTCATGGGCGTCAACCTCGTCCTCCTAAGCACCATCACCCCCGTCTACGACTTCGTCTGCTTCCACCCCTACTGGGACCGCAGGGTACGGTACCCCCACCTTCTTCTCCACCTCCGGCACGCTCCCCCAATCACAATTCACGGTGGCAACGAATTATCTCCTCTTCCCTACCCCCCCCACTTGCCGTCCGGGCAATTTATAGTACCTAAATGGCCGTGGTATTGAACACTTCTTATGGTTGCCCGCGCCAACTGTTTGCGGAAATGCCCGTGATCGTCGTTGGTTGAGACATATCCACTGCAAACTTCACTCACCGTGCAATTCCTAGCTAGAACGACTGCCTGTTTGGTTGGATTCTTGTTCTAGATTTGCCCATGCGCATCTGCACACCATCTGTTTGTGGAAATGCCTGGGAGAGGTTCGATAGATAAGCTGCTTGGACTGGATGTGCTGTTTGACCAAAGTGATTACACTTGAGGAGTCCTTGCCCAGTTGCATTGCGCCTCTTCCTGCCGTTCTGGAAAATTTCCCAGGGAAACTACATCTGCACATGTTCCATGATAGACCCATCCTTACTTCAAAACAACTTGCAATGATAGTAGTAGGATCTTGATTTATTGATACAATTTTGAATTTTGTGTGTGTAATGTGTAATTTCTTGTCCAAATTTGCAGAGAGAACGCCGTCAAAGGGAACGTGAAGCACTGCAACGCAATGGTTCTCTAGAAACTGCAAAATAAACTCTACTAGGTAAATACATGCTTCCACACTTAAAAAAAAGAAAGAAAATGCTTTTCCCTTTTCATGCATCGCCTTGTACTCATAGTATGGCATCATAGAACGATTTCCATTGAATTAACTAGACTTTAACTACACTACACTGTTATTCGGCGAATAAATGCCTTTTTTCGAGGTGAGAAGCGCTCATTCCTCGCATACCATTTGGTGGCAGGAAACTGGGAGATTCCGCTGATGCATCCCATAGCAAATAGTCCAATAAGTAGCGACCTCACTTTCCATTGACACAATATTTTTCTTTTCATTTGTGCAGGTATCTGCTTACATTATTAGCTTATCACATCCTGGATTGTTCATTTACGTGGGATGGAGAAAGTTTGATGAAGTTGCGACAAGGTTTTTCAGTGTCGGTGGGTCATTTGATCTTGGTTCGTGATGCTCCTGCAATGTGTCAGTCAATTCTCTGTAATGTCAAACCAAGGAACACCGGATGCAGTGAAATAATTTCTTTAAACTACACTGTTATGAATCTTTTGTCAACTTCTTGTATTGATCTGGTGTTACATAAGCAAATGAAATCATCTATTTAGTTCAGACCTGTTGTAATACAAGTAAATCAATTCATCTGGCCTCACTATATACTATATGTAGTCTTGAAATTGTTGGTGAAGACCAATCATATCTTCATTCATCTAGTCTTCCCTCTATGTTTCTTCTCCCTCAACCACATCAGCAGAGGCTTGCACCCTCGTGAATGCACCGATGACCTCTAGGGCTTGAGCACCACCAACATCTTATGTAAGTCTACAAGATGACAAAAATGTGCAGGTGGGAGACAAATCCATCTTTCTTCCCCAAATTCATGGGTATGTATGTGGTTCCAATCCAAGTGATACTCCTCAGCAACTAGTAAGTAGATTGTACAAATCTGTCCACGATTTTGAGCTCATGCTGAGAAGCATCTGGAAAGAGGGTTCCATTATGCACTCTGCACTGGTGGTGACTGCACACCTCCTTGTTTGAGCTAAAATGCCTGTTTCACTCTAGAACTAGATCTCTCCTCTTCTTTGGGTTCGTTGGCTCGGTGCTGCCTGCTCCTTTCTTCATCATCGCCACAAATTCTGAATAATCTATCCTCCCATCCTATATGTGCAAAAGTATCTTTAGTTTCTTTGGATGCAATAAAGTAAAATAATCATCATCAACCGAGTAAACTGGCTATCAATTTGATTTATCAGGTCCTATTTTTGGGTGCAATGTAACTTCCGTGCGTCAGATCGCGCATGTGTAATGTATATACTCAATCTATACTTGTTGTTCCTTACATTGTCAGTGTCAGCCTCTGAGATGATCTCCTTGATCTCTTTGGCATCATACATACCCTTCTCCTTCAAGGCTTGCTCGAGCTCATCTCTTGTTATGTACCTGCAAGATTTGTGAGATAAAACATAAGTCGTAGTAAAATACTATCTAAACTACAGAATTCAGCTACCTAGTCTGTTGATTTTGTTGTTCAGCTTACCCACTGTTATCCTTGTCGAAGAACTGGAATGCTGTGTATAGGTGCTCCTCTCTATGCATCTTGTTCATGTGAACTGTCGCGGTGACAAACTCCTCGTAGTCAATCAATCCATTGCCATCTGCATCAGCCTGGAGAAATTTGAAGTACAGATGAATTTTGATGAAAAATCTGTCGTGCAACGGAACCGTGTTATCGATAGCTCGCTGAAGAGTGAAGACTCACTGCTTGCATGAGTTGCTCAATTTCATTGTCTGACAGCTTTGTGCCCTGCTTTGCTAGCCCGTTCTTGAGCTCTTCGAGCGTGATCGTGCCGCTGTTATCTTTGTCGATGTTCTTGAACATCTCCTTGAGCCCCCTGATCTCCTCTTCCGATAAGCACCCAGCTATAACCTGACAGCACACACACCATCAAGGTTGAGTGCCTGACAAACTGCAATCTAAGCATTGTTTGTTCAATTCAACAGCTACGAGTAGATATGAGGAGAAAAACAAGAGTTCCTCCTACCCTCAGCGCAGCTTTCTTGAACTGGTTCATGGCCCTGAATTGCTTGAGCCTGTTGAGAACGACATTGTCGAGCGGCGTATCGGGTGCGTCTCCGTCTTCTTTGATCCATGGGTGATCTGGCAACTCAAACCCACACAACTTTCAGGCCATGAGCTTCGACACAAGAACCATATGCACATGAATCAGGTTTGGGAGAGTGCTTACTGAGGACTTGGAAGGCCGTGAGCCTCTCCTTGGGGTTGATGTTGAGCATCTTCTTGACAAGATCCTTGGCGCCAGAGGAGATGTTTGGCCATGGATCGCCGTTGAAGTCGACCTGCCCGCGCAGGACGGCGGTGAAGATGGCGTTCTCGTTCTCCGCCCAGAATGGCGGGACGCCGGCGAGGAAGATGTAGAGCATGACGCCGATGCTCCAGATGTCAGCCTCGGGGCCGTAGCGCCGCTTGAGCACCTCCGGCGCGATGTAGTAGGCGCTGCCGACGATGTCCCTGAACACCTCGCCTTCCTTGAAGAAGACGGAGAGGCCGAAGTCGGTGGCCTTGAGCGGCGAGTCCTCCCCTTTGCTGAGCAGGAGGAAGTTCTCCGGCTTGAGGTCCCGGTGCATCACCCCCATGCAGTGGCATGTGTGGACGATGCCGACGATGGCCCGGAGCAGGGCGGCGGCCGCCCGCTCCGTGTAGTGGCCCTTGGCGATGATCCGGTCGAAGAGCTCGCCGCCGGCGCAGAGCTCCATGACGAGGTGCACGTTGTGCTTGTCCTCGTAGGCGCCCCGGAGGTCGACGATGTTGGGCTGGCCGGAGAGGTGGTACATGATCTGCACCTCGCGCCGGACGTCCTCCACGTCCTCCTTGTTGGCCAGCTTGCGCTTGGCGATGGTCTTGCACGCCAGCTTCTCGCCGGTGGAGCGGTGCGTGCACAGGTGGGTCACGCCGAACTGGCCGCGCCCGAGCTCCTTGCCGATGGAGTAGGTGGTGCGCACGTCCTCCATGGCGCGGCCGAGCACCTCGCCCACGGGGGGCGGCGGCTTGCCCGGCTTGGCATTGGCGGCCGTCGGCGCCGCGAGGCCGTTGCTGGCGGTCGACGACGACGCAAAGGGCTCCACCTTTGGGGCTGCGGGCGGGGGCGGCGGCGGGTCCGAGTTGGCGTCGCCGGCGCGCCCGGCACCCTTGGCGCAGCATTGGCCCATGGCTCTCCGACGGAGACACAGGCATGCATGGAGAACCGGCCAAAAGAGAGACCAGCATGCAGCATTTTTCGCTTTGTTTGGCTGGAAAGCCTTTGTGTGATAGAGAAAAAGATGGATTCGGAGTTTGGAAGGTGTGGAGGGAATGGCGGCAACGGGCGCCGGATTCCGGATATCCGGATATAGCTTACTTGCTTGCTTCCTCACTTGCTCTCTTTTCCGGTCAATGTATTATATAGCCATGGCTGTCACTTCCTGGTACGCCCCATTTAGATACTACTACAATTCTTCGACTGTGTGTCCATTATTTTTCCAAGATAAATGCACATTATGGAAGTGACTTCAAACTGCTTTGATAAAATGTTGCGGTTGCACTTGGGGTGATCAACTTAGAGATTCAGAATTACTTGAGAATAAACATACATCGTTCTGCAGGCTTGCAGCCCTCATGCATAAAGTTGGAGTCGATTCAACATTTCTCACCTGGTACCTAAAGCATCCATAAAGGTTCCAGGGCTTTTCAATCTCTATACACACAGCACTGAGATTTGACCAAAAGGCAACTAAAACATTATCTCTTCTGATGATTCAAGATCTCTACATAATTTACAGAGTAATCCTCCAGGCCTCAGAGCTCACATGACTGTATCCTATCACCTGAAAAGCAGCCATACAGAATGTTTCAACCTTGAGAGGCCTCTGAAACTCCAAATAAGATAGCTATATACAGAGCTTATGTACAACTTGCCTACAGTATATGCAGCTCCCATCGTAAACCAGATTATTTAGCATGTAAACCCTTCCACAATTTGGCATAAGTTGGAAAAAAAATAATCCTAATAGAGCATCCTGCGCAAAAGCTCTGAGCATAAATCATGCATCCTTGTTCTGAATAAAAATTGGCTTACATTTAGCAGGCATACATCTATCTTTCTAGTTTGAAGGATTTTTTTATCTCTTCGATGTAATCCACTTATTTGACACTTTCCCGTACGTATGTCATCTCTTGATTCATTCCCCCAGTAGTATGCAACTGGGAATTAATAAGCCTGAGGGGTTTCATCTCTTGATGTGATCCTGCAAGCTAGCAAGCTTAAGATTATAATCATGTAAGTTGCTCTACTGTCTGTAGCGTGAAAGCTTCTTCTGGGATCTCTAGCGCAGCATAAAATTCTTCTTCCTCAACAACCACATTAGACAATGTTGTCTTGAAGCTGTGTATAGCATCCTCCGGATGCCCTTTCGCTATGGACGCCTGCAATTGCATTTCTACTGGTAAGTAACCTGTCACAAGAACTAACCTGCAAGAGCATATCCCTACTCTACGCTTTGTAAAGAACATATAACAGATTTATATCACCAGATCGATTTTGAATTGGATTTCTATCTGTGCAAAGTATATGATGTGAACAATCCATACATACCAAATGCATTTCATCAAGCCTGAAAAGGCAGAACCTCCATTTCCTAGACTCTATCCCGTCAATGTAAACAGAGATGTTACTCCATTCAACATGGTGGAATTCCAAACGATGCAGCCCAAATCCAACCCCAGCACCTACAGCTTTAACAAATGCTTCTTTGAGACACCAGTACCTACAAAAGACGAACAATTTAAAGCCTGATATGGCTAGGGCATTTGCAGGTGTCCCTTTTCTTTAGTGTTGGTTCTGTGCGATTTTCAATCTCCGCCCGGCAGCAATCAATCGGACGAACAAGTTAAAGCCTGATATGGCTAGGGCATTTGCAGGTGTCCCTTTTCTTTAGTGTTGGTTCTGTGCGATTTTCAATCTCCGCCGGGCAGCAATCAATCGGACGAACAAGAAGGCTAGTATGTTTTTCAATGTAATGTACTGGTTGTTTTCCTTGATAATTATCAAATCAAAGATGGTATTTTGGGTGTCTTTCTTCAAAAAAAAAAAGACGAACAATTTATACTATGCAGATCATCAAAAGCATGAAGATGATCTCAACTAACATAGCTGTTAACATACACTTCTTACAACAGCAGAACAACCACATCCTTGGTAGGGTTTGAAGCGTACTTATTTCAAATTTAAAAACTACAGTAAAGAAAAATCTCCTTTCACATTGTTGGCAAAACTCAGAGATTTATTATGCTAAAATATAAAAAATTAGGACTCAAGCCCCATGCAGCTGAATGGGTTGTTAAACACTGCGGCGTCTATGAACTTGCGTGCAGTAATGATAAGCTTTAGTACATGGGAGTACAGGTACTTGGTTAGGTTTCAGCAGAAATTCATAAGTAGTAGCATCGATCTACTACTCTTTTCTTGTGCTGTTTTCGTGGTGATTCTAGAACTAGCTCATAGTCCTCTGAATTATCCTTTAGGGTAGAGGTTCTGACGCTCAACCACATCTCTGAATGCTCATTCTGTATACATTATTGTCTATTAGAAAGCTCCCAACAAATAATTACCTGTAGAACTCTGTTAACATCTCAATGGAACCGGCAGCGCGACCAATGCAGTTCCACTCATGGCCAGTGAGGTACGAAGAGAAGTTCTTAAGGAATTCCACGGTGGTTTCTCCCTGAGGCTTAGAGATACACACAATATCAAGGCCAACAAGGCAAAGTAGCTCTGATGCTATGCCGACGTAGTCACCCTGATGCGATGTGTTGAAATTGAAGTTTTTGAAGGCCGGAGGGCCATTCTCCTGCAAGAATGACAGGGGTATACAACTTAATCAGAGGGTGATCCATTGATTGCAGCAGCTATTCGACCTAACAAATGCTCATTTCATCCGGTGATGTAGTTGAGAGTAAATAAAGGGTAAAGAGTTGTTGTAGTGACTTCGGAATGAAATTGATTGAATGAGCTGCAGTACCAGATACGGCTTCCCTTCAGTCGTTCGGCATATGTCAATTTGGTGGAATGGGAGGCCAAGAACACGGTGCACAAGCGAGTACTGGAGCAGCCGGCTGATGAGCGCTCGTTTCCTGTCTTCCTCCTTGACGAACCTGCACCAGCGAGCAAGATGAATCTCCGAAGGGCATAGTTAGGGGTTTTGATTCGAATTCAACCCTAGCAATTCCATGGGTTTTTCTTATCCATCTCCGAAGGGCATAGTACCAGTTAAGAGGGCAAGGAAGCATGTGGGGAGTTAAATTGGTGGGAGAGTTTACCTGGCGATGGCATGGCGGTGGTGCGGCGGCAGGAGGGCAGCCGCGGCTTGGAACTGCGTCGGGGAGGGGCTCCAGCGGGCGATGTCGACGAGCCACCTCCGCCGCACCCCGCTGTGCTCGTCCTCCATCTCATTCCTTTCTCCCAAGGTGAGATGGCGGGGCCGGGGCGTGCTTGGAGCAACAAGCCGGGGCCAGGATGCCTCGCCGGCGTCCGCCGGCACCCCCACATCTAGACAAGTGGAGTGTCACGACCAAGTCTGCCACCACCACCAACCGGTGCCGAACCCCTGAGAAGAAGCTGGAGGCCCGTCAGGAAGGACTAGGCACACAATCAAAGGCCCATGTAGCCCTAAAAAAAAACTCAAAGGCCCATGTACGCAACGGTCAGCTACTTTTTTGATGAGGGTTGTCTTAAAAAAAAACTTTTTTGATGAGGGGGGCAGCTCTGAGGCTGGTCATAGTGGGAGTAACATAAGTAGTAACATAGATGCCACATAAGCAAAAATGATGATGTGTCAAGTAGTTAATGAGGAGAGAGACAAATAGAGTAACATAATATGTTACCATCACCTAGCGGTTCCCAATGCTAAATGAGTCTATGAAGTAATAAATGAAATGATGCATGACACTACATATATGTTACTACCCACTATAAAGGTAGTAACATAGCCTAGTAACATATACATGTTACTAGTATAAGTTACTCCCCACTATGACCAAGGAGGCGTCCAAGAACAGATATCTCTTTTCTCTGTCTCTCTGCACCTGCGTGTGCCTCTCTCCTTCTTCCTCCTAGAAACCTAGACTAGAATCATCTCCTTCTGATGAATTAGTGCATCAGATCTCGAATTACCGTCTAGTGTGATGCTAAAGTTAGACTGTCTATAAACAAATTATTGTATGTGTTGTCTAGTATCTTGTACTCCCTCCGTTCATTTTTGCAAGACCTTTTAGATATTCAAGATATCACTTAAAACAGTTCAATCTCACCTGTCCTAAATGACTTATAAAAGTGAACAGAGGAAGTAGTAGAAACTAGAAAGTAACATCCACGCCAATTACATCTTCGGCCACTGGGTGGACACAGTTGCAGAGCCAATGCACGAGGATTGGGTCTAAAATCTAAGTGAGGGCTTTTTTGGTTTCAATAAGTCACCCGACTTATAAGTCAGGTGACTTAAAACCAGTGACTTATAAGTCACGTCTATTTGGTTGTCACCTGACTTATAAGTCACCTGACACACCTTTCTACACCAATCAACATCATGCAGATGGTGGGACCCACGCAAAAAGGGGTGACTTATAAGTTTTAAGTTAGGGTGGAGCAACTTATGACTTATAAGTTGGGGTGACTTATAAGTCGGGTCTGTTTGGTAAAATAAGTCACTTTTTTCATTTTTCGACTTATAAATTGATGACTTATTTGAAACCAAACAGGCCCTAAACCCAATAATCTGTTCGAAAACCTCTGATAGAGAGTAGTGTGTGTGCGCGCGCTGTTGCTGGCTTCGAACGAAGGTTTAAGTGATTTTGGAGCCGGTTATATTTTATTCTAAGAAGCAGAATGAAAGAAGTAAATGAAATTATAAGTCTGCATGCAAATGCAAGTGCTGTTATTTTTAACAGGCTTGAGAAATATTAGGCATGTAAAGATCAAGGGATGGGAGAGAGCCTTGTTTGGAAGACGGCACGTGCGACCGACAAGATGACATACAATGATCGGGATTAGGTGAAATGAGACAGAGAGTATTTCCAAAGTCTTGCACATCCCAATCAACGTGTAAATTACGGTGATGGAGCTAGCTCGTGGCCCTGGGGATGAGCTATCCTCTGTTTAATACTAGTAGTTGTGTCTTCCAGGTTAAGACAAACCACAACCGATCACGTGTATACTTGCGCAGCCCACTCTACAGGTTTTGGGAGAAGAGAGAAAGAAAATAGCGATGGCCGCCAGCGATCGAGGCAGGCCACCGTTGATGGATACGGGGGAGAAGGTGGCGGGCGCGCGCGGTGTAGTATGAGGGGTGCCCGGGAGGCCTCTCAACAAGATTCGAGAACTGGGAGCATCGTTTTCTGTTCATGTCGGCATTTATTTTGGTGTGATGATGATGTGTTGGAATCGGAAATCCTGGCTATCATGGAAGGCCTTATGCTGGCCTCACAACGGAGCAGCCTCCCAATAGACATCGAATCGGATGGTGTCGATGCAGTTAAGATGGCGCAGAGTACAAAACAAGATTCAAGAACACATACATCGTACAAAACCAGCAGGACATGTGCATATCAAAGCACTGTTTGGAGAACAGACACGAGAGGCTGGCAAGACGCCACGCACGCGGATCAACTAGGATTGCAGGTGAAACCACAGCATAAACCAGTTCCAAGAACAACATTACATACATGTCTCAGTCAACTTGTGCCCACGGTCGTTCAGTCCTTGAGCACATGCATAAAAACCACCCCTCGCCCTTGTTTATCGATCGCGCTGCACAGACGAGTGGAGCTGAGCCACTGAGCGGCGAGCCTGGATAAAGGATCGATGGCCGGTGGCGAGGCAGCAGCACCGTTGCTGGAGAAGAAGGAGGCGGTCTACCGTGAAGGGTGCCCGGGATGCGCCGTGGAGCGGAGGAAGGCGCTGAACCCCGGCGTCCCCTACAAGGAGTTCTTCCACATCTGGACCATCATCCTCGCCTCATGTATGTATCTACCTAGCCTAGCTACTGGTTCCTTCTGCATCACATCTCTCCCTCTCTAGAACATATTTGGAATGCTTCGTCCAGCTAAACTGGGTGAGGCCAGGTGATGTGAAGCAGAGCATTTTGAGTGGTAGTTGTTCTGTTTTGGTACCATCTCAGAAGATAGTTGTGTCAGTTTGGCAGCTTAAGCTGCTGCAGTAATCCGTGGCAGAATCAACGAGGAGCATCAATTTCTGAAATGTCTGTCTAATTAATTCCTGAACAATTATACCAAATATTGTGCATGATTGCAGCTAGCTAGCCTTGTTCTTACAATATATTTATGCATGATTTTTCTACCTTTGCTCTATTTTTGTGCCATCTGATAACTGGATCATCAATGTAAAGGTGTATTTTTAACTCTTTGCCATTCTTATTCTAGGTTTGCCAGTATCATCACTATTCCCCTTCTTGTATTTCATGGTACGTTTTTCTAATGTAAACGAAAACCATAACATTGGGATCAAAAGAATACAAAACGTTGCTTACGGAATTATGTGCGTACATCTTTTTTTTTGTCAAGACAATAAGCTTTGCATCGTAGGAAATGTGAACCATTGAATCTTGAAACTATAAGTATGCTTAGTATTGTCTTAACTATGTACATAGTTTGTGCCTGCATTACATATTCATTTGTCATGTTGTTATTTAGTTCTCCAAGGTTGTAAATTGTAATACAATATGATACTCCCTCCGGCCCAAACTATAAGACGTTTTTTTACACTATCATAGTGCCAAAAACGTCTTACATTTCGGGACGGAGGGAGTAGCATTTTACTAACATAAATAGCATGCATCTGCAGTATGGAACAGTGTTTGGTACATTTGTCCTGACTTGGTTATTTATGTTAATAATAGTGTAGTCATGCATCTATGCAAATGTCGGCCCAACATTATCCATGACCACAGGTAACCTTTAAAAAATATTGTGTGGTACTCCTCTCAAATAACAGATACGAGACTTGCACATTGCCAAAACAGTAGAGGACATTGGATTCTATGCTGGGTTTGTAGGTAAGGCCCTTCCAAATTGTTGGAACTATAAGTGCCAAGAGTGTTATATTTACAGATAATACAAACGTGTTGTGTACTCTCACTCAGGAAGAATGACCAATGGCCTATTTTGAATCTTTGTAGGCGCCTCCTATATGCTTGGTAGAACTTTAACCTCCACTGCTTGGGGGATGGTAGCAGACCGCATTGGGAGAAAGCCAGTTATTGTGCTTGGAATTTTCTCCGTGTTAGTATACTTCTTTTATGTTTACATAAGAATGAATTTAGGTACTAGCTAGCGCTATTTTGCTTTCACTATATTTTATGACACATCCCAAATTGATGATGTGAAATTTTATAATATCTCAGGATTCTATTCAGTGCTTTGTTTGGACTAAGTGTGCATTACTGGATGGCAATATCTACACGATTTCTTCTTGGTTCTTTGAATGGCATAATTGGACCTATAAGAGTATGTTGGTTGTGTGCTCTGAAGTTTTATTTGCCATTTGAACAAGTTACGGCTGTTTACTTGGCAATTGATGGTTGCAGGCTTATGCTATTGAAGTTTGTCGACCAGAGCACCACGCTATTGCATTATCACTTGTAAATTACACATTATGCTCCAAACATTTTCCATTGCACTCTAATTCTATATATTTAGATAATGCATTCAATTTTGTATGAATAGGTTAGCACAGCATGGGCAATAGGTCTCATTGTAGGACCAACGATTGGCGGATATCTTGCACAGGTATCCATGAAAACTGTAGTAATACATTAGTTACTGTATCCTATATTAATCAATTCATATTATGTTACATTTACTTTTTTGGTAGCCTACAGAAAAATATCCAAAGTTATTTCCCGTCGACTCATTGTTCGGAAGGTATTTTTTGTTACTTTGAAGTTATTTACCGTCGACTCATTATCCTTCAACTAACTAACTACTGAAACATTATTTTTTAGGTTCCCATATTTCTTACCTTGTCTGTGTATATCAGTCTTCAGCTTTCCTGTTCTAATAAGCTGCATTTGGCTCCCGGTATGTGCCATTAATCCACAATGTTCTCATTGCTTATACATTTTGCTGCAAATGTGCGAACAAAATATTCATCACATAAAGATTTTTTTTACAAAGTACTCTAATATAGGGTGGTCTAAATAATGGGAAGTATCCGATGGTTGTGCACTGATCCGATGGCATGCTAGGATCAGTAGTCCGATGTCTAGTCATGTCAAAGATTTTATTGTAATCAAGCTCATCGTGTTACCATTTCAACTTTTATCACCAACTTTTGGGTTTAGTAAATGTGAGATTATACAACTTATGACTTATTTTTATTTTCCTATGTAGTACTAGTACAAGTATTCTATGAAAAATGATACATTTTGATGCATGTCTCTAGCTGTATAGTTACCAATAATGAATAGTAAGGTTCACCATACATTTTGTGTGCTCCTAAGCTCTTAGCAATTTAACCAAAATATGTGATAAATTTCACAAGATAATGCATAACCACATATTATACTACTTATCACTTGATTCTAGTTTTCCCTTTTTTCACTAGTAAAGTATCTCCTGAAAACAAGGCATGCATGCAGCTGATTCGCTAGACCTAAAGGCCTTACTTCATTTGGTCCTAATTTGATAAGATCCGTTGTGCACTTCATGCTATCTTTAGTTCTTAATACCATAATTATAATGTTACATAAATTTCAGGAGACACTACATAACCACAACACTGACAATAAGGAAGATCAAGCGAGTGAATCTTTAACTGCAATTTTTTCTAATTCAGAAGAGATTGTCGAGCATAATATTACTTCAACAACGAAAAACAATGTATTGAAGAACTGGCCATTGATGTCATCTATTATTCTGTTCTGTATCGTGTCCTTTGATGACATGGCATATTCAGAGGTATTCTTTGGAACGGGTTTGCTTGAAAACTTGTTGTTTCCAATGTCTCGTTTATGGTGTTGCTTTAATAGCTCTTTTATTGTGTTACTTTAAAACTGTATGTTTTCAACGAAAAATATGGTCTCATTGAGCCTCAGATAAACTAATAGCAAACACATGCATAGTGAAAGGCATGATTAATTGTCCATATTGTTTTCTTTGATGCAATGACGATAATTATTTTAACAAGTTAGACACGACATGAATAATCATATGTTATGTTGTCTAAGCTAGATAAATTTTCCAAATAGTTTGTATTTATCTTTTATAAAACACAACTAATAACATTACATACACATCATTTTCTTTTCGCATGAGTTAATTATTTATATAAATCATTGAAGATCGAGTTGGTTAAGCCAAAATACCATTGATACAACAAAATGAATGATCTCCATACATTTTTTAGTATATCTTAGTACTCCTTGCTTTAGTCACCATGATCGATAAATCAGTTGGCCCCCGCGTCGCCCGAGCGGCGACCTAAACTTCTTAGGGAAAACCACCCCTCCTCCTTCCCCTTCCCCTCGCCGCTGTCGGCCAGTCCCGCTAGGGCAATGTCACACCTGATACAAGTGTATCGGTGGACACATGAGAGGTGAGGAGAGCAGCCTAAGTGTAAGTGTTGGGCCGAGGCCTGTGTGGGTTATTGGGCCGCCTGTGGCCAGTATGGGTGTACTACATAAACCAGTCTGTAATCCTGGATCGGGTATGAAATGAGATAACACTGGAGTCTCTCTCTCGTTCCCCTTCGTCCACCTCCCTCCCTGCTCTCCTCACCTACCTCTATTCCCCCCGTGCGATCGATCCCCTTCCTAGGGTTCATCGGTCGTCACAATTGGTATCGGAGCCCACAAATTTTTTCCCTCCGCTGCCGATCCGCACCGTCGCCCCACATCCTCTTGGCAAATCGGTAACATCCACTGCATCAGGTGCGGATTCGCTTCGGTGAATTCGCGCAAAATCCTGTGCAGGGTTCGATTTGCTCGGAGCGGGAGCCACGGCGCCGTCCAAGCCTTCTGCGCAGACGCGGCAACTCATGGCCGTGATGGAGAATCAGACTTCCAATCTCGCGGCCCTCATGGAGAAGCTGCTCGAGCGCTTCGACGAGGAGAAGGCGGAGGCGGGGAAGCGTGCCGAGGTGCAGGCCACTTTCAATAGCCAGGTCTCCCACGAGCTCAAGAGCCTCTCAAAACAGATCGGGCTCACCCAAGCCGAGGTCGACGACGTCCGTAAGGGGGCGTCCTCTTCACACTCGTCGGCCCCCTCTGCCAGATCCGACGTTGACGATCCGGCTGCGGCCGTGCTTCAGACGCCGCCGCCCAAGGAGCGACCGCAGCATCAGGCACCACCATCGCCAACCGAGCCGCGCGTGACTCCGCCTCTGAACGCGTTGCCACATCCGCAGGCGCTAGCCGGCGGTCACCCACAGACGCTCGCTAACGACGGTCCGCCGCTGCTCCCAGTACCTGAGCAGCCGCCACCATCGGAGCGCGCCTACCACCAACAATCATGCGAGGATTATTTCTCCAAACCACCGGCACGCTTCTCGCTTCAAGGGAATACCAGCGTCTGGCTGGATCGATGCCTGGCGTATTTTGAGCTCTACCGTGTGCCGGAACACAGTTGGGTGACCACCGCAGCACTCTATGTGGAGGGGCATGCCGCTCTCTGGTTGCGGGCATTTCGACAGCAGCATCCGATTCTCTTGCAATTGAGGAGGAGTTTGGACCGGGCGAATTTGAGTCCCTGATGCATAATCTCTTGCAATTGCGACAGACTGAGGGAGTGACAGAGTACAGACAGCAGTTTGAGGTTCTCATGTACAACTTACTGGCCCTGGATGCAACCCTGAGTCCCAAATTCTTTGTTACACAGTTTCTGCTGGGGCTCAAGGATGAGCTTCGCGCGGCTGTACGCCTTCAGACACCAAACAGCATCACCCGGGCAACAGTTTTTGCAAAAATCCAAGAAGAAGAACTCGCGAATCTGCACCCCAAGTCTCGACCATTGCCAGCAGGTCGACCGCCTCCACTGCCTTACACTGCACCAACTCAGGGACGCCCAGCGGCAGCAACAACCATGTTGCCAGCGGCGAACCCACCGAAACTGATCGCAGCAGCCAAACCAGCTGAGGACGACTTTGGCAGAGAGCGACAGTTACGGGATTACAGAAGACAACATGGCCTCTGTTTTCGCTGTGGAGAGAAGTTTTCCAGAGAACACCAGTGCAAGCGCTCCGCCCAATTGCTGACCATCGAGGTTGGAGAGCACGGTGAAGTTTTATCTGATGATGTTGTGCGTGCTCTGGAGCTGTTGGACGAACCGGCGGCCGCAAATCCGTCGTGCTGTTTACTGTCAACAAATGCAGTCGATGGCACCGATGCTGCAGAAACTATCCGCCTGCGTGCCAAGGTTGGGAACCAAACCATGTTGTTGTTGGTCGATTCTGGTAGTACACACAGTTTTGTCAATGCATCCTTTGCTCAACGCATTGCGGCAACGACAACGGTGATACCAACAATTGCTTGTCGAGTAGCCAATGGGAAGAACTTACAATGCACTGAACTTGTTCCGAATCTAAACTGGACGGTTCAAGGTCACAAGTTCACTACAGACATGAGAGTCATGCAACTCGGGGTCTACGACGCAGTTTTGGGAGTGGATTGGCTTGCTCAGCATAGTCCAATGCAGTGCGATTGGAAACTGAAAACAATGCAGTTTGTCAACGAAGGGGCAGTCGTCCATCTTACCGGCGTTCGCTCGGAGGAGACACCAACCATCACAGCCTTGGATGCATCACAGTCGTGGCAAATGCAGGAAGCAAATGAGATTTGGGGAGCTGCTCTTGTGGACTTGCAGACCTTGCCCTTGCACAATACAGAAGCTCCTCTTCCCCCTGTTATCAAGCACATCCTGACAGATTTCAGTGACGTATTCGAGGAACCAACAACACTTCCTCCTCACAGACAATATGATCATGCCATCAACCTCGAACCAGGAGCCGCTCCCGTTAACTGTCGACCTTACCGTTACTCTCCCTTGCAAAAAGATGAGATCGAACGGCAAGTAGCTGAAATGTTGCGCACTGGGCTGATCACTCACAGTATGAGTCCATTCGCGGCTCCCGTGCTCTTGGTGAAGAAGAAAGATGGGACATGGCGGTTTTAAGTCCGACACGCCGCCTCAACACGATCACGATTAAAAACAAGTTTCCGTTGCGATCATCGATGAACTATTAGATGAACTCACCGGGCAGCATTCTTTTCCAAGATTGACCGAGAGTGGATACCACCAAATACGCATGAGGGAAGGCGATGAAGAGAAAACAGCCTTTAAAACACATCATGGGCATTTTCGCTGAAGTCATGCCGCTCGGCGCCACCAACGGGCCACCAACGCTCCAATGTTTGATTAACTCAATACTCTCGGGCCAAACCGTAAGTTTGTCATTTCATTTCTTGATGACATCCGGTCTTGATTGTTCTCACAGAGCATGTGGAGCATCTTCTGACGATCTGGGCATTCTCCGCAACACCAACTATATGCAAAACTGTCAAAGTGCTCATTCGCCCAGCCACGAATCGAGTACCTGGGCCATGTGATTTCCAAACAAGGGGTGGCCATGGATCCAAGCAAGACAAGCGCAATGCGTGATTAGCCTACACCAACAAATGCAACAGAATTGTGTGGTTTCCTCGGGCTTACAGGGTATTATCGCAAGTTTGTGCCCCATTACGGGATCATCGCCAAGCCACTGACCCAGCTCCTCACCAAGAAAGGATTTGCCTGGACCGAGCCGACTCAAATGGCATTCGATGCTCTCAAGGACGCAATGGTCAACACCCCGGTCCTCGCCTTGCCGGATTTCACACGCCCCTTCTCCATCGAGACAGATGCGTGCGATACCGGTGTCGGAGCAGTGTTGGTACAAGATGGCCACCCCGTGGCTTATCTTAGCAAGGCCTTGGGGGTACGGAACCAGCGTCTCTCCATCTACGAGAAGGAGTTCCTCGCCGTGATCATGGCCGTCGACAAGTGGCGTTCCTATCTCCAGCGCGCTCCATTTGTCATCGTCACCGACCACAAGAGCTTGTGTACTCTGGGCGAGCAACAGCTGGATACGGAGCTCCAGCGCAAGGCTATGTCCAAGCTAATTGGCCTCCAGTTCTCCTTCAAGTACAGGCGCGGCGTCAAGAACGGCGCTGCCGATGCCCTCTCGCGTGTCGGCCACCACTTCGCCATCAATGCTCTGTCCACATGCCAACCTCAGTGGCTACAGGAGGTGGCCAACTCTTACGAGACGGATGCTGATGCCCAAGATCTTCTCCAACGCCTGTCCATCTCCAGCCCTGACGAGCAAGGCTACGAGCTCCGGCAAGGCGTCATTCGCCTCCATGACAGGCTTTGGATTGGGGCCAACTCCGCCCTCCAAACCAAGCTGATCCACGCCTTCCACGCAAGCGTAGTGGGGGGCCACTCCGGCGTGACCGCCACTTACCAGCGCCTCAAGAAACATTTTGCATGGCGTGGCCTCAAACAGGCGGTCGAGGAGTTCGTGCACCAGTGCGCCATCTGCCAGCACGCCAAGCATGAACACATCAAGACGCCGGGTCTCTTGCAACCACTTCCCGTGCCCACGGAGCCCTGGCAGGATCTCACCATGGATTTCATTGAAGGCTTACCTGCGTCCGAAGGCTACGAAGTCATCATGGTCGTCGTCGACCGTTTCACCAAGTACGCACAGTGAAAGGACATGCGGTGCCCCCATGTGTGGTTTTGGTAATTGATGACATTCTCTATGGACTAATGGTTGCCTTGAGTTTATTTGAAGGTTTTGTCCATAGGCTTTTCTTGGAGTACATGTGTTGGTTTCAAGGAGAGTTTTGTGTCGACCAAGGTGCTATTCAAGGAATTATCCAAAGATTGGTCTTATGAGTGTTGAGCTTATTGCAAGCATGTCTTGAAGAAGAATATTGTGTGATCACTCATGTTTACCTTCAAGACATCATCCAAATGAAGAGAGTTGGAAAGATTCAAGGTTGATCAAGACTAAGTCAAAGAATGAATCAAGTTGATCAACACACAAAGCATAGAAGATGTACCGAGAGGATCAAGCGATCCCATGGTATGTTAAGCATGGTCAATTACGCTTTGTGTACTAACCCATGGTCTTCGTGAGAGTTCTTTGTGGGGTTAGGTTGCGGTGTGCAAGCTCAAGTTGAATCATCACGAAGAGATCATATGCTTGAAGCTTGCCAGTCCATTGTGGCGACAATGGACTTGTGAAGATGTGTGAAGAGTGGCTCACCCATAGTGGAGTATGGGGAGCAATCAACTAGTCTTCTTCGAGCCAATGCAATCAAGAAAGGTGGTCCAACTTGAGGAGTCAAGATCGTCATCATCTAGCTCAAGTGGACCATGTGCAAGGCAAAGGTTTGCCCTTGATAGGTTTTCTATTTTACCGGTCTCATGGTAGTTGGGAGACCGGGTTATAGGATCGATTGCCGTACTATCAAGGGGGGCTCTCGATGAGTAGCTTGATCGTATCATTCGTAGAGAGCTCAAACCATTGCATCCTTGCATCATCTTTTAGATTCTTGTTTGGTTCTTCTCCTTGTGAGATTTGGAGCTTATGGTCATTTTATGACAAGCTCGAGTTCATCGAAAACGGAGTTCTCATGCATCTTCTATGATGTTTTCGATGTTGGAGGGTATGCCGGTCCTTCTCGGTTGGAGGTTTCACTCCTTTTGATGCTACTCGTTGTCTTGTTTCAAACAAGCTTGAGTTTGCTCAATTGGAGCTCATATGAAGAAGTTATGGCATTCTGTTTTCCTTGGAGTATTCTTTGTTTTCGTGGTTGTGGCTTAAGGTTGGTGCCAGTAGTATCAGTGACCCTCGTGAGTAGTACCGCCGAAGCTCCCAATGTAGTACAGCTCCCGAGCGTAGTACCGCTCAAGCGGTAGTACCGCTCTCCGAACAGTAGTACCGCTTGGGAGTTTCGACCGTAGTATCATTGTGGCGTCTGGCTACTTCGCCTCGATTCTCGAACGAAGTTTTTCGTGTCGGGTTTTGGCGGCACTAGTAGCGGCAGAGAAGCGGTAGTACCGCCTCGAGCGGTAGTACCGCTCTTCCCTAGCGGTAGTACCGCCTGGGGCTGTGGCCTTGACCTTTCTTTCTTGCAGTAGTACTGCTGGATAGGAGCGGTAGTACCGCCTCAGTGGTAGTACCGCCCTTCCTAGCGGTAGTACCGCTCTGTGCGGGATTTTCGGTGGGGTAACGGTTGGATTTTCCCTCCTATAAAAGGGGTCTTCTTCCCATTGAACCTTATCCTTTGAGCTCGTGTTCTTCCCCCATTGTTGACCTTCTCCGAGCTTGCTATCTCTCAATCCCTCCATGGATTCTTGCTAGTTTTTGGGGAAAAGAGAGAGAGATCTAGATCCACATTTCCACCAATCACTTTCTCCTCTATGTGAGGGAAACCCTTGGATCTAGATCTTGGAGTTCTTGGTGTTCTCCTTCTTGTTCTTCCTCTCATTTTCCTCCCTAGCATTAGTTGCTTTGGTGGGATTTGAGAGAGAAGGACTTGGCCACTCAGATGCCCTTGCCATTGCATTTGTGCATCGGTTTGAGTTCTCCACGGTGATACGTGGAAGTTACAAGTTGAGAAGCTTATTACTCTTGGGTGCTTGGTGCCCTTGAGCTTGTTCCTCTTGGGTGCTTGGGCGCCCTAGACGGTTGGTGGTGTTTGAGCTCAATCATTGTGGTGTAAAGCTCCGGCAAGCGCCGGGTCTCCAATTAGGTTGTGGAGATCGCCTGAGCAATTTGACGGGTTCCGTGACCGCCCCAAGGGTTGCCAAAGTGTCTGGGTTCGGTGACCGCCCAAGGGTTGCCATTTGTGCGGGTTCGGTGACCGCCTCAAGGGTCCCTTAGTGGAATCACGGCATCTTGCATTGGCGAGGGCGTGAGGAGATTACGGTGACCCTAGTGGCTTCTTGGGGAGCATTGTGCCTCCACACCGCTCCAAACGGAGATTAGCATCCGCAAGGGTGTGAACTTCGGGATACATCGTCGTCTCCGCGTGCCTCGGTTATCTCTTACCCGAGCCCTTTACTTATGCACTTTACTTTGTGATAGCCATATTGTTATTTGTCATATATCTTGCTATCACATAGTTGATTATCTTGCTTAGCATAAGTTGTTGGTGCACATAGGTGAGCCTAGTTGTTTTAGGTTTTGTGCTTGACAAATTAACCGTTAGGTTTATTCCGCATTTGTTCAAGCCTAAACCGTAATTATTTTAAAGCGCCTATTCACCCCCCCCCTCTAGGCGACATCCTCGATCTTTCACACACTTCGTGCCCCTTCGTCATCCCTTCACGGCAGCAACGGTGGCTCGTGCTTTCTGGGACAACATCATCAAGCTGCACGGAGTTCCTCATTCCATCGCTCCGACCGGATAGCATCTTCACCAAGAACATGTGGCGTGCCATCCTCGCGCTGCGGGCACCAAGTCGAGCTACTCCACGGCGCATCATCCACAGACGGACGGGCAAAGCGAAAGCGTGAACCGGTGCCTCGAGATGTACTGCGATGCGCCGCCCACGACACACCCTCCAAATGGCGCAAGTGGTCGCCGACGGCGGAATTTCGTACAACACTACGCACCACTCTTCACTAAACACTTCCCTTTCCAAGCATTGTATAGGAAGGAGCCCAACTCGGAGGTCCGCCGACGCTCATCGCCAACCTACCAATGTAAGTCGGAGGAGCCGGATGGGCTCAACACACGAGGCATCTGCGGCAAATAGCACGCGCCCGCAATGTGTTCAAGCGTAAAGCGCATAAGAACCGGACCGAGCGCTCCTTCACGAGAGGGATCAAGTTCTTCTCAAGCTACAACCATATGTGCAATGACAAGGGCTAATCGCCTCGCCCCACGCCGCTTACAAGTTCTTCGCCCTTCACAATTTCGCAACGCATTGGCACCATGGCTTACAAGCTCCGGCTACCGTAAGGCGTCAGATCCATCCTGTCTTCCACGTGTCACAACCGAAGCCTCTCACACCGGATTACTCGCCGGTGTTCTCCGAGCTGCCCCGACACCGGACTCACCGCGGCTCCACTCCAACCTGCCGCCATCTTGGACCGCCGCATGGTCAAGAAAGGAAAATGACCCGTGGTCCGTGCACGCGCCCGGTGGTCATCGCTCTCTCACTGAGTCCGCAACTGGAAGATTACAATGTGTTGCGCCATCGCTACCCGACGGCGCCATGCTGGACCGACGACGCTGCAGCTCATGGAGGGGCAACTGTCACACCTGATACAAGTGTATCGGTGGACACATGAGAGGTGAGGAGAGCAGCCTAAGTGTAAGTGTTGGGCCGAGGCCTGTGTGGGCTATTGGGCCGCCTGTGGCCAGTATGGGTGTACTACATAAACCAGTCTGTAATCCTGGATCGGGTATGAAATGAGATAACACTGGAGTCTCTCTCTCGTTCCCCTTCGTCCACCTCCCTCCCTGCTCTCCTCACCTACCTCTATTCCCCCCGTGCGATCGATCCCCTTCCTAGGGTTCATCGGTCGTCACAGGCAAAGCCCTGTGCGGCACTCGGCGGCAGCGGGGAGGTTCTTCTCTCCCTCCCATGCCGTGTTATGATGCTTGTGGGATCCACCGCTGATCTGCGTTCGCCTGCGCCGCCGCGGGTCAGTGCCCTCCTCTGCCGGCTGCAGGAGTTCTGGGAGTACAGGGACCGTAGCCAACGGGGACAAGGTCGCGTACTTGGCCGTGGTGTGGCTGGTCTCTGGCTGGACCATCTTAGATCCAACCTGGATGGATGGCCGCCTATTGGGACTACCTCCCATGATGGCAGCTGTGGCCGGGCTGCAGCTACTCCGGTGGTGTCAGCCGTGTCCAGCTGGGCTGCCGTTGCTCCTGACCACCGGGTTTTGACCCGCCTGCACTCTGTTGTGGTTGGCTTGGACTGGACCCGACGAGTGTGCGTCGACGACATTGCACTAGTTCCAGCATTGTTGTGGGTCGTGCCAAGCCGGCTTTGAGCTAGGTGGAGGGAAAGGACCAGCCGGTGGCCCTAGTGGTCTTCGCCCGAAGTGTCTGTTCTACCTGCGGTTGGTCCTCTTCGATCTGGCCATCGGTGAGTTCCGGACTTATCCTTTGAAGGAAAACAAGGACTGGCGTATATGGCGCTCTTTGGACACTTTGATTGAGTAGGGGCCGGTCATGTGCACCCGCAACATCAGCATAACCAGCTTCACCGGGTATCACAAAGCTCTGTTTTTGTTGACACCTTGGGACATGTCTGTAACAAAGATTTTCAAGGGATCAACACATGCGGAAATGCCATGGCGTGATTGGAGGACCTGCAAGTGGCGAAGGCGGGGTCTTTTTGATGCGATTGAGACTTTGCTTCACAAGCAGTTGTTCAGACTTGGCTTGCGGGATATGTTCCCGTCCAAACCGGACACGAGTTCCTATGAGCCTGGTGGTACGTGATTTGAAGTAGTGGCCTCCGCAAGTGGGGGCGGCAGCATTGGAGGACTTCTTTGTTGATGGTGCTCCTCTGAGTACCGAGTCGTGATTTCCGTGGTGAAAACCTAAGGTCTGGCCTTTATTGGTTGTGTCCGGCAGCTGTGGCCTTGTTGAAGACATTATTTTGGGAACGTGGTCTTTCTCGAGGCTGAAAATCTATGATCTCTGATCGGGAAACGACAACGCTTGTGCATTGTTTTCTTTCTGGAGGCGTTGCTTGTGGAGAACCTTCTTTGCTGTACGGGTATTGTCTTTGGTAGTGGTTAGAGTGCTACTACTGCGGGTGATTGATCACCGTGGCGGCGTCTTTTTTCTCTTTTTGTTCTTTTTTATTTACTTTTTTGGTTGTGTAGATCCTGGATGTTTTAGACATCTTGTTGATATAGAGGCCGGATGTAATTGATATCTGCTTGATATTAATATACTCCTTTTTTTTAAAAAAATGGTTGATAAATCCGTTCAGATTATCCTACTATAAACTATGTGAAAGAAAAAAAAAAATGTCCTTTGGGACATTTCCTTTGTGCCAATAGTCAAAATTAGTGTAGCCTGGAAATTTAGTTTCTATCACCTTAACACTTATGTTTCGGATCACATATTTAGATATTCTCCTTATGGGCTGAAAGTGACAGAAAGTATGGTGGACTAAGTTTCTCGTCTGAGGATGTTGGTCAAGTTCTTGCAATTACAGGTATGGATGTTTGTTCTATATTATAATAATCTGCATAACCTTAATATGCATCAGTACTTTAGTCCACTTCTTGTTCCTTATTTCATACGGGATCCCTTGTTTGAGTTGATATGCTGATGTGGTAGAGAAACTGAACAGCACACACCATGGTTGGCAAGATCAAGTTAAACAATTTTTAGTTGACAAGAGAAAGAGAAACAATTTTGTACTCACAACTCGAATTATGTTGTCTCGCGGGTATGAAATTGTTGAATTATGATATGTTGTACGATATGCTGGAGTGTCTTCATTACGATGTGGAAATATGCTAATGCTCCTTACCTTTTATAAGAACCCCTCCTTTAAATAATATTTTTCTAATTTCATACTACAATACTTGTAACTAATGATTTCATATGTTCGTGTATAGGTGTTAGCATTCTTGTATACCAAACATTTATTTTCCCACGTATTATCAGAGTTTTGGGACCAATCAATACTTCTCGTGTTGCAATTGTGAGTTCAAGTTATACATGATTGTATTTCAATGGAAGTTCACTTTTAATTTGAATCGACTAAATATTAATGTGGACTAATTTTGCAGAGTCTGTCTGTGGTGCTTCTGTTTACATATGCACCAATCACACATCTCTCAAGACCTTGGTCGTCAATAGCAGTAAACATCGCATCGATTCTTAAAAATAATTTTCTCGTGAGTATCCATATCCTAAATTTTTGTATGGCATTTTTAAGAATTTATGAACACCTTGATACATGATTCTTTTCTATCTTTGCAATGACTAATGCGAAGTGTTTTTATGACAACAACCTCTTTTTGTAACTGCCCTTATCTTGTACAATGATTTTTTAATATATACATCAATTTTGTCTCGGTGTTCTTACTAACATCGTCCATTTTCACATACTTATCAGATTACCATTGTTACTAGTTCTTTCATTCTTCAGAATAATTCTGTGGTACGTGTCTTCATATTTTATTCAATTACTATTTTCGTGCAGTTACATTTTCTGCAGCTTTGTAATTGTCTCTAACTCTCTATACATGGGACTGACAGACTCAAGGTCAAAGAGCAACTGCAAATGGCTTAGGCACCACTTTAATGTCCTTTTGTAAAACATTCGCTCCAGCAGGAGCTGGAATTGTGTAAGTATAAATGCATATTATGTTAATATTTCATAGGAACATAAGCTCTTGGCTTCTATTTTAGAGCGACATGAGATACATTTTCTGATATTTCAACCACCGCACATATAATTCCCTTTCAAGGTTCAAATTTCTGGGAAAAACATAAGCCATATCTTTCATCCTTAATTAGGTTTAAACTTTTTCAGATAGGGGAGTTACTATTTACACCAAAGATATAAATATAGTGACCAATAGGGTTGGAACTACATATATTAAAACTAGATCAAAGTTAGTTTCAATTAGTTTTTACGTGTACTACGAACACAATGTAATCCTAGTGATCACTGTACTTATATCATTGATGGAAATGGCATCAATTTAGTTTGTTTCTGAGATAAATTAATCATCCGCAAAAGTGTGTAACATGTAAAGGTTCTAATGTTCACATATTTAATAATCTGGTAATGCAGGTTTACATGGGCACAGAAACGCCAACATGTTTTCTTTTTTCCAGGTAAATTCTATGCAATGTGCTTTTATCATTTAAAACAATAAATGAACAAATTGATTTGTTTAGTTTGTTTTGACGGGTATATGCTTTTATGTATAATTAGACAAGTAAAATTCTGCAAACATCCTATTCTTGTTAACTCTTTTTTGGCTTTTGCTATATGTAGGTGACCAGATGTTGTTTTTTCTTTTGGCCATTGTCGAGCTTGTGGGACTTGTTTGGACATTCAAGCCGTTTCTTGTTGTGCCCGATCAGTTTTCTTCAAATTAGCACTCTGGGTTTGTACGTGCTATTATGAGTGCACGCCTGTATCGTACTCTTCTTACAAAACTGTATCCATACTTTGGCGGTATACGCAGTTTGAATCGGGTTGTAATGTAATTACGCGTTAGGATTGCGGAGTAGCTGAAATAAGTAGAAAGCCATTTTCAAGTGCCATTATTATCTCCCTGCAAAAAAAATACTGCCATTATTTATTAATTACAGAAAAATACTACAAATCAAATGCATCCCTATTGTCCAATTGTCATGGAGCTTTTTCTTTTGGGAAATCCTACTTTGTATACGTGTGCATGTGTGCACTCTGGCGTTGCGGAGTAGCTGGCGGCGCGCTTGAGGAACAACGATACAAATCCGGCATCCTGGTGCTCTTCGCTGAGGCAGAAACAAACTTTCACGTGTGGCACCATGAATTAATCAGGCAATAGAGGAAGAGCACAGTCATAATAAGCCTTACGGATTCAATGGAAGAAATAAAAATTATATGCATAATATGATAAACCTTACACTAAACCTTATGGGAGGCTGGGAGCATGCTAAACACATACACGTAATAGGGATTTTTTGTTGCCCGATCAAGTACAGAACAGATGGGAGAGGTTTGGCGATTCGTCCAGGTGAAACGGGCCCAACCCTAGGGATTTCGCGGATAGCCGTGTCCCTAATGAAAGCATTAAAAGCATCGGCCAGAGGCCATGAAAAATTAGATGAGCTTTTATCCGACGGGTATCGCATCAAGTTGAAATCGCCTTCAATCAAAAGTGGCAGCTGACAAGAATCAATTTTATTACTAAGTTCATCCAGAAAGATATAGGACATAGAATGATCAGCCAGACCATAAACCACCATGATTTCAAGTAAAGAGTTAAGGGATCAGAAAGAAACCACCGTGCTAGCCCAAAAAATGCCATGATCAAAAGCGACAAAATCAAAAACATCTTTTTTGGTGCCAAGAAGAATACCACCCGAGTGACCGTGAGGGGCCACAAAATTCCGATTAAATCTATCTATCCCAGCAATGGCCGAGAGTTCACTAGGGGAGAAGGAGGGTTTGAGAGTCTCGACAAGGCCAATAAAATCAACATTTTCAGAACGAACCAAGTCTTTAAGCTGGTCCCTGCGCCCCCTAGCGCCGAAACCTCTTATGTTCCAAAAAAGAGCCTTCATCGAAAAGAAAGGTTTTTTATTCTAAGACTCGACCTGCTCGGAGCCTTGCAGGATTTAGCACGTTTCCCAGCCCCGTGTTTAGTTACAACCGGGGAAGCTTGACTCCTATCATCTCCCCCCTCAGCCCCACCGGCCACAACCAGTGGGGCACTCGATCCCCTCCCAGCCTCCTTGGCTTTTGCAATGTCAGCCTGAGCTACTTCATTAGCCCTAATAACAGCAAGTAGAGAAGCGGGAAAGCCCAAACTAGCATCTAAGCAAATGCCCACATCATCTAATATATTAAGCGAATGATCATCAGATTGGGACGGAAGCACTAGACGAACAGGAGAATGAACATTGGGGAAAGAGGAGGAGGGGTCTAGGCGCGAACCTGAAGGTGGCAGGTCCCTAGCCGCAGCGCGCCGAGCAGCCCGATCAGCCACCTTCTCACCGCTGTTGGAGACGCGACCACTTTTACGAGCCGTGGACGCGGGCGAGCGCACTGGCTCAGGTCGAACACGACGGGGAGACGCCGCAGCAGAAGACGGGCCCGAGGCCATACCCAAGTCAGCATCGAGCCTGCGACAGAGCCCAGCCGCAGACTGCTTTGAGTCCCCAGAAGCCCTACTCTTAGCGGAGAATTTCTTGACAGATGACTTCTTCTTCTTCTTGAAGGGAAAGGGGCCAGCCGGGGGCAGGTCTTCAATGCCAGAGAGGGAAGGAGATGCATGACGGGCAGGGAGATTAGAGCACACCGTCGAGAAAGGTGTGCCCTTAGCCCCACCGGAAGCAGCCTCCCCTCCAATCAAGTCCGCCTGCGAGCCATTTGTCCCCCGACCAACCGGAGCATTCTCCTTCAGCATATCCGGACTTCAGGAGAGAGCCGACATTCCGGCGACATGATAGTGTACCTTTCTGGCGACAAGTGCTTTCCGGCAATTTATTCAGGGTATCACAATGGCTTGATTTCTTCCAAGCCGACATTCCGGCGACATGATAGTGTACCTTTTTGTTTTTGCGGGTGGAGACATGATAGTATACGTACGGTGACACATGCCTACAAAGCTAGGTAAGCAAGCAGCTGGTTCGATTTTTTCGTTGGCAAACACACATACGGAGCAAACAACTAAGCTGCCGGCTAAGTTGGTTGATCTGGATTATCACAAGAGCAAGCTTTGCTACCAGCTGCCGGCGTCAATTGATCTGGATTGGCATTAACAAGAACATGCATACATGCGATGGGCATATGTTTGCAAAGCTACGTGATAAGCAGGCTGATGGATCGGTCTGGCGTATACACATGTACATGAATCGATTGATTGCTTGCAAGAATTGCTGGGTAAGTAAACTAACAGTTGCACAACTCCAATTGGATCGAGTCAAGTTAGCTTTATAGTAAGTACTTGATTTTCTTCTTCTTTTCTGAACCCCTTGCCAAGAGTCCATGCACCATGTTAAATAAGTTTCCTTAGCTAAATTGACTGCACACGTTACTTCTCTACAAGGAGGAGGAATAAGGTATTTCTCATATTCCAACAATTCTGAATGTTCTATCAGTTCACGTACTTCTGTCTAACTTGACATGGATAACAGGTTACCCCTTTTTCCTTTTTATTACAAGCTGGTTACCCTTCTTTTTTCATCTTCAAGACAAAAAACATTTTTTCCCATGGTGCTTTCAGTGTGGAAGAAAACCAATGCTCACATGAGCTAATTTGCAGGTCTAGGAATGCAGAGGAGGAATCCAACAATTACACGTGCAACTCACGTGGATCAATCATGGTTCTATAGTATTAATTCTTGAATATTTATGCAGATGTGTTGCACTTTCTTAAGCAGATTCACACTTCCAATTTCCTTGGTGACAAGGCTATTTCCATGGGCCGGGAGACAATGTTATTTCGTCTCCTGTCTATCTACTGTTATATCATACGTAGTCGATGCAAATCTGAATGTGTTTTAGTTGCACATGAATTGCTACTGGTAGAACTTTTTTTCATTTTCCTTATAGTCTTACATGGCTGGAAAGATCATCATATCTTGATTCATATGCACAAAAATCCAAGTTTTGGTTCCTTTTTACTTTATAGAATATATATTTCTAAGTGTACGATGTTTTCTTTAACAATCAAGTGCATGGATACTTATTTTCCCCGTTGCAACACACGGGCATGTTTCCTAGTAAATATCAATTATAACAATAGTCGGTTCAATAAACAAATAACTGAACGCAGAACGACTAGTAAAAAAAATAAAAGTACACCTCTTTTGGGGTTCTCTTTTACTACTAAGAATAGGCCACTTATGGACGTTGGCCACTAGAAAGACAGTGAATCCTACACAATTGTTTACTTGACAGGAGAGAAATTTATGGCCGTCCATCCCTTCCCTTGGAGATTGATTGGTGTCCTTTTGCTACTTGCTGAAATAATGTGTAATTAAGTAATGCAATCAGAGTGGTATAGTCGAGTTTTATAGCAAAAGTGCCTTTCTACACCCAGGTGCAAATGCTCCTGTGTGAATAATAAAATCAAAAAAATAGAAAAAATAGAAAAAAAATCTGAAATTTTTCTGTGACATACTTTCACAATTGTTTGTCGTGCACGCATTGGTGGAAGTCGTGTAAAAAAAATCAAAACTCCAAAATGCTTTTGTAAGTAACATTTTCAGAGCATCGATTTTATTTTTTACCACGCCTTTCAATGATGTGATTTGGTGATGAAATTTTACATGTACAACAAACATTTGTGAAAGTATTTGATGTGGGGCATCCTACGGTCTCACCAAGTGCCAAGAGGACCTATGCCACGAGCTAGAGCTAGAGCTCCCGAGACCGAGATGACTTCCTTCCTTAGTGATATCACACATGATCCATTCGAGACATAGCTACTACCTAAATCTGAAATATTGTGAAGACAGACAAGTCCCCAAGTTCACGGATGAAGAGAACCAACGGAAGGAGTCAAGAGTAGCTTCCAGGACCCGGACATCCGGCCATGACCCCGGACATCCGGCCCCTGGAGCGTCCACCACGACAGCCGCCAAGTACCTACAGGCCCCGGACATCCGGCCTCAGCCCGGAAATCCGGCGCCCTCCATCCCGAATGCATCAAGACCAACCCCACCAGCCCGGACATCCGGCCCCTCGCGAAAGCCCGGACGTCCGGCATCTCCTATCTGCGCACAGTGTAGGGCCGAGGCCCATGTACCCCTTCGCCCCCCTAGACTATATATACTCATCCTCCTCCCTCTTTCTAGGGTTAGCGTTGTGATAGCTCATATGTGAGATAGAGCCTCGCTCATCCATCCGGATCTACTCCGCCGCGATGGACCGACACCTCTTCGGAGAAGATCCACTTGGATTCAAGACCCCAAACGGGAAGACCTCAAGACCTCCTCACGGAGAAGAATCGGTTACCCTATGTATCATCTCTTGTTGGATTTGGACCGTGTGATCTCTATGTGTACTCGGATCTAGCATATGTGTAACCTAATCTTGTTGGTTTAAGTGATTTTCTCGTGTTTCCTCTCGTGATTTCTCCTCGTGTTCCTCGTGTTCATCGTGAGATCCGCTCCTTTCGTGAAAGATCGGCCATATAGGGTTCCATCCTATATCAGTATTCCACCAAAAAATAGGCTTTTTATTGTTCATACCAGGAGCATTTGCTCCTGGGTGTAGAAACTCCACGTCCGTTTTATAGCTGCTCTTCTCTCCTGCGAAACAATCGCATCGTCATGATTTTGTGTAGGGCAATGTTTTTTTTTCTGAAATGGTGTAGGGCAAGGTAGGATGACGATGTACTACACAACAAACATACATACTTATTCAGTTAGTTGTCAGACTAAATGACAACAACACATGCCATAGTACAAGTGGTTGAAGGCTGATACAACAGGGGCAAGAGCTGACGTAAGAGCTGACGATGCACGATGTTTAGAATTCCACGGGTGCATCGAGTCCCGTGCACGGCTGCACCGGCGCTTTCTCAACGACTATGACGATGATCCTCTCGTGAACCCTTGCTGCCGTTGGCTTGGCACGTCTTTTTGGTTTTACTGTCCGCGTCTCTTCTCTGGTCGTTTCTCTTGTACTGGCTGTCTTGAGGTTTTTCTTTTTTTTTTTTCTATCTTTTTGGCTGCAAAGCTTCAATAGATAACTCGAGAAAAAACAAATTTCTTTCAACACGCCGACCCAAAGGAATGTCGCTTTTGTCCGTTTTTTGTTCATTTGGGTCGGCCGCCCGCTCAGTGTTCGCCCTATTTAAAATTTTGGTCGACAATGTGCCCAGCATGCCGATCCATATTTACCGGCGTAGTCGGCTGACCGCCCTTTTTCAACAAATATATACATTTTGCATTATTTCATAAGCAAACATATAGTTTTACAACCAAATAAAGTATAGTTTCACAACCAAATAAATTAAGCATAGTTTTATAAGCCAATGAAAATAAAATTGTCTCACATAGTTTTACAAGCCGAATAAAATCTATTGGTTGCCAACATGAGCCCACATATACTCAACCAAATCATTTTGCAGATGCACGTGAGTTTTCTAATCACACATGTCATGATGAAATTGGGTGAACTGTTCAAACGTTGCCGCTCCTCCATGATCAGGTACAACATTCTCACCCTGAAACTGAAACCCTTGATTGTAGATACGTTCCGGACGCTCATCTTCTATGATCATATTATGCATGATCACACAAGCAGTCATCATCTCCCACAGCTTCTTCGTGCTCCAAGTCCTAACAGGATACCGAACGATGCCCCACCGAGATTGCAAAACACCAAAGGCACGCTCAGCGTCCTTCCTAACACTCTCTTACTCTTGGGCAAAAATTTTCCTCTTCTCTCCGACAGGGTTGGGGATTGTCTTCACAATAGTGGTCCACTGAGGAAAGATACCGTCACATAGGTAGTATCCTTTGTCGTAGTTGTGACCGTTGATGGTAATATTCACCGGTGGGCTGTTGCCTTCGGCAAGCGTAGCAAACACCGGCGAGCGTTGAAGCACGTTGATATCATTGTATGATCTGGCCATGCCAAAGAAAGTGTGCCAAATCCAGAGATCTTGTGAGGCCACGGCCTCAAGTATGATAGTGCAAACCCTCACATGGCCCTTATACTGCCCTTGCCAAGCAGAAGGGCAGTTCTTTCACTCCTAGTGCATGCAGTCTATACTGCCAAGCATCCCTGGGAAGCCCCTGCTGGCACTCATGGCCAACAAGCGGGCTGTATCTTGAGCAGTCGGCTCTCTCAAGTTCCCAGGGCTAAACACAACAATCACAGCCTTGCAGAACTTGTACATGGAGTCTAGGCATGTAGACTCGCTCATACGGACGTACTCATCAATGAGATCACCAGGCACTCCGTATTCAAGCATCCGGACAGTTGTGGTGCATTTCCGATAAGATGAGAAGCCAATCTTTCCAAAGGCATCCTCTTTGCACCCGAAATAGTCATCGTATCCAACTACCCCCTCTCTAATACGGCTGAAAAGGTTCCTACTCATGCGAAAACGCCGCCGGAATTTCTGATGTTTGAACAGCGGGTTGGTTGTGTCAAAGTAGTCCTTCCAAAGAAGGAAATGGCCGCTCTCTCAATTGCGATTCAACGCCGGAAGGTGCCCCGGGATCGAGCCACGGAACAACGGCCGCTGGCTATTAAGGTGGTGATGGACCAACACGGCAGCCAAGATCTCCTCCTCCTCATCGAACGAGGAATCGTCAGAGTCGCAAAGGAAATTGTGGAAAAAAACTCGTCGGCAGAGTCCATTTGTACCTTGGCAAACTGCCGAACAGCTTGCCGGCATCGACGAAGGAGCCAGCCCGCGAGGAGACGCGCGCCTCCCTTGGACTAGGTGGCTGCCCTGGAGGAGCGTATCGGCATCTAACAAGCGTGCCGGCGTCAGGACGAAGGAGCTGGCTGGCGGCGAGGCAGCTTACTGCTCGTGTCGGCGTCGGGAGGTGGGGGTGGGAAGCTTCGGTGCCCCGGCGGTGAGACGGTGGTGGCGGCGACGTGGGAGGTGGCGGCGTTGGGGGAAGGTGTGTTGGCACCGGCTGCTGGCAGAGGCACCGGAAATGAGCGGCGGCGGTGACACGGTGGAGGCAGGTGAGGGTTTGCCGTCGATCTTGGGATGGGAGAGGATGGCCAATGTGCCACCGACAAGTGGGCCAGGGGGAGGAGTAGGCGGGCGCCACACGCGTCCGTTTCGTGTCCCTGCCGACGCAAATGAGGCTAAAAAATGGGCCGGGAACGGTGTCGGGGTTATGATCCTGAAAATGAGTACTAGTGGTACGAATAAGGGGTAGAGACTAGCTACGGCGTAGGTGTAACACACGGTGTTTAACGAGTTCAGGCCCCTCACTCGGTGGAGGTAAAAGCCCTACGTCTCGTTCCCTAAGGCTTGCTTTGATTTGATGGATAAGATTACAAGGTTGAACGTGCCCGGCTATGGAGAGGGGTGCGGCTTATATACACTAGTAGAAAAAGACCCATTTGTCCCGGTTCCAGAGGCTCATTTGTCCCGGTTCTGGAACCGGGACTAAAGGGTCGGGACTAAAGCCCAATACCTTTAGTCCCGGTTCGCTTACGAACCGGGACAGATGGGGCTCCACGTGGGTGCTGCAGCTTGCCCAGGCAGGAGGGCCTTTAGTCAACCGGGACCAAAAAGCATCCACGCGTCAGCAGTTCAGGGGCTGGGGTTTTTGTTTTTCTTTGAAAGGGGGGGGGGGGTTGGAGGTTTTGTAGGGTTAATTTAGGGGTTTCGTATATTGTGTTAGCTAGCTAACAGAGAGAAGTGGCCTCTCTTATCTCCGTGCTTTGTCGACGCTACGTACTATACGTATAGAGAGAACTCGCAACACGCTAGCTAGTAAGCAAATGAAGGAAACCATTAAGTACACAAGATCGTCATGAACATATACAGATAGAAGTGATCAACCTCCTCCTTCTCCGAGAAATTGATCGAACAACAACTTTTCGTATATTTATCCGACGCTACTAGCTACATATATACAGTATAAGATCTCTTACAATCCCTAACATCTGAAGTCAAGTTCCACATGGTATTCTCCGGATTTATTGATGATGTGGTCAAGAAAGAATCCTGCGATTTCCTCTTGAATTGCTTTTATGCGATCTTGTGGTAGGAGATCATCCCGCATCTGCCAGATCTAAATCGAAGAAGAGGGTCAATACATGTGTTTGAATGAAACTCAACACAAATGATGGTAATAAAATAAAATTGTGAATAATTTTTCTTACGCACTTCATATTTTTTTCAGAGTAGCCCCGCTTATTCTTGGCCGTCTCGTTGTATATGAACTCGCAAACATAGTATCCACAGAAATCATTCCTGGCTTCCTGCTATAAACACTTTACGAGAAATAGAGGTCAATCAAATTAATAAGCAAGCATGCTAAATGGTATTGATGAAACTAGCTAGAATCAATGGGAGATGCGCGGAACTAGGTAGTAGTACTTGTTGGGGAACGCAATATTTCAAAAAATATCTTACCTACGATCTGAAGGAAATATGCCCTGGGGGCAATAATAAAGTTATTATTTATTTCCTTATATCATGATAAATGTTTATTATTCATGCTAGAATTGTATTAGCCGGAAACATAATACATGTGTGAATACATAGACAAACAGAGTGTCACTAGTATGCCTCTACTTGACTAGCTCGTGAATCAAAGATGGTTAAGTTTCCTAACCATAGACATGAGTTGTCATTTGATTAACGGGATCACATCATTAGGAGAATGATGTGATTGGCTTGACCCATTCCGTTAGCTTAGCACTTGATCGTTTAGTATGTTGCTATTGCTTTCTTCATGACTTATACATGTTCCTATGACTATGAGATTATGCAACTCCGTTTACGGAGGAACACTTTGTGTGCTGCCAAACGTCACAACGAATCGGGTGATTATAAAGGTGCTCTCAGGTGTCTCCGAAAGGTACTTGTTGGGTTGGCGTATTTGAGATTAGAATTTGTCACTCCGATTGTCGGAGAGGTATCTCTGGGCCCACTCGGTAATGCACATCACTTAAGCCTTGCAAGCATTGCAACTAATGAGTTAGTTGCGGGATGATGTATTACGGAACGAGTAAAGAGACTTGCCGGTAACGAGATTGAACTAGGTATTGAGATACCGACGATCGAATCTCGGGCAAGTAACATACCGATGACAAAGGGAACAACGTATGTTGTTATGCGGTTTGACCGATAAAGATCTTCGTAGAATATGTGGGAGCCAATATGAGCATCTAGGTTCCGCTATCGGTTATTGACCGGAGACGTGTCTCGGTCATGTCTACATAGTTCTCGAACCCGTAGGGTCTGCACGCTTAAAGTTCGACGACGGTTATATTATGAGTTTATGTGTTTTGATGTACCGAAGGTAGTTCGGAGTCCCGGATGAGATCGGGGACATGACGAGGAGTCTCGAAATGGCCGAGATGTAAAGATCGATATATTGGACAACTATATTCGGACTTCGGAAAGGTTCCAAGTGATTCGGATATTTATCGGAGTACCGGAGAGTTACGGGAATTCACCGGGGAGAAGTATTGGGCCTTATTGGACCATACGGGAATAGAGGAGAGAGGCCAAAAGGAAGGAGTCGCGCACCCCCCCCCTCTGGTCCGAATTGGACAAGGGGTGCAACCCCCTTTTCCTTCTCCCTCTCCCCCTCTTTCCTTCTCTCCTACTCCAATAAGGAAAGGAGGAGTCCTACTCCCGGTGGGAGTAGGACTCTCCCCTTGGCGCACCCTCCTCCTTGGCCGGCCGCCTCCCCCTTGCTCCTTTATATACGGGACAGGGGGCACCCCAGAGACGCAACAATTGATCGTTTGATCTTTTACCCGTGTGCGGTGCCCCCCTCCACCATAGTCCACCTTGATAATACTGTAGCAGTGCTTAGGCGAAGCCCTGCGTCTGTAGAACATCATCATCGTCACCACTCTCCCCTCTCGTTGCTATGCATCACTATGATCTTGCGTGTGCGTAGGATTTTTTTTTTTGAAATTACTACGTTCCCCAACAGTGGCATCCGAGCCTGGTTTTATGCGTAGATGTTATATGCAAGAGTAGAAAACAAGTGAGTTGTGGGCAATACAAGTCATACTACTTACCAGCATGTCATACTTTGGTTCGGCGGTATTGTTGGATGAAGCGGCCCGGATCGACATTACGTGTACGCTTACGCGAGACTGGTTCTACCAACGTGCTTTGCACACAGGTGGCTGGCGGGTATCAGTTTCTCCAACTTTAGTTGAACCGAGTGTGGCTACGCCCGGTCCTTGAGAAGGTTAAAACAACACCAACTTGACAAACTATCGTTGTGGTTTTGATGCATAGGTAAGAACGGTTCTTGCTCAGCCTATAGCAGCCACGTAAAACTTGCAACAATAAAGTAGAGGACGTCTAACTTGTTTTTGCAGGGCATGTTGTGATGTGATATGGTCAAGACGTGATGCTATATTTTATTGTATGAGATGATCATGTTTTGTAACCAAGTTATCGGCAACTGGCAGGAGCCATATGGTTGTTGCTTTATTGTATGCAATGAAATTGCCCAGTAATTGCTTTACTTTATCACTAAGCGGTCGCGATAGTCGTAGAAGCAATAGGTGGCGAAACGACAACGATGCTACGATAAAGATCAAGGTGTCGCGCCGGTGATGATGGTGATCATGACGGTGCTTCGAAGATGGAGATCACAAGCACAAGATGATGATGGCCATATCATATCACTTATATTGATTGCATGTGATGTTTATCTTTTATGCATCTTATCTTGCTTTGATTGACGGTAGCATTATAAGATGATCTCTCACTAAATTATCAAGGTATGAGTGTTCTCCCTGAGTATGCGCCGCTTGAAAGTTCTTCGTCTTTGAGACACCACGTGATGATCGGGTGTGATAGGCTCTACGTTCAAATACAACGGGTGCAAAACAGTTGCACACGCGGAATACTCAGGTTAAACTTGACAAACCTAGCATATAACAGATATGGCCTCGGAACACTGAGGCTGAGAGGTCGAGCGTGAATCATATAGTAGATATGGTCAACATAGTGATGTTCACCATTGAAACTACTCCATCTCACGTGATGATCGGACATGGTTTAGTTGATATGGATCACGTGATCACTTAGAGGATTAGCGGGATGTCTATCTAAGTGGGAGTTGTTAAGTAATATGATTAATTGAACTTAAATTTATCATGAACTTAGTCCTGGTAGTATTTTGCAAATTATGTTGTAGATCAATAGCTCGCGTTGTTGCTTTCATATGTTTATTTTGATATGTTCCTAGAGAAAACTGTGTTGAAAGATGTAAGTAGCAATAATACGGATTGGATCCGTGATATGAGGATTGTCCTCATTGCTGCATAGAAGAATTATGTCCTTGATGCACCGCTAGGTGACAGACCTATTGCAAGAGCAGATGCAGACGTTATGAACGTTTGGCTAGCTCAATATGATGACTACTTGATAGTTTAGTGCACCATGCTTAACGGCTTAGAATCGGGACTTCAAAGACATTTTGAACGACGTGGACCATATGAGATGTTCCAGAAGTTGAAGTTAATATTTCAAGCAAATACCCGAGTTGAGAGATATGAAGTCTCCAACAAATTCTATAGCTAAAAGATGGAGGAGAATTGCTCAATTAGTGAGCATGTGCTCAGATTGTCCGGGTACTACATTCGCTTGAATCAAGTGGGACTTAATCTTCCAGATAAGATAGTGGTTGACAGAGTTCTCTAGTCACCATCACCAAGTTAGTAGAACTTTGTGATAAACTATAGTATGCAAAGGATGACGAAAACGATTCCCGAGCTCTTCGCGATGTTGAAATCAACGAAGGTAGAAATCAAGAAATAGCATCAAGTGTTGATGGTTGACAAGTCCACTAGTTTCAAGAAAAGGGCAAAGGTAAGAAGGGGAACTTCAAGAAGAATGGCAAGCAAGTTGCTGCTCAAGTGAAGAAGCCGAAGTCTGAACGAAAGCCTGAAACTGAGTGCTTCTACTGCAAAGGAAATGGTCACCGGAAGTGGAAATGCCCTGAATATTTGGTAGATAAGAAGGATGACAAAGTGAACAAGGGTATATTTGATATACAGGTTATTGATGTGTACCTTACTAGTGTTTACAGTAACCCCTGGATATTTGATACTTGTTCGGTTACTAAGATTAGTAACTCGAAACAGGAGTTACAGAATAAATAGAGACTAGTTGAGGGTGAAGTGACGATGTGTGTTGGAAGTGGTTCCACGATTGATATGATCATCATCGCACACTCCCTATATTTTCAAGATTAGTGTTGAACCTAAATAAATGTTATTTGGTGTTAGCGTTGAGCACAAATATGATTAGATCATGTTTATTGCGATACGATTATTCATCTAAGACAGAGAATAAATTGTTATTCTGTTTACATGAATAAAACCTTCTATCGTCTTACACCCAATGTTGATGGTTTATTGAATCTTGATCATAGTGATACACATATTCATAATATTGATGCCAAAAGATGCAAAGTTGATAATGATAGTGCAACATATTTGTGGCACTGCCGTTTGGGTCATATCGGTGTAAAGCACATGAAGAAACTCCATAAAGATGGACTTTTGGAATCACTTGATTATGAATCATTTGATGCTTGCAAACCGTGCCTTTTGGGCAAGATGACTCCTCCAGAATAATGGAACGAGCTACTGACTTGTTGGAAATAATACATACAGATGTATGCGGTCCAATGAGTGTTGATGCTCGTGGCGGGTATCGTTATTTTCTGACCTTCACAAATGATTTGAGCAGATATGAGTATATCTACTTAACGAAACACAAATCTGAAACATTTGAAAAGTTCAAAGAATTTCAGAGTGAAGTTGAAAATCATCATAACAAGAAAATAAAGTTTCTACGATCTGATCGTGCAGGAGAATATTTGAGTTACGAGTTTGGTCTTCATTTGAAACAATGCGGAATAGTTTCGCAACTCACGCCACCCGGAACACCTCAGTGTAATGGTGTGTCCGAACGTCGTAATCGTACTTTACTTGATATGGTGCGATCTATGATGTCTCTTACTGATTTACCACTATCATTTTGGGGTTATGCATTAGAGACAGTTACATTCACTTTAAATAGGGCAACATCAAAATCCGTTTGAGACGACGCCTTATGAATTGTGGTTTGGTAAGAAACCAAAGTTGTCGTTTCTTAAAGTTTGGGACTGCGATGCTTATGTGAAAAAGTTTCAACCTGATAAGCTCGAACCCAAATTGGAGAAGTGCGTCTTCATAGAATACCCAAAAGAAACTATTGGGTACACCTTCTATCACAGATCCGAAAGAAAGATATTCATTGCTAAGATGGATCCCTTCTAGTGAAGGAGTTTCTCTCGAAAGAAGTGAGTGGGAGGAAAGTAGAACTTGATGAGGTAACTGTACCTGCTCCCTTATTGGAAAGTAGTTCATCACAGAAACCGGTTTCTGCGACACCTACACCAATTAGTGAGAAAATTAATGATGATGATCATGAAACTTCAGATCAAGTTGTTACTGAACCTCGTAGGTCAACCAGAGTAAGATCCGCACCAGAGTGGTACGGTAATCCTGTTCTGGAAGTTATGTTACTAGACCATGACGAACCTACGAACTATGAGGAAGCGATGATGAGACCAGATTCCGCGAAATGGCTTGAAGGCCATGAAATCTGAGATGGGATCCATGTATGAGAACAAAGTGTGGATTTTCGTGGACTTGCCCGATGATCGGCAAGCCTTAGAAAATAAATGGATCTTCAAGAGGAAGACAGGCGCTGATAGTAGTGTTACTGTCTACAAAGCTCGACTTGTCGCAAAAGGTTTCTTGACAAAGTTCAAGGTGTTGAATACGATGAGATTTTCTCACTCGTATCGATGCTTAAGTCTGTCCGAATCATGTTAGCAATTGCCACATTTTATGAAATCTGGCAAATGGATGTCAAAACTGCATTCCTTAATGGATTTATTAAAGAAGAGTTGTATATGATGCAACCAAAAAGGTTTTTTCAATCCTAAAGGTGCTAACAAAATGTGCAAGCTCCAGCGATCCATCTATGGACTGGTGCAAGCATCTCGGAGTTGGAATATACGCTTTGATGAGTTGATCAAAGCATATGGATTTATACAGACTTTTGGAGAAGCCTGTATTTACAATAAAGTGAGTGGGAGCACTACAACCTTTCTGATAAGTATATGTAAGTGACATATTGTTGATCAGAAATGATGTAAAATTTTTCTGGAAAGCATAAAGAAGTGTTTGAAAGGAGTTATTTAAAATAAAGACCTCAGTAAAGCTACTTACATATTGAGCATGAAGATCTATTGAGATAGATTAAGACGCTTGATAAGATTTTCAATGAGTACATACCTTGACAAGATTTTGAAGTAGTTCAAAATGGAACAAATAAAGAAAGAGTTCTTGCTGTGTTGCAAAGGTATGAAATTGAGTAAGACTCAAATCCCGACCACGGCAGAAAATATAAAGAGAATGAAAGTCATTCCCTATGCATCAATCATAGGTTCTATAAAAGTATGCCATGCTATGGACCAGACCTATTGTATACTCTGCCTGGTTTGGCAAGGAGTACAATAGTGATCTAGGAGTAGATCATTTGGACATTGGTCAAAATTATCCTTAGTGGAATAAGGATATGTTTCTCGATTATGGAGGTGACAAAAGGTTCGTCGTAAAAGGTTACGTCGATACAAGTTTTGACACCGATCCAGATGACTCTAAGTCTTAATCTGGATACATATTGAAAGTGGGAGCAATTAGCTAGAGTAGCTCCGTGTAGAGCATTGTAGACATAGAATATTTGCAAATACATACGGCTCTGAATGCGGCAGACCCGTTGACTAAACTTCTCTCACAAGCAAAACATGATCATACCTTAGTACTCTTTGGGTGTTAATCACATAGCGATGTGAACTAGATTATTGACTCTAGTAAACCCTTTGGGTGTTCATCACATCACGATGTGAACTATGGGTATTAATCACATACAGATGTGAATATTGGTGTTAAATCACATGGCGATGTGAACTAGTTTATTGACTCTAGTGCAAGTGGGAGACTGAAGGAAATATGCCCTAGAGGCAATAATAAAGTTATTATTTATTTCCTTATATCATGATAAATGTTTATTATTCATGCTAGAATTGTATTAACCCGAAACATAATACATGTGTGAATACATAGACAAACAGAGTGTCACTAGTATGCCTCTACTTGACTAGCTCGTGAATCAAAGATGGTTAAGTTTCCTAACCATAGACATGAGTTGTCATTTGATTAACGGGATCACATCATTAGGAGAATGATGTGATTGACTTGACCCATTCCGTTAGCTTAGCACTTGATCGTTTAGTATGTTGCTATTGCTTTCTTCATGACTCATACATGTTCCTATGACTATGAGATTATGCAACTCCCGTTTACCGGAGGAACACTTTGTGTGCTACCAAACGTCACAACATAACTGGGTGATTATAAAGGTGCTCTACAGGTGTCTCCGAAAGGTACTTGTTGGGTTGGCATATTTCGAGATTAGGATTTGTCACTCCGATTGTCGGAGAGGTATCTCTGGGCCCACTCGGTAATGCACATCACTTAAGCCTTGCAAGCATTGCAACTAATGAGTTAGTTGCGGGATGATGTATTACAGAATGAGTAAAGAGACTTGCCGGCAACGAGATTGAACTAGGTATTGAGATACCGACGATCGAATCTCGGGCAAGTAACATACCGATGACAAAGGAAACAACGTATGTTGTTATACGGTTTGACCGATAAAGATCTTCGTAGAATATGTGGGAGCCAATATGAGCATCCAGGTTCCGCTATTGGTTATTGACCGGAGACGTGTCTCGGTCATGTCTACATAGTTCTCGAACCCGTAGTGTCCACACGCTGAAAGTTCGACGACGGTTATATTATGAGTTTATGTGTTTTGATGTACCGAAGGTAGTTCGGAGTCCCGGATGAGATCGGGGACATGACGGGGAGTCTCGAAATGACCGAGACGTACAGATCGATATATTGGACGACTATATTCGGACTTCGGAAAGGTTCCGAGTGATTCGGGTATTTATCGGAATACCGGAGAGTTACGGTAATTCACCGGGGAGAAGTATTGGGCCTTATTGGGCCATACGGGAATAGAGGAGAGAGGCCAAAAGGAAGGAGTCGCGCACCCCCCCCCTCTGGTCCAAATTGGACATGGGGTGCAGCCCCCTTTTCCTTCTCCCTCTCCCCCTCTTTCCTTCTCTCCTACTCCAATAAGGAAAGGAGGAGTCCTACTCCCGGTGGGAGTAGGACTCCCCCCTTGGCGCGCCCTCCTCCTTGGCCGGCCGCCTCCCCCTTGCTCCTTTATATACGGGGCAGGGGGCGCCCCAGATACACAACAATTGATCATTTGATCTTTTAGCCGTGTGCGGTGCCCCCTCCACCATAGTCCATCTTGATAATACTGTAGTAGTGCTTAGGCGAAGCCCTGCGTCGATAGAACATCATCATCGTCACCACGCCGTCGTGCTGACGAAACTCTCCCTCAACACTCGACTGGATCGGAGTTCGAGGGACGTCATCGGGCTGAACGTGTGCTGAACTCGGAGGTGCCGTGCGTTCGATACTTGATCGGTCGGATCGTGAAGACGTACGACAACATCATCCGCGTTGTGCTAACGCTTCCACTTACGGTCTACTAGGGTACATAGACAACACTCTCCCCTCTCGTTGCTATGCATCACCATGATCTTGCATGTGTGTAGGAATTTTTTTTGAAATTACTACGTTCCTGTAGGACCTTAAAGTATGTCTAGTGGGGGGGGGGTGATTAGACTACTTGACCGATTAAAAACTTAACCTTTTCCCAATTTTAGACTTTGGCAGATTTTAGCTATCTTTGCACAAGTCAAGCAATCTTCACACAATTCAAGCAAGCATGCAAAGAGTATATAGGCAGCGGAAATTAAAGCATGCAACTTGCAAGAATATAGAGGGAAGGGTTTGGAGGATTCAAACGCAATTGGAGGCACGGATGTTTTTGTCGTGGTTCCGATAGGTGGTGCTATCGTACATCCACTTTGATGGAGACTTCAACCCACGAAGGGTAACGGTTGCGCGAGTCCACGGAGGACTCCACCCACGAAGGGTCCACGAAGAAGCAACCTTGTATATCCCACCATGGCCGTCGCCCACGAAGGACTTGCCTCACTAGCGGTAGATCTTCACGAAGTAGGCGATCTCCTTGCCCTTACAAACTCCTTGATTCAACTCCACAATCTTGTCGGAGGCTCCCAAGTGACACCTAACCAATCTAGGAGACACCACTCTCCAAGAAGTAACAAATGGTGTGTTGATGATGAACTCCTTGCTCTTGTGCTTCAAATGATAGTCTCCCCAGCACTCAACTCACTCTCACAGGATTTGGATTTGGTGGAAAGAAGATTTGAGTGGAAAGCAACTTGGGGAATGCTAGAGATCAAGATTCATGTGGTTGGAATGGAATATCTTGGCCTCAACACATGAGTAGGTGGTTCTCTCTCAAAACTGGTAAGTTGGAAGTGTAGGTTTGTTCTGATGGCTCTCTCCACGAATGAAGAGGAGGTGGAGGGGTATATATAGCCTCCACATAAAATCTAACCGTTACACACAATTTACCAAACTCGGTGGGACCGAATCAACAAACTCAGCCGGACCGATTCAGTAAACCTAGTGACCGTTAGGGTTTTCGGTGGGACTGACATGCAACTCGGTAGGACCGGTATGGTTAGGGTTAGGGCATAACGTAATCTCGGTGAGACCGATTACACAAACTCGGTGAGACCGATTTTGGTAATTAGCTAACCAGAGAGTTGGTGAGGTGAACTCGGTGGGACCAATTCGCTCTTTCGGTGAGACCGAAATGTTACGAAAGGGAAACAGAGAGTTTACATTGCAATCTCGGTTGGACCGATCGCTCACTTTGGTTAGACCGAAACGTTATGAAGGGAAACAGAGAGATTACAATCCCATCTCGGTGAGACCGAGATCCCTATCGGTGAGACCGATTTGCCTAGGGTTTGTGGCAGTGGCTATGACATTTGACTCGGTGGCGCCGGATAGAAAGAATCAGTAGGACCGATTTTGGCTTTAGGTTTAGGTCATATGTGGATGTGAGAAAGTAGTTGAGGGTTTTGGAGCATATCACTAAGCACATGAAGCAAGAGGCTCATTAAGCAACACCTCATCCCTCCTTGATAGTATTGGCTTTTCCTATAGACTCAATGTGATCTTGGATCACTAAAATGTAAAATGTAGAGTCTTGAGCTTTTGAGCTTGAGCCAATCCTTTGTCCTTAATATTTTGAGGGATCCACTTTCATCATCCATGCCATGCCATTCATTGAGCTTTCCTGAAATATTTGTCTTGGAATAGCATTAGCTCAGTGAGCTATATGTTGTTATGAATTACCAAAACCACCTAGGGATAGTTGCACTTTCAATCTCCCCCTTTTTGGTAATTGATGACAACATATAATCAAAGCTTCGACAAATGATAATAAGATTGAGAAACATCGTCGCTTTGAGAAGTACTCCCTCCGTCCCATAATGTAAGACGTTTTTTGACACTACACTAGTGTCAAAAAACGTCTTACATTATGGGACGGAGGGAGTATGCGATAAGCAAGAGCTCCCCCTAAATTTGTGCATATTTTAAGTTTTGCTTTGGACTGCAAATGCACAAGGAATTAGGCTCATGGGTTACTCTTCCATGTCACATACATCTTGGTGGAGCGCTCAAAATAATAAGGATTGAATACATGCACTCATCACCAAGCACAGTGAATGATCATATAAGGATAAGTAAGATAACATCATATAACAAGCATAAGTGTAGCTTATGATCAAACACATGATCATCAATGTCTCACAGGTAATAGCATAGAATCTCAAGCAATCAAAGGCAAACAAAGTTCAACCAAGAAGACAAGAGAGAACAAAAGAAAACTCTTTCTCTCGAAGCCCTATTATCTATACATTTTTCTCCCCCTTTGGCAACAAGTTACCAAAAAGTTCCTAGAAAATGCATAGCACTATATCGTCTCTCAGGCTTGGTCTTCAGCTGGTGGTGTAGAGATGGCTCCTTGGACGAAGACTTCTATTGATGTGGAAGGAGCTGAAGGAGTTGGTGCTGGAGCTGGTTGCGCTGGAGCTGTAGCTGGAGCAGATGAATTGACTCTGGTGTCTGTTACTGGCTCTGCAGCTGATCTCTGAGCTCGAGGCACTCTGGCAAATGCATCAGCTGTTATCCTGCCCTTCCTCTCCTGTATGTCATCCTGTAGCTGCTCCACAACTGACTGAATCTCATTTACTTTGACATCAAGATCATAGAATTTTTGTTCCATGATTCTTTCCATGCTCTCCTGGTTTTGAGTTAGGGTGGCCAACCCCTTCTCAATCCGCAGAGTTGATGCTATCAAGTAACCAAGCTGGTCCTGCTTGTTCTTCAAAAAGTACTCAGATGCCTCTGCTAGAGTTGGCATCTTGGCAGCCTTCTCTTTCCTTGCTTTCTCCTTCTTTTCTTGAGCTTGTACTGATGATGGTTCATTCTCAGTCATGACAACTTGATTGTCCTCAAAGTCAGGATAGAGAACAGAGTGTTCCTTATCCAACAGATACTTCCCTGTGCCCATCTTTGAGTTAATCAACTCCTGAATTTGTGGGGCATATCCACAACTTCTCTTTTGGTCTGCTGCTGTCCTCTTGATAGTTTCAACTATGAGGCTCATGACCTTGAATTTCTGGCAGCTTCTCTTTTGGTCTGCTGCTGTCCTCTTGATAGTTTCAACTATGAGGCTCATGACCTTGAATTTCTGGGGCACATCAAATATGTGTAGCAAATTAATTGCATGCCCTCTGATCATGTTGTGGTCACCTGATTTGGGCAATAGAGTGTGCCTTAGGATCCAGTTGATCGTTGGCAGCCCTGACAGAAGAAAATGAACTGACCCAAACTTGAAAGTCTCAAGTGCCTCATCTGGGATCTCCTTGTACATCTGTGACATAGAGTTGTGATCCAATTTCTTCTTGGCATAAACGTCCAAGTCATCTTCACTCTCCTTTGGGGCATTGATCAGACTTGCCCATTCCTCAATGGTTGATTGGTATCTCGTTCCTTCAGACATCCAAACTATCCTGCCATCTGGATAGAAATGTGATGTGGAGTAGAATTGCATAATGAGCTCATCATTCCAGTTTGTGAGCTTCTGCCCAACAAAGTCTGCAACTCCACACGCACTGAAGCTGTCATACACTCCAGGATAGTGTTCTTCATTTTCCTGTATGTAGGCCCAGTCGACCCACCTCATATCACATACTATGGGCTTCTTGTCCAACAAGATTGTCTCATAGAAGTCCTGCTGCTCTTTTGTGTAACCTGTAATCAACAGCAGTCCTTCTCCTGGTGGCATATGGATCTGACTCTCTCCATAGCCTCAACCCTAAGTCTCTCCTGATCTTCATGTTTTCAGCCACAGGATGAGCATCATTGTGGTCTGGAATCTTGGGTTTGAGCTTCCTTAGGACTTGCCCTTCATCATCTTCCTCAAGAAGAACAACATCGAGCTTTGGGGCCTTGTTCTTTTCAGCAGTTGGTATACTCTGGTATTTCTCTTAGGTGCACTCTTGGGCTTGAAGGCAGCTTTGGGTGCTTCTTTGGGCTTTGAAGTTGCAGCCCTCGACTTTATAGCATCACCCATCAGCTTTTGTGCCTTGGGTGTCAAAAAGAACCTCTTCTTCTTCCTCTTCTTCCATCATGGAAGGCTTTCCTATTACTCGCCATGGTCTTCTTGATCCTTTCCTTCCTTTTCTTTCCTTCTGTTGCAGGCTCTTTGGGTTGGGTTTCCAAAGATGCTTGAGTGGAGACTCGGCTTTAGACATTGGTTGTCTTCCCCGCAGGCCTTTTGATCTTCATCCCGGCTTTATCATAGCTTGAGCTGTACTCCTTCTTGAGTACTTTCTTCTTTGAAATAGCCTCATCCTCAATCGCCACATAATCCTCATCCTCGGACTCGAGGTTCTCTTCTTCCTTGTCCTAGTGGCAGCTTTGGGCAAATTCTTTGGGAGTGCTTCTCCCCTCATCTCGAGCTGCTAGAGGGACTAGTGCCCTCACTCATGTGAATCTGCTCTTCCGACTTGTTCGCTGTCACTTTGGTGCGACATGCAGCATACACGATCGCTGACCACGTGAATAGTTATAGATGAGGTAGAGTGGATGAGCATCACAAAATGCAGAGCTTTTTGCAAAAGAATGATTCAAAAAACTTAGTTTTAGTTTTCCACAGAAAGCATTTCGGATCTACCGATTTGCAAACTCGGTGATACCGAAGCAGTTTTGGAACCTAAACTAGTGAACTCGGTCAGACCGAGTCACAGTTTGGTGGCACTGAGTCTGCTAGGGTTTCACAAAGTTTTAAAATCGGTCACACCGATTAGCAATTCTTGGTCAGACCGAGAGTTACTAGTGCAATGGCGTTAGCCAAATCGGTGGGACCGAGTTTTTCAACTCGGTGGGTCCGAGATGGTTTCGGCGGAAACCTAACCCTAAATTTTTGAATCACATCTATTCTAAGGATTGTATTGACTGGATAGAGGTGTTTCAATTGTGGCAAGAAGCATAATGAACACAATGTGCTGAGAATCAGACGAGGATAGCACTGTGATCGAGTTCATACCCTAGTTCGGCGGTGAACTCGCTACGGCGGCAACGGCGGAGATGAAATCCGTTGACGGCGGTGGAGACCAGCGACAGGAGGCAGCTGGCGACGAAGTCGACGATCCGGAGACATAGTAGGTAGAGCGAGCTATGCGCGGGCGAAGAGTTTTGGAGAAAGTTTTCCAAAATTTCCCGTGTGAATAGCCCGACACTGTCGGTGTGACCGAGTGGAACAACTCGGCGGCACCGAGATGCATAATTGTTAACAGTTACAGCAACTCGGTGTGACCGAAAAGTTCAAATCGGTTGCACCGAGATGAAAACCTAGATCGACTTAGTGATCTCGGTATGACCGAAATGGATGAATCGGTCAGACCGAAAATCACAAAGAAGTTTTGGAAGTTTTAAGTCTATGACGAATCGGGGACTCCGAGTGCTCCTCACACAGAGTGGTTCAAATCTGACTTGATCAAATTTTGTGATGTAGCATGAATAGAGTTTGAGACGAGAAAAGCATAGATAGCTATAGAAGGTTCTTAGGCATTCTTGTCCATCCACTTGGCCAAAGAAGAAGAAACCAATCAATCAAAACAACAAGTGGATGTCCTCGAATGAGTAAAATATGCAACCAACATGCTCACACAATAAAATGACAAATGAAATATGTGACAAAGCATGCACAACCAATTCTAGCATCTATCAAAAAATTGGCGATGACTAGGTCATCTATATATGAGTATATTGACTTAGGAGTCAAATGAGAACATTTGATCACATACTCATCGTTTAAGCTCAAGTGGGGTTACAACTTTTACATAAAGCATTTATGTGTTCACATCATTAGAGTTGCTTTGACTCAATACTTAGGGTTAAGCTCCCCCTAGATGTGAGATCCCCCCTTAGAGGGATGAACTAACCTTGGGTTTTGTCGATGATGACTTCATGTAGGTGTTGAAGATGTGGATGCTCAATGTTGATGTAGATCTTTTGGAGCAAACCTTTGGAGTGAGTTGCACTTTCAATAACTACATGGGTTAGTCCCACAAGGAACAAACAAGAATATCCATAGACATAGAGTGATGCATTCACAAAATGATGTCCATGAAAACATTAGGTTACCTTGTCCCTTGCCTTACCAACATGAGGGTTTGTGACTCCTTGAACTAGTGTAAGGTATGGAAGATGATTGCACTTGTCCTTGCCATAATGATATGAGTGAATAATGTTGGCGGAGTCACCCTCAAGAACTCTCTAGTTCTTCTTCTTCGGGATCCACATCATCTTGATGGGAATCCTTGGTGTAGTAGTTGTACTTGATGAAGTAGAACTTGACGTAGTCTAGGGAACCCACTTGACCAACGCCTTAGGTGCTTCTTCAAATGCATCAATCTCCTCTTGAAGCTTGTCCTTGCCTTTGTTCTTGTGGTCTTGTGGTGGAAGATCATCTTGTGCTTGTGTTCCCTTGAAGGAAGTAGGATCATACTTCTCTTGTTGAGGAACAAACTTCGTCTTGGGGTATTGATCTTCTTCCCACTCTACTCCATTGGCATTGAACTTTCGTTCAAAACCAACACCTTGATTCTTCCGGTGCCTTCCTTGCTTATGCACAATTTCCTCAAATTGCTTACTCCCGCAAGGCTCTTGTATACACCTTTTCTATAATTCCCTTCAATAAGTTGTTTTCTTGCTCAAGAGTAACTTGGCTAAGAGAATCATTAGTGGAATCAAGAGAACTACTAGAAGCAACAATATTGGATTTAGCATTGTTATTGTTACTACTAGAGAAAGAATCTTTCTTGTTCTTGTTACTAGACTTGACTTGAGGCATGTAAGTAGATAAGAGTAAACGCTTGGCAATGTAAGAAGAACTTTTCTTACGGAGATCATCATTGATTGCTTTTAGGAACTCATGGTCTTGCTCAAGATTGAGTTTTTCAAAGCGTAACTTCTCATGAGCCCTTAAAAGTTCTCGATGATCTTCGAAGATAGTTTCATGAGCTAACTTAAGAGTGTTTAGTTCTTTAGTTAGAAGCTCAATCTTCTCCTTATCATTGTCATTCGTTTCATCTTGATTAGCATGATTAATTGACATTTCATCATAGTATTCATCACTAGAGTTGTCAACAAGTAAATCATCATCACCTAGCAAGTCATCTTCATCACTATTAAAATCAACATACTGGGTGTGTTACCTTAGGACCTTTGGCCATGAAGCATCTTCCAATTCCTTCATTTGGTGAATCAAATATGTCGAGGAGTTGGTTGACACAAGTGCTAGACCGCAACACCTTCATCTTGAGTGTATTCGAGTCGGAGTGATAGCTTCGCTCGGAGTGATTGTCGGAGTCGGAGCCGGATACCCATTCACCAACATGAGCTTGATGTCTTCGTTTTGTGTAGCTCTTTTATGACTTGTCCTTCCTTTCCGAATCCTTGCTTCTCCGTGAGGGCCTTCATTCATAACGATCATCTCTACTCCTTCTCTCTCTTGGTGGTGATTATTCTCTTCTACTTCTTCTCTTGGGAGAATCTTCTCTTCTTTTGTAGGGTGCCGTACACTCATTGGAATAGTGTCCTGGTCTCCCACAATTGTATCAATTGCGCTCTCGACTAGAAGATATTTTGTCATTGTAGGACCTTGACTTAGAGCTTCTTTCTTTGCTTCTACTCTTGTAGAATTTGTTGAAGTTCTTCACCATTAGGCTTAATTCTTCATTGAAGGTTTGTTTCTCACTTGATGATGTGGGGGCTTCACATGAGGCTTTGTAAGCACCACTTGACTTGTTGTGAAGTTCCTCCTTATCCTTGAGTGACATCTCATGAGCAACAATTCTTCCAATGACTTCCGTTGGCTTGAGATCTTTGTAATTTGGCATCATTTGGATCAATGTGCACACGGTATCATATTTTCCATCCAATGCTCTTAGGATCTTCTTGATGATGAATCTGTCGGTCATCTCTTCACTTCCTAAGCCGGCAATCTCATTTGTGATAAGAGCAAGCCTAGAGTACATTTCAGCGACACCTTCACCATCCTTCATTTTGAACTTGTCAAGCTAACTTTGGAGCACATCCAACTTGGATTCCTTGACGGAGTCGGTACCTTCATGCATATCAATAAAAGTGTCCCAAATTTCCTTTGCATTCTCAAGACGGCTGATTTTGTTGAATTCTTCGGGGCACAAGCCATTGAAGAGGATATCACAAGCTTGAGCATTGTATTGCAGCATCTTCAACTCTTCCGCGCTAGCTTCACGGTTCGGTTCTCTCCCATCAAAGAATTCACCTTGCAAGCCAATACACACAATATCCCAAATGGCGGGGTTATGTCCGAGAATATGCATTTTCATCTTATGCTTCCAACTAGCAAAATTAGTGCCATCAAAGTAAGGACCTCTACGGTGACAATTTCCCTCGCTAAACGCCATACTCTCCTAGGTTGTGAAACCAAGGCTATGACCACCAAAAGCTATGGAAATCAAAGCAAATGGAGACCAAAGCTCTGATACCACTTGTAGGACCTTGAAGTATGTCTAGAGGGGGGGGGGTGATTAGACTACTTGACCGATTAAAAACTTTACCTTTTCCCAATTTTAGACTTTGGCAGATTTTAGCTATCTTTGCACAAGTCAAGCAATCTTCACACAATTCAAGCAAGCATGCAAAGAGTATATAGGCAGCGGAAATTAAAGCATGAAACTTGCAAGAATGTAAAGGGAAGGGTTTGGAGGATTCAAACGCAATTGGAGACACGGATGTTTTTGTCGTGGTTCCGATAGGTGGTGCTATCGTACATCCATGTTGATGGAGACTTCAACCCACGAAGGATAACGGTTGCGCGAGTCCACGGAGGGCTCCACCCACGAAGGGTCCACGAAGAAGCAACCTTGTCTATCCCACCATGGCCGTCGCCCACGAAGGACTTGCCTCACTAGCGGTAGATCTTTACGAAGTAGGCGATCTCCTTGCCCTTACAAACTCCTTGGTTCAACACCACAATCTTGTCGAAGGCTCCCAAGTGACACCTAGCCAATCTAGGAGACACCACTCTCCAAGAAGTAACAAATGGTGTGTTGATGATGAACTCCTTGCTCTTGTGCTTCAAATGATAGTCTCCCCAACACTCAACTCTCTCTCACAGGATTTGGATTTGGTGGAAAGAAGATTTGAGTGGAAAGCAACTTGGGGAAGGCTAGAGATCAAGATTCATGTGGTTGGAATGCAATATCTTGGCCTCAACACATGAGTAGGTGGTTCTCTCTCGAACTGGTAAGTTGGAAGTGTAGGTTTGTTCGATGGCTCTCTCCATGAATGAAGAGGAGGTGGAGGGTATATATAGCCTCCACACAAAATCTAACTGTTACACACAATTTACCAAACTCGGTGGGACCGAATCAACAAACTCGGCCGGACCGATTCAAGTAAACCTAGTGACCGTTAGGGTTTTGATTGGGACTGACATGCAACTCGGTAGGACCGATATGGTTAGGGTTAGGGCATAACGTAATCTCGGTGAGACCGATTACACAAACTCGGTGAGACCGATTTTGGTAATTAGCTAACCAGAGAGTTGGCCAGGTGAACTCGGTGGGACCGATTCGCTCTTTCGGTGAGACTGAAATGTTACGAAAGGGAAACAGAGAGTTTACATTGCAATCTTGGTGGGACCGATCACTCACTTCGGTTAGACCGAAACGTTACGAAGGGAAACAGAGAGATTACAATCCCATCTCGGTGAGACCGAGATCCCTATCGGTGAGACCGATTTGCCTAGGGTTTGTGGCAGTGGCTATGACATTTGACTCGGTGGCGCCGGATAGAAAGAATCGGTAGGACCGATTTTGGCTTTAGGTTTAGGTCATATGTGGATGTGAGAAAGTAGTTGAGGCTTTTGGAGCATATCACTAAGCACATGAAGCAAGAGGCTCATTAAGCAACACCTCATCCCTCCTTGATAGTATTGGCTTTTCGTATAGACTCAATGTGATCTTGGATCACTAAAATGTAAAATGTAGAGCCTTGAGCTTTTGAGCTTGAGCCAATTCTCTGTCCTTAATATTTTGAGGGATACACTTTCATCATCCATGCCATATCATTCATTGAGCTTTCCTGAAATATTTGTCTTGGAATAGCATTAGCTCAATGAGCTATATGTTGTTATGAATTACCAAAACCACCTAGGGATAGTTGCACTTTCAGTTCCCCAACACCATCATGCAAGATCCATCTAGGAGATGCATAGCAACAAGACAGGAGAGTGTGTCCACGTACCCTCGTAGACCGAAAGCGGAAGCGTTTAGTAATGCGGTTGATGTAGTCGAACGTCTTCACGATTCAACCGATCCAATTACCGAACGTACGGCACCTCCGTGTTTAGCACACATTTAGCAAGATGACGTCCCTCAAGCTCTTGATCCAGTTGAGGACGAGGGAGAGTTCCGTCAGTATGAAGGCATGGTGACGGTGACGATGAAGTTACTGGCGTAGGGCTTCGCCTAAGCACTACGACGATATGACCGAGTTGGTAAACTGTGGAGGGGGGCACCGCACATGGCTAAGACAATTGATCTTGTGTGTACTAGGGTGCCCCTTGCCCCGTATATAAAGGAGGAGAGGGGGAGGCCGGCTGGCCCCTGTAGGGCGCGCCAGAGAGAGGAGTCCTACTAGGACTCCAAGTCCTAGTAGGATTCCACTTGGTGGAAGGGGGGAGAAGGAAGGGAGAGGGAGAGGGGAAGGAAAGGGGTGCGCCGCCCCTTCCCCTAGTCCAATTCGGAATGCCAAGGGGGGGGGGGAACCCCTTGCGGCCCTTCTCTGTCTCCACTAAGGCCCATGAAGGCCCATTAGTTCCCCCAGAGGGTTCCGATAACCCTCCGGCACTCCGATAGTTATTCGGTACCTCTCGGAACTCATTCGGTGTCTGAATAACATCGTCCAACATATCATTCTTTATGTTTCGACCATTTCGAGACTCCTTGTCATGTCCATGATCTCATCCGAGACTCCGAACAAACTTCAGTCATCTAATCACATAACTCATAATACAAATCGTCATCGAACGTTAAGCGTGCGGACCCTACGGGTTCGAGAACTATGTAGACAAGACCGAGACACATCTCCGGTCAATAACCAAGAGCGGAACCTGGATGCTCATATTGGCTCCTACATATTCTATGTAGATCTTTATCGGTCAAACCGCATAACAACATACATTATTCCCTTTGTCATCGGTATGTTAATTGCCTGAGATTCGATCGTCGGTATCATCTTACCTAGTTCAATCTCGTTACCGGCAAGTCTCTTTACTCGTTCCATAATGTATCATCCCGTAACTAAATCATTAGTCACATTGCTTGCAAGGCTTATAGTGATGTGCATTACCGAGAGGGCCCAGAGATACCTCTCCGATACTCAGAGTGACAAATCCTAGTCTCGATCTATGCCAACTCAACAAACACCATCGGAGACACCTGTAGAGCATCTTTATATTCACCCAGTTATGTTGTGACGTTTGATAGCACACAAGGTGTTCCTCCGGTATTCGGGAGTTGCATAATCTCATAGTCAGAGGAACATGTATAAGTCATGAAGAAAGCAATAGCAATCAAACTAAACGATCATTATGCTAAGCTGGCGGATGGGTCTTGTCCATCACATCATTCTCTAATGACGTGATCCCATTCATCAAATGACAACACATGTCTATGGTTAGGAAACTTAACCATCTTTGATTAACGAGCTAGTCAAGTAGAGGCATACTAGGGACACTCTGTTTGTCTATGTATTCACACATGTACTAAGTTTCCGGTTAATACAATTCTAGCATGAATAATAAACATTTATCATGATATAAGGTAATATAAATAACAACTTTATTATTGCCTCTAGGGCATATTTCCTTCAGTACTTACTTTTGGGTGTTTAAATTTCAGCTCGCCCGGCAGTCCCGGAGAAATTGTGGTGAACTCTTTCCAAACCCTGCCAGACAAAGAAATAATTACTTGATATCAGGAAATGAACAAAGTTGCCGATATGGTGCGATAATGATTGATTGAACTTACTTCTGGAGCATCTCAGTCATGTTCGCATACTCCTGGGGATCTTTTTGTCTCGAGTCTAAGACGGTTACTACTCCTTGCTCAAGATTAATCTCTAGGAGAATAAAGTGGTAGCTGCACACGCATGCATAACTCATCAGTTACATTACTATAACCTCGAGTAATAAGGGAACCGAATGTGCACAAGACAGTAACACTCACTTGAAGTTGTAAGGAAAGAGTATTTTATCTTTGCTTTGATTTTTTAGCAACGATTGCAGCAAGTTGTCCTCGGTATCTGTGACTATTTTTTAATCGTCCATTCATGTATGATATTTGGGTTAATGAACCCAATGTCATAGATTTGTGCTTTTTTGCATTCGACGATCTTCGATCTGCATAATATAGTGAGGATAATTATATATTCATGCAATGAAAGAGCTAAGCTATATATAGAGAGACTTAATTACAGAAAGTGCTACTTACAGACAGTAGCAAGCCACGAGTGATTTGTCGAGGGCCTTTAGATTGTAGAACCGGAAAAACTCGTCAAAATCAACAGTTAACAATTCTTGTCCTATGAAGTCGTGGTCCTCTTTAATTCTCATCGACAAAGCATCCTTCCCAGACTCTCTGCAGGTTTTCATGTACCATTGATGGAATCTTTGCATCATCGTTGTTAGAGGAGGACTTCCATCTTTGATGAGAGGCTTCCCGTACTGGTATTTGAATTCGTCCACCTCCATTGTATCAAAATGTGCATCGTCGGGCAGGTAATCACCAGGATTGGTACCGGGCACCATCCCCGGCAGATTTGCGACGATGTCTCTAGACACCTTGAGCGGGGGGCACGATTGGTTCTCCTGTTCTCCGAGCTGGGGAATTTTTTCCCACGTCTTCGTTCTGCTAACCTTTTGTCACTTGAGGTAGTTCCTGACCGCCACGCATCTTCATATGATCAGGCGGAGGCGGTGGTGGTCGCTTCAGGGCATTGATAGTGCGCTTCAGTTTCACCGGATCTATCTTCTCCTTCGGAGGTGGATGTTTCATAGCTCTTCGCGTTTCAAAGAAGTCCTTCACTTGGGCTTCACAGATCTTCGCTTTTTCCTCCTCGGTCATCTCGTATGGTAACTTCTCTACAGGCTTGAGAGATGGACTGAATCTGTATTGCCTCCCGCCTCTGGCTATACTGCTAGACGCTGGAGCAGCGGCGTCTCTCTTCTGTTGCTGCTGACAAGTAGTAGAAGGAGGCGGAGTGCTCCGACGCGCCGGATCAGCCGGAGCGGCGGCGTCTGGCTTCCGCCGTTGCTGATGAGGCGGAGGAGGTGGCAGGCTGCTCGAACTCGCCGAGGCAGGCGGAGAAGGAGGCGGGGTGCCTCCCTCACGCGTCGGAGAAGGAGGCGGAGTGCACTAATCACTCGCCGGAGGAGGAGGAGGAGGAGGCGGAGTGCCCTGACTCGCCGGAGGAGGAGGAGGCGGAGGCGTCCAGTTCGGAAGCTTGATGTGCTCCTTCCGCCATAGACATGGAGTCTTCAGAGCAAGACCCAGCTGAGTCTCCCCTTCACCGGTAGGGTGGTCAAGCTCGAGCTCCTCAAATCCCTTTGTTATTTCATCCACCATCACAACAGCATATCCTTGTGGAATCGGACGGCAGTGAAAAGTTGCATCGGGTTCAGGAGGTGCAACAGAGCCGACAGCTGCCTTGACTTTGAGGTCCTGCCATTGCGTCATAAGGTGGCAATGTTGAGTCTCCGTGATAGCATCCACAGGGTAGCTAGGAGCCGTGAAGTCAGGCTGCCGAACGAGCTCGGTGGAAGCCATGCTGCTTCTCCGCTGAGATGGCGGGGTAGCTTCTAGGGTAGCTCCGGCAGGTCGCTGGCTGTTAACTGCTTGTTCCTCTAGCTTTTGTACCCTTGCATTCAGCTTCTGCAGTTCTCTCTACTCCACTTTCCTCATCCTCTCCCGGGTTTTGTAACCGCCTGCGCCGGGAAACCCAACCTTCCACGCAACGGAGCCTGCCGTGCCTCGTGTTCGTCCAGGGTGCTCAGGATTCCCGAGGGCCTCTGTGAGCTTGTCGTTATCTCTGTCCGGAACGGACGTCCCTTTCTGCGTTGCGGCGATATACTTCTGAAGCTTCTTGACGGGTATTTCAAGTTGCCCGTCCATCCAAACGCACTTCCCTGTTTCAGGGTCCAAGGTTCCCCCAACCCCGAAGAACCAAGTCCTTGAATGGTCTGGCCAGTTGAATGTCTGTGGTTCGACCCCTTTAGCAAGCAGGTCATTCTCAACCTTGTCCCACAATGGCCGGGTTTTGAGGTAGCCACTTGACCCCGTGCGATAGTGATGCTCTTTCTTTGAAGAATTTATCTTGTTTGTTGGTGACATCTTCTTACTCTTCCCGATGTCTTGTAGGCCACAAATGCGGGCCAGTGATCTCTTATCTTCTCAAATCAGCCGGTGAATTCCGGAGTCTTCCCTTTGTCGACATACGTTGATTTCAACTCATTCTTCCACCTCCTGAATAGATCTACCATCTTATTAAGAGCATGAGCCTTGACAAATGGCTCTATAATTGGCTTATCCAGATCCTCCTCTGGCGGTAGGGTGAAATTTGCCTTCAGCGCGGTCCAAAGATCATCTTTCTGTCTATCGTTGACATAAGACACTTAAGGGTCTTCGTTCTTAGGCTTATTCCATTGGTGGATGCTGATCGATCATGTCCCTAACAAGAACCCCCCGACCGAGCAGTAAAATGCTTCCTTGGTCCATCTGGGTTCAATCGGTTGGCCATCGCTCGCAATTGCTGTGATCGTGAACCTTTCATCCTGACGCAACCTTTTCTTCGGGCCTCGTCTCGTTACCAAAGTTTGGCTCAATCCGGAGGGCTAGAAAATAAGAAAGAAGAGTTAATATGTGTACATACCAAAACAATTAATGCATCAATTAGCTAGTCAGCACAGGCTTAGTTAATATATATACCTCGCCGGACTTTGCAACAGCTCCCTGCTACCTCTTGAGCATGTGTTGGTTTTCCCTTGAAGAGGAAAGGGTGATGCAGCAAAGTAGCGTAAGTATTTCCCTCAGTTTTTGAGAACCAATGTATCAATCCAGTAGGAGACAACGCACAAGTCACCTAGTACCTGCACAAACAATCAAGAACCTTGCAACCAACACGATAAAGGGGCTGTCAATCCCTTCACGGTCACTCGCAAAAGTGAGATCTAATAAAGATAGTAAAGTAAATATTTTTGGTATTTCTGTTGTATAGATTGGAAAGTAAAGATTGCAAAATAGTAAATGAGATGCGATGTAAATAAAAGAGATGCAATATAATAAGAAAGAGACCTGGGGGCCATAGGTTTCACTAGTGGCTTCTCTCAAGATAGCATGTATTACGGTGGGTGAACAAATTACTGTCGAGCAATTGATAGAAAAGCGCATAGTTATGAAGATATCTAAGGCAATGATCATGAATATAGGCATCACGCCCAGATCAAGTAGATCAAACGATTCGCATCTACTACTATTACTCCACACATCGACCGCTATCCAGCATGCATCTAGAGTATTAAGTTCATAAGAACAGAGTAACGCATTAAGCAAGATGACATGATGTAGAGGGATAAACTCAAGCAATATGATATAAACCCCATCTTTTTATCCTCGATGGAAACAATACAATATGTGCCCTGCTGATGTCTACTACACAACCTTCTTCTTGTAGACGTTGTTGGGCCTCCAAGTGCAGAGGTTTGTAGGACAGTAGCAAATTTCCCTCAAGTGGATGACCTAAGGTTTATCAATCCGTGGGAGGCGTAGGATGAAGATGGTCTCTCTGAAACAACCTTGCAACCAAATAACAAAGAGTCTATTGTGTCCCCAACACACCCAATACAGTGGTAAATTGTATAGGTGTACTAGTTCGGTGAAGAGATGGTGATACAAGTTGTTGGTGTGGAACGACACCAAGGGGTTCACAAGAATCCCTACTACGGTTGCCGGGGCGTAGGGTTGCAAGGAGAGCAGGGCTAGTAGACAGCACAAGGATCGTTTACCCAGGTTCGTGCCGCGAGGATGCGTAAAACCCTAGTCCTGCTTTGGTGGGTGTATTTCTGAGAGTTCTTGAGCTCCCGAACTAGCTATGGTAAGCACGTGGTTCGAAAGAGCCGAACCCTTTTCCTGGTCACCTCGGGCCTCCTTTTATAGGAAAAAGGGGTTGCCAAAGTGGCACAAAGGAGGTGGAAAGGCGTACAGAGCCCTGAGCTTATCGCTCGTATTACAGGACAAGACGCATTTAATGCGTAGCTTAGGTATCCCCTTGCTTTATCGTGGTCAGGGGCGAGGCCCGTCTCGTCCGTCGCTGCTCCTCCTCGCTTCGACACGCGCCTCGGCCAGCGATGCGTGCGGCGCCATGTAGGCAGGCAGGCAGCTAAGGTGGCGCGGTGGTGGAGCCTTCACGAAGATTTGCATGCCGAAACACAGGCACTTTATGAGTTGGCCTGGGAACTGCATGTTGCCATGCAGGTGCCCGTCCAGCTGGTTGGGCTGGCAGCTACATGTTGAACGATGGTGGAAGCTTGGTTGGCATGGTCCTGGCGGTGGCCCCCGCTGGCGCCCCAGGAGGGCCTTGCGGGTGGCCCGGCTAAGGGTCTTTGTTGGCCCGGCAAGGGCCTTGCCGTGGCGTGCTGTCGTCCCCGGCAAGGGCCTTGCCGGGGGTCTGGTGGCCTTCCTCGGCAAGGATCTTGCCGAGGATTGTTGTCTTCTAATCCTCATCTGATCTTGAATATGTCTTAACAAAGATCTGCATGCCACCACAGAGGTGCCTTCCTGAGCCCTGGCCCCAAGTGAATGGTGGCGTTGGGGACCGTGGGCTCAAGGGTGGCTCGCTCTGTTGTTGTGGGGCGAGCTGCCCCGGCAAGGGTCTTGCCGGGGCCGCTGAGGCCGCCCGGCAAGGGTCTTGCCGGGGGAACCTGCTTCATCCCGCTGCCCTTTGTGGTCTTGGCTTTGGCGCTGCTTTTATTGTCTTGGGCTTTGATCTTACCTTGGCCCACCTCCCTCGTTCTGCTTAGTGTGGCCATGGGCGCGGCTCTGACTGCCCGTGCACAGGAAAAGGGGTACAAAAATGTGCCCCTATTTTTGTACACCGACAGGAGCCCCCGGGCCTGGGCCACACATAAGCGCGACACGTTGTTGGGCCAGGCCCAAAACGGTGCGCGGGCAGGTGGGGCGGTTTTTACCGTGGTGTCGTGGAATTGTCACGGCAGATGTCCTCTTGCAAGGACTTAGCCGTGGATCCATCGCAACTAGGAAGCTTAAAGGGGTTAATCGGGACAAGGGACACGAGAGAGGTTTTATACTAGTTCGGCCCCTTACGGTGTAGGTAAAGCCTACGTTTAGTTGGGTTGGTATTGCTAGGGTTTCGATAACCAGGGAGCAAGATACGCTATGCCTGGCTCTCGATTGGATGTTTCTTGCCCTAAGCCGCTAGCGGATCGTCCCCTTATATACACGGGTTGACGCCCTGTGATCTACAGAGTCCCGGCCGGCTCATGAACAGTGTCCGGCTCGGTGACTAGTTAATCCTGCCTTATAATACAAGTCATGCTATTACGATGGTTTATCACTATGGGCCTTAAGTCACCCGTGGGCTTTAGATCCTTTATTGAACCGCTATATTCATGCTTGATCTTGGGCTTCATATGATGAATCACCTTTGCGTAACCCGGCCCCTCCTGGGCGGCTTACAAAAATAGTTATATCCCCAACATTAGGCCCCAGATTGATTTGAACCGGTTCATGTCAATCTTGAAATACCTTAAGAAAAAGCCTTCTGTCTTCTGTCTGTGCGAAGGTTATAACCCGCCATGACGTCATCTTCTGGATCCGTGATTACCCGCCGTGATGTCATCTTCCATTAAATTCATATTTTATTCTGTCATATCTTTACGGATCTTTATCTTTACTGACCATTCCAAAAGTCGAGGCGTCGGAGTCGTTGGATAATGACGCCCGGCCTCCTCGTTTCTCGCGCTTTCTAAGTCGACCCTTCCTTATAAATAGACACGACCCCAAGGTCTTTACCATTCTCCCCCTTCTGTCGTCCTCTTCCTCTCGCTATTCCTCTGCTGCTCGAGCTCCACCGCCGCCGCCGCAGCAGAGCTCTGCATCTTCCTCGACCTTGGCCGCTGCATCAACCTGATCCGCCCAGAAAACCGCGGCGAACTCCCGCAGCAAGCCTACATCTGTAAGTTTCTTCCTCCCTGTTCCTCAGATCTGCATTAGGATTTTCGAGTTCGTCGGTGTTTGCTGCTGTTCGTCATGAACCCTTGATAGATTTCACCTCCGCCGCCCTTTTCTGATCTTAAGATAATATAAAAACTGCCGCGGTAGCTGTTTCGCACCCATTTCGAATGCAAATAGATCCCTTTTCGCTTGCATATAGGCCTCATTCAAGCTTATGAACTCATCTGTACTGGTTTCTAGGTCTAGAATAATTTCCTTTTCTATACACCTGTTTGATCCAAAATAATATCTGCCAGTTGCGAAACTTGTTTGTTCCATACTTAGTCAAAAATCTGTTTCTGTCAGATCTGTTTAGCCACAACGCCTCTCACCGCCGGTTTAAAAAGACCATACTGATAGACAGCCTTGCCGACTTCTGGCGGTTTAAAGTAACTTAACTACTTCTGATTTTCATAGCGGCTTAACTGACCAGATACTATTAGCCATATGTCATTAGGCCCCTTCATAAGCCGCCATATTGAATAGGATTTGAAATGTTTTCCTCCGGGTTAAACTGAACCGGACAATTTTATTTTGTCATAGGTTTTCATCAGCATAATGGCACCCAAAGCTCCCAAAGCACCTGTGACCTGTAACTGGGCCAAGTCCATCGTTACTGAGAACACCTTGTCTGATTTCATGAAGACCGGCTATTTGCCAGAGAAAGAAGTTATGTCTTATCGTGCTCCTAACCCGTCAGAAGAAAAGCCTCAACCCAAGGAGGGGGAAGTGATCGTTTTTACTAATCATATGAACCGGGGTTTTTCTCCACCCGGCTCAAAATTCTTCAGGGATGTTTTACACCTTTTTGACCTTAGACCTCAAGATATCAGGCCCAACTCCTTGTCAAATATTTGCAACTTCCAAGTCTTTTGCGAGGTGTATCTTGGAGAAGAACCTAGCCTGTTACTTTTCAGAGAATTGTTTTATTTAAACCGCCAAAATGAACATGCCAACGGGCCCGGCCTGGAACTTGGTGGCATCTCCGTTCAGCGCCGGAGGGACTGCCTTTTCCCATATGCTGAACTGCCAAGCCACCCTAAGGATTGGAACCAGACGTGGATCTATTGCCAGGATGCTTCTCCAGCTGATGAGAACCCGCTGCCCGGCTTTCGCGCTCTGCGCCTTGAATCCAACCATCCACTGCCGGACAAGTTAACTGCCGTTGAACGCTTACAGCTCGCTCCCACCATAAAGAAGATCAAAGATCTCTTGGGGAACGGCTTAGATGGCATTGACTTGGTCCGAGTCTGGGTCTCATGGCGGGTGATTCCGTTAAGCCGCCGCCCCGGCTTGATGTGTACTTACACAGGCGAAAAGGATGACCCACTGCGTCATTGTCCTCATGACTTACCTGATGACATGGTTGAAGCCACGATCCAATCTCTTTTGAAAGAGGGCTCAGTGGTCAGCAACACCTTCGGCTTACTTCCATTCTACAAGAGTAATCCGGCTCCTGCAGTAAGTCATCAATCTAAAAACTTACTCTTTTTGTGGAATGCCTTGCCCTTACTAATAACCTTTTTCTCATTATTTGCAGGCAGATGACAAATTCTAGAAGGTCAAATATGATCATGAAGCTGCCAAACAAGCCAGAGCGGCTAAGAGAGCCGAAAGAAGATTTATTCATTTTCATGCTTATCTTACTCATGTCTTTGTACTTAAACTTTCTATTTTGCACACAGCGTACAAGTGAAGCACAGCAAAAGGGCGAAGAAAAATAAGCCGACCAAAGAGCCAGTCATGACTGACCTGGAGCTCACATCAATCGTTCCTGAGACCTCCACACATGAGCCGCCATCTGAACCGACCCATGACATTCCAGCACCAACCTCTGATCCACCTGCCGAACAGACTCTTATAGTTCTGATAACCCGGAGGTTCCTAGCCCGGAAAAACAGATGACCCGGAAGTCGAGATTCTTAAGACTCAGTTTGTTGAACCGGGAAGACCCACTATTCTTGCTAAGTGTTCTGCCAAGGAAGAACTTTCGGAGCGCTAAAAAGCCAAGATGGACGTCACTGATTATACTCATCTCAGCATTGGAGACATTGTTTCTGGCTATATAAGTCAAGTGCACAGCAGCCGTGATCTGGAAGTTGATATGGTGAAGCAAATACACCAAAAATCTGAGGTATAACTCTTGTTGATATTCCTTATTCCTCCTTACTGTACCAGCCCCCAAGTCTATTGCTTATGAGAAAAAATATGCTGTAGACTTAGAATCGGCTTAGCACTGCTTGTCAGACGCTCAGCTTATCCTGTGACAATCGAAGGCCGGCTTTAAAAGAAGATATTTGAACCGGCGTAGTATAATACTTTTAACTGCAATATACATTAGTCCCCAAGTGCCAAGTATCTCTTTCTTGCAAAGTGCTTGGGACTTAATTTCCATGAACCGCCACAGTAATTTAGAGTTCTTCAGCCTACATTAGCCCCCAAGTGTCAAGTATCTTTGCTTGCAAAGTGCTTGGGACTTAATGCTACATTATAAGAATACTGACTGTAGTCCGGCTTTGATTCAGGCCACCATAAGTCAATTTGAGTCGGAGATTGCTGATTTGAAGAGTTGGTTGGCAGTTCAAGAAATTGAAATCCAAAAGGCCAACTCCAAATTTGAGTTCAGCGTATCTGAGCAGGAGAAATTGAAGAAAAGCTTTGAAGCTGATAAGAAGGTATGGGCTGATGAAAAGGCCTCCTTGGTCACCCGGGCCGAGAAAGCGAGCTGCTCGCATGATAACAACGGCTGAGTTAACCGGCTTAAAACGTCATATATCTCAGATGGCCTCAGCAATCTTTGGTAAGCTATTCTGCAAGTTTAAATACTGTAAATCTTTTTTCGACAAGTATTTTTGTCTGTCATCTCCGGCTCACCTGATGTTTGTTAATGCAGGCCCCAGGAGCAACAATCTGAAGCAGAATATGCTAACAAAGCTGAAGGCGGTTTACACATTGGTGGAACAACTATACACCAGGTCACAACGCGCTTTAGCCGCTGTGGCTTTGTCAAATGATGTTCCCAATCGCCTGGCTGACGTGCTGAAGCGACTTGATGTGCTTCCTCAACGGGTCAAAGAATTGAGGCGATGCTTACGCAAGAGCCGAGCCATAGTCGCCTTTAAGCCGGGCTAAGGCATGGTTACCAGAGCTGGACCCAGCCGGCATCTCCCTTGGATATCCAAGCTTTAAGGAGGATGGCACCCCCTTTGAGGAGAAGGATTTCACCGCCTGCGTAAAAGAAATACGTCTTGTGGCCACTCTGATCGGGAACGATACGGATCTCACCAAGTACCAGCTGGGTTATGACAGCCAAAATCAGAGGATCGCCACGCCAGATTATGATGCAGTCAGCTTGACCCCTCCAATTCGTAAGCATACCTTCGCCCCCGAAGTCGATCCGGCCGGGTTAATTGATGATGAAGCTGAATTTGAAGCTTTGAGTGGCATTGACTGGTCATCATCAACCTTCCAGGACAGGGCAACCGATGGAGGAGCGGAATGGGATGACCCGGAAGCTTCAAGCCAACAAAATGAATGATCCATCGGGCGTCTTATTTTTCTGCCTTGTAGAAACAATGATTTCTTATTCAGACTCGGGGAGTCTTGTAATAGGGTAGAAGAAAAACTTGATTTTGTCGTGCCATCGTGCACGTCTGAGGCGCTCAACACTTGTTCAAGCCGCCATCGTTATATTCTTCCGGTTTATATTGATCTTCTGCTTTAGTTGCCCTACATACATAACAAAAACGCAAGTCCCTTGGCGGCTTACCGCATGGCGAGTCATATGTTTTACAGATAACCCGGAGTATGAATCAAAAAATCATGAAAAGTCGGTTTTCAATTATATCCTTTAAGACATAACCGCAACAACATACCTGTGATCCTTTGATTACCTTGCCGGCTTATGCGATCCGAACAATGAGGGTAAGTTTTTAATCTTGAAACCTTGCACATATGATGCTTATTATGTACCAACAACTGTACTTGATCAAAAGTAAGCTGGTGGAATAAAATCACCTCATAAATGCTTTCAGAAAAAGATATGCAAACCTCAAATAATTGTGATTCACAAAGTTTTATGATTGATAGACAAAATTCAAAGGCTGCTGATTCGAATACGATTAGTAAACCGTTCCAAAGGGGTTAAGCTAAGACTCGGATATGATCATATAGCCCCCAGTGGCTCTGGCGATGCCGATCAAGTAGGTATCGACAGCTATGTTCTCTTTGGTTCGAATACGACCTATGTTTGAACAGGAAGCCCCCAAGTGACCATAAGAGTTGTTTAATGACGTTGATTCGAATACGATCCACGTCAGACCCAAAGGGGTTAAGCTATGATTCAGATATGATCAAGAAGCCCCCTAGTGGGTTTGGTAGTATGCCGATCAAGAGGGTATCGACAGCTATGTTCTCTTTGGTTTGAATACGACCTATGTTTAAACAGAAAGCCCCCTAGTGATCATGGCTATATTCAGATATGATCATAAGCCGCACCAGAGGGAAAGCCGGATTCAAATATGACCCGCTCCCTATTGGTTGTTTCAAAATAATAAGGAAGACATGTAAACATTTGAGGATGAAAAGGACAGAGGTCCTGCTTTATTGTTTTTCATAATATATACATCTAAAAATATATGTACATCCTGAGAGCCGGTGGCTCAAGTATAGTAAGGCCGAAGATGAGCGATATTCCACGGCCGACGGGTCTCCTCCTCCAACTTACATGAATATTTGTGTTCTCAAACATCGATGAGGTAATATGACCCGTTGTTCAGGTTCTTGCTGACCACAAAGGGCCCTTCCCAAGGGGAAGATAGCTTGTGCATATTGGATTGATCCTGGATGAGGCGGAGCACCAAATCGCCTTCCTGAAAGGTTCTGTACCTAACCCGGCGGCTGTGGTAGTGGCGCAGGTCTTGCTGGTAAATCACCGAGCGGGCTATTGCCAAGTCTCGCTCTTCATCCACTAAGTCAAGTGCATCCTGACGAGCTCGTTCATTATCAGCTTCCACGTAAGCCGCCACGCGGGGCGAGTCATGACGGATGTCACTTGGCAGGATCGCTGTCGGTGTCAAAACCGGCGGATCTCGGGTAGGGGGTCCCGAACTATGCGTCTAGGCGGATGGTAACAGGAGACAAGGGACACGATGTTTTTACATAGGTTCGGGCCCTCTCGATGGAGGTAATACCCTACTCCTGCTTGATTAATATTGATGATATGGGTAGTACAAGAGTAGATCTACCACGAGATCAGCTAAACCCTAGAAGCTAGCCTATGGTATGATTGTTATTCGTCCTACGGACTAAAACCCTCTGGTTTATATAGACACCGGATAGGTTAGGGTTACACAGAGTCGGTTACAATGGTAGGAGATCTACATATCCGCATCGCCAAGCTTGCCTTCCACGCCAAGTAAAGTCCCATCCGGACACGGGACGAAGTCTTCAATCTTGTATCTTCATAGTCCAGGAGTCCGGCCAACGGTGATAGTTCGGCTATCCGGACACCCCCTAATCCGGGACTCCCTCAGTAGCCCCCGAACCAGGCTTCAAATGACGATGAGTCCGGCGCGTAGATTGTCTTCGGCATTGCAAGGCGGGTTCTTCTCCAAATTCCATATACTTGTTGAATAGTGTCCGGCTTCTGATAAATGCTGCGCTCCTTGGCTTCTACGCCCAATAATGGCCATCTTCCACGTGTTTGAATGAATGCGAAAAGCCAGGGTATTTTTACACTTACCCTCCTAGCTGCGCAAATGAGCCGCCTATAAAAGGGTCGAGGATCTAGATATGAGTCACATCATCCCCCCTTCGCGAGCTTTCATCGGAGCGCCTCTGACAAAAACCCATTCCATCATGGACAGTCGACGCGGCTCCTCCTCTCATGCTCCCAGCCCTCAGCCTGGAAATTGGGGGAAATGCTCAGTCCCGCATAGCGAGCTAGTTATACTCCAAACCAAGGGATTTCTTCCCCCGGCCTTCATGGTTCCGGTTCAAGCCGGACTCGGCACCTACAAGGGCGGAAAGCAAGCGGAGAGTGTCCCCGGTCCCTCTAAAGGAGAGCGGGTGTGCTTTATCTCTTATCTAGTAAGAGGACTCGGATTTCCAATCCATCCGTTTCTCCGGGGGCTCTTGGAGTTCTACGGCCTCCAGTTGCACCACCTTACGCCTGCCTCCATTCTGCACATCGCGGGCTTCGTGGCCCTGTGCAAACTGTTCTTGGGCATCGAGGCTCATTTTGCGCTGTGGAAGAGATTATTCTTCCTAGTACCCCGTTCTCATGAGGGGTCGATTTATAAAGTGGGCGGAGCCGAACTATGGCGCATCGCCGGGACCAGATACCTATCCGGAACCCCGAAGAAGGCGGACGAAGACTGGCCTTCCGAATGGTTTTACATGGAGGACGTCCCGTTGCCGGATCCTGTTCGGGTCGGCCTTCCGGAGTTTCGCAACGCTCCTCTGAAGAAGCGCCTAAGCTGGCGCCCGCGAAGCCCCCAGAGGGAAAATGATCGGGACATTCTTTACTTGATGAGCCGAATAAGATTACTGGTTCATGCCGGATTGACCATGGCTGGAGTCATGGCAATCTGCATTATGAGAGGAGTGCAGCCGCTCCAATATAGGGGCCACCCCATGTGGGATTTCAACGGGGAGGACGATGCCACCCGCCATGGCCGCAAAGGGCCGCGATCGGTCACCGAACTGGTGAAGACTTTGTCTGCCATGTACAAAGGAGAAGAGGAGGATTTTCTCCGCGTTAACCCACTGAACGGGTTTTCTTTGAATAATCCTCGAAGTTGGGTAAGCAAATATCCTTGTGGCCTGTCCGATCCATGTTCCCTTGGTTAAATATCTCATTTCATGTTTTCGACGCAGGAACTGCGCCGGGCCGTGGAGAAGATACACAGCCGCCCCACAACCCGAGGATCCGGAGCGGTCCCTCGATCCGACCTCCGAAGAGGACCACGATATAAAGGTGGAGCTGATCGACGGTGGTGTTCCACCAACTTAGCATCGACAATGCTTTGGTTGCCATTACTGACGATTACCGGAATACTTCCAGCCTCACAGTGGCGAGACCGAGGTCCCAATACTCGATAATGACCCATCCGTGCTTATTTTTTAATCACCGTATACCAATGGTGTTTAGCGAGGGGTCTTTGAGGAGTCTGGATTAGGGGTGTCCGGATAGCGAACTACCATCATCGGCCGAACTATCATTGGCGGACTATCATCATCGACCGGACTCCAAGACTATGAAGATACAAGATTGAAGACTTCACCCGTTCCGGATGGGACTTTCCTTGGCGTGGAAGGCAAGCTTGGCGTCACGGATATGTAGATCTCCTACCATTGTAACCGACTCTATGTAACCCTAGCCCTCTCTGTGTCTATATAAACCGGATGGCTTTAGTCCGTAGGACTAGAAGAAGAACAACAACCCTTACAATCATACCATAGGCTAGCTTCTAGGGTTTAGCCTCCTTGATCTCGTGGTAGATCCACTCTTGTAAACATCCACAATATCAATATCAATCAAGCAGGGCGAGGGTTTTACCTCCATCAAGAGGGCCCGAACACTGGGTAAAACATCGTGTCCCTTGTCTCCTGTTACCATCCGCCTAGACGCACAGTTCGGGACACCCTACCGAGATCCGCGGTTTGACACCGACATTGGTGCTTTCATTGAGAGTTCCTGCGTCGTCACCGATAGGCTTGATGGACTCTTCAATCAACAACGACGTAGTCTGGGTGAGACTTTTCTCCCGGACAGATCTTCAGATTCGGTGACCGCATCATGGGCCAACTCCTTGGCCATCTGGAGTAGATCGAAAGCTCGCCCTGGCCGTCAGTCAGATTTGGAAGCCTAAACTTCACGGCCGATATCCGCAGGGACTTGATCTTTGATGGATCTGAGCCACAGCCAAGCATGCCGCGCTGTCACGATGGGCATGACCTAACTCTGCCGCCGGACAGCACCTTGGAGGCCGCACACGAATCCGCTCCGACCCACAGTCCGGAGCCGATCGCTCGGATCGAGGGCGGATGGCTGGACACCGCCTCGGGGCTGCAACTTCTCTGGCGATGGAGCGAACATTTACCTTGTCCCGCATAAAGCTCATGACTCCGAGGTGCGGACTCTTTGCGGACTCAAACCTCCTGCGCCCCGCGGTCGAATCCGATTGGGCGCCGATCATGGAATTCACCGCTGCGGACATCTTTGGCGATCGCCCTTGGCGATATCATAAATTCATGAAGCATCTCTCGCTATCCGGAGAGCCTGGCGAACTACGGCCGGGATGGTTGGGACGCGACGACGAAGAAATTCAGAGCCCACCCACCACCCACTTCGTAGCCACCGTCGGCGATTTAACCGACGTGCTCGACTACGACTCCAAGACATCGGCGGTATGGACGGCGATGCGGAGACTACTAAGAACCGGTGCCTACGGGACCTTTGGAAGACCACCTCGTCATACGACATATACATGGTGGACAACCCAAAAGATGGGGACGGCGAAGAAGCAGCGGAGGCCATTCCTTAAAGAAACAGCCCAAGCGCCGACGTCGGCGGTGCCGCTTTAAATCCTGCCACGACAAGAATGGAGATTCCGCACAGGAGATATAATAACACCCCGTAAAGTGCGAAGACAACTCCCTCAACGACGATCCAGCAGAGGAGGAGGAAGCAAGCCCTCACGAGGGCGGCAGATGAAGAGGTCGAGGATGACAATTACTTACCTCCCTCCGGAGACGAGGCAAGCCTCGACGACGATGAATTCGTCGTGCACGAGGATCCCGTCGAACAAGAGCGTTTGACGCAGGCTAATGGCCACGACAAACAGCCTAAAGAAAAGCAGCAACAACTTCAAGCTGATCAAGACCCTCTTGGCCGGCAGATGGACCGAGGTCCTCGCGGCAAGAGTATGAACTCGAACGCCCCTCAAAAGTTACCCAAAAGCGCAAGTGGCTCCCCGATTAGAGGAGGAAGCGTACAAACCTGCATCACCAGCGCAGATCGGCAGACCGACCACCTCGTGGCGCGACAGAGAGGTGTGCAAGCCCTCCACCACAACCGCACCCGGCATCGCTCAAAAGCATGAAGCCACGGGGGAACGCGCCGGACTTGCGGGATATATTGGAGGACAAGGCAAGACAATCCAGATCTATCTATGGATCACGTGGGCGCCCCAAGACCCACGACGAATACCGTCGCGCCGGATACAACTACTCGGCGGGCGAACACAGCAGTAACGCTCTCTCGAGCTACGTCGCGATATTGCTCAATCTGAGGCGCCAGACACCCGCTATGCTTCATCGACGAAGTAATGGATCATCAAATCCCGAAGGGTTTAAACCCGTTAATATCGAATCCTACGATGGCACAACAGACCCAGCGGTTTGGATTGAGGATTATCTCCTCCATATACACATGGCCCATGGCGGCAATCTTCACTCCATCAAATATCTCGCTCAAGCTTAAAGGACCAGCTCGGCATTGGCTTAACAGCCTGCCCCAGAGTCAATTGGATCTTTGGGAAGACACGGAAGCCGCATTCCTCGACAACTTCCGGAGCACGTATATGCGACCACGGACGCAGATGACCTAAGCCACATAATCCAGCAGCCAGACGAATCGGCGAGACAATTACGGACACGGTTCATAACAAAGAAAAATCAAATCGTCGACCGTCCGGATGCGAGGCCCTCGCTGCCTTCAAACATAACATCCGCGATGAGTGGCTGGCCCGCACCTAGGACGGAGAAGCGAAATCCATGGCAGCCCTCACATCACTCATGACCCGCTTACATGCGGGAGAGGATAGCTGGCTAGCTCGCGATAACAACCTCAAGAAAAACGCTGGCAGTCCGGATACCAAGGACCGCAATGGCAGGTTGCGTCGAAACAAAACAAACGCCGATTAACGGCGAGAGCAACGAGGATCTGGCAGTCAACGCGGATTCGAGGCTCCAAGCCCGTCAGCGGAAGAAGCCATTCAAAAGAACCACTCCGGGCCCGCCCAATTTGGACCCAATACTCGACCGCTCTGTCAAATACATGGAACCCCGAAAAGCCAGCTAACCACACCAACAGAGATTGTTGGGTATTCAAGCGGCAGGCAAATTAATCGCCGAAAACAGTGACAAGGGGCTACACAGCGATGAGCGAGGAAGAGACCCGCCCGAACAACAGAGGACAAAAGGATTCCCCCTCAAGTTCGGACGGTGAACATGATATACATAACGATATTCCCAAGAGGGAGCGGAAGCGTGCACTAAAGGGACATATATGCGATGGAGCCATCGCCCCAAAATTCAACCCATGGTCCTCTTGCCCGATCACTTTCGATCGAAGAGACCATCCGACCGATATCCGCCATGGCGGATTCGCGCATTGGTTTTAGACCCAATCGTCGATGGATTTCACCTCACGAGAGTCGATGGACGGCGGCAGAGCTGAACCTGCTTTATCGAGGATACAAGTCGCGCAAGATGGGCATAGACCCTTCAAGGATTAAACCTACAAAGACAACCTTCAAAGGCGTCATACCAGGTGTCGAGGCCAATTATGCAGAGCTCGATTACACTTTGGAAGTGGTCTTGGATCCCGGATAATTTCGAGCGAGGAGTTAATCTTCGACATAGTCCCGTTCATGGCGGCTATCACGCTCTGCTCGGACGAACGCGTTTGCAAAATTCAACGCGGTGCCGCATTATGCATACCTTAAGCTCAAGATGCCAGGCCCTCGTGGAGTCATCACGGTCAATGGAAACACGGGCGCCCTCCGAGCGGAGGAACATACAGCGGCTCTCGCGGCGAAATCTGAGCAGCCTTTTAAGGCAATTCTCGAGTCCGCCGTTAAATGACCGAACACGACCAAACGCGCCGGAGCAACATCAACCAAGACCACAGCACGCCCGAGCACGCAGCGTAGCAATGCGGTCCCAACCCCAGCCCTCGCAAAATTGTAAGACAAACTCTCCGCGTACATAATTACGCCCTAGAGATACCATTGGCATAGGGGGAAGGGCACAACCACAACAGACCCAGAGTGCAGTTCGACCACACCAGGGCTCCCAAGTGTGTCGCTCTTTTTTTTTATTTTTCTCTTTTTTATACAGAACTCGGTCCGTGGCGAACCTGCCGAACTCATGATGCAACAGCCAGGGAAGGACAAAGGCGCGGCGAACACTCGGTGGTCTCCATCACGAGCATTAAATTTGTTAAATACAACATTCCATGGCCTACCCTTGAGGGAGGCGCCTTTAATTCGTCCAATCCCTTGCTTTCCACACTATTTGTATCATTCCGCACTCATAGCACATCTTCTCGAATAAAATGCAGCACTTTTTGCCCATAATTGCATTACCTTATATATATATGTTCATTTACGACATGTTGCACCCGTACATTTTGGTACGGCCAAATACACCAGGGGCTTATGTTCTCCGCATTATGGTGTGATAAAGTCCGAACACTTTCACAAGTGCGGCACCCCGAACTTATAGCATTATATGAATCAGCTCTGAATCATGTCTTGGGTCAATAGTTGGGTTTGCCCGGCTCCCATGTTTGGCACCTTACGTTCCGTTCTATCGGCTAAGGTAGCACTGGGAGAACCACTGCGATTGCGCCCCGGTTGAGCCGGGTTAACGCCTCGATGGAAAGCTAAAACTATTTGTCATGATAAGGCGAGAGACTGGTCGCTGTTCGAGAGGTCCTTCGGGTCCTTAAAGACCTCGCTGCTTCGGCGAAGTTCGGATTATGTCCGGCGAAGGCGTGGATAGCGCCCCAATTGGTCCTCCGAATACTAGGGGCTTCACGAAATTTAAAATTATAGAATTCTATGGCTAAGTGAGAGTGTTCAAGCACTATAAGTCTGGTTGCCTTGTTCGTTGTGTTGGCGCCTCCTAGATGGACCCAAAATGGGAACACGAGTGCTCAAGTTTATCCCGAACACCAAAGCACTCGTGGCATGGGGGCTGAAGCCGACGACTTGCCATCTCTCGATTTAATAAATGGCCGCATGAAGGTAATATTTTAAATTAACAAGCGTTGCTTAGCGCATATGAACAAAGTTTTCAGCGCACAGGATAACACATTGCGAATTTACTCAATAATTACATCCAGGGCACTCATCCGCAATCTTGCGGGCACCCTTCAGACAGCCTTATAGTACATTTGGGCGACGATATTCCTTGCCCGCTGGTGGTGCGTCGCTGATTAGCTTCTCCGCATCCAGCTTGCCCCAATGCACCTTTTGCGCGGGCAAGGGCCCGACGAGCACCTTCAATACTGGCGGAGCGCTTGATAACCTCCACCCGAGGGCACGCATCCACCAGCCGTCGCGACGAGGCGAAGTAGCTCCTGGCATGGCCTCTCGAGTGCCACAGCCGGACTATGAGGCCCTTCATGGCCTGCTCGGCCACCTTGTGAAGCTCGACCAGCTGCTTGGCTGGTCGCTAGGGGCACCGGATGGCCGGCCTCGATATCTTGAGACCGAAGACCTTCTCCGTTGAGCTCCCTCCTCGGCTCGGTAGAATCGGCGGCACCAGACACGCTGCGAGGCAGATCTGCAAGCGCCTGGAGGCTCCGATTCGGGTAAGTAACACGTAATTTACATTCACATGCTTGCTTTGCATGAAAAATGCCTTACCGCCGCTATCTTCCTCATCAACTCAATCTCTGAAGGGACTTATGGGCCTCGGCCTTGGCGGTTTTGGCACTTTCGAGAGCGAGGCAAGCTCGGACTCTCGAGTCTTTGAGTCACGCTCCAAACTCTCATGCTTTTCCATGAGAGCACGAGCTCTTGCTGAACCACCGCCACCCGCGCCTCCTGCTTTTCTCCTCTGCCCGTTCCGTGGCTGCATTGCGTCGACGCAGACACGGCCTCCTTCGTGGTCGCCACCTCGTTCGTGGCCCTGCAGTACCCATGTTATCCTTGTTATTTTTGTTGCAACCTAAATCCTTTTACATAAGGTACAAGTTCAAAGTGGTGTTACTCACCTTCTTTGTCTGGAGCTGCTTCTGGCGCGCCGAGCTCTTGCTCGGACTGCTCGAGCTCTGCTTCAAAGCACCGACCTCCCATGATCGGTCTGGCAGAGGTCAGCAGCGCAGCCTGCAACCCATATTGACATAATTTTTAGCAACCCTGCGTATATCTTTTTCAGATCCTCGGTCCGGCTTTTCTTTTGAACACCGAACCGAGCATCGGGGCTACTGTCTATGCGGTATTACATTGCATATTTTAACTTCTTACCTCAAAGCCCGATAGAAGGCTCTGCAGAAGCTTCGGTCAGCCCGCCCTTGGCGAAGCTGCACCTTTTCGAATCACCGCACTCATAATAGTGCGGTGTTCTTCCTCGATGGAAGCGCTGCAGCGCCTCAACAAATTGCCCGGCGCCCGGTTGGACGGAAGCCGCCGGCATCACGGTCTTGCCCTTTATTGAAGGGGCGCCGGCGGACTCCGGAACCACTGCGGGTTCGATGTGGAGTCGGCGCAAAGTCCGGAGGGCGCCTTGTGGCGCCTCGGGCCTCCCCGATGGGTCCCCTCTTGGGATCCCACCTCGGCGTCCTCGGTGTCGCGGGGGTGGAGGCGGTCGGGATGGAGTCTACATCCGGCGGAGCCAGCGACCCTTCGATGAAGCGGGAGATCATCCTTGGCGGACTACAGGCAGCATGCGGCATTAGAATGACACTATGTGACGCAGAAAAGAAATTATAAATCATTCAGAATCCGGATACTTACGATCTCGCGGAGGCCTGGCCCTTGAAGGCCATTCTTCCTCGCCAGCGTTGATGTTGGCGGAGCTGTCCGGGGGAATAGTCCTTCCCCTCTTGGACCCTTCGGCCTCCCATGTTGGGAAGCCTTCCTCTTCCTCTCTCCCTCCTCTGGGGGAGAGTCCTCTTTCTCCTCCTCGTTTTCGGGGGAGGAGTCCGCCCCGGAGTCATCGGACACCTGAAAACGGGAACTCTTCGAGCACCCGTGGCCTCCTTCTTGGCCTTCTTCTCCGGCACCACGTGCGGTGCGGAACCAGCAACCTCGCTAGACGCGGCGTCTCTTGGATTTTTCGGCATAGGAGCCAGGCGGATAATCTGCTCCGACTTCCTCATCCTGTCCTATCAAAGGAAAAGGGAAATTAAAACCGCATAGAGTCAAACTATGAAAAGCAAGTGTCCCGTAAAGGGTAGAATCACTTACCTCATTGGCTTGGCTGCGAGCAAAATCGCGATCTTGATCGCGGATGCGAAACCGGCGCCCTTGAACAGCACCCTCCGGGCACCTTCGTGCGTCGTGTCGAAGAGCCCGCTCAGCGCTGGTGCTGTTCGGATCGAACTCCACAGATTGAATGCCCGCTCTTGGCATGGGAGAATCCGCGGACGAGCATGACTTGGACCACGTTAACCAGCTGAGCTTCTTCACCAGCTTCGGATACGGGCTTGGAGTCCCGTCGGCTCCTCGAACTACCCCACAGCAAGCCCTTCTCTTTCCGGAGGTGAGCTGCGTGGGGATACCAGATCTGAACTCGGGGCCGCCGCCCATGTAGGGTCACGCGGCTCGGTGATATAGAACCACCCGATTGCCACCCTTGATGGATTCCACGAAGGCCCTTGAACCAAAGGACGTTGGGCATCTTTCCCAACATGGCGCCTCCGCACTCCGGCTTGAGTGCCCTTCACTACCTTCGCTTGACATTGAAGGTCTTGAGCCACAAGCGAAGTGGGGCGGATGCAGAGGAAGGCCTCGCACACGACGATAAGCGCCGAGATGTTGAGGATGAAGTTGGCGCCAAATCATGGAAATCCAGGCCGTAGTAGAACATGAGCCCCGGACAAAGGGATGAAGTGGAAAGCCCGGTCTGCGGAGGAAGTGGGGAAGGAAAACGACCCTCTCATGGGGGGGGTGGGGATGAGCTGCCCCTCGTCGGGCAGCCGGTCTGTGATGTCGCCGGAGAGGTATCCGCGCGCGCGCAGTTTGGCGATGTGCTCCTCCTTAGCGGTGGAGGCCAACCATTTACCTCCGCTCTGGACATGGTCGGAGAAGGTTGAGACGAGATCTTGTGAACTTGGGCGCTGGAGCTCGAAAGTCTTGCGGAGATAGATAAGCAAAGGAGGAAGAAGGCGTGGGTGAGAAGGTGAATCCTTATCCCTTATATGGGTGGCGAAGTCTCACGGGTCCCCACCGGCCTGGTAAAACTCGCTTATCTCCCAAGCGTCACCATCAATGGCGCGGTTGGGTTACCCCGTCCGTATTGATGAGAATCCCGGATTAAGGGAAACACGATCTACGCTTCGACAAGGCGTGCCAAGGAAACCGCCGCTAAACGCTACCGAGGTGGTAGAGTAAAAACGATTTAAATAAATGGCTTGGTAGTGGCGTGATGTCATGCCGCAGAAAACATCAGCAGATTGAACTTGTGTATATATATTATTATTCTCTCTACGGTGGAATGTGGAATTTATTTTGCAGAGCCGGACACTATCCTGGTGTTCACAATCTTCTATCATTCGGAGGAGGAACCCGCCTTGCAATGCCAAGCAATATACGCGCTGGAATTATCGTCATTGAAGCCTGGTTCTGGGGCTACTGAGTGAGTCCTGGGTTAGGGGGTGTCCGGATAGCCGGACTACCATCATCAGCTGAACTATCATTGGCCGGACTATCATCATCGACCGGACTCCAAGACTATGAAGATACAAGATTGAAGACTTCGCCCCGTGTCCGGATGGGACTTTCCTTGGCGTGGAAGGCAAGCTTGGCGATACGGATATGTAGATCTCCTACCATTGTAACCGACTCTATGTAACCCTAGCCCTCTCCGGTGTCTATATAAACCAGATGGCTTTAGTCCGTAGGACTAGAAGAAGAACAACAACCCTTACAATCATACCATAGGCTATCTTCTAGGGTTTAGCCTCCTTGATCTCGTGGTAGATCCACTCTTGTAAAACATCCACAATATCAATATCAATCAAGCAGGACATAGGGTTTTACCTCCATCAAGAGGGCCCGAACCTAGGTAAAACATCGTGTCCCTTGTCTCATGTTACCATCCGCCTAGACGCACAGTTCGGGACCCCCTACCCGAGATCCGCCGGTTTTGACACCGACAGGTGCCTTCGAGGCAGGAAGCCGAGCCTGCGGCGGCTAACCAACAACAAGGCAAGGCGGCCTCAAGCAGTTAAAAAAAGTGCGGTCCGGATTGAAACTCCGCCCATAGCGGTATGGCGTGTCACCATATTCCCGGATTGACTCTTGGAAGGCGTACTAACGCTGGTGCTCTTTTCGGGAAAAAGCGCTCGCCGGACCGAGTCCGGAGAGGTTATAATCGAACCTCCGCCGCCGGGCTCCAAAGCCGGGTGCAGAAGCGGAGGCGAGCACGAGGCATCGTCGGATGCTCCTCCGGCGAGAGGATGCCGACAGATTGTCCGCCACCAACTCCGAGGTGGAGAGCGCCATGAATCACAAGGCGCCGCCGGACAGTTCTTCGTGGCGCATGTTTCTCCCAAGAGGCCTTGAATGCCTTCAATTCGGAGATCGCACCTCCGTGCCGCTCAAGATGGTCTAGCGAGCCACTTGAGCAAAGTATGTAAAGGACATACGGGTGAGAAATTTGTGATTATGTATGCAGTAGCCCGAGACTTAAAATAGTTAAAATAACTGATTTAAGGATCATTTGTTATCTGAGATCTTACAAAAGGAATACTGACTGTCCCGGGAGCTTGAAGAGTGCAAGGCCCAACTTGAGGCCGCTCTAGCCGCTACAGGGGGAGCCACAGAGACCCCCTCTGGTAATATATGCTTCAAAAGATAAATAGCTTATGAAGTGCGGCGTGTGTGTAAATCTGACAACAATATTGCAGATGGCGCCAGACTAGATCCGGACAAGCAACAGCTCTTGCGCCGGTTGAAGGCGGCGAGAATGTGCTTACAAGGGTGCGGCGGGAGAAAAATAACCTCCAAGATGCCAACACCCAACCGGGTGAGGAACTAAAGGATGTTCGTGCCCGGTTGTCCGACTCCATAAAGGAGAATCGGCGGCTTCGTCGCGGCATTTTCGATAAGTGCTTGAGCGAACTTTGAAAGAGTTGGCGAGGAAGGCGACTAACATAAAGATGTATGTAGGTTTGCTCACGGTCGTTCGAAGAGGAGATGCCCAGTTCTTGGTGATCTTCTTCCCGAACTACGTCGGCTACCTGCACGAACGAGTTCGGCAGGTGATGAAAAGCGTCGGCCAGGCCTTGTGGCCATCTATCTCCCTGCCGAAGGCATTGGGGAGCTGGCAGAGCAGCTTCAAGGAGCACGGCGGCGCTTCCGACTATGGAAGATATCGGCCTGCCGTCAAAGGCGCCAGGAGGCTGGGCCATGGTGAAAGACGCGGTACGAAGGTGACCCAAACCACATGGCCAAGGTCGGACTGTGGGGCCCGATGGGAAGGAGATCCTGTAAGCAATGTATGGCCAAGTAGAATTGGCCACCAAGTATTCCCAACAAGATTGTAAATTAGATAGCCTATTAGATGGCATTGAGGAGGAATACAATGAGTCGAGTTGACTATGTAATTAAATATGACATGAAAAATGTCTTCTAGCGGATTGTAGATCGTTTGTCATAGCGGACCTTTTTCGCCGACCTCGGGACCCAATAGTCCGAGTGTGTCCGAATACCCTCGCGGTTATATAAGAACCGGGCACGCATGGAGACAAGGCGTAGGGGTCATTGTTGCTATGTCGGACAAGTGCCCAACTAGTTATGTTATATTACATGGATAGTAAGAAACATCTTCGGGGAGAATAGTTCCGTTAAGGGTTCCTTTCGCTGGGATGCATGCCCTAAAGTGCATGTCAAAACTGCTAAGAAAGCAGAAAATCATCACGGGGCAGATGGATAAATAGTTAAAATCATCTTCAGTTCACCGACCGAATATTCCACAGGAGGCATGCCTTAAAGTGCATGTCGGACTGCAAAAAAGAAAAGCATCTAGGGCAGATAGATAAATAAGTGAGAAATCATCTTTAGTTCACCGACCGAATATTCCCTTAAGAACGCTAGCTTTCTCGCTTCACCCGGTCGAGGTACACATCCGGTGACCCGGCAAGAACAATCGCAGAGGTGCTCCTTTACCACCTAGCCGAACAATCGGGAGCGAGGGGTAAGCACAGAGCGAGCAACCCAGCTTGGCCAAAACTTAAGTCATATCGATGCATATAATGGTGAATAAAAGGTACATGCGGAAGTTTGACACATGTGTTGGGCATGAAGCCCGTATAAATAAGCTTCTGTTAAAGAAGCCCCCAGGTATAATGAGCGGGGACAGCGCGTCAAGTATGTGCGAACAAAGCGCGAACGAGCCTCTAAAGGCTTAAAAAAGAAAGGGGAGGAAGGAGAGAAATAAAAGACAACAAAAATAGAAAATGTGGACGAAGGAAGGAGACGAACTTGGAATCCGGCGCTTAGGCGTAGAATCTTCATAGATGGGCTGTGTTCCATGGGTTCGGCTCGAGTCGATTATCTAATGCGTTTCGCAGACGGTATGCTCCGCCGGTCAGGACCTGGTCGATGATGAAGGGACCTTCCCATTTGGGCTTGAGTTTGTCCTTTTTCTTGTCCGGCAGGCGTAGAACTAGTTCGCCAACGTTGTAAGCTTTGGCCCGTACTTCCCTGCTTTGATATCTTCGAGCCTGCTGTTGATAAAATGCGGAACGAGCCTTTGCCACGTCGTGCTCCTCCTCCAATGCGTCCAAACTGTCCTGCCGATCGAGCTCGGCTTCTCTTTCTTCATACATGCGCACGCGAGGTGAGTCATGAATTATGTCGCAGGGCAAGACCGCCTCTGCGCCGTACACCATAAAAATGGTGTGAATCCGTAGTATGATTGGCGTGGTCCGCAGCCCCAGTCTGGTCGAGCTCCTCAACCCAAAGGCGTGTTAGATTCCTTGAGGACCGCACTAGTGCGGGTTTAATGCCGCTCATGATTAGACCGTTTGCTCATTCGATTTGACCGTTGGTTTGAGGGTGATAGGCGAGGCGTAATCGAGCTTGATGCCCATGTTTTGCACCATAATTTGACCTCATCGGCCGTGAAGTTGGTGCTGTTATCGATGATGATCTTGTGGGGACACCATAACGGTGCACTACCCCGATATGAAGTCTATCACCGGTCCGGATTCGACCGTTTTAACGAGCTTGGCCTCTATCCATTTGGTGAATTTATCCACCATGACCAATAGGTATTTTTGCTTGTGGGTTCCTCCCTTAAGGGGTCCAACCATGTCAAGCCCCGGACCATGACGGCCGGTGATGGGTATAGTTTTGAGGCGGTGGGTGGCATGTGGCTTTGGTTAGCAAAAAGCTGGCAACCGACGATCGTTGGACTAAATCCTGCGCATCTGCCGGGCCGTCGGCCAATAAAATCCTGTCGGAAGGCCTTGCCTACAAGGGCCGGGCTGCGGCATGGTGCCCACCCAGTCCGGCATGAATTTCAGCCGGGAGGTTTCGCCCTTCCTCTTGGAGATACACCTTTGAAGGACTCTGTAGTGCTTTTCTTATAAAGCTCTCCTCATGGACTTTATAGGCTTTAGATCGCCGTACTATGCAGCGAGCCTCATTTTGGTCTTCGGGGAGTTCCTGCCTAGTTAGGTAGGCTAGGAATGGTTCCGTCCACGGGCCACCAACCGCCATTATTTCGTGGGCGGAGGTGTTATCTCGATGGCGAGCCTCCGATTGTGTCGAGTGTTGGCGTCGAGGCGGTGCGGTTGGGTCCGGATTGTTATTTCCGGACTCCCCTTCCCATAGTACGGATGGCTTGAACAGCCATTCCAGGAAGATGTTGGGCGGGACGGCATCACGTTTTGCACCGATGCGTGCCAATATGTCCGCCGCCTGGTTGTTATCCCAAGCTATATGATGAAATTCGAGCCCTTCGAACCGTGCTGACATTTGTAGGACCGCATTGTGGTATGCTGCCATTTTCGGATCTTTGGCATATTTGAGATATCGCGAGGTTCGAATCCCCGCGCACCTCTAGGTGTTTAATGCCCATGGAGACTGCCATCCGGAGGCCGTGCAGAAGGGCCTCATATTCGGCTGCGTTGTTGGAGTCCGTATACATTATCTGAAGGACGTATTGGACTGTGTCCCCGATTGGGGACGTCAGGACGACACCAGCCCCCAGGCCGGCCAACATTTTGGAGACGTCAAAGTGCATGATCCAATTGGAGTATGCGCCGTACTCTTTAGGGAGTTGACGGTCCATTCGCCACGAAGTCGGCCAAAACCTGCGACTTAATAGATCGTCGTGGCTTATAGGTTATGTCGAATGGAAGGAGCTCTATGGCCTATTTGGCAATCCGGCCCGTCGCGTCGCGGTTGTTTATAATGTCGTTAAGAGGTACTTCGGAGGCTACCGTTATCGAACACTCTTGAAAGTAGTGTCGCAGCTTCCGGGATGCCATGAACACCGCGTATGCTATCTTTTGATAATGTGGGTACTGGGACTTGCATGGAGCGAGGACAGTGGACACATAATAAACCGGTCTTTGAAGAGGGAACCGGTGTCCGTCCGTTTCTCGTTCGACAACGAGCACCACGGTGACAACTTGATGTGTTGCGGCGATATATAATAGCATTGGTTCGCCCACGTTGGGCGCGGCCAGGACCGGATTTGTTGCCAATATGGCTTTTATCTCTTCTAGTCCGGCCATGGCGGCATCCGTCCACTCGAAGTGTTCGGTGCGGCGGAGGAGGCGGTAAAGGGGCAACGCCTTTTCTCCCAAGCGGGAAATAAAGCGGCTTAGAGCCGCTACGCATCCAGTCAATTTTTGTATTTGTTTGAGGTCTTTTGGAATATCCAATTGTGACGGAACTCGGATCTTGGCTGGGTTTGCTTCAATTCCTCTACCGGACACAATGAAGCCCAGGAGCTTTCCGGCTGGAACGCCGAAGACGCATTTTTCCGGATTGAGCTTGATGTCATATTTTCAAAGATTGTCGAATGTGAGCCTCAAATCGTCTACTATAGTTTCGACATGCTTGGATTTGACGACCACGTCATCTACATATGCTTCCTTTGTTTTGCCGATCTGGTTTGCGGACATGTACGAATCATGCGCTGATATGTTGCGCCGGCGTTTTGAGCCGAAGGGCATTGTGTTGAAGCGAATGGGCCGTATGGAGTGATGAATCTGTTGCAGCTTGGTGCAGCTCCGCCATCTTGATTTGGTGGTAGCCGAGTGCGCGTCAAGGAAGCACAATGAGTCGTGTCCTCTCTGAAGCGTCGATAATTTGATCAATTCGGGGAGGGGGAAGGGATCCTTTGGGCAAGCCTTATTAAGGTCTTTGAAATCAACACATAGGCGCCATGATTTGTCCCTCTTTGGTACCATCACCAGGTTTGATAGCCAGTCCGGATGTTTTATATCTCTGATGAATCCGGCTTCCAGAAGTTTGGCTAGCTCTTCTCCCATGGCCTATCTCTTGGGTTCGGAAAAGCGCCGAAGAGCCTGTTTGGTGGCTTGAATCCTTTTAGGATATTTAGGCTGTGCTCGGCCAGCCGCCGTGGGATTCTGGCATGTCGAAGGGTTCGAGCAAAAATGTCCCAGTTTTCTCGTAGAAATTCTCGTAGTGCGGCGTCTACATCAGGGTTTAATTGTGCCCCAATGGAGGCCGTCTTTACAGGGTCCGTTGGGTGGACTTGGAATTTGACTATTTCGTCCGCTGGTTTAAAAGAGGTGGACTTGGATCTTTTATCAAGTATCACATCGTCCCTATTCACCGTGGAGCGCATCGCAGTTAGTTCCTCGGCCGCTAAGGCTTCGGATAGTGCCTCGAGGGCTAGTGCGGCTGTCTTGTTTTCGGCGCGGAGCGCTATGTTCGGATCACTAGCGAGAGTGATGATTCCGTTAGGTCCGGGCATTTTAAGCTTCATGTACCCATAATGGGGTATATCTTGAAAAATTGTGAATGCCTCTCGCCCTAATAAAGCGTGATATCCGCTGCTGAACGGGGCCACTTGAAATGTGACCTCCTCGGACTGTAATTGTCCGTGAGCGAACACTACGCCCAAAGTGTGATTTTTCTGTGCAGCATGCTTCCCGACTAGGGATTATTCCTCTAAAGGTTATGCTGCTTCGCTCAATGCGGTTCGATCTATTTCCATTTTTGGAGGGTTTCCTCATAGATGAGGTTTAGTCTGCTGCCGCCATCCATGAGTACCTTAGTAAGGCGAAAGCCGTCCACTATTGGACTGAGGACCAATGCGGCTGGTGCTCGGGCTGTTCGGAATTTGGGTTCATCACTGGCATTAAAGGTAATAGCCGTTTCACTCCACGGATGTATTGTTGCTACTTGGTAGACTTCGGCAAGGTTGCGGAGTGTTCGTTTCCGCATGTTATTTGATGTGAAAGTCTCAAAGACTGTTAACACCGTACTGGTGTTGCTGGGCTGGGATTCTGAGGCTAGAAGCTCTTCGCCACTTTTGGCCATCTGCCGTAGTATCCAACATGCTCGAAGGCTATGAGTTGGAGTGGCACCCTCTGTGCTATGAATTTTGCAGGCTCCGTTTAGCCAGCCCTCCAGTACGGTTCCGTACCCTTTAGGGGGTTTTTGTTTTTTGATGTTTAATCCAGGTGCTTGGTGATGATGCACCCTTTTATTCCGGACTAGGGATGTATTCGGGGCCGGATTATCCCAAAATTGACTTTCGGTTTTCCAAGCACTCTCCATCGCACAGTACTTTTGTACTATGGTCACCAAGTCATCAAAGCGTGTGATTTCGCGATGACTTATGACGTTTAGGATTCCCTTGTCCGTGCAATTATTGCAAAAAAGTGAGATTGCGTTCTCCTCTCGGCAGTCCTTAATCCTGTCCATAACCAGGAGGAATCTGGCCCAGTAATGATGTACTGTTTTAGCGGGCTCCGAATTCGGGATAGATCGCTAATGTTTGGGTGGGCGGGTGGAACTAGATACGGAACCCCGTCCAATTTAGGACTCAGGGGCCGAGAAGTTTCCGAACTCGGAAGTTTGGATCTTAGAATACTATCCAATGAATCCAACCCGCCGCCAGACTTTGAGTTCAGGGCTTGATCGACATCCGTCCCTCTGCGGGAATCCGGCATGGAGGGATCGGGAATCCGGACGTAGCTAGTCCTAAAGATAGAAGAAGAATCGCCGTACTGCTCCTCTATCACAGCAACATGATGGGTAGCCTGGGGAGAGTTAATCTCTCTCAGATCGGTTTTAGGCCCGATCTGGTCGTAGACCTATGGCGACTCGAGGCGGCGTCATGCGATCCAAGAGCTTCGTTACGGAGGAGAGCTCGATAGGATCTAACTGTTCGGCAAGTTCCGAATTAACGTGAAGATTGGTTTCGATGACTCGAGAAGTCATCGTCGGCACGGAGGCCGAACTGGCGGTCATAAGAAAACCACCTAGCCGAAGAGTCTGACCAGCGGCCAAGGCTCCTTTGGTGATAGTATCGTCTTTAAAGATGGGATGAGACATCCTTCCTGACGGCGACGGCACAGAGGAACTCTCAATGAAAGCACCAATGTCGTCGTCAAAACCGGCGGATCTCAGGTAGGGGGTCCCGAACTGTGCGTCTAGGCGGATGGTAACAGGAGACAAGGGACACGATGTTTTTACCCAGGTTCGGGCCCTCTCGATGGAGGTAATACCCTACTCCTGCTTGATTAATATTGATGATATGGGTAGTACAAGAGTAGATCTACCACGAGATCAAGGAGGCTAAACCCTAGAATCTAGCCTATGGTATGATTGTTGTTCGTCCTACGGACTAAAACCCTCCGGTTTATATAGACACCGGATAGATTAGGGTTACACAGAGTCGGTTACAATGGTAGGAGATCTACATATCCGCATCGCCAAGCTTACCTTCCACGCCAAGGAAAGTCCCATCCGGACACGGGACGAAGTCTTCAATCTTGTATCTTCATAGTCCGTGAGTCCGGCCAATGGTGATAGTTCGGCTATCCGGACACCCCCTAATCCGGGACTCCCTCAATCGCATCTGCTCCGTACACCATGAAGAAAGGTGTATAACCCATAGATCTGTTAGGTGTAGTGTTGATGCTCCAAATCACAGAGGGTAACTCCTCCACCCAACAACCCGGCGTCCGCTGTAAGGGGACCAAGAGCCGGGGTTTTATACCTTTCAAGATCTCCTGATTGGCTCTTTCTGCTTGACCATTGGATTGAGGATGAGCTACCGCCGAAACATCAAGCCGGATATGTTCTCGTTGACAGAACTCTTCCATAGCACCTTTGGAGAGATTAGTGCCATTATCAGTTATGATGTTGTGTGGAAAACCAAAGCGAAAAATCACCCTTTTCATGAACTGAACCGTCGTGGCTGCATCACACTTACTGACCGGCTCTGCCTCAACCCACTTTGTAAATTTATCCACCGCCACCAGGAGGTGTGTCTTTTTATCCTTAGACCTTTTGAAAGGCCCGACCATATCAAGCCCCCAGACTGCAAACGGCCAAGTAATTGGAATCATCCTCAATTCTTGAGCCGGGACATGAGCTCTTCGTGAGAACTTTTGACAACCGTCACATTTACTGACCAGATCTTCCGCATCAGCATGAGCCATCAGCCAATAAAAACCATGGCGGAAAGCCTTGGCCACCAGAGATTTTGAGCCGGCATGATGACCACAATCGCCTGCATGGATCTCTCGAAGTATTTCCTAACCTTCGGCAGGCGATACACAACGTTGAAATGCCCCAGTGACACTGCGATGATGCAGCTCACCATGAACAATTTTCATGGACTTAGACCGCCGTGTGATTTGTCTCGCCAAGGTCTCATCCTCGGGCAAGTCTCCCCGGGTCATGTAAGCCAAATATGGCACTGTCCAATCCGGGATGACGTGAAGAGCTGCCACCAATTGTGCTTTCGGGTCTGGAACAGCTAGGTCCTCCTCTGTGGGTAACTTGACAGAAGGATTATGCAAAACATCCAAAAAGGTGTTAGGTGGTACAGGCTTACATTGAGATCCCAGCCGGCTTAAAGCATTGGCCGCCTCATTCTTCCTTCGATCAATGTGCTCCACTTGATAACCCTTGAAGTGCCTCAACTTCGCGATGATAAGCCGCCATGAGGGGGTCCTTGGAGTCCCACTTGCCTGACACCTGTTGAGCCACGAGATCTGAATCGCCCAAACACCTTACCCGGCTCAAATTCATCTCCTTGGCCATCCGAAGACCATGGAGTAAGGCCTCATATTCAGCTGCATTATTAGTACAAGGAAACATGAGCCGGAGCACATAGCAAAATTTGTCACCTCGAGGGGAAGTTAAAACGACTCCAGCCCCCGAGCCTTCCAACTACCTGGATCCATCAAAATGAATAGTCCAATATGTGTTATCCGGCTTCTCCTCAGGCATCTGCAGCTCTGTCCAATCATTAATGAAGTCCACCAGTGCTTGAGATTTAATAGCAGTGCGTGGCACATACTTCAAACCATGAGGCCCAAGCTCAATGGCCCACTTGGCGACTCGTCCTGTGGCCTCTCTATTCTGGATGATGTCTCCCAAAGGAGCAGAGCTTACCACAGTGATAGGGTGACCCTGGAAGTATTGCTTAAGCTTCTGGATTGCCATGAACACCCCATAAACAAGCTTCTGCCAGTGCAGATATCTTTGCTTAGACTCAATGAGCACCTCACTGATGTAGTAAACTGGTCGTTGAACCGGATGCTCCTTGCCAGCCTCCTTGCGCTCCACCACAACTGCAGCACTGACAGCACGCGAGTTAGCAGCCACGTATAATAGCAGCGGCTCTTTATCAATGGGAGCCGCAAGAATCGGCGGTTCAGACAACTATCTCTTTAAATCTTCAAAGGCAGCATTAGCAGCATCACTCGGACAAATCATCATTTTCTTCATCGGTGATATAGCGGTATGGCCTTCTCACCTAACGGCTTATGAACCGGCTTAAAGCAGCGTCGACCCGCCCGATCGCTGAACATCATTGATGCACGCGGTTTATCCAAAGAGGTGATTGCCTTGATCTTCTCCGGATTAGCTTCAATACCTCTGTTAGAGACCAAAAAACCCAAAAGTTTGCCTGCTGGCACCCCGAACACACATTTGGCCAGGTTAAGCATCATCTTGTAGACCCGGAGATTAGCAAAGGTTTCCTTCAGATCATCTATCAAGGTTTCCTTCTCTCTGGACTTCACCACTATATCATCCACGTAAGCATGAACATTGCGCCCAATCTGATTTTGGAGACAGTTATGTACACACCGCTGATAAGTCGCCTGTGCACTCTTGAGCCCAAAAGGCATAGATACATAGCAGAAGGCTCCAAACGGAGTAACGAAGGCCGTCTTCTCCTGGTCCTTAACTGCCATCTTGATCTGATGATAACCAGAGTAAGCATCCAAAAAGCTCAAGCACTCACAACCCGCCGTGGCATCAATGATTTGATCAATACGGGGGAGAGCAAAAGGATCAGCCGGACAAGCCTTATTTAAGTCTGTGTAATCCACACACATCTGCCAGGTGCCATTCTTCTTAAGTACAAGCACCGGGTTAGCCAACCATTCAGGGTGAAAAACTTCAACAATAAACCCGGCCGCCAAGAGCCAGGCCAACTCCTCACCAATAGCTTTCTGTCTCTCTTTGTTGAACCGCCGAAGAAACTGCCTGACCGGCTTAAACTTCGGATCAATATTAAGAGTGTGCCGGGCGAGTTCTCACGGTACACCGGCATGTCGAAGGTTTCCATGCAAAGATGTCCCGATTCTCACGGATGAACTTCGATGGCGCGCTTTCCTATTTAGGATCCAGATTGGCACTGATGCTGAATTGTTTGGATGAGTCGCCTGGAGTAAAATCAACAAGCTTGGTTTCATCAGCCGATTTAAACTCTGTGGTCGGTTTCTTCAGAGGTGTCATATCCGCCGGGTCAACGTTATCCTGATAAAATTTTAGCTCCTCAGCTGCGCAAACAGACTCGGCATAAGCCGCATCGCCCTCCTCGCATTCCAGGGCTATCTTTCGACTCCCATGCACAGTAATGGTGCCCTTGTGACCCGGCATCTTGAGCTGCAAGTAAACATAACACGGCCGCGCCATGAACTTGGCGTAAGCCGGCCGACCAAACAGAGCATGATATGGGCTTTTGATTTTAACCACCTCAAAGGTTAATTTCTCAGCCCTAGAATCATATTCGTCTCCAAAGGCCACCTCCAGCTAAATTTTTCCAAATGGGTACGCCGACTTACCAGGCACCACTCCATGGAAAACGGTGTTGGATGTCTTCAAATTTTTTTCAGTCAGCCTCATATGCCAAAAGGTCTCATAATAGAGGATGTTGATGCTGCTACCTCCATCCATGAGCACCTTAGTGAACTTATATCCACCGACTTGAGGTGCTACCACCAAGGCTAACTGACCCGGATTGTCAACCCGGGGAGGGTGATCCTCTCTACTCCACACAATAGGCTACTCTGACCACCTTAAATAACGGGGAACCACTGGCTCAACACCGTTCACAACCATTTTATGAAGCTTCTGGCCCCGCTTGCATAAGCTAGTGGTGAACACATGATACTGTCCACTATTCAGCTGCTTTGGATTGCTTTGATAACCTGACTGCTGTTGCTGCTGACCTCCCTGACCAGACTACTGGTGATTAAAGCCACCTTGATTTCCCTAAAAGCCGGAATTTGAACCGCCACCCGACCCATGATTGCCGTCAAATGTGTTGGAATTCTTGAAAGCCTTCATGATCGCGCAATCCTTCCATAAGTGAGTGGCCGGCTTTTCCCGGGTACCGTGTCTCGGGCAGGGTTCACTGAATAGCTGCTCAAGAGATGGACCTGACCCACCAGATCGAGGGGGCCGCCTCCCCTTGCATCTCTGATCATTACCCTGCACATTAGCGTTGGCCACAAACTCCGGATTACCATCAGCTTTACGCTTGTTGCCTCCTTGATTTGCCGGGTTATGTTGCTGGCCCTTTCCATTGCCGTTCTTCTTTCCCTTCCCCGCCTTTTCCTCGTCAGACGCAGGATCCGCGGTATTATCAGAATCGGCGTATTTGACTAGAGCCGCCATCAGCTGACCCATATCATTACAATCACGCTTGAGGTGCCCCAGCTCTGTCTCAGCGGTACAAATCGGCAATTTTTCTCCAACATGAGGACTGCAGAGCCGGCATCCATCTTGTCAGACGGATGTATTATTTCCTTGACCCGGCGCACCCAATGAATGGTAGATTCACCCTCCTCTTGCTTACAATTAGTTAAGTCCACAATTGACATGGACTGCTTGCAGGTGTCTTTGAAGTTCTGAATGAACCGGGCCTTCAATTCCGCCCATGAGCCGATGGAAGTGGGCGGCAAGCCTTTTAACCAAGTCCGGGCCGTTCCATCCAACATCATGGTGAAGTACTTAGCCATTGCCGCGTCACTGACCTCCAACAACTCCATGGCCATCTCATAGCTTTCGATCCACGCCCCGGGCTGCAATTCGGCCGTATAATTTGGCACCTTCCAGGGTCCCTTGAAATCCTTAGGCAAACGCACATTACGTAAAGCCGGCACCAAACAAGGAACACCGCCGGTTCTGGTGGCCACTCCTGCCTCAACATAAGTCGTCGGATAATCCGGGAAAGCTTGATGAGCCGTCTGCTGAGCCGCCAGTTGAGCCGCCCGCTCGTCCTCCTGATGTATCCGGTCCTGCACCGGGTTATAACCGCCAGGTTGGTTATGGCGCTGGGCGTTGCTTGACAAAGCTTCCGACTCCATGTGCCTGCTATAGCTCGGACTCCGGTTCGAGCGAGGAGTCGAATGAATCTGTCTCGACTATAGGAATAAGCCTCTTCTTGAGCGAGCCGTCGGGCGAGTTCTTCGATCGCCAGCGTCTCCACCGCTGTTGGATCGTCGCCATCCACTGGGAGAGCCGCCAAACGTGCCGATGTTGCGATTAGGTTAGAGAGATGTCCCGGTGGTGTTGGTACGTAGCGGGGCAGGGCCATCACCCGAGGCTGAACCGGTCCCCCTGCTTCGGGTGTTATGAACTGGTTTGCTTCTGGCGGGTTGCTAGGGCCGGCTCCGAGTGTAGAAAAAACGGCTCCGGGGATCATAAACCAGAGGCAAACGGGATTGAGTTTTCTGGTGTCTCCTCCTCATCACCTCGTTAGATGCGTTCAGGTTCATCGTAAGCTGGAAAGCCTCTGACTGGAGCTGTTGGGCCCATGCATCCAAAGCCGCCCGTTCTGCGGCCAACCTGGTGTCCTCAGCTGCTAAGGCTTCCTTGGCCCGAGCTATTTCCTCACGCACCTGTGCCACCTCTGCATCACGTTCATCTTGATTTGCAGGAATAACTGTGGCAGTTAACAGGGTCGTCAGCTTATCCATGAGATCAAGCAGCACCTGAGCCGGCGGGCGCACAGGGCCTCCTGCCCCGGCCGCTCCTGACCCGGACGTTATTTCTGTCGCAGCCGTAGAGTTCTGGCCGGGTTGAGTGCCAGCCATGAAGACCCCTACCCAGCTTGGCGGCTCAAAGGTGTCCAGAATACTGCTGCCATCGGAACAGCCCCCAAGCCTGCCATCTTGCAGTGGATACAGCGAATCCGTCTCACCAGTGGACGAATCACCATCGGAGTGGATGGCCGTCTCACCGCCATCGACAGATCCTTCAGAAAGTTCTCCTCCACGGATGCAACCCACGAAGGCACGCTTCACGAACGGTTGAGCACAGGCGGGTCTCGCACGCTGAGCCGTCTCGACGAGGTCGGTGCAGTTGTCTGGCCCAGGGCCCGGCTCACCGATCCGGCCGATGAAAACATGGATTCCGCCGAAGGGAACCCGGTACCCGTACTCAATTGAGCTGGCGTCGGGGCCCCAGCCTTCGTCGTCGATGTAGATCTTGCCGCGACGACTCTTGGTCATCCGGCCCACAGCGTATCCCTTGAGCCCTTCGAAGTCACCCTTCAAGAACTCAAATCCACCGTGCGCTGGCCCCACGGTGGGCGCCAACTTTCGTGGAATTGTCACGGCAGATGTCCTCTTGCAAGGACTTAGTCGTGGAGCCACCGCAACTAGGAAGCTTAAAGGGGTTAATCGGGACTAGGGACACCAGAGAGGTTTTATACTAGTTCGGCCCCTTACGGTGAAGGTAAAGCCTACGTCTAGTTGGGTTGGTATTGCTAGGGTTTCGATAACCAGGGAGCGAGATACGCTATGCCCGGCTCTCGATTGGATGTTTCTTGCCCTAAGCCGCTAGCGGGTCGTCCCCTTATATACATGGGTTGACGCCCTGCGATCTACAGAGTCTCGGCCGGCTCATAAACAGTGTCCGGCTCGGTGACTAGTTAATCCTGCCTTATAATACAAGTCATGACATTACGACGATTTATCACTACGGGCCTTAAGTCGCCCGTGGGCTTTAGATCCTTTATTGAACCGCTATCTTCATGCTTGATCCTGGGCTTCATATGATGAATCACCTTTGCATAACCCGGCCCCTCCTGGGCGGCTTACAAAAATAGTTATATCCCCAACACGTGGTAAGATTCTTCGCGCGCTCCGCTCCCCATGACCTGCGTGCGCGGTGCGGCGTGGAGGGGTGTGCGTGACATGGGCGGCATGCGTGGGGCGGTTTTCACACGCATGCGTCACATTGCAGTAAAGAGGCGGCTCGCACCTTCCCCGTAAAAAGAGGGAGACGTGGAGGCGCACCTCATTTACTAAGTGGGGGTGGGGTGCGGTCTTCAAGGCGTCCACTCCCCACGATCACGGGGTGGGGAGAGGTCGCCTCACCCGTGCCCTCAGTTCTGCATGTCTGCCACGCGTCTTTCATGCGCTTGGGGTGGCAAACGGTGGAGGAGGGAATCCGGGCCGTCGCTGGTTGGGGCAGCGGGTCGGTCCTGCTACCTCTTGAGCAATGCGGTGGATTTCCCCGAAGAGGAGAGGATGATGCAGCAAAGTAGCGTAAGTATTTCCCTCAGTTTTTCAGAACCAAGGTATCAATCCAGTAGGAGGCCACGCACAAGTCCCTCGTACCTGCACAAAACAATAGCTCCTCGCAACCAACACGATTAGGGGTTGTCAATCCCTTCACGGCCACTTACGAGAGTGAGATCTGATAGAGATGATAAATAATATTTTTGGTATTTTTGGTATAGAGATTCAAAGTGAAAAGTAAAAGGCAAAGTAAAAACAAAGCAAGTATTAAAGTGATGGAGATTGATATGATGAGAATAGACCCGGGGGCCATAGGTTTCACTAGTGGCTTCTCTCAAGAGCATAAGTATTCTACGGTGGGTGAACAAATTACTGTTGAGCAATTGACAGAACTGAGCATAGTTATGAGTATATCTAGGTATGATCATGTATATAGGCATCACGTCCAAAACAAGTAGACCGAAACGATTCTGCATCTACTACTATTACTCCACTCATCGACCACTATCCAGCATGCATCTAGAGTATTAAGTTAAAAACAGAGTAACGCCTTAAGCAAGATAACATGATGTAGAGGGATAAATTCATGCAATATGATAAAACCCCATCTTGTTATCCTCGATGGCAACAATACAATCGTGCCTTGCAACCCTTTACATCCTTTGGGTAAGGACACCGCAAGATTGAACCCAAAGCTAAGCACTTCTCCCATTGCAAGAACTGCCAATCTAGTTGGCCAAACCAAATGGATAATTCGAAGAGACTTGCAAAGATAACCAATCATACATAAAAGAATTCAGAGAAGAATCAAATATTATTCATAGATAATCTTGATCATAAACCCACAATTCATCGGTCTCAACAAACACACCGCAAAAAGAAGATTACATCGAATAGATCTCCACGAGAGAGGGGGAGAACATTGTATTGAGATCCAAAAAGAGAGAAGAAGCCATCTAGCTACTAGCTATGGACCCGAAGGTCTGAAGTAAACGACTCACACTTCATCGGAGGGGCTATGGTGATGATGTAGAAGCCCTCCGTGGTGGATGCCCCCTCCGTGAACTCGAACAGGCCCCAAGATGGGATCTCGTGGACACAGGAAGTTGCGGCGGTGGAATTAGGTTTTTGGCTCCTGTTCTGATCGCTTGGGGGTACGTAGGAATATATAGGAGGAAGGAGTACCTCGGTGGAGCAACAGGGGTCCCACGAGGCAGGGGGCGCGCCCTAGGGGGGGCGCTCCCCACCCTCGTGACCGCCTCTTTTGTTCCTTGGAGTAGGGTCCAAGTCTCCTGGATCACGTTCGGTGAGAAAATCACGTTCCCGAAGGTTTCATTCCGTTTGGACTCCGTTTGATATTCCGTTTCTTCGAAACAGTGAAATAGGCAAAAAATAGCAATTCTGGGCTGGGCCTCCGGTTAATAGGTTAGTCCCAAAAATAATATAAAAGTGGAAAATAAAGCCCAATATAGTCCAAAATAGTAGATAAAGTAGCATGGAGCAATCAAAAATTATAGATACGTTGGAGATCAGGCATCCCCAAGCTTAATTCCTGCTCGTCCTCGACTAGGTAAATGATAAAAAGAGAATTTTTGATGCGGAGTGATACTTTGGCATAATTTCAATGTAAATCTTCTTAATTGTAGTATGAATATTCAGATCCGAAAGATTCAATACAAAAGTTCATATTGATAAAATAAATAGCAATACTTCAAGCATACTAATCAAAGTAATCACGTCTTCTCAAAATAGCATGGCAAAAGAAAGTTCATCCCTACAAAATCATATAGTTAGGCTATGCTTCATTTTCGTCACACAAAGATGTTCCCAACTTCTATACCCCCGATGTCAACATGAGGAGTAGGGATTACCATGCAATGGATGCACTAGAGCTATAAATGCTCAACAAAAGAAAACTAGTGGGTGTGCATCCAACTTGCTTGCTCACGAAGACCTAGGGCATTTGAGGAAGCCCATCGTAGGAATATACAAGCCAAGTTCTATAATGAAAAATTCCCACTAGTATGAAAAAGACAACTTATGAGACTCACTATATGAAAAACATGGTGCTACTTTGAAGCACAATATATGAGACTCACTACATGAAGAACAAGGTGCTACTTTGAAGCACAAGTGTGGAAAAAGGGATAGTAACATTGCCCTTTTTATTTCTTTTTTGGGCCTTTATTTTTCTTTTCTTTTTGGCCTTTCTCTTTTTTTTGATTGGGAAATGCTCTAATGATGATGATCATCACACTTTCATTGATTACAACATAAGGATTACAACTCGAAACTAGAACAAGATATGACTCTACATGAATGCCTCCGGCGGTGTACCGGGATGGTGCAATGAATCAAGAGTGACATGTATGAAAAATAATGCATGGTGGCTTTGCCACAAATACGATGTCAACTACATGATCATGCAATGGCAATATGACAAAAGTAAAGTATGTCATGATGATGAACGGAACGGTGGAAAGTTGCATGGCAATATATCTCGGAATGGCTATGGAAATGCCATAATAGGTAGGTATGGTGGCTGTTTTGAGGAAGATATATGGAGGTTTATGTGTGATAGAGCGTATCATATCACGGGGTTTGGATGCACCGGCGAAGTTTGCACCAACTCTCAAGGTGAGAAAGGGCAATGCACGGTACCGAAGAGGCTAGCAAAGGCACAAAGGTAAAACTGCGTATAATCCATTGACTCAACATTAGTCAAAAGAACTCATGTACTTATTGCAAAAATTTAGAAGTCATAAAAAATCAAGTACTACGCGCATGCTCCTAGGGGGATAGATTGGTAGGAAAAGACCATCGCTCGTCCCCGACCGCCACTCATAAGGATGCACAAGCCAGGTACACTTCATGTTTCAAATTTGTTACACAACTTTAACCATACGTGCATGCTACGGGACTTGCTAACTTCAACACAAGCATTCTTTAAATTCATAATCACCCAACTAGCATGACTTTAACATCACTACCTCCATATCTCAAAAAAATTATCAAGCATCAAACTTTTCTTAGTATTCAACGCACTCAAAAGGAAGTTTCACATATCTTGAATACCAAGTATATTAATATTAAGCAAATTACCATGCTATTACCAACTCTCAAAATAATCTAAGTGAAGCATGAGAGATCAATAGTTTCTTTAAAACAAATCCACCACCGTGCTCTAAAGATCTGAGTGAAGCACTAGAGCAAAAATTATCGCGCTCAAAAGATATAAGTGAAGCACTATGAGCAAAAACTATCAAGCTCAAAAGATATAAGTGAAGCACATAGAGTATTCTATCAAATTCCAATTTATGTATGGCTCTCTCAAAATGTGTGTACAGCAAGGATGATTGTGGTAAACTAACAAGCAAAGACACAAATAATACAAGACGCTCCAAGCAAAACACATATCATGTGGTGAATAAAAATATAGCTCCAAGTAAATTACCGATGGAAGTAGACGAAAGAGGGGATGCCTTCCGGGGCATCCCCAAGCTTTGACTTTTTGGTGTCCTTGGATTATCTTGGGGGTGCCATGGGCATCCCCAAGCTTAGGCTCTTTCCAATCCTTGTTCCATAATCCATCAAAAGAATTTACCCAAAACTTGAAAACTTCACAACACAAAACTCAATAGAAATCTCGTGAGCTCCGTTAGAGAAAGAAAACAAAAGACTACTTTATGGTACTTTAATGAACTCATTATTTATTTATATTGGTGTTAAACCTACTGTATTCCAACTTCTTTATGGATTATAAACTATTTTACTAGCCATAGATTCATCAAAATAAGCAAACAACACACGAAAAACAGAATCTGTCAAAAACAGAATAGTCTGTAGTAATCTGTAACTAACGCAAACTTATGGAACTCCAAAAAATCTACCAAACTTATACGACCTAGAAAATTTGTTTATTGATCAGCATCAATTGGAATCAGTGTTTTATCACGTTCTGGTGATTTTTAACAATTCGTGCACTGAGCGCAAAGTTTCTGGAAATTACAGGAAGATCAAATAACTATCATCCAAGAAGATCCAATAGGTCTAGCTTGGCACAAACATTAATTAAAACATAAAACCACATCTAAACATAGGCTATATGGATTATTTATTCCTAAACACAAGCAAAAACAAAAAAACTAAAACTAAAATTGGGTTGCCTCCCAACAAGCGCTATCGTTTAACGCCCCTAGCTAGGCATAAAAGCAAGGATAGATCTAGGTATTGCCATCTTTGGTAGGCAATCCATAAGTGGCTCTCATGATAGATTCATATGGTAATTTTATTTTCTTTCTAGGAAAGTGTTCCATGCCTTTCTTTAATGGAAATTGGAATCTAATATTCCCTTCCTTCATATCAATAATTGCGCCAATCGTTCTAAGGAAAGGTCTACCAAGAATAATAGGACATGAAGGATTGCAATCTATATCAAGAACGATAAAATCTACGGGCACATAATTCCTATTTGCAAAAATAAGAACATCATTAATTCTTCCCATAGGCTTTTTAATAGTGGAATCCACAAGATGCAAGTTTAGAGAGCAATCATCAAAGTCACGGAAATCTAGCAAATCACACAAAGTTTTGGGAATAGTGGAGATGCTAGCACCCAAATCACACAAGGCATGAAACTCATAATTTTTAATTTTAATTTTAATAGTTGGTTCCCACTCATCATAGAGCTTTCTAGGGATAGAGACTTTCAACTCAAGTTTTTCTTCATAAGATTGCATCAAGGCATCAACAATGTGTTCGGTAAAGGCCTTATTTTGACTATAAGCATGAGGAGAATTTAGCTCGGATTGCAACAAGGAAATACAATAAATTAAATAGAAATTTTCATAATTAAATTCCTTGAGATCCAATATAGTGGGTTTAGCAACATCTAGGTTTTTATTTCTTTCAATCCCACATTTATCAATTTCATAATCAAGATCTAAAAACTCTGAATTCTTAGAACGCCTTCTAGGTAAAGGAAGATCATATTCAGTTTCATCAAGATTCATATTGCAAAACAAAGATTTAATGGGGGACACATCAATAACTTTTAGATCTTCATCTTGATTTTCATAGGAATTAGAAGAACACGCTTTAATAAAGGCATCTTTGGAAGCACGCATCTTAGCGTTTCTTTCTTTGCACTCATCAATGGAAATTCTCATAGCTTTGAGAGACTCATTGATATCATGCTTAGGAGGAATAGATCTAAGCTTTAAAGAATCAACCTCAAGAGAAATTCTATCAATGTTCCTAGCCAAATCATCAACTTTAAGCAATTTCTCCTCAAGCAAAGCATTAAAATACTTTTGTGAATTCATAAGCTCTGTAACACTACTCTCAAATTCAGAGGGCATCTTATTAAAATTTCCATAAGAGTTGTTGTAGGAATTTCCATAATTATTAGAGGAATTACTCGGATAAGGCCTAGGATTAAAATTCCCTCTATACGCGTTGTTACCAAAATTATTCCTACCAACCAAATTCACATCCATAGATTCATTATTATTCTAAATCAAAGTAGACAAATGCATGTCATTAGGATTAGAAGAAACACTCTTAGTAGCAAATAATTTCATAAGTTCATCCATCTTTCCACTCAAAACATTAATTTCTTCTATCGCATGCACTTTTTTATTAGTAGATCTTTCAGTATGCCATTGAGAATAATTAACCATAATATTATCTAGAAGTTTAGTAGCATCTCCTAGAGTGATTTCCTTAAAAGTGCCTCCCGCGGCCGAATCTAAAAGATTTCTAGAAGCAAAATTCAATCCGGCATAAAAGTTTTGTATAATCATCCACAAGTTCAAACCATGAGTAGGACAATTATGTATCATTAATTTCATTCTCTCCCAAGCTTGCGCAACATGTTCATGATCAAGTTGCTTAAAATTCATAATATCATTCCTAAGAGAGATGATCTTAGCGGGAGGAAAATACTTAGAGATAAAAGAATCTTTGCACTTGTTCCAAGAATCAATACTATTTTTAGGCAGAGATGAGAACCACGCTTTAGCACGATCTCTAAGTGAAAAAGGAAATAGCTTCAATTTAACGACATCTTTTTTTCTTTTGCATATCACATAAATCAACGAAGCTATTTAGATGAGTAGCGGCATCTTCACTAGGAAGGCCGGCGAATTGATCTTTCATAACAAGATTCAACAAAGCAGTATTGGTTTCACAAGATTCAGTATTGGCAAGAGGAGCAATTGGAGTGCTAAGGAAATCATTATTATTTTTATTGGTAAAGTCACACAATTTGGTAGTATCTTGGGCCATCGCGACAAACAAGCAATCCAATACAGAGCAAACAAGCGGACGAGGAAAAGGCAATGGAAAAAGAGGAGGAGATTGGGAAAGAGAGGGCGAATAAAACGGCAAAGGTGAAGTGGGGGAGAGGAAAACGAGAGGCAAATGGCAAATAATGTAATTCGGAAGATAGGGATTGTGATGGGTACTTGGTATGTCTTGACTTGCTCTTGCGTGAGCCTCCCCGGCAACGGCGCCAGAAATTCTTCTTGCTACCTCTTGAGCACTGCGTTGGATTTCCCCGAAGAGGAGAGGATGATGCAGCAAAGTAGCGTAAGTATTCCCTCAGTTTTGAGAACCAAGGTATCGATCCAAGAGGAGGCCATGCACAAGTCCCTCGTACTGCACAAAACAATAGCTCCTCGCAACCAACACGATTAGGGGTTGTCAATCCCTTCACGACCACTTACAAGAGTGAGATCTCGATAGAGATGATAAATAATATTTTTGGTATTTTTGGTATAGAGATGCAAAGTGAAAAGTAAAAGGCAAAGTAAAAACAAAGCAAGTATTAAAGTGATGGAGATTGATATGATGAGAATAGACCCGGGGGCCATAGGTTTCACTAGTGGCTTCTCTCAAGAGCATAAGTATTCTACGGTGGGTGAACAAATTACTGTTGAGCAATTGACAGAATTGAGCATAGTTATGAGTATATCTAGGTATGATCATGTATATAGTCATCACGTCCAAAACAAGTAGACCGAAACGATTCTGCATCTACTACTATTACTCCACTCATCGACCGCTATCCAGCATGCATCTACAATATTAAGTTAAAAATAGAGTAATGCCTTAAGCAAGATGACAATATGATAAAAAACCCATCTGGTTATCCTCGATGGCAACAATACAATACGTGCCTTGCAACCCTTTCTATCACTGGGTAAGGACACCGCAAGATTGAACCCAAAGCTAAGCACTTCTCCCATTGCAAGAACTGCCAATCTAGTTGGCCAAACCAAACGGATAATTCGAAGAGACTTGCAAAGATAACCAATCATACATAAAAGAATTCAGAGAAGAATCAAATATTATTCATAGATAATCTGGATCATAAACCCACAATTCATCGGTCTCAACAAACACACCGCAAAAATAAGATTACATCGAATAGATCTCCACGAGAGAGGGGGAGAACATTGTATTGAGATCCAAAAAGAGAGAAGAAGCCATCTAGCTACTAGCTATGGACCCGAAGGTTTGAAGTAAACCACTCACACTTCATCGGAGGGGCTATGGTGATGATGTAGAAGCCCTCCGTGGTGGATGCCCCCTCCGGCGGAGCTCCGAAACAGGCCCCAAGATGGGATCTCGTGGACACAGGAAGTTGCGGCGGTGGAATTAGGTTTTTGGCTCCTGTTACGATCGTTTGAAGTGCGTAGGTATATATAGGAGGAAGGAGTACGTCGGTGGAGAAATAGGGGGCCCACGAGGCAGGGGGCGCGCCCCCACCCTCGTGACCGCCTCTTTTGTTCCTTGGAGTAGGGTCCAAGTCTCTTGGATCACGTTCGGTGAGAAAATCGCGTTCCCGAAGGTTTCATTCCGTTTGGACTCCGTTTGATATACCGTTTCTTCGAAACACTGAAATAGGCAAAAAAAAACAGCAATTCTGGGCTGGGCCTCCGGTTAATAGATTAGTCCCAAAAATAATATAAAAGTGGAAAATAAAGCCCAATATAGTCCAAAACAGTAGATAAATTAGCATGGAGCAATAAAAAATTATAGATACGTTGGAGACGTATCAGTCCTGATTCCCCGCGCCTCCGGTGTCGGGATTGGCCGAGCGGGGTGGCCGAGCCTCAACCCCGTTCCTTCATAAAGAGGAGGAAGGGGGGATGGCATCCCGCATTCTTCCATCTTCTATCTCCCCCTACTTCTGCTTCTTCCTCTCGCCCGCCATGGAGAAGGGGAATCCTGGTCCCTCGACGGTGGCGGCGAGGGTCGCCGCTCGACAGCGCGTCCCTCCTCCTCCTGAACCCGTGGTGGTGGAACCGACCGCGAGGGGAAGGGGGAGGGGGCGAGGCCGTGGGTGAGGCCGGGGCAGAGGCCAGAGCGCTCGGGGAAGAGGAGGACGGGGCGGCGCGCCGGCCTCGCCCCCGCCAATGATGCCCTTCCCGATGGAGGGCCACGTTGAAGACCAGCCTTGCGAGTTCTTCATCAGGCTCCACCAGCCCCCGCGTCCTCGTCTTCGTCTCCCCACCCCATTCGCTCGGGTGAGCATGCCCCGCCCCAGACCCTCAGGTTGCACATGAGGGGCTGCGGGAACGGGGGCACGCGGGTCGACGTCGACTTCCCGGCTCCTCGAGTTATGTATCTCTGCCATGGATGGAAGACGTTCGCCCGCATACACAGCCTAACGGCGGGGTTCGTCCTCTACTTCAAGTTAATGGAGGACGACCTGCTTTCCGTCAAGGTCTTCGGAGAGTTTGGAACTCGTCTGAAATGCTGCGTAGAGAGCTCCTCTGATGGAGATTCTGACGATGGAAGCTCGTCCTCAAGCGAAAGTGACGAGGAGGACAGCGGGGCGGATAGCGGGGACGAGTCTGACTAGGCGTCGGACGGCCCGCTCTTGGGCAGGTGCAGCAGCAGCAGCATCTGCACCTGGTCGCTCCTTCGGCAGAGGTTTGCTGGGGGCGGAGCCAGCTCCTTGAACTTCTCGGGGCCGTCCCTTGGGCGGCTGGAGTCGGGAGGCTGCGGAAGAGGAAGAGGGCAGGCGGCAAGGCCGTCAACTCGGAGTACGCGGGCACCGACGCCTTCATCGCGTACCGCCGGTCCTGCGCCTCGTCTTCCAGCTCCTTTCCCGGCACCGTCATCACCGGCCCGCCCGTGGGCGGCCACCGAGGTGTTCTCTTGGTGCTTTCTGCTGCTCGTAGCTCGCCTAGGCGCCCCTTTTGTCCCTCCTTGACCTGCCTCCTGAGGAGAGGGACAAGAAAGTGATTACGGGCATCTTATCTCTTTTTTAGTTTGTAAGCCTGCGGGCCTTTGTTAAATTTAAAACTTGTAATCCCCTTGCTCATGTTTTTCATCTCGCATGAATTGTACCTGTATGGGATGTTTTTAATGAAAAAGGGATGGTTGCCGGGTTTTCCGTTCGCGGGTAAATCCCGCGACAAGGAGCGAATCCTTGTTATTGTTTAAGATAAATGTTTTTCGCCCGGCAACAGGCGTTGCCGTCCTCCCACTCCACTCGACCATTCTCGCGCCCTTGGCGGAGGTAGGGATGAAGTGGGCTTCAGGCTCCTTGTCCCACCTCCTTGCCGCCGCGGCTACGACCAAATCCGGACCCAAGAAATAATCCTTAGGTATAGGAAAAAGGGGAGCACGACAGCCTAGAGATAAAAACGATGTTTCACATACCCAGTCCGGTTTCGAAATGCATGGCAGAGGTAAAAGACTTATCTGGATCTGCAGCCCCCGGCAATCTCATCTTGCCGCGGTTGGATCCTTGTGCTTCCAGCCCCCGACAACTAAGGTTTGCCGGGGTCGGGGCGCCGGTCTGTTTCCTTCTTTTCGAGTAGCTCAGCAGAAGTGCTCATGTGCCCTGCGAACCAAAGGAGGACAGAAAGGGAACAGATAGACGCGCACTTGACCTCTAGGCTAGGGGTTAGTCGCCGCTAAGCACTATCAACCCTAACCAAGGAAGAGACTCGACCTAGCATGCATGCTATAACTTAGGGTGCCAGCGCTTCATTTACTTATGCTCAGGGTCTGCGCCTGGCTTTGAACAAAGGGTCACATGCCTTGCCGGTAAAGCTTGTAAAAAAGGGTGGCTTGCCGGGAGGCCCGGCAAGCCGTGCCTTATGGGTAAAACTTGCAAAGATGCTCGATGTTCCAGGAGTTGCTCACTGGGACGGCATCTTCGGTCTCCAGGCGAACTGCGCTGGGCCTGGTGACTCGTATTACCCGATAAGGGCCTTCCCACTTCGGCATCAACTTGTTGGTATTCTTGGCCGACTGAATGCGCCGAAGAACAAGGTCGCCTTCCTCAAAGCTTTGGTCATGAACCTTGCGGCTATGGTAGCGGCACAAGGCTTGCTGGTAGCGTGACGCTCTTACAGCCGCCCGAAGATGATCTTCCTCAAGGAGCGTCGCGTCATCTTGGCGCAACGGCTCGATTTGGCATCGTCCTGATCGACCAAAGAACCGCCGACAGTTCATCAATCCAGCGCCTTCCGCTCTTGTGCAGCTTGTCAAAAGTCTTTATCCTCAGGCCTCGCAACACTTCAGCATTTGCCCTCTCCGCTTGGCCGTTGCTCCATGGGTGTGCCACGGAAGCAAAACAGACCTTGCTGCCGAGGTCTTGAATGTATTGCATGAAGGTGTGGCTTGTGAACTGCGTGCCGTTGTCGGTGATGACTCTGTTTGGCACACCAAAACGGCAGACCAATCCTTTGAAAAACTTGACAGCTGACTGAGCAGTCACCTTTCTCACTGCTTCCACCTCTGGCCACTTTGTGAACTTGTCGATTGCAACGTACAAGTACTCAAGCCCCCGACGACGTGGGGGAAAGGGCCCAGTATGTCGAGCCCCCAGATCGAGAATGGCCAGGAGACAGGGATCATTTGAAGGGCTTGGGCTAGTTGATGAAGCTTCTTTGAATGGAACTGGCACGCTTCACACTTGGTTACTAGTGCCGTCGCATCCTGGAGAGCGGTGGGCCAGAAGAAATCTTGCCGGAACGCCTTCACGGCAAGGGCCCTCGACCCTATGTGGGAGCCACATATGCCTCCATGTATCTCCGCCAACAGCTCCAGTCCTTCCTCCCGGGGGATGCACTTGAGTTTCACACCGTTTGGCCTCCTCCGTCTGGGACGTCGTCGATTTAACCGGTATGCAGGCGGACCGACGGGCTAATTTCTCTGCTTCTTCCTGCTCCTCAGGAAGCTCCCCTTTTTAGAGGTAGTGGATGGTATGCTGTGCCCATGCCGGAGCCTGGGGCTCGACGGCAAGGACCAAAGGCATCTCTTCCGCCATGGGAGCGGTTGTCTCTACGGCCAGGGCTTGGCGTCTGCGGAGCCGATTTTCTTAGGCAGGCTCGGCGTCATGCAAAGACCCTTGCCAGCAGCCCCAGGGGGCTCGGTAGGAAAGTACTTGTCGGGACCTGATTTTCTCCGCTTGTTCTGCCCCACTGATGATTCAATGGATGGTTGAGTTAGCCGGAGCAAAAAGGTACCTAGTTCCACAGGTAGCTTGAATGCGGCACGTTTCGACAGGTAATCGGCGATGTCGTTCTCCGCTCGGGGGACGTGCTTCGCCTGGATACCGTCAAAGCGTTCCTCCAGCTTCCTCACTTCATCTACGTAAGCTTCCATCAATGGGCTCTGGTAATCCTTGTTGACCTGCCTGACAACGAGCTGCGAGTCACCTCTGACGATGAGCTTCTTAACCCCGAGGTCTGCCGCGATCCTGAGACCGGCAAGCAATCCCTCGTACTCAGCGGTGTTGTTGGTGGACAGCTCCCTGGGGAAGTGCATCTGGATCACGTACTTGAGGTGTTCTCCGATGGGTGCGACGAGCAGCACACCGGCACCGGCACCTTGCAGCGAGAAAGCCCCATCAAAGTACATGACCCAGTCGCGGTCTGCTTCCTTGCCGGGGAGAGTGGTCTCCTGGATTTCTTCGTCAGGCGTCGAGGTCCATTCTGCGACGAACTCCGCCAAGACTCTACTTTGAATTGTCGAAGTACTTTCAAACTTTAACTCGAAGCTTGATAGCTCCAAAGCCCATTCCACAATCCTTCCGGTTGCGTCCGGGTTGTGCAGTATCCGTTGCAACGGGAGGCGGGTGACGACAGTGATCTCGTGGGCCTGGAAGTAGCGACGCAGCTTCCTCGAGGCTATAAGGAGGCCGAAGAGCAATTTTTGCACGCCGGAATACCTCGACCTAGCCCCCTGCAAGAGGGATCTGACAAAGTAAACCGGGTGCTGCATCATCTTCTTCCTTGGCACCATTTCACCTGACTGCGCGAGCGTTGCCTTGGTGGCACCAGACTGTGCCAGGGGTCGCGCCTTGTCGGCACCAGGCCCTGCCGGGGGAATCTTTGGCCTGCCATCTGCTGGTTCTGCCGCCATTGCTGCCTCCTCGTCGACCTCCCTCTGTGCCACCAGTGCGGCGCTGACCACTTGATTCGTCGCCGCCAGATACAGCAGCAACGACTCTTGTGGTTTAGGTGCAACCAGTATTGGCGCGGAGGAAAGGTATTTCTTTAGATCCTGCAGTGCTGCCTCGGCTTCTGGGGTCCACTCTATTGGGTCTGCCTTCTTCAAGATTTTGAAGAAGGGAAGGGCGCGCTCAACGGACTTGGAGATGAATCGGCTCATGGCGGCAACGCAGCCGGTGAGCCGACGCACATCCTTGATCCGCTTGGGCGCCTCGATCTGCTCAATAGCCTTGATCTTGTCTGGGTTTGCCTCGATCCCACGCTACGACACAAAGAACCGAGAAGCTTGCCGGACGGAACGCTGAAGACGCACTTCTCAGGGTTCAACTTGAGGTTGATCTTGCGCAGGTTAGCAAATGTCTCTTCCAGATCTTGCACAAGAGTTGGCCTATCCTTGGTTTTGACCACTATGTCATCCATATAGGCCTCCATATTTCTATGGAGCTGAGGTTCAAAACCAATTTGGACTGCTCTTGCAAACGTTGAGCCAGCACTCTTCAGTCTGAAAGGCATCCGTAAAAAGCAATACGTACCACATGGGGTGATGAATGTTGTCTTCTCTTCATCCTCTTTTGTCATGAAGATTTGGTGGTAGCCTGAGTAGGCGTCGAGGAATGATAATAGATCACACCCGGCCGTGGAGTCAACAATCTGGTCGATGCGCGGCGACGGGAAGGGGTCCTTAGGACAAGCCTTATTAATATCTGTGTAATCAATACACAGCCTCCACTTCCCATTCGCCTTGCGCACCACTACCGGATTGGCCAACCACGTCGGGTGGAGCACCCCTCTCACCAAACCTGCCGCTTCCAACTTCCTGATCTCCTCTGTGATGAACTCCTGCCTTTCCAGAGCCTGCTTCCTGACCTTCTACTTGACGGGCCGTGCGTGGAGGCAGACAGCTATGTGGTGCTCAATCACCTCCCTGGGAACACCAGGGATGTCGGATGCTTGCCATGCAAACACGTCGACATTTGCCCGCAGGAAGGTGGCGAGCGCGCCTTCCTATTTGCTGTCGAGGGTGGAGCCTATGATGAAGGCCCCTCCCGTACCATCCTCCCCGACGGGCACCCTCTTGGTCTACGGCGGCTCGGCTCTCGATCTCTTGCTCTCGTCGGTAGAGCTCTCTGGCACGCCCTCAACGGTAGCACAACACTCCGAGGAGGTGCGCTTGCCGGAGTGGGTGCGAGAGGTCTTTCGAGGCTCCTTCTTCCCTCCCGGGCCTTCAGCGGCAGGAGCAGGTGCCTTGACGGCAGCTGCTGCAACTGCTTCCCGGTAGAGTTGGTCGGCGCAGATCAGCGCGTCCTTCTTGTCGGAGGGGACGGAGATGATGGTCAACGGCCCGGGCATCTTTAGCACGTTGTAGGCGTAGTGTGATGCCGCCATGAACTTGGCTAGTGCCGGGCGGCCGAGGATCCCGTAGTAGGGCAAGGGGATCTCGGCCACGTTGAAACGGTCCTCTAATCCCGTAGTTCAACTCTCCTCCAAATGTCACGGGCAGTGTGCCTTTCCCTTCGGATGGCTCCTCCCCGGATTGACCCCTTGAAACGTGCCCGTTTCCTCGAGGTCTCCATCAGGGATTTGCAACCTTTTGATCACGACAGGCGAGATCAGGTTCAGGCCGGCCCCGCCGTCAACCAACATCTTGTTCACCCTGAGGTTGCATATCGTTGGCGAGACCAACAATGGCAAACACCCGACCGCGGTAGTGTGGTCAGGGTGGTCCTCGGCGTCAAAGATGAGGGGCGTGCTGGACCACTTTAGCGGCTTCTGAGCATCGAACGACAGCTCTGCTGCTGTAATCTGATACGTCTCCAACGTATCTATAATTTTTGATTGTTCCATGCTATAATATTACCCCTTTTGGATGTTTATGGGCTTTATTTTACACATTTATATCATTTTTGGGACTAACCTACTAACCGGTGGCCCAGCCCATATTGCTGTTTTTTTTGCCTATCTCAGTATTTCGAAGAAAAGGAATATCAAATGGAGTCCAAACGGAATGAAACCTTCGGGAGCGTGATTTTTGGAACGAACGTGATCCGAAGATCTTGGAGTGCAAGTCAATAAGCACCCGAGGCACCCACGAGATAGGAGGCCGCGCCCCCCTGTAGGGCGCCCCCTGTCTCGTGGGCCCCTCGGGCGGCCACCGACGTACTTCTTCCTCCTATATATACCTACGTACCCCGAAAACATCCAGGGCACCACAAAACACAATTTCCACCGCCAGAAACCTTCAGATTCTGCGAGATCCCATCTTGGAGCCTTCGCCGCACTCTGCCGGAGGGGGAATCAAGCACGGAGGGCATCTACATCAACATCCTTGCCCCTCCGATGAGTTGTGAGTAGTTTACCATAGACCTACGGGTCCATAGTTATTAGCTAGATGGCTTCTTCTCTCTTTTTGGATCCCAATACAATGTTCTCCCCCTCTCTTGTGGAGATCTATTCGATGTAAACTCTTTTTGTGGTGTGTTTGTCGAGATCCGATGAATTGTGGGTTTATGATCAAGTTTATCTATGAATAATATTTGAATCTTCTCTGAATTCTTTTATGTATGATTGAGTTATCTTTGCAAGTCTCTTCGAATTATCAGTTTGGTTTGGCCTACTAGATTGGTCTTTCTTGCCATGGGAGAAGTGCTTAGCTTTGGGTTCAATCTTGCGGTGTCCTTACCAAAGTGTCGAAAGGGTTGCAAGGCACGATTGTATTGTTGCCATCGAGGATAACAAGATGGGGTTTATATCATATTGCATGAGTTTATCCCTCTACATCATGTCATCTTGCTTAATGCGTTTACTGTTCTTATGAACTTAATACTCTAGATGCATGCTGGATAGCGGTCGATGTGTGGAGTAATAGTAGTAGATGCAGGCAGGAGTCGGTCTACTTGTTATGGACGTGATGCCTATATACATGATCATGCCTAGATAATCTCATAACTATGCGCTTTTCTATCAATTGCTCGACAGTAATTTGTTCACCCACCGTAATACTTATGCTATCTTGAGATAAGCCACTAGTGAAACCTATGGCCCCCGGGTCTATCTCTTATCATATTTGCTTTCAATCTACTTTTATTTGCATCTTTACTTTTTGCATCTATATTATAAATACCAAAAATATATTTATCTTATCATACTATCTTTATTAGATCTCACTTTCACAAGTGGTCGTGAAGGGATTGACAACCCCTTTATTGCGTTGGTTGCGAGTTCTCAGTTTGTTTGTGTAGGTGTGTGGGACTTTTGAGGAGCCTCCTACTGGATTGATACCTTGGTTCTCAAAACTGAGGGAAATACTTATGCTACACTTGCTGCATCACCCTCTCCTCTTCGAGGAAAACCAACGCAAGCTCAAGACGTAGCAAGAAGGATTTCGCGCCGCTGTCGGGAGGTCTTCGCTCAAGTCAAGAAATACCAAGTACCCATCACAAACCCATCTCCCTCGCATTTACATTATTTGGCATTTGCCTCTCGTTTTCCTCTCCCCCACTTCACCCTTGCCGTTTTATTCGCCCTCTCTTTCCCAATCTCCTCCTCTCTTTTTCGCTTGCCTTTTTCCGTTTGCCGTGTGTTAGCTCGTTTGCCTTGTCATTATGTCTAGTTCCTTATCCGCTCCTATGTCTCCCGAGTTTGAAGTTCTTCACTTCAAGCAAAGGCAAGGAGAAAACTTAAAAGCTGCTTGGTATAGGATGATGGAATCTTATCGCAAGTGCACCCTAGAGGTGAACTTTAGAATTCTTCTTCGTAATTTTTATGTTGGGTTAAATGTGACGCATAGACAACTCTTGGATTGCATTGCCAAGGGAAATTTCATTGAGATTGATCCCAATATTGCGCATGAAATTATAGAGGGAATAGTGGGAACACTACCTCAAAAGGGAGGATCACATCCTACCCAAGAACAAACCCAAGTGTTTGGAAAGATTTGCGAAGTAACAAATTTTTTACAAAAGTCTCTTGAGCCTCTTAAAAGTGTTAGCGGAAATCTTCACCGCATGAATATGTTGATTACTCTTTGCAATAAGCAGTTGGATTCTTTAGATCTAAAAATTTCCGAGTATGAAGGGAAGCGTAAAGAACCTCCCGGATTCGAGCATGACTCCGCGAAGAAACTGAAAATTAAAGATGGCACTCCTTAGATCTATCTTCCTTTTATGCTTAGCTAGGGGCGTTAAACGATAGCGCTAGTTGGGAGGCAACCCAATTTTATTTTTAGTTTTTTGTTTTTATTTCTGTTTAGGAATAAATAATCCATCTACCTTCTGTTTAGATGTGGTTTTATGTTTTAATTAGTGTTTGTGCCAAGTTAAACCTATAGGATCTTCTTGGATGATACTTATTTGATCTTGCTGTAAATTTCAGAAACTTTCGGTTCACGAAAACAATTGTTAAAAATCACCAGAACGTGATAAAATAGTGATTCCAATTGCTGCTGATCAATAAACAAATTTACTAGGCCGTCCTATTTTGGATGAATTTTTTGAGTTCCATAAGTTTGCGTTAGTTACAGATTGCTACAGACTGTTCTGTTTTTGACAGATTCTGTTTTTCGTGTGTTGTTTGCTTATTTCAATGCATCTATGGCTAGTAAATTAGTTTATAAACCATAAGGAAGTTGGAATACAGTAGGTTTAACACCAAAATAAATAAAGAATGAGTTCATTGCAGTACCTTATGTGGTGGTTTTGTTTTCTTTCACTAACGGAGCTTATAAGATTTCCTGTTGAGTTTTGTGTTGTGAAGTTTTCAAGTTTTGGGTAAAGCTTTTATGGACTATGGAATAAGGAGTGGCAAGAGCCTAAGCTTGGGGATGCCCATGGCACCCCAAGATATTCAAGAATAGCCAAAATCGTAAGCTTGGGGATGCCCCGGGAAGGCATCCCCTCTTTCGTCTTCGTTCATTGGTAACTTTACTTGGAGCTATATTTTTATTCGCCACAAGATATGTGTTTTGCTTGGAGCGTCGTGTATTATATTAGTCTTTGCTTTTTAGTTTACCACAATCATCCTTGCTGTACACACCTTTTTGGGAGAAGCCTATTTGATTAGAATTTTCTAGAATACTCTATGTGCTTCACTTATATCTTTTGAGCTTGATAGTTTTTGCTCTAGTGCTTCACTTATGTTTTTTAAAGCATGGTGGTGACTTAATTTTGAATAAATTGCCAGTCTCTCATGATTCACTTATATTATTTTTAGAGTATTTTAGAACAGCATGGTATTTGCTATGGTCATAAAGTTGGTCCTAGAATGATGAGCATCCAAGTTGGGTATAATAAAAACTATCATAGGAAGTGAATTGGATGCTATGATCAATTTGATACTTGATAATTGTTTTGATATATGGAGGTAGTGATATTAAAGTCATGCTAGTTGGGTGATTATTAATTTAAAGAATGCTTGTGTTGAAGTTAGTAAGTTCCGTAGCATGCACGTATGGTTAAAGTTGTGTAACAAATTTGAAACATGAAGTGTACCTGGCTTGTGCATCCTTATGAGTGGCGGTCGGGGACGAGCGATGGTATTTTCTTACCAATCTATCCCCCTAGGAGCATGCGCGTAGTACTTGATTTTTGATGACTTCTAAATTTTTGCAATAAGTATATGAGTTCTTTTGACTAATGTTGAGTCCATGGATTATACGCACTTTTACCTTTCCGCCATTGCTAGCCTCTTGATGCACTGCATTGCCCTTTCTCACCTTGAGAGTTGGTGCAAACTTCGCCAGTGCATCCAAACCCCGTGATACGATACACTCTATCACACATAAACCTCCCTATATCTTCCTCAAAACAGCCACCATACCTACCTATTATGGCATTTCCATAGCCATTCCGAGATATATTGCCATGCAACTTTCCACCGTTCCGTTCATCATCATCATGACATACTTTACTTTTGTCATATTGCCATTGCATGATCATGTAGTTGACATCGTATTTGTGGCAAAGCCACCATGCATTATTTTTTATACATGTCACTCTTGATTCATTGCACTATCCCGGTACACCGCCGGAGGCATTCATATAGAGTCATATCTTGTTCTAGTTTCGAGTTGTAATTCATATGTTGTAATCAATGAAAGTGTGATGATCATCATTATTAGAACATTGCCCAAAAAAAGGCCAAAAAGGAAAAAAGAAAGGCCCAAAAAAATAAATAAATAAAAAGGGCAATGTTACTATCTCTTTTTCCACACTTGTGCTTCAAAGTAGCACCTTGTTCTTCATGTAGTGAGTCTCATATATTGTGCTTCAAAGTAGCACCATGTTTTTCATATAGTGAGTCTCATAAGTTGTCTTTTTCATACTAGTGGGAATTTTTCATTATAGAACTTGTCTTGTATATTCCTATGATGGGCTTCCTCAAATGCCCTAGGTCTTCATGAGCAAGCAAGTTGGATGCACACCCACTAGTTTTCTTTTGTTGAGCATTCATTTATAGTTCTAGTGCATCCGTTGCATGGCAATCCCTACTCCTCATGTTGACATCAATTGATGGGCATCTCCATAGCCCGTTGATTATCCTCGTCAATGTGAGACTTTCTCCTTTTTGTCTTCTCCACACGATCCCCCATCATCATATTCTATTCCACCCATAGTGCTATATCCATGGCTCACGCTCATGTATTGCGTGAAGGTTGAAAAAGTTTGAGATTATTTAAGTATGAAACAATTGCTTGGCTTTTCATCGGGGGTATAGAAGTTGGGAACATCTTTGTGTGACGGAAATGAAGCATAGCCTAACTATATCATTTTGTAGGGATGAACTTTCTTTTGCCATGTTATTTTGAGAAGACATGATTACTTTGATTAGTATGCTTGAAGTATTACTATTTCTTTTATCAATATGATATTTTATTTTGAATCATTTGGATATGAACATTCATGCCACAATAAAGAAAATTACATTGAGAATTATGCTAGGTAGCATTCCACATCAAAAATTTCTTTTTTATCATTTACATACTCGAGGACGAGCAGGAATTAAGCTTGGAGATGCTTGATACGTCTCCAACGTATCTATAATTTTTTATTGTTCCATGCTATTATATTACCCCTTTTGGATGTTTATGGGCTTTATTTTACACATTTATACCATTTTTGGGACTAACCTACTAACCGCAGGCCCAACCCATATTGTTGTTTTTTTTTGCCTATTTCAGTATTTCGAAGAAAAGGAATATCAAACGGAGTCCAAATGGAATGAAACCTTCGAGAGCGTGATTTTTGGAACGAACGTGATCCGGAGAGCTTGGAGTGCAAGTCAATAAGCACTCGAGGCCCCCACGAGATAGAGGCTGCCCCCCCCCCCTCTAGGGCGTGCCCCCTGTCTCGTGGGCCCCTCGGGTAGCCACCGACGTACTTCTTCCTCCTATATATACCTACATACCCCGAAAACATCTCGGGGCACCACAAAACACAATTTCCACCGCCGTAACCTTCTGTATCCGCGAAATCCCATCTTGGAGCCTTCACGACACTCTCTGGGGGGGAATCAAGCACGGAGGGCCTCTACATCAACATCATTGCCCCTCCGATGAGTTGTGAGTAGTTTACCACAGACCTACGGGTCCATAGTTATTAGCTAGATGGCTTCTTCTCTCTTTTTGGATCTCAATACAATGTTCTCCCCTCTCTTGTGGAGATCTATTCGATGTAAACTCTTTTTATGTGTGTTTGTCGAGATCCGATGAATTGTGGGTTTATGATCAAGTTTATCTATGAATAATATTTGAATCTTCTATGAATTCTTTTATGTATGATTGAGTTATCTTTGCAAGTCTCTTCGAATTATTAGTTTGGTTTGGCCTACTAGATTGGTCTTTCTTGCCATGGGAGAAGTGCTTAGCTTTGGGTTCAATCTTGCGGTGCCCTTACCCAGTGACAAAAAGGGTTGCAAGGCACATATTGTATTGTTGCCATCGAGGATAACAAGATGGGGTTTATATCATATTGCATGAGTTTATCCCTCTACATCATGTCATGTTGCTTAATGCGTTACTCTGTTCTTATGAACTTAATACTCTAGATGCATGCTGGATAGCGGTCGATGTGTGGAGTAATAGTAGTAGATGAAGGCAGGAGTCGCTCTACTTGTTATGGACGTGATGCCTATATACATGATCATGCCTAGATAATCTCACAACTATGCACTTTTCTATCAATTGCTCGACAGTAATTTGTTCACCCACCGTAATACTTATGCTATCTTGAGAGAAGCCACTAGTGAAACCTATGGCCCCCGGGTCTATCTCTTATCATATTTGCTTTCAATCTACTTTTATTTGCATCTTTAATTTTTGCATCTATATTATAAATACCAAAAATATATTTATCTTATCATACTATCTTTATTAGATCTCACTTTCGCAAGTGGTCGTGAAGGGATTGACAACCCCTTTATTGTGTTGGTTGCGAGTTCTCAGTTTGTTTGTGTAGGTGTGTGGGACTTTTGAGGAGCCTCCTACTGGATTGATACCTTGGTTCTCAAAACTGAGGGAAATACTTACGCTACACTTGCTGCATCACCCTCTCCTCTTCAAGGAAAACCAACGCAAGCTCAAGACGTAGCATAATCTCATGCGCCCACTGCTTGAGTTGGCGGTGAGAGGTATGCAGTGATGCGCCGCCATCGACGCACATGGCCTCCGTAGCCTTCTGGAACCCTTGCTCACCAGACTCGTCGTCCTCGTCGTGATCGTCGTCTTCTTGTTTCTTCTCGCGCCCCCGGGCGGGCCTCTCTTGCTGGTTGTCCTTGCTGGGGCGGCCTCCTTGGCCGCCATGCTTCTTGCCGGACCCCTTAGCACCGTTCGGGTCCTTCTCCTTGTCCCGCCTTTCATACTCAGCCTTTTGCTTCTCAGCAAGCAGCTCGACTTGTCGGCAGTTCTGGAGGTCGTGGGCCTTGGTGAGGTGGATCTTGGAGTATTGTTTGCTGAAGCTTCCTGGCTTGTCGGTAGCCGCTAGGGCCCGGCAGGCGGCGCACCCGGCAATCTCCTTGCCGGGGGCGTCTTCCTTGACCTTCTTGCTGGCACCGGTATCGTCAGATACCTCAACGGCAAGCACGGCCTTGCCTTTGCGTTTCCTGTTGCGACGCCGGCTCTTCTTCGTCGGTAGAGTCGGTTTCCGCGCCGGCGTCCTCGCCGGGGTACTTCCTTCCCTCTTCAGCCCGGGCGCACCTATCGGCCAGAACGTAGAGCTCGGCCACATCCTTATCCTTGGTCATCGCCAGCTCCTCGCGCATCTTGCGATTGCGCATGTTCTGGTGGAACGCGCTAATCATAGCGGCGGGATGAACGTCGGGGATGTTGTACTACACCCGGCTGAATCTCTGGATGTACTTGCGCATGGTCTCCCCTTCCTTCTGGGGAATGATATGCAGATCACTGGCCTAGTCATGAGCTTGGTGGCCTCATGTGAAGGCGCCAACGAACTCATGGCACATATCTGACCAAGAAGAAATGGAATCCACCGGCAAGTGCATCAACCAGGACATCACATTGGGCTTAAGCGCCAGCGGGAAATAGTTGGCAAGCACCTTGTCATCGCGAGCCCCAGCGGCCTGCATCGCGATGGTGTCGATGCTGAGGAACTCGGACGGATGGGTCTTGCCAGTGTACTTCTCGCCGACGTCGGGCTTGAACGTGTGGTGGGACGGCCACTGGAACTGCCTCAGCTCACGGGTAAAAGCCGGGCAGCCCACCTCGTAAGGTAGACCGCGGGGGCCCCCCGGTGCCGGGTGGTCCATAGCGGGTCTCGCCCGCTTGTCCGACTGGCGGCGCATTTCGCGCCGGCGCTCGACGGTGGTTCGAGCGTCTTCGTGAGGTTGCTCCCGAAGAACCTGGCGCTGGTCGCAGAGGGTCTGCGGGTCGGACGACGCTATGGAGATGTTATCACAAGCGTCGTCGCGACGGGCCGACGCCCGCGGCGGTTGGCGAGGAGGAGGAGAATGCACCGTGGCCGCAGCTCCCCCGGTCCTCCCAGCACCAGAGTGTGGTGGCTCGGTGGAGCGCCGCCCCGAGGGCCCCGCCGGTCACGGATCATCTTTGTTTGCGACGGCGACGAGGCTCCGGATGGTGGCCCTCCACTCGTCGAGCTTCTCCGCAGCAGGAGGGAAGTCGAGGAGCAGCTGCGCGCGCGCCAAAGCTTCCGCTGGCGTGAGCGGTGGCGACAGCTGCGTGGATCACGGCGTGCTTCGACTTCTAACTGCGTTATAAGGAGCTCCGCCATGACCCAGTGGCTGCGTGCCATTTTCGCCAACGCTTTGGCGAGCGTGCTGAACCCCTTCATCTTGCTGATGACGCACAGGGCTCTTCCCACGGCGGTGCCCAGGGTCACCGACGTGGTGACGCTGTTCGGTGCGCACACCATGGGAAGAACGCGCGGTGGTCGCCGGCGTATGCGTCCTAGAGGTCACAGCGTCTCCCGGAGTCGGCACAGCGACACCCCCGGAGGCCCCCGCGCCGCCTGCGGGGGGCCCAGCTCCGTCTTTGGATCCGGCGACGTGTAGCCAGTCATCGCGCGACAACGACGCCGCCGCCAGTTCGACTGCTCGGGCGATCTTTGGTGCTCGCGGGTCGCGCCCGGGTCCTGTCTGCGACCGGTCCGCTGCTCGTCCGTACCGGCACGGGCCGTTCGGCTTCCAACGAGCCGATTGCCGTGGCCATCTTCTTCTTAGGGGCCATGGCGACGAAGAACTGCTAGGCTAACTAGCAGACCAGATTCTCACCATTGCGCCCCCTACCTGGCAAGCCAAAGATGTCGGTGTGGAACGACACCTATGGGATCACAAGAATCCCTACTACGGTTGTCGGGGCACAGGGTTGCGAGGAGAGTAGGGCTAGTACACAGCGCAAGGATCGTTTACCCAGGTTCGGGCCACGAGGATGCGTAAAACCCTAGTCCTGCTTTGGTGGGTGTATTTCTGAGAGTTCTTGAGCTCTCGAACTAGCCGTGGTCAGCGCGTTGTTCGAAAGAGCCGAATCCTTTTCCTGGTCGCCTCGGTCCTCCTTTTATAGGAAAAAGGGGTTGCCACAGTGGCACACAGGAGGTGGAAAGGCGTACAGAGCCCTGAGCTTATCGCTCGTATTACAGGACAAGACGCATTTAATGCGTAGCTTAGGTGTCCCCTTGCTTTATCGGGGTCAGGGGCGAGACCCGTCCCGTCCGTCGCCACTCCTCCTCGCTTCGACACGCGCCTCGGCCAGCGATGCGTGCGGCGCCATGTAGGCAAGCAGGCAGCTGAGGTGGCACGGTGGTGGAGCCTTCACGAAGATCTGCATGCCGCCACGCAGGCGCTTGATGAGTTGGCCTGGGAGCTGCATGTTGCCACGCAGGTGCCCGCCCAGCTGGTTAGGCTGGCAGCTGCATGTTGAACGGCGGTAGAAGCTTGGTTGGCGTGGTCCTAGCGGTGGCCCTGCTGGCGTCCTTGGTGAGGGCCTTGCCGGGTGGCCTGGCAAGGGTCTTGCTGGGTGGCCCGGCAAGGGCCTTGCCGTGGCGTGTTGTCGTCCCCGGCAAGGGCCTTGCCGGGGGTCTGGTGGCCTTCCACGGCGAGGATCTTGCCGAGGATCGTTGTCTTCTAATCCTCATCTGATCTTGAATATGTCTTCACAAAGATCTGCATGCCACCACAGAGGTGCCTTCCCGAGCCCTGGCCCCATGTGGATGGTGGCGTTGGGGACCGTGGGCTCAAGGGTGGCTCGCTCTGTTGGTGTGGGGCGAGCTGCCCCGGCAAGGGTCTTGCCGGGGGGGCCGAGGCCGCCTGTAAGGGTCTTGCTTGGGAACCTGCTTAAATCCCTCTGCTCTTTGTGGTCTTGGCTTTGGTGCTGCTTTGATTGTCTTGGGCTTCGATCTTACCTTGGCCCACCTCCCTCGTTCTGCTTGGTATGGTCGTGGGCGCGGCTCTGACTGCCCATGCATAGGAAAAGGGGTACGAAAATGCGCCCCTATTTTTGTACACCGACACAAGTGCAATATGGATGGTACATATAGGTTTTTGTAATCTAAAAATATAAAAACAGCAAAGGTAGCAAGTGGCAAAAGTGAGCGTAAACGGTAATGCAATGCTAGGAAACAAGGCCTAGGGTTCATACTTTCACTAGTGCAAGTTCTCTCAACAATAATAACATAATTGGATCATATAACAATCCCTCAACATGCAACAAAGAGTCACTCCAAAGTCACTAATAGAGGAGAACAAACGAAGAGATTATTGTAGGGTACGAAACCACCTCAAAGTTATTCTATCTGATCGATCTATTCAAGAGTCCGTAGTAAAATAACACGAAGCTATTCTTTCCGTTCGATCTATCCTAGAGTTCATACTAGAATAACACCTTAAGACACAAATCAACCAAAACCCTAATGTCACCTAGATACTCCAATGTCACCTCAAGTATCCGTGGGTATGATTATACTATATGCATCACACAATCTCAGATTCATCGATTCGACCAACACAAAGAACTTCAAAGAGTGCCCCAAAGTTTCTACCGGAGAGTCAAGACGAAAACGTGTGCCAACCCCTATGCATAAGTTCACAAGGTCACTGAACCTGCAAGTTGATCACCAAAACATACATCAAGTAGATCACGTGAATATCCCATTGTCACCACAGATAAGCACATGCAAGACATACATAAAGTGTTCTCAAATCCTTAAAGACTCAATCCGATAAGATAACTTCAAAGGGAAAACTCAATCCATTACAAGAAAGTAGAGGGGGAGAAACATCATAAGATCCAACTATAATAGCAAAGCTCGCGGTACATCAAGATCGTGCCAAATCAAGAACACAAGAGAGAGAGAGAGAGATGAAACACATAGCTACTAGTACATACCCTCAGCCCCGAGGGTGAACTACTCCCTCGTCGTCATGGAGAGCGCCGAGATGATGAAGATGACCACGGTGAGGATCCCTCCGGCAGGTGTCTTTAACAGGTCCCGATTGGTTTTGGTGGCTACAGAGGCTTGCGCGGCGGAACTCCCGATCTAGGTTATGTTCGGAGGTTTCTGTATTTATAGGAATTTTTGGCGTCGGTCTCACGTCGGGGGTCTCGAGTCATCCACGAGATAGGGGCGCGCCGGGAGTGGGTGCGCCCTCCACCTCGTGGATGGCTCGGACTCTTCGCCCAACGCTTTACTCCAGGGCTTCTTTTGGTCCATAAAAATCATTAAAAATTGGCACGTCAATTGACTCCGTTTGGTATTCCTTTTTCGTAAAACTCAAAAAAGGAAAAAATGTAAACCGCACTGGGCTCTAGGTTAATAGGTTAGTCCCAAAAGTCATATAAAATAGCATATAAATGCATATAAAACATCTAAGATGGATAATATAATAGCATGGAACAATAAAAAATTATAGATACGTTGGAGACGTATCACTTGCTGCCCCTACTGTCACTCGGAAAGGAAATCGCAAGATTGAACCCAAAGCTAAGAACTTCTCCCATTGCAAGAAAGATCAATCTAGTAGGCCAAACTAAACCGATAATCGAAGAGACTTGCAAAGATATCAAATCATGCATATAAGAATTCAGAGAAAAACCAAATAATATTCATAGATAATCAAGTTCATAAATCCACGATTCATCGGATCTCGGCAAACACACCACAAAAGAGTATTAAATCTAATAGATCTCCAAGAACATCGAGGAGAACTTTGTATTGAGAATCAAAGAGAGAGAAGAAGCCATCTAGCTAATAACTATGGACCCGAAGGTCTATGGTAAACTACTCATGCTTCATCGGAGAGGCAATGGTGTTGATGTAGAAGCCCTCCGTGATCGATTCCCCCTCCGGCAGATCGCCGGAAAAGGTCCCAAGATGGGATCTCACGGGTACATAAGGTTGCAGCGGTGGAAAAGTAGTTTCGTGGCTCCCCTGATGTTTCTAGGGTAAATGGGTATATATAGGCGAAAGAAGTATGTCGGTGGAGCTACAAGGGGCCCACGAGGGTGGGGGCGCGACCTCCTGCCTCGTGGCCGCCTCGTGGCGTTCCAGACTTCAAATCCAAGTCTTCTGGTTTGCTTTCGTTCCAAGAAAGATCACGATGGTTTCATTCCGTTTGGACTCCGTTTGGTATTCCTTTTCTGCGAAACACTAAAATGGGCAAAAAAACAGAAACTGGCACTGGGCCTCCGGTTAATAGGTTAGTCCCAAAAATTAATATAAAAGAGCATATTAAAGCCCATTAAACATCCAAAATAGATAATATAATAGCATGGAACAATCAAAAATTATAGATACATTGCAGACGTACCAAGCATCCCCAAGCTTAATTCCTGCTCGTCCTCGAGTAGGTAAATGATAAAAACGGAATTTTTGATGTGGAATGTTGCCTAACATATTTATCAATGTAATTTTCTTTATTGTGGCATGAATGTTCAGATCCGAAAGATTCAAGACAAAAGTTTATGTTGACATAAAAAAATAGTACTTCAAGCATACTAACAAAGTAATCATGTCTTCTCAAAATAACATGGCCAAAGAAAGCTATCCCTACAAAATCATATAGTCTGGCTATGCTCTATCTTCATCACACAAAATATTTAAATCATGCACAACCCGATGACAAGCCAAGCAATTGTTTCATACTTTTGATGTTCTCAAAAATTTTCAATCTTCACGCAATACATGAGTAAAATGGTGGTTGTGGAGAAGACAAAAAGAAGAAGATAGTCTCACATCAACTAGGCTTATCAACGGGCTATGGAGATGCCCATCAATAGATATTAATATGAGTGAGTAGGGATTGCCATGCAACGGATTCACTAGAGCTATAAGTGTATGAAAGCTCAAAAAGAAACTAAGTGGGTGTGCATCCAACTTGCCTGCTCACGAAGACCTAGGGCATTTTGAGGAAGCCCATCATTGGAATATACAAGCCAAGTTCTTATAATGAAAATTCCCACTAGTATATGGAAATGAAAACATAGGAGACTCTCTATCATGAGGATCATGGTGCTACTTTGAAGAACAAGTGTGGAAAAAGAATAGTAGCATTGCCCCTTCTCTCTTTTCTCTCATTTTTTATTTGGGCCTTTCTCTTTTTTATGGCCTCTTTTTTTCGTCCGGAGTCTCATTCTGACTTGTGGGGGAATCATAGTCTCCATCATCCTTTCCTCACTGGGACAATGCTCTAATAATGAAGATCATCACACTTTTATTTACTTACAACTCAAGAATTACAACGCAATACTTAGAACAAAATATGACTCTATGTGAATGCCTCCGGCGGTGTACTGGGATGTGCAATGAATCAAGAGTGACATGTATGAAAGAATTACGAATGGTGGCTTTGCCACAAATACGATGTCAACTACATGATCATGCAAAGCAATATGACAATGATGGAGCGTGTCATAATAAACGGAACGGTGGAAAGTTGCATGGCAATATATCTTGGAATGGCTATGGAAATGCCATAATAGGTAGGTATGGTGGCTGTTTTGAGGAAGGTAAAGGTGGTTGTATGGTACCGGCGAAAGTTGCGCGGTACTAGAGAGGCTAGCAATGGTGGAAGGGTGAGAGTGCGTATAATCCATGGACTCAACATTAGTCATAAAGAACTCACATACTTATTGCAAAGATCTATTAGTTACCGAAACGAAGTACTACGTGCATGCTCCTAGGGGGATAGATTGGTAGGAAAATACCATCGCTCATCCCTGACCGCCACTCATAAGGAAGACAATCAAAAAATAAATCATGCTCCGACTTCATCACATAACGGTTCACCACACGTGCATGCTACGGGAATCTCAAACTTTAACACAAGTATTTCTCAAATTCACAACTACTCAACTAGCATGACTCTAATATCACCATCTTCATATCTCAAAACTAGCATGCACTTTATACGGAAGTTTTTATTATGCCCATCTTGGATGCATGCCCATCATATTAGGACTAATTATATAACCAAAGCAAATTACCATGCTGTTCTAAAAGACTCTCAAAATAATACAAGTGAAGCATGAGAGATCAATAATTTCTATAAAACAAAACCACCACCGTGCTCTAAAAATATATAAGTGAAGCACTAGAGGTATTTCTAATGGCAGAAAAGGCGGACCCTAAGGTTTCGTTCCGTTTGGACTCCGTTTGGTATTCCTTTTCTGTGAAACACTAAAATAGGCAAAAAACAGAAACTGGCACTGTGCCTCCAGTTAATAGGTTAGTCCCAAAAATAATATAAAAGAGCATATTAAATCCCATTAAACATCCAAAACAGATAATATAATAGCATGGAACAATAAAAAATTATAGATACGTTGGAGACGTATCACTCCTTCCTCCGTTCGGTCACCGGAGCCGTCATCACGGTCTCCTTCTTCCACCGGCATTTGGTCAACGGAGCCATCATGATCATGTCCTTCCTCCTCCATTGTTCGTTCACCGGAGCCTGCTTCACCCTCTCCTTCCAGACCATCTGTGTCGTTGAGATACGACAAGACATCACCTCCGCCGAGGATTATGTCCCCCAACAACTGTTCTGCTTCCAAGTCTCGGTGCTCCATAGTTTCTGCAAATATTATAACATGGCAATTAATATACAATCATGACAGATCGATATATTAGTGGCAAACGTAGACCTAGCTAGCTAATCACAACAAGGAATATTAATTAGTGGCCTCGGCGATTCTATGGTTTGGGGTGGCCTCGACAACGCTTCTAGGGTTTGGGTTAGCCTCGGCAACGCTTCTAGGGTTTGGGGTGGCCTCGCGGACACGCTTCTAGGGTTTGGGTGGCCTTGACGCTTCTAGGGTTTGGGGTGGCCTCGCGGCAACGCTTCTAGGGTTTGGGCCGGACCGCCTCTCTCATGAATGTCCGACGTCCGGACCGACAAGGGATTTAACAAAATGGTGCCATTCTGGATGTGCAGAAAATGGTCCCTATTGTTCTTAATCTCATCTACCCTTCTATATGTCATGTTGTCTCGTATCAAAGGATCCAAGAAAACCATGGCTTCATCATTAGCCGGAAGTAAGAGGCGCATGATGGTATGAAGCTCTCCAAAGTTATTTTGGAACGGTGTCCTGATAGGATAATTTGCTTTTTGCTACGAAGTTTAGCAAGAGCCTTTTGAATATCACTATTTGGAAGGCCTTTGCTGAACTTCATACCAAAAAGCGAATTATCCTATCAGGACTCTGTTCCAAAATAATTTTGGAGAGCTTCATACCATCATGCTACCACATTTTCTGCCAATTATGAAACCATGGATTTCTTCAATACTTTGACACAAGAGAACATGCACATATAGAATGGTAGATGAGATCAGGAAAAATATGGATCAACTTAATTATGCACATCCATAATGGGGGCATTCTTGATAAATCTCTTATAAATCTCGAGAGAGTTTGTCGGGTAGGGGCGGGAGGGGGTAGGAGACCGACAATGTTTTTTTAGGGTTTGGGTGTCCTCGAGAGTTGGTCGAGCGAGAGGGGGTTGATCGACGTCCGCCTCTCGACCCCTCGGTGATCCTCGACCCTCTGCCCCTCGACGACAGAAACATTTTACCTTAGTAACTTAGAAAAAAAATGTTATCGGGGAGGGGGTATATCGAACCCCCCCCCCCTCATGTCGAAGTTATCGAGGAGGGTGTATATCGACAACCTAAAATGCACTAACCTAAATCAACGACACCCTCATTCCCGATAAAAAATAAGAAGAAGAAGAAGAAGAAGAACAACAACAACAACAAGAAGAAGAAGAAGAAGAAGAAAAAGAGGAGAATATTCTCCTCTCTTTTTTTTCTTCCTCCTTCTTCTTCCTCTCCTTTTTCTTCTTATTTTTTCTTCTTTTTCTCCTCTTCGGGGAGGGGGTATATCGACCCCCCCCCCTCATGTCGAAATTATCGAGGAGGGGGTATATTGACCCCCCTCATGTCGAAGTTATCAGGGACGGGGTATATCGAACATCGGCGACGGCGGCTCACATACATACATATATATATGGACAAAATACATATATACATGGGAAAATACATATATACTTGGAAAAAAATACATATATATGAACAAAAAATACATATATATAGCCACATATATACATTATATATATATGAAGAAAAATTCATCATATAAAAATGAACAGAGCCGGGCGGCGGCGGCTCACTGGGGCGGCCGGCGAGGGCGGCGAGGGCGTCGGCGATGGCGTCGGTGTGGCGGGCAGGCAGTGGTGTGGACCGAAGCGCTGGGCGGCGGGCGGCGCTGGCTGGCGAGGGCAACGGCGGGTGGCGCGAGGATCCGGGCGATGGCGGGCGGCGGAAGGCAACGACGCGAAGGCGGGCAAGGGGGGGCTGGCTCGGGACGACGTCGGCGACGGCGACGGAAACGGCTGATACGTCTCCGTCGTATCTATAATTTTTGTTGTTTCATGCCAATATTATACAACTTTTACATACTTTTGCCAACTTTTTATATGATTTATTGGACTAACCTATTGATCCAGTGCCCAGTGCCAGTTCCTGTTTTTTGTATCGCAGAGTATCCATATCAAACGAAGTCCAAATGCGATAAAATTTCACGGAGAATTATTTTGGAATATATGTGATTTTTGGGAGTTGTAATCACCATAAACGGAGGCCCGAGGTGGGCACAACCCACTTGGGTATACCATGTGTTAGATTCCAAGGTCGAACGTGAATCATATGGTAGATATGATCAATATAGTGATGTTCACCATTGAAAACTACTCCATCTCACGTGATGACCGGACATGGTTTAGTTGATTTGGATCATGTGATCATTTAGATGACTAGAGGGATGTCTATCTAAGTGGGAGTTCTTAAGTAATATGACTAATTAAACTTTAATTTATCATGAACTTAGTACCTGATAGTATTTGCATGTCTATGTTGTTGTAGATCAATGGCCCGTGCTATCGTTCCCTTGAATTTTAATGCTGACGAAACTGTCCCTTGTCCTCAACTGGATCAAGAGCTCAAGGGACGTCATCGTGCTGAACATGTGCTGAACACGAAGGTGCCATACGTTCGGTACTTGGATTGGTTGGATCATGAATACGTTCGACTACATCAATCGCACTACTAAACGCTTCCGCTTTCCACTACAAAAAAAAGACACATCCGTGACATTTTGGGCCGAATGAATTTTTTTTCTGTCATACATATGACACTTCTATGACGATAATTGTGACAAAACCAGGTATCATCATAGATGTGGTGGGCTCCTACTTCTATGACAAAAAATCATGACAGAAAATGGGCTTTTCATCCTAGGCGGGCCGGGGACGCGGCTGCATGACATTCTTTGGGCCGTCCATGACGGAAAAAACCGTGGTAGAAGCGAGGGGAGGAAAATTTCGGGAGTTGCGGTTACGGTGGGAGGTCGGGGCCGAGCGATGCGTTTTGTCAGACGACGCTGCAGGCGGCGTGTATGCGGCGTTAATCAACCCGAAGCGAGGCGTTGGGCTCTAATCGAACCCGAAGCGACAGACCGCGAGCTACGCGTTCATCAACCCGAAGCGATCGATCGATGGCTGTTAATCGAACCCGATGGAGCGATTCTTCGCGCTGCTGCTAATCAAGCCTATCGATTGATGAACAATGAGCGTATGAGGGGTTTGATGAGCGATGAGCGGTGGCGTTGCCTCTGGATGAACAGGAACCCGTGGTGTGCAGGGCTAGATGAATAGTAGACAGTGGAGGGGTGGCCGTGGAGTGGTGGTTGAACAGGACCCCGTGGTGTGGAGGGCTGGATGAACAGTAGACGGTGGAGGGGTGCCCGTGGAGGGGTGGTTGAATAGTAGCCGGTGGAGTAGCGCGTGGTGGAGGCTGGATGAACAGGAGTCCGTGGAGGCTGGAGGAGGTCGATGGTAGCTCGTGGAGGCTGGAAGAGGTCGACGGTGGAGATGAACAGTATCCCGTGGAGTCCCGTTTTGCGGTACGCCACACCCCTCACGATGAGCAGGACCCCCGTTTCGACCGTAGTGCTCCAACACAAGTCCGATTCGTCCGTTTTGCGGTACGCCACACCCCTCCCGATCAACACGACCCCCGTTTCGACCGTAGGAGGTCCGTTTCCTCCATTTTGCGGTACGCCACACCCCTCCCGATCAACAGGACCCCCGTTTCGACCATAGAAGGTCCGCTTCTCCGCTTTTGCTTGACGCCAGCCTCGCTTCCATCGCCTGTTTCTGTCCAAGCCCTCCCGGCGAACACGACCACGCATTCCGTTCCGCCCAGCCGGTTGGCTCCCCATGAACTCGACGACGACGCTGTTTCTCCGTTCGACCCAGCCATGTACGTATGCGCGAGTAGGCGTCGAGACCCGCCCGTATGTACGTATGTGGTCAGATTTTGTTTCTTGCACCCTCGCCGCTGTACGTACGTGTACATGCTACGTCCACGCCTCTACTACGACACGTGCGCGCCTCTACATCCACCAGTATATATATATATACATACACGTTCGGACCAGAATGACAACGCTACGTACGCTTCGACCAGGTGGGTCCCGACTGTCACGCACTTCCTTGCCTGCGAAGATGTAGCTGGTGGGTCCTAGAAGTCAGGGGGGCGAATCATTTTTTTTGCCCGGACACACTTCCTTGCGTGCGAAGATGTAGCTGGTGGGTCCCAGCAGTCAAGGGGGCGAATCGTTCTTTTTTTTCCTGGACGCACTTCCTTGCGTGTGAAGGTGTCGCTGGTGGGTCCCAGCGGTCAGGGGGGCGAATTGTTTTGATTTTTTGCCCGGACGCACTTCCTTGCGTGCGAAGATGTAGCTAGTGGGTCCCAGCAGTCAGGGGGAAACGTTTTTTTCATGAAATACAGTGGCCCGTCCGGTGGGTCCCAACTGTCGGTGGAGGAATCATTATTTTCCGCGTAATAAGGAGGCACTTCCTTGCTGCGGCCGTGGACCCGGTGTTCGCCTCTCCACGTGCGATCCACGACGATGGAAGCCGCCTTGAACACGTTGACCACGCCACACGGGAGCACCTGTGGCGGTGGACGACGGCGAGGCCTAGGAAGGGGACGACGGGAGCCGGGAAGACGCGGCAAAGGAAGCCCGCGCGGAGAGGAGTACGAGGGTTCACTGGTTCGGCAGCGGTGTGAGGCTGCCGTCGTAGCAGGGCCTGGCCATCGGTGGGAATAGTAGGGGGCGGTGAGACCTCCGCGGCAGCACAGCCGGCCACGGGAGGCAGGAGCATGCGACACGACCGGCGCTGCTTTGGGCGGCTGGAGCAAGAAGTCCAGAGGTTGAAGAAGCACTACGACCGTTGGATGGACATCGTACGGTCACTGGAGCTAGAATCGTTCATATTGACTAAAGTTGACAAAGGCCCCCGTCCCAGTCAACTTAGTAGGCCCACAAGTCAGCCTCCCACTAGTAATATCGTCTTGCTCTCTCCCATACTTTCTAGGTTGCTGATAATGAGACTCCCATAATTTTCAACAGATGAGGTTCAAGTTGGATAGCCAAGATGATGCAACTGCATGCTTGCACCCATGTTTTCAAGTCTGCTCTGTGATGAAGATCGGTATAACTTGAGGAAAACTCACTTTGAAGGCAAGGCTAACAGTGAACTTTCCCAAACATCTCCAAAGGGAAAATATATCGGATGAAGACCTGGAGGGCCTTGTTAAACACCGGTCCGATCCAAGTATCGTGTACATTATATATATGTGATCGATCACATGTTGAAGTCCTATTGACGCATGTGCCACACAAATCTATCTTCTTGTAGGTGAACTATTCAAAGAACAAGGCCAACCGCATTTAAAGTGAAATTCCAATGCAGACGACAAGATCTCGTAGCTATATTGCACATCGCGAGGCTCTTGTAATTAGTCATTGTTTCACTCTTTTCATTGCACCATATTATAAGATCTATATTGACTTGTTCGAAATGCGAGGAAAGCCCGCAAGGACCAAAAAGTACCTGAACCAAATGCTGTGGAAATCTTCAAGGACTGTCACACCAGCAAGAAGAAGGGCATGACTACACCACCAAAGCCATTGTTGTAAGTCCTTAATCCTCATGCCTTTTAACTACTACTTACTCTGACTTGTGCCTTGAACTGCATGGTTTGCAGCCAATGTCTATTACTCTTTTCAATTTTATACACAATTGTCTTAGCGTATCAATGCACCTTACAAGGTTTAAAAGGCAGGAGTGATGTTCCTTTGATCTTGACCCGTAATCTAGTTCCGTGCTGGACTTGCCCACACAACGTTACAATTGCATGTTTTGTCTGTTCTCAGTTATTTTGTGATATGAATGATGTCATACTATGCTTACCGTATTATAAACTTCATCTCTTTATCCTTAGCCCTCAATACAATGTGAAGAAATAGACAATACATTAGCGATGGTACATGGTCATATGTTTGGAACCTGGTTTTATTATGTACTTTGCAATAAAATACAACTAATATTTTACATGGGTTCACGTAATAAGTTCTCAGATATAGACCAAAGCTATTTTGTTTGGTTTTGCTGCCTCCTTAATATCTTACGCTCTAGTACTACTAATGTAAAACCTCAACTTTTCAACGAGCTATGGAAAAACGGTGGAACCACCACCTTACAAGGTGGCGAGGCAACTATAACCGCAATGTCGGCTCTTGCGCAGTGGGTCAAGACATCCACTAACAAAGGCTAAAAGCATGTTCCTGCGTAATACCGGGTTGGTTGTTAAGGCAATATCGCCCAAACTGCCTCATGATCAAGATATGCAAGCTCAAAGCAATGATGTTTCAAGCGCCTGACACAAGTCCATTCCCTAACAGAGGCCCTTTGTGAAACAAGGAGAAACATTGCTCAATGTCGCCAAGATATGCATGTTTTGAAACCGACTATCGACATTTGCTATGTTGTTCAGGAGCCTAGGGGAAATGAAGGCAAGGGTTATGGTGCTCCATCGGACAATACAGCATGAAAACGTAACAGTCAAGTCAAATGAACCGAGCTTCTGAACTTCTAGTGGTGCATTTATCTGCTAGACTGTTAAGTTTTATGCCAACTTTCCTTTTGTTATATAGTTGTATTTTGTTTTGGTGCGATACAAAATTTATTCTTAATGTGCAGCCATCGGGTGAAGAAAACAGCAAGCCATTTTCGTATAGTGTAGGGTGTTCCCTATATTTGGACTGGTGGCGACCTTTGATGCCGAGTGGATGTAATCTGTGCAATCGTCTTAATAGCCTAGCGTTAGTTTAGGCCTTTTTTGTTTCCTATTCTTCTTTTTCCCTGGTTTGCTAGTGGCCGCAACTACCCATGGGCCATATACGGGCTGTAGGATCCATGGGTCTCCTACGGGCCGTCGATAAATGGTCCTGTAATCGGTGGGCCTCGGGCCGTCGATAAATGGGCCTGTAATCGGTGGGCCTCGGGCCGTCGGATAAATGGGTCTACATGGGCCGAATCGGCGAATTGGTATCGCTCAAGACGGTAACGGGCCGTTAACAGCCGTAGGACTGCAAAAGCTTAATTTCACGGGCATAATGGGTTGTTAATGGGCCGTAACATAGGACGGCTGGCGTAAATGGGCCGACTCTTGCCATGTAATGAAGTTTGGCCCATTAGGTAACAGCCAAGAATGGGTCGACTCTTGCCATGGGCGAATTTGGCCCATTTGGGGAACATGCCAAGAACGGGCCGATTCTTGCCATGGGCGAATTTGGCCCATTAGGGAACAGCCAAGAACGGGCCTAAGTAATCGAGGGCGAAAAGGAGCCCAAGAACGATGGGCCGTCAATCACCAAAGCTAACACGGTGGAAACGCCCACGTAAATCATGGGCCATTAACGGTACAAAGAAAATTACTGTTCATTATGGGCTAGAGTCACCGTGGGCTGTAAAGGGCCAAAGATCTGAAGGCCCCATATGGGCCGAAAGACGTCGTGGGCCATACATGGGCCGAAAGTGAAATGGCTGGTGTTATATTCGACGGCCCACATGACGTTGTTGGGCCGATTTCCTTTAGTGCCTAACGGGCCGTGAGTTAACGGGCCGTAAAATGGGCTATTTGCGAAGAGACCGTTAACAGGCTTTTCATGGGCCAGCCCTTAACTTTTGACCAAGTCAAACGGGCCAGCTTTGTAAGCTAAATGGGCCAGTGGTGGGCCGTGGCACGTGTCGACATATCATAGGCGCCTATCGACCCATCGACGAGCCGACATGTTTCGTCCGGCCAATAAGAATTTTACACGTGGAAATTTCCCATTGGTCGGGGCTGTTAACGGGTTATCGGATCCAAAACCCGACCAAAATGACGTGTCGGTCACCCTTGACGAAAGCACTTCTGTAACGCGTGATTTATCGTCATGGAAGTGGACACTTCCGTGACGATAATTTTGGTAATGTCATGGAACACTTCTACGATAGCACAGGTATGACTATCTTGATTCTGTCATAAATTTGTCATGGATGTACATGCATGACAAAAAAGCGACCTACTGTGACAAACACGTATCATCACGGAAGTGTAATTTTTTTTGTAGTGTTCGGTCTACGAGGGTACGTGGACACACTCTCCCGTCTCTTTGTTATGCATCTCCTAGATGGATCTTGCGTGATCGTAGGTGATTTTTTTTTGAAATACTGCGTTCCCCAACAGTGTCATCCGAGCCAGGTCTATGCGTAGATGTTATATGCACGAGTAGAACACAAAGAGTTGTGGGCGATAATAGTCATACTGCTTACCACCAACGTCTTACTTTGATTCGGCGGTATTGTTGGACGAAGCGGCCCGGACCGACATTACATGACTGCGTTCATGAGACTGGTTCTACCGACATGCTTTCGCACACAGGTGGCTGGCGGGTGTCTGTTTCTCCAACTTTAGTTGAATCGAGTTTGACTATGGCCGGTCCTTATTGAAGGTTAAAACAACACATTTGACGAAAAATCATTGTGGTTTTGATGTGCACGTAAGAACGGTTCTTGCTAGAAGCCCATAGCAGCCACGTAAAACTTGCAACAACAAAGTAGAGGACATCTAACTTGTTTTTGCAGGGCATGTTGTGATATGATATGGTCAAGACGTGATGATATATAAATTGTTGTATGAGATGATCACGTTTTGTAAAAGTTATCGGCAACTGGCAGGAGACTTATGGTTGTTGCTTTATTGTATGAAATTCAATCGCCATGTAATTGCTTTACTTTATCACTAAGCAGTAGCGATAGTCGTAGAAGCAATAGTTGGCGAGACGACAACGAAGCTACGATGGAGATCAAGGTGTCAAGCCAGTGACGATGGAGATCATGACAGCGCTTTGGTGATGGAGATCAAGGGAACAAGATGATGATGGCCATATCATGTCACATATTTTGATTGCATGTGATGTTTATCCTTTATAAATCTTATTTTGCTTAGTACGGCGGTAGCATTATAAGATGACCCCTCACTAAATTTCAAGGTATAAGTGTTCTCCCTGAGTATGCGCCGTTGCTACAGTTCGTCGTGCCGAGACGCCACGTGATGATCGGGTGTGATAAGCTCTATGTTGACATACAACGGGTGCAAGCCAGTTTTGCACATGCAGAATACTTAGGTTAAACTTGACGAGCCTAGCATATGCAGATATGGCCTTAGAACACTGAGATCGAAAGGTCGAACGTGAATCATATTGTAGATATGATCAACATAGTGATGTTCACCATTGAAAACTACTCCATCTCACGTGATGATCGGACATGGTTTAGTTGATTTGGATCACGTGATCATTTAGATGACTTGAGGGATGTCTATCTAAGTGGGAGTTCTTAATTAATATGATTAACTGAACTTTAATTTATCATGAACTTAGTAACTGATAGTATTTGCATGTCTATGTTGTCGTAGATCAATGGCCCGTGCTACCGTTCCCTTGAATTTTAATGCGTTCCTAGAGAAAGCTAAGTTGAAAAAGCTGAAGCGCGTTAAAAAGTATGAACCAATTGCTCGGCTTGTGATCGGGCTTGTGCATGATAAATACTTTGTGTTAAGAAGACAGAGCATGACAAGACTATATGATTTTGTAGGGATAGCTTTCTTTAGCGTTGATATTTTGAAAGAGATGATTGTTTGTTGGAATGCCTGAGTATTGATATCTTTATGTCAAATTATAGACTATTGCTTTGAATCACTTATGTCTTAATATTCATGCCATGATTATACATATGATCAAGTTTATGTTAGGTAGCATTCCGCATCAAAAATTGTCTTTTTTACCATTTACCTGCTCAAGGACGAGCATGAATTAAGCTTGGGGATGCTGATACGTCTCCGTCGTATCTATAATTTTTGATTGTTTCATGCCAATATTATACAACTTTTACATACTTTTGGCAACTTTTTATATGATTTATTGGACTAACCTATTGATCCAGTGCCCAGTGCCAATTTTTGTTTTCTGCATGTTTTTTGTATCGCAGAGTATCCATATCAAATGAAGTCCAAATGTAATAAAATTTCACGGAGAATTATTTTGGAATATATGTGATTTTTGGGAGTTGGAATCACCGCTAACAGAGGCCCGAGGTGGGCACAACCCACCAGGGCGCGATCCCGGAGCCAGGCGTGGCGTGGTAGGTTGTGCCCACCTCGTACGTCGGTTGGGGCTCTACTTCGAGCGCAAGGAAGCTTATATCCGGGAAAAAATCGTGTTAAAATCTCAGCGCAATCGGATTAACGAATCTCCGGGAATATAGTTTCGACTAGATCTGGGGAATGCAAAACAGAAGAGAACAGAGAGGGAGATCCAATCTCGGAGGGGCTCCCGCCCCTCCGCCGCCATGGAGACCATGGACCAGAGGGGGAACCCTCCTCCCATCTAGGGGGGAGGCCAAGGAAGAAGAAAAAGGAGGGGGGCTCTCTCCCCCTCTCTCCCGGTGGCGCCAGAGTGCCGCCGGGGCAACGATCGGGACGACGATCTACATCAACAATCTTGCTACCGTCAACACCAACTTTCTCCCCCTCTATGCAGTAGTGTAACACCTCTTCTCCCCACTGTAATCTCTACTTAAACATGGTGCTCAACTCCATATATTATTTTCCAATGATCTATGGTTATCCTATGATGTTTGAGTAGATCCATTTTGTCCTGTGGGTTAATCGTGATCTTGGTTGGTATGATTGTATATTTTATTTATGGTGCTGTCCTACGGTGCCCTCCGCTCAGCAAGAATGTGAGGGACCCCGCTGTAGGGTGTTGCAATATGTTAATGGTTCGCTTATGGTGGGTTGCGAGAGTGACAGAAACTTAAACCCGAGTAACTGGGGTATGACGTATGGCAGTAAAGAGGACTTGATACTTAATGCTATGGTTGGGTTTCACGACCTTAATGATCTTTAGTAGTTGAGGATGCTTGCTAGAGTTCCAATCATAAGTGCATATGATCCAAGTAGAGAAAGTATGTTAGTTCATGCCTCTCCCTCATATAAAATTGCAAGAATGATTACCGGAACTTGTTATCGATTGCCTAGGGACAAATGACTTTCTTGTTGACAAAAGCTCTCTACTAAGACTAACTTAGTCGTGTCTTTATATAAACAGCCCCTATATTTTATTTACGTGCTCTTTATTATCTTGCAAACCTATCCTATCACACCTACAAAGCACTTCTAGTTTCATACTTGTTCTTGGTAAAGCGAACGTCAAGCGTGCGTAGAGTTGTATCGGTGTTCGATAGAACTTGAGGTAATATTTGTTCTACCTTTAGCTCCTCGTTGGGTTCGACACTTTTACTTATCGAAAGAGGCTACAATTGATCCCCTATACTTGTGGGTTATCAACGGAGACGACGAGGCACGGGCGATTTATTGTGGGCGGCGGACGGCGTTGGTAGTAACTGGCGACGCCGATGAGCTCGGCGTCTTGGGGGGGGGACAGGCGATGGAATTGTGAAAATTTGCTAAGTGTTGCTTATATACACAGAGCATTGGTCCTGGTTCGTGCCACCAACCGGGACCATCGCCGCTTTTGGTCCCGGTTGGTGGCACGAACCAGACCAGCAGGAGTATTCGTCTCAAGACATGCCACCAACGGGACCAAAGGTGGGCATTGGTCCCGGTTGGTGCCACCAACCAGAACGAAAGGTGGCACAACGATGGTGTGGTGGAAGTTTAGTCCCACCTCGCTAGCGGAGAGAGCTCATCACCTGTTTATAAGGTGCGTTGCGGCAGAGGTGCTGAGCTCCTCTCTAATATACAGGCAGTACTTGCCTACCCTTGTCACTGCCATGTTGGGCCTATTGGGCCTGCGGGCCTGCATCCTGACCCATGTACAGATGGGTTTCTAGTCGTATGCAGGCTGTGTGGCCCAGTAGGCGGCACTTTTTAATTTTTCCAGTATTTTTGTTTTGATTTTTGCATTATTTATTTTCTTTTGTTTTTTGCTTTATTTTTTAATTCTTTTTTGCTTTAAGGTTAGAAAAATTATAAACTTTCTGTTAGTGCCATTAGTTTTCAAATTTGAATAGTTTAAATTTGAATTCTTTGAAATTTGTGTGAATCACTAGTTTGTGATTAACTTTACTATAAAAATAGATTTTGGAGTGATTATTTTTCCTGCTATTTAATATTACTGTGTTTTGTCATTATATTCAAAAAGCAGATGTTGTTATTTTAGTTTCTAACAAATTTTTAATGATAATTCTTTTTGCTATTAAAGTTTCTAACAAAAAAGTTCTTTATGAAAATTCCTTTTGCTTTTAATGTTTTGAACAGAAAATACTTTGATAATTTTAGTTGCATAAATTTTATATAATTTTAGTTTCAATAATACTAGAGGTTTATAAAAGCTTTTAGTTGATTCCTTTTACTATTAGAGTTTCATTAAAGTTTTCTAGTTCATTCTTTTTTCTATTAGAGTTTCATTAAAGTTTTCTAGTTCATTCTTTTAGTTTATTATTTTTGCTATTAGAGTTTCATAAGAGTTTTCTAGTTCATTCTTTGAGCTAAATGACCCTGAAATTCAAAAGCACTTCAAATGAACTCTGAAGAGGTTGAAAATTGGCATGGTGTCATCATTTCACCCACATAGCATGTGCTAAAAAGTTGAGAGGGTTACGGCAAAAACTAGATGCACTTCATGTACAAAATGGACAATCTCTTTCGAAGTATGAGGGTTTCGGACGAAAACTCATCTGTTACAAAAGGGATTTCATTTTCTTGAACTTATTTGAACTCCAGACTTTTTGTGCAATTTTCAACCCTTTCTGACTTCATCTGGTATTTTTCATGCATTTACTAATTTTTGTAAGCTAGATGACACAAAGATTGAAAAGCACTACAAATGAACTCTGAAGAGGTTGAAAATTGGCAGGGTATCATCATTTCACCCACATAGCATGTGCTAAAAAGTTGAGAGGGTTACGGCAAAAACTAGATGCACTTCGTGTACAAAACAAACAATCTCTTTCAAGTATCAGGGTTTCATACAGAAATTCGTCTGTTACAAAAGGCATTTCATTTCTTCACATGTAACTGCAATGATATACTAGATCGAATGCATCATCATAATAGTTGTGGAGAGAAAGTCTTCACTTTTTCTTCGCTTGTGTCCTTTGCTTATTGCGTCGTAACCATGGATATTCTTCATCGTTTAACAAGGTGCTTGGGTCAGCCTTAACTTTGAAGGGAGGAATTTCATGAAACTTTTCATAATCTTCAGACATGTCTGTCTTGCCCTCCAATCCCACAACACTACAAAAAAAATACACTTCCGTGATGATACGTGTTTGTCACAGTAGGTCGCGTTTTTTGTCATGCATGTACATCCATGACAAATTTATGACAAAATCAAGATAGTCATACCGTCTGTCAGAGAAGTGTTCCATGACATTACCAAAATTATCATCACGGAAGTGTCCACTTCCATGATGATAAATCGCGCGTCACAGAAGTGCTTTCGTCGAGGGTGACCGACACGTGGCATCCACCGTAACGAAACGTCGTTAAGCTATCGGGTCGGATTTTGGATCCGATAACCCGTTAACAGCCCCGAGCAATGGGAAATTTCCACGTGTAAAATCATCATTGGCTGGAGGAAACACGTGTCGGCTCATCGTTGGGACAGATGTCATCCACTCATTGGACAGAAGGCGCCTATGATACGTCGACACGTAGCACGACCCATCAAGTTTAAATGGGCCGGTCCAACTAAAGGCCCACAAGATTTTGCGGACCATAATGGGCCGGCCTAGTTAAAGGCCCACGAGATTTTGTGGACTATAATGGGCTGGCCCAGCTAAAGGCCCACAAGATTTCTCGGGCCATAATGGGTCGGCCCAGGTAAGGGCCCACAAGATTCTTGCGGATCATAATGGGCCGGCCTAGCTAAAGGTACACGAGATTTCGCTGACATTAATGGGCCGGCCCAGATGTAGGCCCACAAGATTTTGAGGACCCTAGTAGGCCGACCCATTAACTGGCTGCCATGTTTTGGGCCAAATGCCGGCCCATATTTGATCCGGTCCATTAATGGCCTGCCACGTTCCGGGCCTAATAATGGCCCATATAAGACCCGGCCCGTTAAAAGCCTCCCACTTTTTGGGCCAAATCACGGCCAGATCAGGTCCAACGCTTTAAGAGGCTTTGGGCTCAATTATGGCCCATATCAGATTCGGCCCGTGACTGGACCCTATGCTTTTGGGCCCACTTGCTAAAGGCCCATTTAGTAATTCGGCCTGATATTAGTTTCGGCCTGTTAAGGGCCCATTTAACATTTCGGCCCTATATTAATTTCGGCATGTTAAAAGCTCGTCATATAGTTGGGCCTAACTATGGCCCGGTTTGCATCCGGCCTGCTCGTAGCCGATATCTGATTGGGCCAAACAAGGACCGAGACAACTTTAGCATGTTAAAAGCCCGTGAATTGATTCGCACAATCATGGGCTGGGGTCCATTTCTGCCTGCTGCCGGCCCGTGAGCTATTCGGCACGTTTCAGGTCCAGCCTACTTCTCAGCCTCCTAAAGCCCATTGAGTTTTCTTGCGAAAAGAGGGTCGGGGTTACTCGCCTATTAAAGGTCCGAATCTACTAGTGGGCCAGTTTGACGGGCCCATGATGCGGATCATACATCGTGATTGCATGACGGCCCGATTATGTACCGTAATTTTACGGTTTGGCCGGTTTATGCGAAGACAGGATATATATACTGATAAAATAACTGCAGCATCGTGAATAAGAAAAACCTAGACTATACAATAAAGAAATTACGGCATATTACATCCATCGGGCATCAAAGTTCGCCACTATGATAATAAAGCATAAGCAGATAGCAGATTACATACATCTGGGCATCAAAGATCGCCACCGTGCAAATAAACACGCCGACAAAATAATATACAAAACCGACAAAGACTTCAATAGAGTTCAAGAAAGGTTAGCCTCTTTGGGAGCTGCAGGCAAGCAGCTGAGCAAGATGATGAGATTGCGCTTGTTCACCACTTATATCTTCCTCACTCTGAAAGATAAACAAGGCATGATGATGACAGGTTTTGCACATAAAAGTATCGATCGATAATTCATCACATTTCTATCGATTTAATAAAGTGACACAGTTTAAAATTGCATTAACACAATATGGTATTGTTCAGGTCAAGACATGGCAGGAAATGACATTGTGAAGGAGTTGGCAGCTTCATGACACCACCGGATTACAGATCAAGAACTCATAAGTATCAATGGTTAGTGTGTGTCAATTTATCCCATTTCAGATTGGCAAATAAAGAGACGGTTTAAATAATACTCCTCCGTCGAATTACTTGTCATCAAAATGGATGTGTCTAGAACTGAAATACATCTAGATACATCCATTTCAATGACAAGTATTTTCGACGGAGGGAGTAGTAGAATTTTTTATGGGTGATATGACATTGTTCATAGTTAAGATATTGCAGAATATTACATTGTGTTTGTAGTGGGTAGGTTCACCACACCTTTGGATTACGGATGAAGAATAGAAGCATACATGCAAAGTGCAAAAGAAGATCACTTGCTCAGATAGTTTAATTTACATGGTATGAAGAAGGAACTTGGTTGTACAACTAAAACTTAAATTGAGAAGGACAAACTTTTGTTTATGAACTACATAATAAACTTTAAACATGCAATTTGACGCAAACACCAAAAATAAACAGCTGTTGCAGTCATGCCTAACCAAATATACACAACAAAGTTTGAAGGCTTGAGAAGGACAAACTTACACTCTTGGTGAAGACAGGCTCTATAAAGCCCTTGTCCATGCCGATGGGGGGCAATTCAAGAAGTTTAGCATGTAATGTTCTTCATAAGCATTCCCTTTATTCTACATTTTGTTAAGAGTAAATATAGATGTGATAATATACGAAAAAATGGAGAATATTTAAGATAAGATGAAGAGTGATGCTACATAACCAAGTAGCTATAAATGTATGTGCAGCGACACAGCAAAAGGCACAACCAAGAGCAATGCACAGCTAAACTTCTTCAAGACCAACCTTATGGTAAGAGTAAATATAGATCCGATGTGTAAAAATGGAGGGCAAAGGAAAATAAGCTGCAGAGTGATGGTACATGAACAACTACTCGTCAATATAAGTACATCGATAAAGGACAACATGTACTTACAAGAACAATGCAGAGCTAAAAAATTCATTGGCATTGATATATTCTACACTAATGTAACCATTCATACAGATCGATAATTTGGAGCGAACAATTGATAAGCAAGCTATCATGCATACTGCTATCACATAATGAACCAGGTATGTATGCAAGTACAGTGATACAGGACAACAGGTACTAACAAGAGCAAAGCAGCGGGCGGCATATTTGCGATATCCTGTTGTTCTTTTCAAACCGGAATTCTTCTTCGAGCAGATTTCCTGTAAAAAAGATCCATAAGGCACATGCGGAAAAGTAGAAGTTCAAATTGTCAAGTGATTTCATAGATAGTACCTCGTCCTGGGAACGAGACCAGTGCATAACAAGGTTTTTTCATTCAATGTCTTCTAAACTTAGCACAGGAGACTTCACCGGAAATTCGTTTATAGACTTGCCATCAAAGTGTGATTTCCTCGGGTAACACCGATATCGCTGCAATGCTTCCTTGAAAAGCACAAGCAAGCTTTGCTCGTCATGACTATCCAGATTGACCTCACCTAGTTACAACAATGTAATGTAAATCATTGATGTGTTCGATCAGCAGAAAACAGGAAAATAATAACCATGAATAATAGCACTTACACGTAAGTTGGACAGAAGATGTGAAAATGGTGTTTGTCTTCACTATAATCTTCCCATGATAGGAATATATGCACGTAGTCCCTAACAACATTGAAAGCATTGTCTTTAAACTGGCAATAAATGGAATGGGGTTCCAATCTGCAGGAATTGGTCGTCTCGCAGCTTGGGATAGGTCTTCGGCGGTGGACTTGCTGTACTTTTTGCTGGAGTGGGATTTTTCCGTGGTACGGCTGTTGCTATGGCAAATGAAATCGGTATACCTTTTGTTGGAGTGCAGGTCCTGTGTGGTGGGGCTAGTGGTGTGGCCGTGAAGTATGGGTACAGTCTGCTGAGTCGGTCCTATGTTTTGTGTCTTGGTTGTACAACCAATATAAGTGGGGTATTGTCGATTTCTCGGCACCACCATGTTTTTCAAGGACTTTGCTGGTGCTCCTTCAGTGTTCGCAATCACCCTCTTCCTTTTGATGTCTAATGCACAAGAACAACATTTGAGTGGAAAAACATGGTATGACGACAGATGGAATATGTATTGATAATGGATGGGCATGGCATCTCAAGTTATATGATGAGTAAACTAAGGATGGTGGTGCAACAAAGTAGAAGAAATGCAAGACAACATATGCAAGATACACACAATCAACAAAACCTTGCCAAATTAGAACAGCACCTTGATGGGTGAACAGGACAGGCCATCCGCTTTGACTCCTCGAGGTTAGAATAGTCATTAGGATGATATTCGAACAAGAATCAACAGGTGGGGAGCGACGAGTTTCATTGCTTCCGAATGGCACTCAATGCCTTGGTGCCAATTTTGTAAGTCATTGCAGTGTTCCACAATATTCTTCTGATGCGCGGATTCTGATATTCACTGTAATTGCGTATAATATCTGAGAACCGTGAAAACATAAATAGTTGTGAGATTATCTTTGTAATGCAGATGATATTCTAATATAGGGGCGCCCCTGTAAACACTTATGTGCTATCACTAGATTCTTATGAGAGAGCTCATGTGTGCTGTAATATCGTGCGTGCATTTATATAATCTGGCACAAGTACACAAAATATAGGCTCTAGAAGTAAGGATAGCTGGCAGATGATAGGTTCATAATATACTGTATACAAAATTTATTGCCAAACCATGATAACAAGAGCACACAGCAACTAGGCAGATCATAGTGTACATAACAGGGGTACACCATAACCATGATATATAAATCGGGAAAGTGGAACTGGCTTGAAAATACGGTGTTGTATTGCCGCTAGTAATTGAAAGCCTATCGATCACGTACATGCCAGCACTATCGAACATGGTAATGAAGAGCGAGCAGATTTTGGATAATAAAATGTTGGTTGCGCAGTGCCCACACAAGATGAACCAGAGCGCATTAAGAATGCAAATCCCAGCTGTCTCTCGACCATTTCAGGCGGTTGGATGAAGACTGAAGATCCTACGTCTCCTAACCCTTCTTCTTCCTCGTCTCTTAATTCTTCTCATACAGAACACCGCACGGGCCGCCGACCGGACCACCGGCCCCCACTGCCTGTGTTCCTCCACCACCCCACCCCCCACCTGCGTCGAGTTTTCTTCGTTCTGCGAGGCCCCACAACCACGCGAGCCCCTTGGGTCGCACCGGCGAACTCCGGCGAGCTCTGAAAAATCGACTGACCTAATTTTGAAATTTAGTCTACTGTGATTTAACTAGTGTGGAATATAAAAGGGGAAAACCATAAGCATTGGGAGTATAGTGTTGAGCGTGCCATGGCGGATCTGAAGGTGCAAACCGGACAAAGGCAACTTCGCAACCAAGACAAGAAATCAGAGTAAAGCAGTGGCGAACTATTTTCTTGCTACGATAAATAAGTTGAGCAGATAAGAAAGAGTACCGCCTCTGGTGCGGCGCCGTGTACGCATCTGCTGAGAATTTGACGGCGCTGCAGTAGCGATGGCTGTCAGCGGCGTGGAAGCAGATCTAGGAGGGTAGACGGTGGCGGCGGGCGCGGTGGACGAGACGGTCAGAGAGCGGCGCCGGCAAGGTGGACGACGGCGGGATGAAGCGAGAGGACGGATGCAAGGATCCCGGTCCGAAGGCGTGGATGAGAGAGGTCGATCTCTTGTAATGGACAGCGGCGTGGGTATCAGCTCCGGCATGGTGGAGGAGGACGGCGGTGGATGGGGTGGCGGACGGCGGCGGACGGAGGAGGGTGGGGTGGAGAGGGTGTTTTGGCGCCCACGGAGTACGAATGGGGAAAAGGGAGGTAGAGAGGAAGGGGGGAACCATGTATTCAGGGCGCGCTTGTCTCAAATGCGAGGAAATTTACAAACTTAGCCCCCGTTTCAAATTTCTACTACATCACAGCAACATTAGTCGGTTGGGGATAGGACGGTAATCTCAAGATACACCAAATATTTGCCGACGAGAGTTTGTTTTGGCGCCCACCATGTATGAATATGAATCGGGAGGAGTCGATTTCGCCGAGGGCACACTGTGTTTTGGCGCCCACCGTATGAATCCGGGTGAGTGGCGGTTACGCCACGCTTGGGTGAAATTACAAACCTACCCCTATCGAAACCTATAGAAATCCAGCAGATAGGCTTTGCGTGGCAGGGATAGGCAGTAGTGATTTCCATCTCGCATATTTTGGTTTGGACGGGTTATCGCGACTTTCCCCGCTTCGCTCAAATTTTAACAAAGGCACGCCGTGCCAACTCAATTCAATCCCGCTTGTATTCTACTATTTTTTGGGCAGGATCCATTTTCAATTGGAATTACATTCTATATACATCATTTTTATATATACTTTCAAAAGCACAACACCATTTATACATAAATATGGTTTACAAATGGCATGATCTTAGATTCATAAGGTTATATCCATCAATTTGGATTTTCAAATATTTGAAACCACTTTATGTTGAAATCCAATGTATGCATTCCTCGCTAACTGCCTCCAATCAATGTGTGTTTCATGCGGTTTTTTTAACTTCTCAAACATGTATAATGTGTTTCACACACGCAACATATAGTTTAATCCCGCTTAGACATTAATTGCATATAAACCATGCATTGTTTGTAATTGAAGAATCTATGGATCACCAATATTGATAAACTATATAACATTACACGTGTGCCCAAATTCAAATGAATATGCATGTTTGATACACCAATTTGCATTATGATATTATCGATGTCGTGATCTCCAGTTTAAATATTTGAATCCCTTTAATCCAGATATTCGCCTCATATAGCTATCACTCATGCTTATATAGGACTATCTCTCGACCTATACGCTGCTCATCGTCTCTCGTGCATCTCTCATGCTACCAGTATGTCGACAATGATCTTTTATCTTCGTAACACACTGACTGTACTCTCTCCCTCGACCTTCATCACTCTATCTCTCTCTAAGTATATCTCGCTCCCTGCTATGTGTCTCTAGCTATGATTCTCCATGTGGAATCTCCTTCTCTCACACAAACACAAACCTTTGTCTCCTGGGGTCTCATTTCTCTCAACTATTCCCATGTGTGCCACTCGGACACCCCTCATATAGAGATGTCTTTCGCTCCTTAGATATGAGAACCCACGACTCTTCCTCTTCAATATCTCTTTCTCACACACAAACACAAACTCTGTCTCCTGTGGTCTCATATTTCTCCATTGTTCTCTTGTATGTCGCTCAAACACACCCTCTCTCCCTAGAGATATCTTGTGTTCCCTCATATGTCTCTCTAGCTATCACTCTCGCTAGAAATATCTTTCTCTCGCACACACAAAACTCCGTCTCTCTAATATCTGCTTGTATGTGACTCACATGCACCCTCTCTCTATCTCTCTCACACCCACACACATAACCCAGCCTTTGATCCACTCGACTCCTATCTCTAACGCACACTAGCTAGCATCTTTATCTTTCTATTTATCTGTTTCTCCATCAACCTTCTTTCTCGCCTCACTCTTGATTCCTATCACGCACACTACATATGTTTCTCTCTACATGCAGTCAAGTGCCCTCTCACACACATATATAACTTCACCCTTTGAACCACCCGACGGTCATCTCCAACACCCAAACTAACGGATGTCCCTCTAGCTAGCATCTCCATCTCTATATCTATCTGTAGTTTCTCCGTCAACATTTATTTCTCGCACGGAGTCTTGCTTCCTATCACCCACACTATATATGTCTCTCCATACATATGCATTTATAGGTTGATCTCTTTTGCACAATCGTTGCGCCTCACCCCCTCTTCTCACCATAGATGCATGCTCCAGCCCACGCCACTATCTCTTAAAGACACAAACACATGCTCAATTGTCGGGCCTTCTTCCCTGCATTCTCACATGCATGCATATTGTCATACCGCCCCGTCTCTCCCATGTCGTTGATATTATGACTTATGTCTTCTTTCTTTTATCTCGATCATGCGCGCGCGCACACATGCACATCCCACGTATACATGTATACCTCTCACACATGCACATTCAAGGTCTCTATGTTCTCCACGTAGTTAATTACCCTCAATCCTAACGCCACATCGAATCGTTCTCCTCTTTGTGCACATAACTTCCACTGGATGGGCAAAACACACACTCACACTTAACAATCTCCTTCTAGCTACCCCCCCCGCGCCTCTCACTCTTCCCTATATCCCCAAACCAATAAGACCATCCCTTTGTTTAATTCCCGCCTACATGCACCATCGGTATATAGTAGTCTTCCTCGGTGTCTCTCGAACAAACACGTTATCTCGATGTCGACTCCTCTCACGCGCACACACCTTCTCTTCCCTCTCTACGGGCATTTTCTCTCTCGCACCCCATCGTTGGTGGCCTCTTCCATACACATCACCTCTCTATGATGAAGCCATGCACACTTAAATTACATCCGCCACAAAGGACCCCCACACACACACACATGCACACACACACACCCCCACACACACACACACTAAGACTCAATCTCTCTCTCTCTCTCTCTCTCTCTCTCTCACACACACACACACACACACACACACACACACACACACACGCGCCCTCCTCCCCACACACTTAGACTCCATCTCTCTCTCTCTCTCTCACACACACACAAACTAAGACTCCATCTCTCTCTCCTCTCTCTCTCTCTCTCTCACACACACACACCCCACACACACACACTAAGACTCCATCTCACACACACATGCTCTAGGCGGAGCATTTGTTCCTACCACCCTTCATCCAACCTTACCCGTATGATAAAAATCACCTTTATTTACTTGCATAACATGGACAGATTCCACTTTACTTTAGTAGTCAAGCAAACTTATCATCTGTACCCTTATAAAAAATGAGTTGGCGATGATGGTGTGCCTGCCATCTTGTAATACTGAGACCGTATGATCTATATCCGACGGATAGAAAGCAAACTATGATAATTTTACAAAAGATACCCGCACCTCTCTCCACATCATTATCTCCTCAACCTCATTGCTCAGCAATTAAAAAGGAATAAGTCTCGAACAATCTAGCATGCATGGTGGCAGCTGCCACCGCCGGCGCTGGCCCATCCCCATGCCTCCGCCCATTCCACCACCACCACCACCACGCCCACTCCTCCTCGCCTTATCTCTCATCTTTCATTTTTTCGATGACATTCTCGAGATACCAGTTTTCCGATAAAATTCTCGAGATATCATTAGTTTTTACACATGGGATTACTCCTGCATGGGTCAATCACAACAGGTATTTTGTAAAAGAATGCATATTGATGTTCCGTGCAATGCACGAGAATCTTGCTTGTAATTATATAACGCAAATCACGAGCAGGAAGTGACATTTTTTTGACACAACCACGTTAACATGGCCACGTAAATCACGAGCAGGAAGGAGAAGGGAAGCGGGCTGTGGAGTAACATTTTTTACCACAATTTCTTAGGAAACTGAGTGCAATAATTGAGTAGTTTTGCAAACTACCATTACTACTACACCTGAAACGGTTCAAAACCTATACTCCCTTGCTAGCGCGCGCTTCCCGCGTGAAACGATCAGCGTCACCCTGGAGCGTCAGTGCCGCATTAATGCCCGGCCAGAGCGGAGGCGACCTCTCACTGGCGCCGTCTTTGAAGTGGTGCGACGGTCGAGAGAGCGCCGCTTCCCGGTGCACGCGACTGCTCCACGTCGAGACTGGCCATAGGCCCTGTTTGGATCCATGGGTTAGAGTTAGTTTGAGCTAGTTGGGGCTCAAATAGCCCTAAAGTATCCAAGCATGAGGGTTTAAATTGGAGCAAGTTGCACCGAACCCACCAAAAACTATCCCACCCAAGAGGTGCTAGCGGAGATAGTTCTCATTGGGACCACTGAAAAATCACTTTTCTCTCTCCATGAAGTGCATTTATTGTCAATCTAACCCTGTCACCCAAACACCTCTTTGGCTATAGTTAGTTCAGGGTTAGTCATGAGTTAGTCTAACCTCTAGCTAAGTTAGAGTATCAAACAGGAGCAATATAGGACATGCAAGTTGCTCAAAGCATACAGGCAAATTCGTACGTGAAAGGATTTTTTTCATTTTGAAAACGGAACGTGAAAGGAATTTTTTTTAGAATGCTCTTGGCATGTCGCTAACATGTGATAGTTAACCGACCTCAATAGATGGCAGAAACGCCAGCCCGCCGCACTTTGATAGAGACGAGGAGGGAGAAGCGATAAGGCTGCTGGATTACTAGAGATAGGTGTCGCACGGAAGCCAAGAAATATGGTGATAGCGTGGGTTAGCCATGTACTAGTATGATGTAACTACACTGGGCTGTCGTGTTTCATACTCTTCGAGTCCACTGTGGAGATGATTGGTTAATTTTATATCGCTGAATAATATTAAATATTATGAGTGCAGATGCTCCACCACGAGGTTCCTTGCTCCTTCTTGGTCGTCTGGAATCTATTGTTCTTCCACTCTATTTTTTTTACGTGAGCTTTGTTCATCCTTTTGCCAACACGCGAGACATCTAGAATCAAGGTGCACGTGTTATGCAACGGTCGTTCCATCTATATGAAGAACACGTGGGACTGGAACTACGAGACGGACATGTACCTGTGGAGTGGACGACGAACCCGAGTAATGTAGCGCAGAAGTGAAGTAGAAAGGCACAAATGGTATGAACATGTGTGGCATATGAGGTGTGTTTGGTTGCGTTCTCGCCTCAAAGATAGTTGTTCCTCTTCATGCATGCTCAACTCAACACCCTCTTCATGCATGCTCTCTTCATGCATGCTTCTAGTGTATTTGATCTAAACTAGTGTGGACTCATGCACCCTCCATACACTCTACCAAACACCCAAAAGTAGGTCGAGAAGGGAACTCTTGGGCGGCATTTGTCTCTTACTATGTACTACCACTAAATGTTGTACGTGGAATGCACGGTGATGTTATGGAGTACGTGCCTAAGTACTCTACTACTACTATATTAGTTGGAGGCACATATTAACTTTTATATTTGTTTAGGTGTATGCCCCGAGACCTTCCAACTAGACGTGTCTTTCTCTCGAGGTCGCACTTTGTATCGTTCATACTACTAAGTACTACTACATGTGGTAATCCGACCCAGAAGTGGAAGAAGTGGAGACGCTCTACCATGCTGTTTTTTTACGCTGGGCTCTATCACGCTGTTGATGTACCACTCCTTTCACGACGTGGGACATCCAAGACGCGTCGTGTTTGGCACCCTTCGTCAGAAGAGTTGAAATGCTAGCATTCATCATAAATAAAAAATAATTATAAATCGGTAGTGATACTATTTTTTTGCGAACCAATCAGCAGTGATACTATACCACGCTGTTTCCTTGCTCCTCGATATCGGAAAGAATACTTCCGCTCGCCAACATGTGGGACGTCGACCATCCTGGTCCACTTGCCATGCACGCAGAACTCCAAGGAGAGTCACCCTGTGTCGTCGCTACCGCAAAGAACAATGACTAATGAGCCGTCAAATCACAGGCCCACTTCCCACTTTGAAGTTGCTCGGATGAAGGAACCATCATGACTTCGTTGAATTCCGCTTGAAGAAAACTACTGCACCAAAGAAGATCGCTAGCTACAAGATTTACTCCAACAGAGGCCTCCTTTCGCTCATAGGATAGGAATATGAAAATCATAGGAAGTGAGATGACATGCATCTCAATTCCTATAGAGAAAGAGATGCCATTTGATGCATAGGATAGGAATGTTTCCATTTAGTCTAGGCTAATGTATCGGTAATTTGCTCTAAAACTACAAGAGTAACTAGTAGTACCGGTAGATGCTCGTACTCGCATACGCACACACACACTAACTACTAATACTACTACTTCTCACATGCTGGCCGACGCCGTCGTTCTCCTTCCGGCTTTGTCGGTGACACCCCACCGTGCTTGGATCTCCGCCGACCTCTCCAAGCAAAGAAAGCAAGCGTCCTTTTCTTTTTCTTGCGGCGGCGGGCCTCTCTTTTCTTGAGTGCTTTCGACTTTTCCGCTCCCTCAGTGCGGCTTTGGCCGCCTCTTGCTCTACCGCCCATTCAGCCTTGGCATCTTCAAATTCCTCCCACATAGTTGTGAGGTCGCGAGCGGCGATGAACTCGGCACGACAGGATGCCATCGCTTCCCTACCATTTTGTGTGCGTTTGTGTGCGGCTAGGAACTCGGCGCGGCGGGATGCCATCGCTGCCTTACCGGTTAGTGTGCGGCGCGGTGGCATGAACGACACTTGGTGAGAGCTCTGGGTGGAGTGGCCGGACAACCGTATAGTGCATTGGTTTGTCAAGAGCTCAAGGACAGAAGACGAAGCAAATTAGGATTCCCCTTCAATCCTGGTCATTTATTACCGAGTAAAATGCATTTGGCGGTCATCGAACTTGTCTTGATAGCTCACTTTGATCACTGTATACGAGATATGGTGATTATACGGTCACTGGCTCAGCGTATAGCTCCGTATTTGTATGGTTGACCAGTCAAACAGTCCGCATGCGCCTCATCAGCTCATGTTCTTTATCTATCTACGCGGGCCTACCTGTTAATGGAGAAAGAAATACTGTAAAAACCAAAATTATGCGTATGTGGGGAATCAAACCACGGACTCGTCGCTGCAACGCACCATCGTCAGCCAAATGAAAATGAAATACTTTGCGTCAGACACTCACGCTCACGCTGTCAAAGCATGCTAATGCATGCACGTCGCCCTCTAAATCAAAGTCCTGCTCATGGCGCAACGCAAACGGCGAGCCCGTCACCACGCTACCGGCGTTGTTCGACATTACTGTTTAGACGTTTGATGGAGGCCTACACGAACGCCGAGCATGTATTCACCTGGCTCAATACCAACGGTCATACTCGGACCGCCTTGATCATGTATATCGTCCATTACAACGACAATCTATAAAACAGCCTAAGCTAGAGAGGGTACTATGGTAGTATGGTACAGAGTATGTACTATCGTGAGCGACCGATCTTAGTGCCACTGCACACCGAAACCCCTTCCATCGCTAGCGCGTGTTTCCCGCCTGAAACGGTCACCGTCTCTCCAGAATGTCAATGCCACATTCACCGGACTTAACTGCAGGTGCAATTGGTGTGTCACTCACATGCGGGCCAGACGCCCATTCTGCCCACATGTTAGTAACCCAAACGCATCCGCAGTTAAGTCACTGAAGCAGCGTCCCCATTCACGCCCGACGAACCTACTCCGCGCCAGCTTGTCCATTCGTTCGCGCATGCTCATTGCCATTCGCCGCTATATTAACTTGAGTCCCAGCCCAGCCATAGCCAAAGACCCACACTTATTCTCCTCCGTCCCTTCCTTCGCCGGCACCACTTCAACCATGGCATCTCGGCGCCCAAAGCTCTCTTGGACGATTGTCGCAGGAGCAGACGGGGACATCGGCGGCTCCGCCCCGCGCTTCCAAAGCTCTTCGACGCATCGTCGCAGGAGAAAATGAAGGAGATATCCCCCTCCCCCGCCGCCTCCGCCGCCACAACCACGAAGTCAAGGCTACAGGCACGGCCGCAGCCGGCAGCGAGGAAGAGTAGTACACGGTAGGTCGCCACCACTCTGGTCCTAGGAAGGCCACCACTCCTCCACTTAGTCGACGCCAAGCTTGGTGGGATAAAAATCGGCGGCCGATTAGCCGCTTGATGGCGACGTGGAGGCGGAAATCTTCATAACCTTGTGCTCCGGAGGAGGAGGTTATCGAGGCGGATAAGGAGGAGGCAAAGGCAATGGCCTGCTTTCTCGGGTTCATGGCCGGACATGGTGGTCGGGCCCGCGATCGCTTAGATTAGGTTTGATGAGGTTTTAGTACGATTTGTGCGAAATATGTAATGAATTTCATCCAGTTTATAGGAAAAGTTCTCGAAATGTAATGAATTTCATCCGGTCAATTTGAAATTTGCTTTGCTTGCACGAATTTCGTCCGGTTAGTTCATATAGTTGTCGAAAGGTATGCGGGCAGCATCGGATGGCATCCATCAGTGTCCTCGGACAGATGCCGGTGTAAATTTGTGGGCAAGCGCTGGAGATGCCCTAACTATCATGCTATAATCGCTAAGAATCCTCCATTATTTGGCAGGGGACAGTTATCCCTCGATCAAAATCAGATCCGCGATGTTTCGCACTCCTCCCGCGTAACAGTGTAAACTCTTGCTTACATAAAAATGGAGCAAGTGGGCGGCATCAGTAGCACGCCATATCACTCGAACTAGCCCGCTTAACGAGCGGAAAGCACCGCCTCGTCATTTTGTTCTGGATTTCTATCAATCGATCGCAAAAAATGTTACGCCGCAAGTTCTAAAGGAAAAGGCGGCACACTTACAACTCAGACGCGCCGCAACCCCGACAGTCCGGCTCGCACGCCGCTCACCAGAGGGGACACGCGTTGTCTTGTAATTTCACTGACATGTGGGACCATAATTGAATAAACCATCGATAGCGAAATATAATCGCTCGGCAAGCGCCGGTGAGAAGAGAGAAACGGGGGGAGAAGAGATCGCCGCCCGCCGCAAGCACGGACTCCAAGAAATATCTGGTGATAATGTGAGGTGGGCCATGCCGAGTCGGACCGCTTCGAGCCCGCTCTCACCGCCTGCCCTCAAGACGCCACTGCCCGCTGCATGCATAGCAAGTAGTCCCCGCTTATGTGGAGGAGAGAGAGGCATTGACAAAGTCAAGGAGTAACAATGGAGACAATAGCTTTCATCAAAATAAACAATGAATACTCATTGCTCATCCTCTATATCGGAAAGAATACTTTCATTCGCCGACATGTGGGACGTCGACCATCCTGGTCCACCGCCATGCAAAAATTATCCTGGTCTACCCGATCGTATCGCAGGCCCAACTTTTCCCAATCGTAAGTTGTTCGGACGAAGGAACCATCATGACTTCGTTGAATTCCGCTTCTTCAAGAAAACTTCTGCACCCGCAATATCGCTACCACACGCCAAGACCGGACGGCACTGCACCATGTCATATCATCGAAACCCACTAGGCCAAACTAGCCCGCCTAGGTCATCTATTTTGGAACGGAGGGAGTACGTCTCAGACCGCTATGATTTTGTGTTGCACGTTCTCCGTACTTTTGCTACGATTTTCCTACCCTATGAACCAAATGAGGCCTGAATGTATGTCGACTATTGTCCGATCGATCGCTAAGCCTACAATTTTAGGAGCTAGGGCTATTGGTCGATCGACGAGGATAAGTATAAGCGCCCACGAGCTCATCAGCCCCAACATTTCTCTTGGTGAGTGTTTTGCAAGTACTATAGCTCGCACAGTAGCTAGCCTACTGACACCAAGAATCATCAAACAAGCCCTGCTGATATGATAAACCGTTCAAAATTACATCTAAGCATGCCATATATTACATCAAAAGCTGGTGAGGATACATCTGTTTCCATAACTCGGAGAGGGTTCGCATGATTCATCGCATGATTCACTATCAAACAAAAGTAGGAAGATCTGCCCACACAAGACAGTGCACTAGCCCTAAGATGGTTTGATAACACACATCGTTCTGGTAATTAAACATAGGGCAATGCAAACTACCCTGAAGGATTAGTGCGACCAACTATTTCTTGTCATCGATCTCTCGGGCAATGACCACATCACGGACAGCGGCATGGGAATCGATTTCGGGCGATGTCCCGGGATCGATCGCGACATCGAATCGATCTTCGGGCGATGTCCATAGGATGGACAGCGCATCGAATCGATCTCCGGCGATGCCAACAGGGACGGGCCACGACATCGAATCATCAAGGACAACCACCGCACTGCACAACCATAACATATTAGCAAGCACATTGCAAATAATCAAAAGCAAGCACATTGCAAATAATCAAAACCACAACTATGGTAATAAGCCATTATTTTTAACTTGTGCAGCTCACCGGGGATCTCATCCTCCGGGGCCATCTCCTCGTCCTCGATGGGGGCCATCATCTTGCCTGGGAATACTGCTTCAACGGCGACTATCTCCTCAAACTCGGTCTTGAGCCTCACATAGGTGGTAATCGAGTTCTGGGGTAGGCACGGTGGGGCCCTTGCTGTTCTTCCAACTTTCTTTGAGGAGTTCGTCCGCCAACATCCTCAACTCTTTGGCGGTGCTTGTTTCTTGGAGTTCTTCGTCTCCATGGGTTGGCCCGCCAACATGGTTAACTCGTTGGTCGGTGCTCGCTTCCTGGAGATCTCTGTCTCCAGTGGGTTGTCCGCTGGCAACTCTTTGCCTAGTGCTCCAGGATCCATCAATGAACTGACAAACAAAAATCAGTCGAAAGGAAACCACAATCACAATGAAAACAGGAAAAGAATAGGATGTGAGAATTGGTCGGTGCTTCGCAAAAAGAAGATTATTGGAATGAAAATATAGTAGCATAACTGATTCGACCACCTTTCCTTCATCGGTAGAGAAGAAAAATGGCAGAAGTGAGTAGCCCGGAGTGAGGTTTTCTTCAAGAAAGGGAAGAAAGGGCTTGAACGAGCGTTTCAATGAAATGATGGTTGCTTCGCCCAGTCCAACTTGAGGCCACCTTACCACCGCTGGTAAAGGTGTGGGTTTTGTGATATGACGGTCATGACGGCCACACCGGGTGACAGTGATTCTCGATTGTAGCACCTCGCCTGTGATTTGGTGGATGGCACGCGGGCCCGGATGCTTTGAAATGTCCCGCATGTAGATAGAGCGGCTAGTCATATAGGAGTGCTCAATATTGTGCACCGCGACCAAGGCGGAGAGGAAATGAGAGAACTACGTAATTAATGCATGAGTTTAATTAGGTAGTTTTGTAAAGTACGAGATATAGTACATTCCTCCAATCGCAAAATGCCTTGGTTCATGAGATTTGAGATTTGAGCCCTATAAACCGGAAGGGAGGGGTACTGCACACGTGTAGTCTAGTCACTTGTTGAAATCTCTAGAAAGGCAAATACTCCCTTCCGGTTTACAGGTCTATACTACTCCCTCCGCCTAGGTGTGTAAGTCATCTTACGAAAACCAAATAGTCCCAAAACACTTAGGCGCGGTGCATTAATTTCTACCTTGTTTCTTGACATACGATCAACCAATAAGAGATGAGAGGTGTGCATGTTTTAATGACTTGCAATGGCTAGTTCATTGCATGGAATGCTATTAATTAGCAAATAAACATTGGTGACCCCAGAGGAAACGGTGCTAAGCGCGTGGACCTATGCGTAATGAGTATCAACCAATGGATAATGGAGTTTAATTGTTAAACAATAGCAATTTTGTCTCATGCAAGAGCCTGGCTAGTACTCCAAGGAACCGCACCACGCGAGCTGCTCAGAATCGCCACGCTCGGGTTTGCGCTTGGCTTTTGCCTCTTCGAGAAGACGAACAATGATGTTACTCCTACTTCTATAGTATCGAATCCACTGATGCATGTCCGTCCACCTCGTGCGGGAGAGATAGCGTGTAGCGAAAGCTTCTACTTACTACTCCTGCCTTTGCGTCTATGACAGGCGGGCCCAACAGGTGGTTGGCCCACCTGTCATGCAGCCAAAGGCAGGTGCAGTTAAGGCACCGGAGCTCATCCGCGAGGGAGAGGGCGTCATAGTAATCAAATTTCTCGGTCTTGTACGAGTTGACGCGACACATCAAAGCACTGCACTCGATAAAAGTCTTTTTACACATTTCAAATGGGCTACTTCGTATGTAGGAGTAGACATATTCTGCTTCGTATGTAGTCACTTGTTGCAATCTCTAAAAAGACTTATATTTGGAAACGGAGGGAGTACAACACATGCATGCATGCCGTGACTTTCCTTTTGATACTTGCATGTGTTGATTTGATGCACCTTGCCAAATTTTGACTATGAATTTAACTAACCAAATTTTCATGCATGTCACAAAAAACAACGGGGCTGTTTGGATTGTGACTATGTTTGTCTTATGTTGCCACATTATTTTTCCCACACTTGCCACACTTGCCTAACCTGAGTTGCTCAAATTGTTAGACACACTTTGGCTTGCCTAAGGGAATCTTGCCACAATTTTTGTGTCTATGACATGTGGGGTTCACTGCTAATAAAAAATTCTTGTCTTAGGTGTGGCTAATAAAAAAGACTTATATTTAGGAACGGAGGAGTAGAAAATATAAATAATAATGCATGTTGGGGCAACCCACGCTTCCGCTAATTTTAGCGTGGGCTTGTTCACAATTTTTACGAGGGGTGGTTGTTCATTTAATGGAGGGACTTGTAGTACCAGACTTGAACGATACAAAGTGCGACTGGCACACCGTAACACCACTTGGAACAAGCGGTAGCTATCTCAAAAACAATCAACAACTAAAAAACCGCGACCTGGCATGTAGGAGTAGTACACAATTTTAAATGATTGTTTTGATGGAGTGAAAAGGAAAACTACCCCACTACTTATATATAGGCCAAGCCTCCGCTTGCTTGCTAGGGCTGCTCTATTCACACACTCTCATCCTCTCCAGATCTAAACAAGATAGGGGTAGTAACACCGTCTTTCTCCTTCAAAAACATTGGCTTTCTATCCTCACCGCTGGTTACAGATCCGACGTATCCCTCCGCCGGTGAAGGGAGGAGGGCAGCATTTAGGCCGCCGTCGACAGCGAGGAGGAGACCCACCGCCGGCCGCACTGCTATCTCTCGGCCGAGCGCCGGCGCTGGAGGTCCTCCGATCCTTCGTTGCTGTTGCTCGTGGGCGGATCCGCCTCCGCCGCCCACCTATCCACATCCCGACGACCTTGTGTATATCTTTGTTCAAACCGCCTTAGCTCTACTTCCCCAGCTCGCCACGTCGCTGCATGTGCATCATTTTCTACCTCTCAGCCCCTCTCGATCGGATGGTCCAACATCACCTATTTTTTCTTCTATTGTTAGAGGTAAAGCTACTTCATGGAGTCAAATCTTGTACTCCTCCGTCCAAAATACTTGTCATTGAAATAAAGTGGGGTGGGGAATTTAGTATGTACATCGGACTTGGTACAAACAGGAAGGAAAGGGATGAAAGTAGTACTGACTGGTCATCCAACCGGTCTCTTGGTGAAAAAGGAAATATAGGGGTAACGCTGTACAAGTGGTATGACCAGGACTAGATTTGCTATCCACACATAGGAGTAGGTGGCTAGAGTGAACAAAATGGGACCAACCCAGATATGTTTCTTGGATGTTTGTTTCTCGGGCAACAAACTATGAATCACCACTTTATGCCCCTGTTTACGTACATGGTGTTGTCTTCTGGTGCACCCACCGTCCCATGCCCTTATACCAAATATTTAGGCTCGGCCGGAATAAAGGGCAGAAAAGAGGACCGGAATAGGAAAGGAATGTAGGTATAAAACTATGGAACAGCGAACCGGAGGAAACTCTCAAGAGAATGTGTTGGATGGACTACTTAAATGTACATATTTGTTTTTTAGAGTAGCATGCTTGGCAAGATGAGATGCTATTTGTTTATTCAGCTACACAGTGACTACTCTTGTCCTCACCTCACGTACCACACATAGGTTGATTTTTTATTCGGCAAACACAACACAGCAACCTGTCTAACGATGGCAGCGAAGCTACCGCCAAGCACAAGAACCTGTCTAACGATGGCAATGAAGCGCCCCAGCAGTGGAGGAGCGTGGATGTTTCTAATCCGATGGAATCAGACTACTGCACCAGATTTCCTATGAAACACTATTCACCTTTCCGTGTTCAACGGTTGAAGGGAAAGAATACCGTAGGAATTGTGTTCCTTCGAAAATCTTGCACCAAACCTGTGAACCTAACGCAGCCTTAGTTGTTCTTAATATAATGTCCATGGTAAAATGAAGCCATGCCACTGTTTTTGCTCTGTAATTGTTTGAGACTCGACAAGTTTAGCCAAATGTTTTTGCCTGTAATTGTTTGAGACTCGACTGTTTCTCTCAGGCCTTTTTGTGCAAACAGGATATCCAATTCACCGTTCTTTGTTGTGACCTTTTGGTGCCTGCACAAAACTCTTCTTAAAAGAAGTGACTTTTGTGTTGTTTAACTAGAATGTCAGAATGGAACAATTGGTTCATTTTGGTGGAACTGCACAAAGGGAGATCTGTGTTCCAATCCTCATCATCCATATTGGCGCCATAACCTTCCTTTAGGTAAGAATGATATTTAATGCATGTGTTCATCTCTATTTTCCGACTGCCATGAGAAAATAATGTTGTTTTTTACTAGTACACTTGTACTCCCTCACTGACAAAACCTATTCTGAATTAGAAGGCCAATCATGTACTTGGTTTCACCAACTGGTGAGGAGAAAGAGAAACAGAGCATGAAGAGGAAGAAGAAGAAGAATAAACAGTGCTAAGGCGATCTTGTTGAAGCTGAGGCCTCGATCGAGGCTATTCAAGGGCTCGCAATGACTACCTTACATGTGAGACGATCCTCCAGGAGCCCTTCCACTTCGTTGTCTCACTTAATTAATTAGGAGTACTTAAGTACCACTAATTTATTACGCCTAATTTTCCTGTTGGAGTTAAACAAATCTTTAGTAGGACCCTATGCTGAATCATGTACGTGTGAATGTTTGTCTATGGAGGTGAATCATGTGGTGGAGCAGGGAGGGAATATTATTAGTGTCATGACATAATAGTGCTATTGTTTTGCATGTCAATTTATTGCCATTGGTTCAATGAGGCAATGTTTTGTGTATTGTCCATCATGAATTTGATGCTACTGTTTGAGTAATATGCTAATGTCTTCCTATCCTTTCTCACTAAGCTAATGAAGGTTTCACCTTGTTCCTACTTGTGCAAACAGGGATCATGTTGTGCCAATCATACATTTTAGTGGAACTACACAAGACAATACAATGAACTGTATCCCAGCCATTGCTTTAACTCTGCTGGAAGTTCTTGATAATCTTTCGATATAATCTCAGCACTGGTAAACAAGAGTGATTTCAACCATACATTTGAAGTGCACAAAAATATATACTATTGTGTGATTCCAGTGAGTGCTTTATCATCTCTTATGGGACTACATGAATAAGCTTTTTTCTCAGGTTGGTACGGGCCTAAGGCCTTCATCCATATTAGTTTGTTGTCATCTCTATTTGTATCATGCTACTGTCATGAGAAACTCCTTTATCTTTGCACTTTTAAGTTTTGCAACCTATGATAAATGGCAATGCTTTGAGTGTTGAGTTGAGCTAATTGGCACTGATTAAATAAACTAATACCTCTCTTTAAGCAAGACTACTATGTTGCTAAATTTACCCATTAAGATAATCAGGGTGCTTCTATTTGTTAGTGTATGTTTCATCAACTAGTCCCACTATTAAGTAATCTCACTCAATATATGTGCCAACAGGGATGCTCGATTTTGGTGGAACTGCACAAAAACTTTGGGTGCTTCATTGCCTCGACAGTTTCCGTCCTTTCCTGTCAGTCGCTAATCTCCGCTTGCTTTCTTCCTTTGTTGTCGATCGCGCTATTTATCTCGCTTCCATTCAAAGGAAATAGTAATTGATATGCTACCGCACACAGGTTGGTACTGGTCTTTATCCTGATTATTGTGCCTGTCATATGTATTGGTAATTTGGTATTGTGCTACTGTTTGCCGATTTCATAAAGGAGTAATTTGGAGCCTGAACTCGCAGGCAAATCATTACATCGGGTGATTTCAGAGAACTGCACAAAATGATCGATGGACAGGTACTTATGCTGCTGCTATGTACTCCAAAGTTCACTCGCATAAGCATCGATGTTGACAAGAAGTGCCTATATTCATTCGAGTATCAACCGGCGTCAACCAATTGTCAAACTCCAAGTATTAGGAGAGTGAACGCCAAAAATATTGCTTGGTGCATAGCCCGGAAAAACGCAGTCCAGTCTTTGGTCCCAACTTGTGCCTTTTGGTTATCGGCACATATGGTAGTGAACTATATGGCATGGAGTCTAAAGATTCCGCATGTTGGTTGACGCGATATTCATCTAGCACTTAATCAGTCTCGCACGCCAAGGATGCTCCATTTCAGTTGAACTACACAAAAATTTGGGTGGTTCATTTTCTCAACCGCCTCCTTTCTCGCTCCGCAATGTAGAATTTTGGCGAGATACAGGACCAAGATGAGCCAAGAACTAGTTGGATGAAAGTAGTGGCCAAGTTGCTCAAACCTCCCTCGCACGAGGCCACTATTTGAGGATAAACCTACAAGCAAAGTTCAGATTGTCTCATCTCTGCCTCTTATGTACTCAAAAGTTTACTCGTACAAGAACTAATTTTAGCAAGAAGTACCTCCGATTGAACACCATTTACCAGTCTGTACCCTAGGTAATTAAAGTTCGTCCATGGATCATATTGGTTGTGATCTCAATCATTTGGATGCATAAACATACTGAACATGTGTATATCTGAATCTTTTTGTGAATTATGTATGAATATTGTCGTGTGATCTATCAATCATTTGGATGCATAGATATGCTGAGCTTGTGTATATATGAATCTTTTGAGTTGTTGATAGTGAATGTTGGCTATGAATATGAACGTGTCCTGTGAACCTGAGTTTGATATGAATGTTTACCTTTTCTGTTGTATTTGTGTGTGAACTTGTTAGTATGCCTACTGTCGGGTATAAAACGCAGGTCTCTTATAAAAGTAATGCTGTGTCCAATTTATGTTTTCCCTTCTAACCACATTATATATATTTATATTATTACTATTATCATATATTTTATAGAGACTTATATATACATAATAAAAACATCCCACGTGTCATTAACTTATAAAAGTAAATGTTTAACGGAAAATCCTTGTTGTTTTTGACTCACAGCCAAGGAAAATCCTGGTGATTGCATACAAAAGCTTGCGAAGATTTTAAGGACCAATTTAATAATAACACGCTCATTTTTATTTTGAGCAATAACTCGCTGATTTCTTAATGTTTATATATATATATATATATATATATATATATATATATATATATATATATATATATATATATATATATATATATATATATAATGTGCCTCTCCGGTTTATTCTTTGATATTAATTGCTCCTTCTAACACCTTCTAACATAACATTATATATATAACGAGCCCACCTAATACGTGTATTTCAAGGAAGTGCAAATGGGCTGGGATTTCTTAGAAAATATAAATGGGCCTGATTGACGCGAAATTATTTGTTCACCCAGCCCAGCAAATGGACTGTACATTCTAGAAAACATGGGTTAAATATATGCCACATTTTTGCAGGCTGACATGTGGGCCAATAGGTCGAAGCCTCACGAGGCGTTGTCAACTTGGTCAACAAATGATTGTGTCATCCACAGCCATTGGATTTATATCCAACGGTCGGCATGCACCTTCAATCTCGTCTTCTTCCTCCAGCATCGCCGGGACCGTCTGGTCCGGCCTCCGGCGGCTAGCGGCTCTGCTTAGACGAACCGCTGCGAAGCGCTACCCACCGCCAGCCAGGCTATCCCTCCAGCCCTCGACACCTCCTGTTATTCTCCACAGACTACATCCCCACGCCGCAACAGAACCAGTTATAACCCTTCTCCTCCTCTCAATCTGCGACTCCACTGCCGTGTTTTCCCATCTCCGAGTCGTTCCCGTCCGGGGCCTCACCGCGTCCAGTGCCTCATTGTGTTCGGTGCAGCGTGGTCAAAAAATGAGAGTCATCGGAAGAGGACTATACGTGAAGAGCCTGACGGCTGGGACCCACGAGGTCCATGGTCGCACGCAAGGAAAGTTCCTCCTTATTAAGCTGAAAAAAAATGTTTCCTCCACCTGACAGCTGGGACCCACCAGCTGTATCTTCGCACGGAAGGAAGTGCCTCCTTGTTTTGCGAAAAAAATTATTCATCCCGTTGACAGCTGGGACCTATCAGATTTGGTGACTGACTTGTGGGCCTGCTAAGCGGACGTGTACGCACGGCTTTGTCAACTTAATCAACAAATGATTCTAGCAGCTGGACCGTTGGATGTTAATCCAACAGCCGTGCTCCTTCTTCAACCTCTGTTCTTGCTCCTGTCTCCCGTGCATCGCGGCTATGTTGCCGCCAAGACCAACGATGAAGTTTCCCACTCCTCTCCATCGCTGACTCCACCGCCTGCCTTCCCCATCTCCGGTCGTTCCATGCTGGTGCGCTCGGCACGGTGTGGTCAACGTGGTCAACAATTGAGAGTCATTGGAAGATGACTGTACGTGAGAGGCTGACAGTGGGGACGCACCATGCCCATGGACGCATGCATGCAACGGAATGCGGCGAGGTCAACGTGGTCAAGGAACGACTTCCATCGGAAGTATATCAGTCGTGGAGAGTCTCGGTGGGTCCACGGCCGCAGCAAGTAAGTGCCTCCTTATTACGCGAAAATAATGATTCCTCCAATCGATGTTAGGGACCCATCGGACGGGCCACCGTATTTTGCGAAAAAAATGTTTGCCTCGATCTGCTGGGACCCACCGACGGGCCACCGATTTCGCAAAAAACGCCCCCCGCATTGTCACTCGGACCCACCGAAGTGCCTCCTTATTACGCACAAAAAATGAATACTCCCCGCTAGCTGGGCCCACCTTGGTGGGAGGCTGACTTATGGGCCTACTAAGTTGATGGGGACGAAGGGCTTTGTCAACTTAGTCAATATGAACGATTCTAGCTCCAAAGGACCGCACGATGTCCATCCAACGACCGTAGTGCTTCTTCAACCTCTGGTCTTCTTGCTCCAGCCGCCCAAACCAGCGCCGGTCGTGCCTCATGCTCCTGCCTCCCGTGGTCGGCTGTGCTGCCGCGGAGGCCTCACCGCCCTTCTATTCCCACCGCTGGCCAGGCCTGCGGCGACGGCAGCCTCACACCGCAGCCGAACCGGTGAACCTCAGACTCTCTCTCCGCTGGCTTCCACCGCCGCGTCTTCCCGACTCATGGCGCCCCTTCCTAGGCCTCACCGTCGTCCACCGCCGTGGTGCTCTCCGCGCGGTGTGGTCAACGTGGTCAAGGAACGACTTCCATCGGAAGAGTACTGTACGTGGAGAGGCTGACAGCTGGGTCCACGGCCACAACCCAGTTTTTTTGTTATTTGCTAAGTAAGTCGCTTTGCCAGGTCTGTTGGGCTGCAAATCTTTCAAGACGAGGAGAGCTTTCATTCGGCTGGCCGAGAAAATGGCCCATAAGTAATGAGAAATGGGCTGTACATTTTTAAAACACATCAAACCGACAATTAGTTTCAAATATCTTTTTTTTCATTTTGAGATTTTAAATTACATTAATTTTTGTGCGTGGAGAATTTGTTGGATTTTATATTGATATACATTTATTTTTTAAATCAGTTTCAATGTGAGTCGAAATTTCGGGATTAAAAACAGTTTGGACCGCACCGAAATATGCAAAATTTCGTATAATTTTTTAACCGTGGCCACAGTATGTGCTGTAATGCTGACAAAAAGAATATGGGCTCCAACAAAACCCTTAAGAATTAGCAAATGGGCTGTAAATTATTAGAAATAATGGCAGATGGGTTGTATGCTGTTTTCCACGATTTGAGGCTTTCCTAAAAAGGTTGACGACAAGCAAAGGATCGTTGGATGGCCATCCAACGGCCGTCGTGCTTCTTCAATCTCGCTTCTCTCCTGCTCCGGCCGCCAAACAAGCGCCAAGGGACTGCTCGCTTCCTCCTCCCATGTCCGGTTGATGCCGCTGCAGGCCTCACCGCCCCACCGTACTCCCACCGCTGGCCTAGCCATACATCTACTCACCCACACCTACTATTATTCTCCGGCGACGGTAGACGAACCACTAAACCCTCGTTCAGTCGTACTCCCCTCTGCGTGGGAAACAACTGATGAGTATTCCCTGCCTCCGTGTCGTTCCCTTCCTAGGCCTCGCCGTCGTCCACCGCCCTGGGGATCTCGGCGCGGCCTGGTCAACGTGGTCAACGACCGACATGCATCTGAAGTGGACTGTACGTGGAGAGGCCAACAGCCGGGTCGACGGCCGCACGCAAGGAAATGCCTCCTTATTACCGCAAAATAATGATTCCTCCACCTGACATCAGGGACCCACCAAAAGGGCCTCTGTATTTCACGAAAAAAATGTTACCGCCGCTGACAGCTCGGACCCACCAGCTATATCTTTGCACGCAAGGAAGTGCCTCCTTATTACGCACAAAAAAATGAATACTCCGCTTGTTAGCTGGGACCCAGTATAGTGGCAGGCTGACTTGTGGGCCTACTAAGTTGACGGGACGGAGGGCTTTGTCAACTTAGTCAATATGCATGATTCTAGCTCCAAGGACCGTCGATGTCCATCCAACGTCCGTAGTGCTTCTTCAACCTCTGGTCTTCTTACTCCACCGCCCAAACCAGATCGATCTTGCCTCGTGCTCCCGCCTCCCGTGGCCGATCATGCGATGCGGCGGAGGCCTCAGCGCCCTACTACTCCCACCGCTGGCCGTGGCATCCTCTACTCACCCACAACCCTGTTATTCTCGGGGCGCCGCAGCCTCACACCGCAGCCGAACCGGTGAACCCGTACTCTCTCCACGCGAGCTTCCATCGCCGCGTCTTCCCTGCTCCGTCGCCCCTTCCTAGGCCTTGCTGCCGCCCACCGCCATGGTGCTCTCGGGCGGCATGGTCAATGTGGTCAACGACCGACTTCCATCGGAAGAGTATCAGACGTGGAGAGGCTGACAGCTGGGTCCACGGCAGCCGCAAGGAAGTGCCTCCTTATTACGTGGAAAATAATTATTCCTCCACCTGACAGCTGGGACCCACTGGACGGGCCACCATGGTCCCTTAATGATAGTAAAAAGATCGGGATGAATACTTATAGATTTAAGATCCGCATTTTCCTTACTAGATGATTCACCCTTATTTTTAGGAATATACATAAGCTTGGCAATTTTAGTGGGAGGACTAGGAGTATTCTTTACGGAAGAAAAAGCGGCTCCCAAGTTGGTAATGATACCCTCAAGTTTATCGATTCGAGTAGAGTCTGGATTTATTTTCTCATTAACCATGGGTTCCTTCTCCTTAATATTTTTCAAAGTCATTCCTACCTTAGATCCATATTGAGTAATTTTATTATGGATCTTTTTATCTCGATTTTCAATGGATTCAATGGTAGCAACTTTGTTTTCAATAATTTCAAGCCTTTGCATAACATGCTCCAAGGTTAACATAGTGCCATTAACCAAAAGAGGAGGTGTGCCAAATAAATCTATTAAAGCATTATAAGAATCAAAAGTATGGCTACCCAAGAAATTTCCTCCGGTAATGGTATCAAGGATATATCTATACCAAGGATTAGCACCTACGTAAAAATTACAAAGAAGAACTGAAGTAGATTGCTTCCTGGTAGATCTATTTTGCGCATTGCAAATTCTATACCAAGCATCTTTTAGATTTTCTCCCTCCCTTTGCTTAAAATTTAGAACTTCATTCTCGGGAGATAGCAGAGAAGATATGAGACTAGTCATGACGGCAAGCAAGCAAACTAACACACGAGCAAACAGAAGGCAAAGGGAAAAGGAGGAGGAGATTGGAAAGAGAGGGCGAATAAAACGGCAAGGGTGAAGTGGGGGAGAGGAAAACGAGAGGCAAATGGCAAATAATGTAATGCGAGAGATAAGGATTGTGATGGGTACTTGGTATGTTGACTTTTGCGTAAGCCTCCCCGGCAACGGCGCCAGAAATTCTTCTTGCTACCTGAGGGAGTCCCGGACTAGGGGGTGTCCGGATAGCCGGACTATCGTCACGGCCGGACTCCAAGACTATGAAGATACAAGATTGAAGACTTCGTCCCGTGTCCGGATGGGACTTTCCTTGGCGTGGAAGGCAAGCTTGCCGACACGGATATGTAGATCTCCTACCATTGTAACCGACTGTAACCCTAACCTATCCGGTGTCTATATAAACCGGAGGGTTTTAGTCCGAGGACTAACAACAATCATACCATAGGCTAGCTTCTAGGGTTTAGCCTCCTTGATCTCGTGGTAGATCTACTCTTGTACTACCCATATCATCAATATTAATCAAGCAGGAGTAGGGTATTACCTCCATCGAGAGGGCCCGAACCTGGGTAAAACATCGTGTCCCTTGTCTCCTGTTACCATCCGCCTAGACTCACAGTTCGGGACCCCTACCGAGATCCGCCGGTTTTGACACCGACATTGGTGCTTTCATTGACAGTTCCTGCGTGCCGCCGCCATCGTAGGATGCCTCATCTCGTCTTTAAAGACGATACCATCGCCAAAGAAGCCTTGGTCACCGGGTCGACTCTTCGCTAGGCGGTTTCTCATGACCGCTAGTTCGGTTGTCGCTACCGACGATGACCTCTCGAGTCATCGAAACCAATCTCCATGTCAGTTCGAACTTGCCGAACAGTTAGATCCGATCGAGCTCTCCTCCGTAAACGAGCTCTTGGATCGCATCGCCGCTCGAGTCGCCACAGACACGACCGGATCGGGCCTAAAACGATCCGAGAGAGATCAACTCTCCCTGTGCTACCCATCATGTTGCTGTGATAGAGGAGCAATGCGCGACTCTTCTCCTATCTTAAGGACTAGCTACGTCCGATTCCCGATCCTCCATGCCGGATTCTGCGGAGGGACGGATGTCGATCAAGCCCCGAACTTAAAGTCAGCGCGGGTCGGACTCATTGGATAGCGCTTAAAAATCCAAGCTTCCGAAGTTCGAAACTTCCGCCCTTGAGTCCTAAATTGACGGGTTCGGATTTAGTGCCACCCGCCCACCCAAACATTAGCGATCTCTCTCAAATTCGCAAGAGCACGCCAAACAAGACATCATTATGGGCGATTCCTCCCGGTTATGAACAGGATAAAGGACTGCCGAGAGGAGGACGAATACCAATCTTCTGCAATAATTGCACGGACAAGGGAATCCTAAACACCATAAGTCGTCATAAATCACACGCTTTTCTCGACTTGGTGACCATCGTACAAAAGTACTGTGCGATGGAGAGCGCTCGAAAACCGAAAGTAAATTTTGGGATAATCCGCCCCAATACATCCCTAGTCCGAACAAAAGGGTGCATCATTATCAAGCACCGGGTTGAATACCAAAAACCAAAACCCCTAAAGGGTACGGAACCGATCGAGGGTTGGCTAAACGGACCTCAAAAATTCATAGCATAGAGGGCGCCACTCCAACTCATAGCCTTCGAGCATGTTGGATACTACGGCAGTGGCCAAAAGTGGCTAAGAGCTTCTAGCTTCGAATCCCAGCCCGGCAACACCAAGACGGTGTTAATAGCTTTGAGACTTTCGTGATCAAATAACATGCGAAAACGACAACTCCGCAACCTTGCCAAATCTACCAAGTAGCAACAATAAATCCATGGAGGACACAACTATTACCTTCAATGCCGTGGATGAACCTAAATTCGAACTGCCCGGCACCACCGCATTGGTCCTCACCGATAGTAGACGGTTACTTTACTAAGGTACTCATGGATGGCGGCATGACTAAACCTCATCTATGAGGAAACCCTACGAAAAATGGAAATAGATGGAACCGCATTGAGCGAAGCAGACAACCTTTAGAGGAATAATCCCCAGCGGAGAAGCATGCTGACAGAAAAATCACGCTGGACATAGTGTTCAGCTCACGGACAATTACAGGTCCGAGGAGGTCACATTTCAAGTGGCCCTGCTCAACAATGGATACCATGCTTTATTAGGACGAGAGGCATTCACAATTTTTCAAGATATACCCCATTATGGGTACATGAAACTTAAAATGCCCGGTCCCAACGGAATCATCACTCTCGGTAGTGATCCGAACATAGCACTCCGCCCCGAAAATAAGACGGCCGCACTACCCTCGAGGCACTATCCAAGCCCTAGCGCCGAGGAACTCACCGCGATGCGCTCCACGGTGAACAGGACGATGTGATACTTGATAAAAGATCCAAGTCCACCTCTTTAAACCAGCGATTTAAATAGTCAAATTCCAAGTCCACCCAATGGACCTGCAAAGACGGCCTCCATCGGGCACAATAAAACCCCGATGTAGACGCCAGACCACGAGAATTTCTACAAGAAAACGGGACATCTTTGCCTGGCACCCTTTAGACATGCCAGGAATCCCACGTCAGCTGGCTGAGCATAGCCTAAACATCCTAAAAGGATTCAAGCCGGTCAAACAGGCTCTTCGGCGCTTTTCCGAACCCAAGAGACAGGCCATGGGAGAGGAGCTAGCCAAACTTTTGGAGGTCGGATTCATCAGAGATATAAAACGTCCGGACTAGCTAGCAAACCTGGTGATGGTACCAAAGAAGGATAAATCCTGGCGCCTATGTGTTGATTTCAAAGACCTTAATAAGGCTTGCCCAAAGGATCCCTTCCCCCTCCCTCGAATTGATCAAATCATTGACGCTACAGCAGGACACGACTCATTGTGCTTCCTCGACGCTGCATCGCTACCACCAAATCAAGATGGCGGAGCTGCACCAAGCTGCAACAGCATTCATCACTCCATACGGCCCGCTCGCTTCAACACAATGCCCTTTGGGCTCAAAACGCGCCGCGCAACATATCAGCGCATGATTCGTATATGTCCGCAAACCAGATCGGCAAAACAGTGGAAGAATATGTAGATGACGTGGTCGCCAAAACCAAGCACGCCGAAACTCTAGTAGACGACTTGAGGCTCACATTCGACAATCTTCAAAATATGACATCAAGCTCAATCCGAAAATGCGTCTTGGCGCTCCAAACCGGAAAGCTCCCGGGCTTCATTGTGTCCTAGAGGAAATGAAGCAAACCCAGCCAAGATTCGAGCTCTAACACAATTGGATATTCCAAAAGACCTCAAACAAATACAAAATTGACGGATGCGAGCGGCTCTAAGCCGCTTTATCTCCCTTTAGGAGAAAAGGCATTACCTCTTTACCGCCTCCTCCGCAAGACCAACACTTCGAGTGGGGCGGATACGCCACGGCCGGACTCAAGAAATAAAAGCCATTTTGGCAACAAATATGGTCCTGGCCGCGCCCAACATGGGCGAACCAATGCTATTATACATCGCCGCAACACATCAAGTTGTCAGCGCGGTGCTCGTTGTCGAACGAGAAACGAACGGACACCGGTTCCCTATTCAAAAACCGGTTTATTATGTGTCCACTGTCCTAACTCCATGCAAGTCCCGGTACCCACACTATCAAAAGATAACATACGCGGTGTTCATGGCATCCCGGACGCTGCGACACTACTTTCAAGAGTGTTCGATAACGGTAGCCTCCGAAGTACCTCTTAATGACATTATAAACAACCGCGACGCGACGGGCCGGATTGCTAAATGGGCCATAGAGCTCCTCCCATTCGACATAACTTATAAGACACGACAAGCTATTAAGTCGCAGGTTTTGGCCGACTTCGTGGCCGAATGGACTGAAGCCGAACTCCCTAAAGAGTACGGCGCATACTCCAATTGGATCATGCACTTTGACGGCTCCAAAATGTTGGCTGGCCTGGGGGCTGGCATCGTCCTGACGTCCCCAACCGGGGACACGGTCCAATACGTCCTTCAGATAATGTATACGGACTCCAACAACGCAGCCGAATACGAGGCCCTCCTGCACGGCCTCCGGATGGCAGTCTACATGGGCATTAAACGCCTAGAGGTGCGCGGGGATTCAAACCTTGCAATATCCTAAATAAACGGAGACTTTGACGCCAAAGATCCGAAAATGGCAGCATACCGCAATGCGGTCCTAAAAATGTCAGCATGGTTCGAAGGGCTCGAATTTCATCATATAGCCCGATAACAACCAGCGGCGGATATATTGGCGCCAGATCGGTGCAAAACGCGATGCCGCCCCACCCAATATCTTTTGGAACGGCTGTTCGCCATCCGCATTATGGGAAGGGAGTCCGCAACAACAATCCGACCCAATCGCACCGCCTCACGCCAACACTCGACACAACCGGAGGCTCCACCCCGAGATAACACCCTCGCTCACGAAATAATGGCGTTATCGCCTGCGGACGGAACCATTCCTAGCCTACCTAACTAGGCAGGAACTCCCCAAGACCAAAATGAGGCTCGCTGCATAGTACGGCGCCTAAAGCCTATAAAGTCCATGAGGGAGAGCTTTATAAGAAAAGCACTACCGAGTCCTTCAAAGGTGCATCTCCAAGAGGAAGGGCGAAACCTCCTGGCTGAAATTCATGCCGGACTGGGTGGGCACCACGCCGCAGCCCGAGCCCTTGTAGGCAAGGCCTTCCAGACAGGATTTTATTGGCCGACGGCCCGGCAGATGCGCAGGACTTAGTCCAACAATGCGTTGGTTGCCAGCTTTTGCTAACTAAAGCCACATGCCACCCACCGCCTTAAAACTATACCCATCACCTGGCCGTCATGTCCTGGGGCTTGACATGGTTGGACCCTCAAGGAGGAACCCACAAGCAAAAATACCTATTGGTCATGGTGGATAAATTCACCAAATGGATAGAGGCCAAACCTGTTAAAACGGCGAATCCGACCAGCGATAGACTTCATATCGGGGTAGTGCACCGCTACGGTGTCCCCCAAGATCATCACCGATAATGGCACCAACTTCACGGCCGATGAGGTCAAATCATGGTGCAAAAACATGGGCATCAAGCTCGACACGCCTCGCCTATCACCCTCAAACCAACGCCAAGTCGAACGGGCAAATGGTCTAATAATGAGCGGCATTAAACCCTGACTAGTGCGGTCCTCAAGGAATCTAACACGACCGGGTTGAGGAGCTTGACTCCGTACTCTGGGGGCTGCTGACCACGCCGAATCGTACTACCGGATTCACACCATTCTTCATGGTGTACGGCGCAGAGGCAGTCTTGCCCTGCGAAATAATACATAACTCACCTAGAGTGCGCATGTACGAAGAAAGAGAAGCCGAGCTTGACCGGCAGGACAGTTTGGACGCATTGGAGGAGGAGCGCGACATGGCAAAAGCTCGTTCCACATTCTATCAACAGCAGGCTCGAAGATATCAAAGCAGGGAAGTACGGGCCAAAGCTTATAACGTTGGCGAACTAGTTCTACGCCTGCCGGATAAGAAAAAGGACAAACTCAAGCCCAAATGGGAAGGTCCCTTCATCATCGACCAGGTCCTGACCGGCGGAGCATACCGTCTGCGAAACGCATCGGATAACCGACTCGAGCCGAACCCATGGAACGCAGCCCGTCTACAAAGATTCTATGCCTAAGTGCCGGACTCCAAGTTCGTCTCCTTCCTCCGTCCGCATTCTTTATTTTTTGCTTTTTGTTGTCTTCTATTTCTCCCTTCCTCTTCTTCTTCTTGTAGCCTCTAGAGGCTCGCTTTGCTTTTTTCGAACACACTTGACGCGCTGTCCGCGCCATTATACTCGGGGCTTCTTTAACTGAAGCTTATTTATACGGGCTTTCATGCCCAACACATGCGTTAGACTTCCGCATGTGCCTTTTATTCACCATTATATGCATCGATATGACTTAAGTTTTGGCCAAGCTGGGTTGCCTAGCTCACGTGCTTACCCCTCACGCTCCCGATTGTTCGGCTAGGAGGTAAAGGAACACCTCTGCGATTGTTATCGCTGGTCAGCCGGATGTGTACCTCGGACGGGTGAAGCCAAAGCTAGCGTTCTTAAGGGAATATTCGGTCGGTGAACTGAAAGATGATTTTAACTATTTACACATCTGCCCCTGATGATTTTCGCTTTATAGCAGCTTTGACATGCACTTTAGGGCATGCATCCCAAATAAAGGAACCCTTAACGGAACTATTCTCCCTGGAAGATGTTTCTTACTACCCATGTAATATAACATAACTAGTTGGGCACTTGTCTGGTACAGCAACAATGACCCCTACGCCTGGTCTCCATGCATTCCACGGTTCTTATATAACCACGAAGGTATTCGGACACACTCCGGACTATTAGGTCCGGAGGTCGAAGCGAAAAGGTCCGCTATGACAAACGATCTACAATCCGGCTAGAAGACATTCTTTCATGTCATATTTTTACATAGTCAACTCGACTCATTGTATTCCTCCTCAATGCCATCTAATAGGCTATCTAATTTACAATCTTGTTGAATACTTGGCGCCAATTCTACTTGGCCGACACTGCTTACAGGATCTCCATCCCATCCGCCCCATGTGTCGACTCGCCATGTGGTTTGGGTCAGCCTTTGTGTACCACGTCTTCACCATGGCCTAGGCCTCCCTGGCGCCTTGACGGCAGGCCGATATCTTCCATAGCCGGAAGCGCCGCCGTGCTCCTTGAAGCCGCTCCGCCAGCTCCCCAATGCCTTCGGGCAGGGAGATAGATGGCCACAAGGCTTGGCCGATGCCTTTCATCACCTGCCGGACTCGTTCGGGAAGAAGATCACCCGAAGAACTGGGCATCTCCTCCTCAGGACGACCTGTGAGCAAACCTACAAACATGTTTATGTTAGTGGCCTTCCTCGCCGAACTCTTTTCAAAGTTTGCTCAAGCACTTACTGAAAATGCCGCGACGAAGCTGCCGATTCTCCTTTACGGAGTCACTAACCGGGCACGAACGCCCTTAGTTCCTCACCCAGCTTGGTGTTGGCGCCTTGGAGGTTATTCTTCTCCCGCCGACCTTCAGTAAGCACGCCTCGCCGCCTTTAACCGGCGCGAAGAGCTGTTGCTTGTCCGGATCTAGTCCGCGCCATCTGCAATGTTTTTGTCGATTTACACACCCGCCGCACTTTATAAATTATTTATCTTCAAGCGATATTACCGGAGGGGTCTCGTGGCTCCCTCAGAGCGGCTAGTGCGGCCTCAAGTTGGGCCCTCGACTCTTCCAGCCCCCGACAATCGGGTATTCTTTTTCAGAAGATCCTCAGATAACAAAATGATCCTTAAATCAGTTATCCTAACTATTTTAAGTCTCGGGGGCTACTGGCATATATAACTGTCAAATTTCTTTACCCGTATGTCCTTCACATACTGCTCCGTGTCTCTGTCTAGACCATCTTGAGCGGCACGGAGGTGCGCATCTCCCGAATCAAAGGCATTCAAGGCCTCTTGGGAGAAACACGCGTCACGAAGAACTGTTCGACGGCGCCTATGATTCAAGGCGCTCTCCACCTCAGAGTTGGTGGCGGACAACCTGTCGGCATCCTCTGCCGGAGGAGCATCCAACGCACGTCTCGTGCTCGCCTCAGCCTCTGGACCCGGCTTTGAAGCTTATCCGGTGAAGGTTCGATCGACAGCCTCTCCGGACTCAGTCCGGCGAGCGCTCTTTTTCCTGGAAAGAGCATCAGCGTTAGTACGCATTCCAGGAACCAATCTTGGGAGTACGGTGACATGCCATACCGTTGCGGTGGAGTTTCGATCAGGACCGCACTTCTTTTTAACTCTGTGGGCGCGCTGCCCTTGTTGGCCCGCCGCAGCTCGGCTTCCCCTCAAGGTACCCCTGCGAACACCATTGGTATACGGTGATAAAAATAAGCACGGATGGGTCATTATCGGGTTTTGGGATCTTGGTCTCCATTCGTAATGGAAGAATTCCGGGGTAATCGTCCGTAATGGCTACCAAAGCATTATCGATGCTAAGTTGGTAGAACACCCCGTCGATCAACTCCACTGTTATATCCGGATCCTCTTCGGAGGTCGGATCGAGGGATCGCTCCGGATCCTCGGGTTGTGGGGGCGGGCTGTGTATCTTCTCCACAGTCCGGCGCAGTTCCTGCGCAAAAGCCATGAAATGAGATATTTAACTACGGGAATATGGATCGGACAAGTCACAAGGATGTTTGCTTACCCAACTTCGAGGATTATTCAAAGAAAACTCCTTCAGTGGGTTGACATGGAGGAAATCCTCCTCCTCTCCTTTGTACATGGCAGACAAGATCTTCACCAGTTCGGTGACCGATCCTGGCCCTTTGCGCCATGGCAGGTGGCATCGCCCTCCCGCTGAAGTCCCACATGGGTGGCCCTCAGATTGGAGCGGTTGCACTCCCCTCATAATGCAGATTGCCATGACTCTGTCATGGTCAGTCCGCATGAGCCAAGAACCTTATTCGCTCATCAAATAACGGACATCCCGGTCATCTTCTCTCCGGGGCTCCGAGGGCGCCAGCTTAGGCGCTTCTTCAGAGGAGCATTGTTGAACTCCGGAAGGCCGATCCGAACAGGATCCGCAGCGGACGCCCTCCATGTAAAACCATTCCGAGGGCGGTCTTCAGACGCCTTCTTTGGGGTTCCGGACAGGTATCCGTCCCGGCGATGCGCCACAGCTCGGCTCCGCCCACTTGATATATTGACCCTCATAAGAACGGGAACTAGGCAGAATATTCTCTTCCACAGCCCAAATGAGCCTCGACGCCCAGAACAGTTTGCAAAGGGCCACGAAGCCCGCGATGTGCAAGATGGAGGCACGAGTAAGATGGTGCGCTTGGAGGCCGAGAACTCCAAGAGCCCCGGAGAAACGGATGGATTGGAAATCCGAGTCCTCTTACTAGATAAGAGATGAAGCACACCCGCCTCCTTTAGAGGGATCGGGACGCCTCCGCTTGCTTTCCGCCTTGTAGGTGGCAAGTCCGCTCGAACCTGAACCATGAAGGCCGGAGGAGAAATCCTTGGCTTGAGTATAACTAGCTCGCTATGCGGGACTGAGCATCTCTCCCAATTTCTGGCTGGGGCTGGCTGGCGCGAGAGGAGGAGCCGCGTCGACCGTCCATGATGGAATGGGCTTTGGCGAGGCGCCCGATGAAAGCTCGCAAAGGGGGATGGTGTGACTCAGATCTAGATCCTGCCCTTTTATAAGCGGCTCCTTTGCGCGGCTAGGGGAATATTGTAAAAATACCCCGGCTTTTCACATTCATTCAAACACGTGGAAGATGGCCATTAGTGGGCGCAGAAGCCGAGGAGCGCAGCATTTATCAGAAGCTGGACACTATTCGACAAGTATATGGAATTTGGAGAAGTACCCGCCTCGCAATGCCAAGATAATCAACGCTACGGACTCATCATCATTGAAGCCTGGTTCGGGGCTACCGAGGAGTCCGGACTAGGGATGTCCGGATAGCCGGACTATCGCCACGGCCGGACTCCAAGACTATGAAGATACAAGATTGAAGACTTCGTCCCGTGTCCGATGGGACTTTCCTTGGCGTGGAAGGCAAGCTTGGCGACACGGATATGTAGATCTCCTACCATTGTAACCGACTGTGTAACCCTAACCTATCCGGTGTCTATATAAACCGGAGGGTTTTAGTCCGTAGGACGAACAACAATCATACCATAGGCTAGCTTCTAGGGTTTAGCCTCCTTGATCTCGTGGTAGATCTACTCTTGTACTACCCATATCATCAATATTAATCAAGCAGGAGTAGGGTATTACCTCCATCGAGAGGGCCCGAACCTGGGTAAAACCATCGCGTCCCTTGTCTCCTGTTACCATCCGCCTAGACGCACAGTTCGGGACCCCCTACCCGAGATCCGCCGGTTTTGACACCGACACTACCTCTTGAGCACTGCGTTGGATTTCCCCGAAGAGGAGAGGATGATGCAGCAAAGTAGCGTAAGTATTTCCCTCAGTTTTTGAGAACCAAGGTATCAATCCAGTAGGAGGCTACGCGCAAGTCCCTCGTACCTGCACAAAATGATAGCTACTCGCAACCAACGCTTAGGGGTTGTCAATCCCTTCACGGTCACTTACGAGAGTGAGATCTGATAGAGATAATATTTCTGGTATTTTTGGTATAAAGATGCAAAGTAAAAAGTAAAAGCAAAGCAAGTAAATAAAGTGATGGAGATTGATATGATGAGAATAGACCCGGGGCCATAGGTCTCACTAGTGGCTTCTCTCAAGAGCATAAGTATTCTACGGTGGGTGAACAAATTATCTGTTGAGCAATTGATGAATTGAGCATAGTTATGAAGTTATCCAGCAATGATCATGTATATAGGCATCACGTCCGAGACAAGTAGACCAAACGATTCTGCATCTACTACTATTACTCCACTCATCGACCGCTATCCAGCATGCATCTAGAGTATTAAGTTAAAAATAGAGTAACGCCTTAAGCAAGATGACATGATGTAGAGGAATAAATTCATGCAATATGATAAATACCCCATCTTGTTATCCTCGATGGCAACAATGCAATACGTGCCTTGCAACCCTTTCTGTCACTGGGTAAGGTCACCGCAAGATTGAACCCAAAGCTAAGCACTTCTCTCATTGCAAGAACTACCAATCTAGTTGGCCAAACCAAACGGATAATTCAAAGACACTTGCAAAGATAACTTAATCATACATAAAAGAATTCAGAGAAGAATCAAATATTTTCCATAGATAAGCTGGATCATAAACCCACAATTCATCGGTCTCAACAAACACACCGCAAAAAGAAGATTACATCGAATAGATCTCCACGAGAGAGGGGGAGAACATTGTATTGAGATCTAAAAAGAGAGAAGAAGCCATCTAGCTACTAGCTATGGACCAAGGTCTGAAGTAAACTACTCACACTTCATCGGAGGGGCTATGGTGTTGATGTAGAAGCCCTCCGTGGTGGATGCCCCCCGTGAGCTCCTAACAGGCCCCAAGATGGGATCTCATGGATCAGGAAGTTACGGCCGTGGAATTAGGTTTTGGCCTCCTTCCGATCTGTTAGTGCGAGGTATATATAGGAGGAAGGAGTACGTCGGTGGAGCGTCGGGGCCCACGAGGCGAGGGCGCGCCAGGAAGGGCGCCCCTCCTCGTGACCGCCTGCACTCCTTGGAGTAGGGTCCAAGTCTCCTCGATCACGTTCGGTGAGAAAATCACGTTCCCGAAGGTTTCATTCCGTTTGGACTCCGTTTGATATTTCGTTTCTTCGAAACACTGAAATAGGCAAAAAAAACTGCAATTCTGGGTTGGGCCTCCGGTTAATAGGTTAGTCCCAAAAATAATATAAAAGTGGAAAATAAAGCCCATTATAGTCCAAAACAATAGATAAAGTGTCATGGAGCAATCAAAAATTATAGATACGTTGGAGACGTATCATGCATCCCCAAGCTTAATTCCTGCTCATCCTCGAGTAGGTAAATGATAAAAAGAGAATTTTTGATGCGGTGTGATACTTTGGCATAATTTCAATGTAAATCTTCTTAATTGTGATATGAATATTCAGATCCGAAAGATTCAAGACAAAAGTTCATATTGACATAAAAATAATAATACTTAAGGCATACTAATCAAAATAATTATGTCATCTCAAAATAACATGGCCAAAGAAAGTTCATCCCTACAAAATCATATAGTTAGGCTATGCTTCATTTTCATCACACAAAGATGTTCCCAACTTCTATACCCCCGATGACAAGCCAAGCAATTGTTTCATACTTAAATAATCTCAAACTTTTTCAACCTTCACGCAATACGTGAGCGTGAGCCATGGATATAGCACTATGGGTGGAATAGAATATGATGATGGGGATTGTGTGGAGAAGACAAAAAAGGAGAAAGTCTCACATTGACGAGGCTAATCGACGGGCTATGGAGATGCCCATCGATTGATGTCAACATGAGGAGTAGGGATTGCCATGCAACGGATGCACTAGAGCTATGAATGCTCAACAAAAGAAAACTAGTGGGTGTGCATCCAACTTGCTTGCTCATGAAGACATAGGGCATTTGAGGAAGCCCATCGTAGGAATATACAAGCCAAGTTCTATAATGAAAAATTCCCACTAGTATAAAAAGGACAACTTATGAGACTCACTATATGAAAAACATGGTGCTACTTTGAAGCACAATATATGAGACTCACTACATGAAGAACGAGGTGCTACTTTGAAGCACAAGTGTGGAAAAAGAGATAGTAGCATTGCCCTTTTCTTTTCTCTTTTTTTGGGCCTTTTTTTATTTTGGCCTTTCTCTTTTTTTTTGGGCAATGCTCTAATAATGATGATCATCACACTTCTATTGATTACAACATGAGGATTACAACTCGAAACTAGAACAAGGTATGACTCTATATGAATGCCTCCGGCGGAGTACTGGGATGGTGCAATGAATCAAGAGTGACATGTATGAAAAATAATGCATGGTGGCTTTGCCACAAATACGATGTCAACTACATGATCATGCAATGGCAATATGACAAAAGTAAAGTATGTCATGATGATGATGAACGGAACGGTGGAAAGTTGCATGGTAATATATCTTGGAATGGCTATGGAAATGCCATAATAGGTAGGTATGGTAGCTGTTTTGAGGAAGATATAGGGAGGTTTATGTGTGATAGATCGTATCGTATCACGGGGTTTGGATGCACCGGCGAAGTTTGCGCCAACTCTCAATGCGAGAAAGGGCAATGCAGTGCATCAAGAGGCTAGCAATGGCGGAAAGGTAAAAGTGTGTATAATCCATGGACTCAACATTAGTCAAAAGAACTCATATACTTATTGCAAAAATTTAGAAGTCATCAAAAATTCAAGTACTACGCGTATGCTCCTAGGGGGACAGATTGGTAGGAAAAGACCATCGCTCGTCCCCGACCGCCACTCATAAGGATGCACAAGCCAGGTACACTTCATGCTTCAAACTTGTTACACAACTTTAACCATACGTGCATGCTACGGGACTTACAAACTTCAACACAAGCATTTCTAAAATTCACAACTACTCAACTAGCATGACTTTGATATTATTACCTCCATATCTCAAAACAATTATCAAGCATTAAACTTATCTTAGTATTCAACGCACTCAAAAGAAAGTTTCACATATCTTGAGCACCAAGTATATTAACATTAAACAAATTACCATGCTATTAACGACTCTCAAAATAATCTAAGTGAAGCATGAGAGATCAAGTTTCTTTAAAACAAATCCACCACCATGCTCTAAAAGATATAAGTGAAGCACTAGAGCAAAAATTATCATGCTCAAAAAGATATAAGTGAAGCACTATGAGCAAACTATCAAGCTAAAAAGATATAAGTGAAGCACATAGAGTATTCTATCAAATTCTAATTCATATATGGCTCTCTCAAAAAGGTGTATACAACAAGGATGATTGTGGTAAACTAACAAACAAAGACTCAAATAATACAAGACGCTCCAAGCAAAACACATATCATGTTGGTGAATAAAAATATAGCTCCAAGTAAATTACCGATGGAAGTGGATTTAAAGAGGGATGCCTTCAGGGCATCCCCAAGCTTTGACTTTTGGTGTCCTTGGATTATCTTGGGGGTGCCATGGGCATCCCCAAGCTTAGGCTCTTGCCACTCCTTGTTCCATAATCCATCAAAAGAATTCACCCAAAACTTGAAAACTTCACAACACAAAACACAATAGAAATCTCGTGAGCTCCGTTAGAGAAAGAAAACAAAAGACTACTTTAAGGTACTGTAATGAACTCATTATTTATTTATATTGGTGTTAAACTTACTGTATTCCAACTTCTCTATGGATTATAAACTATTTTACTATCCATAGATTCATCAAAATAAGCAAACAACACACGCAAAACAGAATCTGTCAAAAACAGAACAGTCTGTAGTAATCTGTAACTAACGCAAACTTCTGGAACCCAAAAAATTCTACCAAACTTAGACGACCTGGACAATTTGTTTATTGATCAGCAGCAATTGGAATCAGTATTTTATCACGTTCTGGTGATTTTTAACAATTCGGGCACTGAGCACAAAGATTCTGGAAATTACAGCAAGATCAAATAACTATCACCCATGAAGATCCAATAGGTCCAACTTGGCATAAACACTAATTAAAAGATAAAATCACATCTAAACAGAGTCTAGATGGATTATTTTATTCCTAAACAGAACCAAAAACAAAAAAACACAAAATAAAATTGGGTTGCCTCCCAACAAGCGCTATCGTTTAACGCCCCTAGCTAGGCATAAAGACAAGGATATATCTAGGTATTGCCATCTTTGGTAGGCAATTCTTTAATGAGGCACCTTCCTCCTTTAGAATTTTCTTTATTTCTAGTAATTATCAAACTTTTAGGCACAAGATCGAATAATTCGTTCGTGGCAAATGGTTCCTTAATGATAGTAAAAAGATCGGGATGAATACTTATAGATTTAAGATCCGCATTTTCCTTACTAGATGATTCACCCTTATTTTTAGGAACAAACATAAGCTTGGCAATTTTAGTGGGAGGACTAGGAGTATTCTTTACGGAAGAAAAAACGGTTCCCAAGTTGGTAATGATAACCTCAAGTTTATCGATTCGAGTAGAGTCTAGATTTATTTTCTCATTAACCATGGGTTCCTTCTCCTTAATATTTTTCAAAGTCATTCCTACCTTAGATCCATATTGAGTAATTTTATTATGGATCTTTTTATCTAGATTTTCAATGGATTCAATGGTAGCAACTTTGTCTTCAATAATTTCAAAGCTTTGCATAACATGCTCCAAGGTTAACATAGTGCCATTAACCAAAAGAGGAGGTGAGCCAAATAAATCTATTAAAGCATTATAAGAATCAAAAGTATGGCTACCCAAGAAATTTCCTCCGGTAATGGTATCAAGGATATATCTATACCAAGGATTAGCACCTATGTAAAAATTACGAAGAAGAACTGAAGTAGATTGCTTCCTGGTAGATCTATTTTGAGCATTGCAAATTCTATACCAAGCATCTTTTAGATTTTCTCCCTCCCTTTGCTTAAAATTTAGAACTACATTCTCGGGAGATAGCGGAGAAGATATGAGACTAGTCATGACGGCAAGCAAGCAAACTAACACACGAGCAAACAGAAAGCAAAGGGAAAAAGAGGAGGAGATTGGAAAGAGAGGGCGAATAAAATGGCAAGGGTGAAGTGGGGGAGAGGAAAATGAGAGGCAAATGGCAAATAATGTAATGCGAGAGATAAGGATTGTGATGGGTACTTGGTATGTTGAATTTTGCGTAAGCCTCCCCGGCAACAGCGCCAGAAATTCTTCTTGCTACCTCTTGAGCACTGCGTTGGATTTCCCCGAAGAGGAGAGGATGATGCAGCAAAGTAGCGTAAGTATTTCCCTCAGTTTTTGAGAACCAAGGTATCAATCCAGTAGGAGGCTACACGCAAGTCCCTCGTACCTGCACAAAACGATAGGTACCCGCAACCAACGCTTAGGGGTTGTCAATCCCTTCACGGTCACTTACGAGAGTGAGATCTGATAGAGATAATATTTCTGGTATTTTTGGTATAAAGATGCAAAGTAAAAAGTAAAAGCAAAGAAAGTAAATAAAATGATGGAGATTAATATGATGAGAATAGACCCGGGGGCCATAGGTTTCACTAGTGGCTTCTCTCAAGAGCATAAGTATTCTACAGTGGGTGAACAAATTACTGTTGAGCAATTGACAGAATTGAGCATAGTTATGAAGTTATCCAGGCAATGACCATGTATATAGGCATCACGTCCGAGACAAGTAGACCGAAACGATTCTGCATCTACTACTATTACTCCACTCATCGACCGCTATCCAGCATGCATCTAGAGTATTAAGTTAAAAACAGAGTAACGCCTTAAGCAAGATGACATGATGTAGAGGAATAAATTCATGCAATATGATAAATACCCCATCTTGTTATCCTCGATGGCAACAATACAATACGTGCCTTGCAACCCTTTACATCCTTTGGGTAAGGTCACCGCAAGATTGAACCCAAAGCTAAGCACTTCTCCCATTGCAAGAACTACCAATCTAGTTGGCCAAACCAAATAGATAATTCGAAGAGACTTGCAAAGATAACTTAATCATACATAAAATAATTCAGAGAAGAATCAAATATTTTCCATAGATAAGCTGGATCATAAACCCACAATTCATCGGTCTCAACAAACACACCACAAAAATAAGATTACATCGAATAGATCTCCACGAGAGAGGGGAGAACATTGTATTGAGATCTAAAAAGAGAGAAGAAGCCATCGGCTACTAGCTATGGACCCAAGGTCTGAAGTAAACTACTCACACTTCATCGGAGGGGCTATGGTGTTGATGTAGAAGCCCTCCATGGTGGATGCCCCTCCCGTGAGCTCCTAACAGGCCCCAAGATGGGATCTCGTGGATACAGGGAGATTCTGGCGGTGGAATTAGGTTTTGGCTCTCCTTCTGATCTTTTGGGGGTACGTAGGTATATATAGGAGGAAGGAGTACGTCGGTGGAGCGTCAGGGGGCCCATGAGGCAGGGGCGCGCCCCCCACCCTCGTGACTGCCTCTGGCACTCCTTGGAGTAGGCTCCAAGTCTCCTGGATCACGTTCGGTGAGAAAATCACGTTCCCGTAAGGTTTCATTCCGTTTGGACTCCGTTTGATATTTCATTTCTTGAAACATCAAATAGGCAAAAAACAACAATTCAGGTTGGGCCTCCGGTTAATAGGTTAGTCCCAAAAATAATATAAAAGTGGAAAATAAAGCCCATTATAGTCCAAAACAATAGATAAAGTAGCATGGAGCAATCAAAAATTATAGATACATTGGAGACGTATCAGGGACCCACAGGTCTGGCCACCGTATTTCGCGAAAAAAACGTTCCCCCCGCTGTCAGCTCGGACCCACCGAAAGTGCCTCCTTATTACGCACAAAAAATGAATACCCCCCTGCTAGCTAGGACCAACCTTGGTGGGAGGCTGACTTGTGGGCCTACTAAGTTGACTGGGACGGAGGCCTTTGTCAACTTTAGTCAATATATGAACGATTCTAGCTCAAGTGACCGTACGATGTCCATCCAACGGCCGTAGTGCTTCTTCAACCTCTGGTCTTCTTGCTCCAGCCGCCCAAAGCAGCGCTGGTCGTGCCGCATGCTCCTGCCTCCCGTGGCCGGATGTGCTGCCGCGGAGGCCTCACCGCCCTCTACTATTCCCACCGCTAGCCAGGCCCTACGGCGACGGCAGCCTCACACCGCAGCCGAACCAGTGAACCCTCGTACTCCTCTCGACGCGGGCTTCCACTGCCGCGTCTTCCCCGGCTCCCCGTCGTCCCCTTCCTAGGCCTCGTTGTCGTCCACCGCCCTAGTGCTCTCGGCGCGGTGTGGTCAACATGGTCAAGGAACGACTTCCATCGGACGTGGACTGTATGTGGAGAGGCTGACTGCTGGGTCCACGGCCACAACAAGGAAGTGCCTCCTTATTACGCGGAAAATAATTATTCCTCCACCTGAAAGCGGGGACCCACCGGACGGGCCACCGTATTTCGTGAAAAAAACATTTCCCCCTGACTGCTGGGACCCACCAGCTACACCTTCGCACGCAAGGAAGTGCGTCCGGGCAAAAAATAAACGATTCGCCCCTGACTGCTGGAACCCACCAGCTACATCTTCGCACGCAAGGAAGTGCGTCCGGGCAAAAAAACGATTCGCCCCCTGACTGCTGGGACCCACCAGTTACATCTTCGCAGGCAAGGAAGTGCCTGACAGTCGGGACCCACCTGGTCGAAGTGTACGTAGCATTGTCATTTTGGTCCGAACGTGTATGTATATATATATATACTGCTGGATGTAGAGGCGCGCACGTGTCGTAGTAGAGGCGCGCACGTAGCATGTACATGTACGTACAGCGGCGAGGGTGCAAGAAAGAAAATACGGCTACGTACGTACATACGGGCAGGGTCTCGAACGCCTACTCGCGCATACGTACATGGCTGGGTCGGAACGGAGAAATAGCGTCGTCGTCGTGTTAATGGGGAGGCAATGGAATGCGTCGTGTTCATGGGGAGGCAACGGAATGCTTCATGTTCATCGGGAGGCAACGGAACGCGTGGGAGCCAACCGGCTGGGTCGGAACGGAATGCGTGTTCGTGTTCATCGGGAGGGCTTGGACGGAACAGGCGATGGAAACGAGGCTTGGCGTACCGCACAACGAAGGAAACGGCCTTGTGTTCGACCGGCCACGTTCGAAATGGGATCATGTTCATCGGGAGGGGTCTGGCGTACCGCAAAACAGAGGAAACAGACCTCCTACGGTCGAAGCGGGGGTCCTGTTGATCGGGAGGGGTGTGGCGTATCGCAAAACGGAGGAAACAGACTTGTGTTGGAGTACTACAGTCGAAACGGGGGTCCTGTTCATCGGGAGGGGTGTGGTGTACCGCAAAACGGGACTCCACGGGATACTGTTCATCTCCACCGTCGACCTCCTCCAGCCTCCACGGGCTACCGTCGACCTCCTCCAGCCTCCACGGGCTCCTGTTCATCCAGCCTCCACCGCGCGCTACTCCACCGGCTACTATTCAACCACCCTCCACGGGCACCCTCCACCTTCTCTGCTCATCCAGCCCTCCACACCTCGGGGTCTGTTCAGCCACCCTCCACGACCACCCCTCCACCATCTCTGCTCATCCAGCCCTCCACACCATGGGTTCCTGTTCATCCAGAGGCAACGCCACCGCTCCTCGCTCATCCAACCCCCGCAACGCCACTGCTCATCCAATCGATCGGCTTGATTAGCAGCAGCAGCGAAGAATCGCTCCATCGGGTTCGATTAACAGCCATCGATCGATCGCTCGGGTTCGAGAACGCGTAGCTCGCTCTGTAATCGCCGGGTTGATTAGAGCCCAACGCCTCGCTTTCGGGTTGATTAGAGCGAACGCCACACACACGCAGCGACGTCTGAGAGAAACGCGCATCGCTCGGCCCCGACCTCCCACCGTAACCGGAAACTCCCCGAAATTTTCCTCCCCCTCGCTTCTACCACGGTTTTTTCCGTCATGGACGGCCCAAAGAATGTCATGCAGCTGCGTCTCCGGCCCGCCCAGGACAAAAAGCCCATTTTCTGTCATGATTTTTTGTCATAGAAGTAGGAACCCACCACATCTATGATGATACCAGGTTTTGTCACAATTATCATCATAGAAGTGTCATATTATGACACAAAAAAAATTCGTTCGGCCCAAAATGTCACGGATGTGTCTTTTTTTTTGTAGTGCAATGTCTCTTTTTCCTGAAAGAACTATGTGGCGCTTTGGCTCATTGTATGATGTATTCGCTTCCTTATCTTTTCTTTTTCTCGGTTTGGTAGACATGTCCTTCACATAGAAAACATGCGCCACATCTTTGGCTAGGACGAATGGTTCGTCTGTGTACCCAAGATTGTTCAGATCCACTGTTGTTCATTTCGTACTGTGGGTCTACCTGTACCCCGCCTCCTGACAGATTGTCCATTTGCACTGAAACAAAGGGACCTTAAAATCATGTTCGTAGTCAAGTTCCTGTATGCCCACCGTGTAACCATAATATGTGTCCTTTCTCCTCTTGGTTCCTGCATCAAAGTGGACACCACTGTTTTGGTTGGTGCTCTTTTGATCTTGGGCGATCGTGTAAAATGTATTCCCATTTATCTCGTATCCTTTGTAAGTCAATACAGTCGAAGATGGTCCCCTGGACAACGAGTACAGCTCATCGTAAACAGTTTTGTCACCTCGAGACGTGTTTCCAACCAAGCGCCGAAAGTCTGATGTGTTCACATGTATTTGATCGTCACTTTGCTCCGAGTGTTTGGAGCGCAGAATGTTCTTGTGTTCATCGACATACGGGTCACCAATGTAGAGTTCTCGAGAAGCGTGTAATCGTGCTTGAGACCAAGAATGCCCATCCCTACATATTATTGAGTCCCTCCTAGCGTGTTTTTTCGGTCGGTCTCCCCTCATACCGCGATTGAGGGAGACCAATATTCTTAAGGCCAGGAATGAAGTCAACACAAAACCCAATGGCATCCTCATTTGATGGCCCATGGAGATGCTTCCTTCTCGCCTAGCGTTACTGGACATATTTCTTTAGGACTCCATGAACCTCTCAAAGGGGAACATATTGTGTATAAATACAGGGCCCAGAATGACAATCTTGTCGACTAGATGAACTAGGACGTGCGTCATGGTATTGAAGAAGGATGGTGGGAAAACCAGCTCGAAACTGACAAGACATTGCGCTGCATCACTCCTTAACCTTGGTAGGATTTCTGGATCGATCACCTTCGAGAGATTGCATTGAGGAATGCACATAGCTTCACAATGGCTAATCGAACGCTTTCGAAGAGAAGCCCCTCAATGCAACCAAAGCGCTTGCTCATAATCACGTGGCGATCATGAGACTTTAGGTTCGGAACTTTTCTCTACCATATTTATTATTCCTTTATATTTGACGAGAAGCCGATAGGACCTTCATATCGGCGTGCATTCAAAGAAGATTTCCTTCTCTTCTTTGGTAAGAGCGTAGCTGGCAGGACCTTCATACTGCTTTGGAGGCATGCCGTCTTTTTCGCGCAAACACTGTATGTCCTCACGTGCCTCCGGTGTATCTTTTGTCTTCCCATACACGCCAAAGAAGCCTAGCAGGTTCACACAAAGGTTCTTCATCACGTGCATCACGTCGATTGAAGAGCGGACCTCTAGGTCTTTCCAGTAGGGTAGGTCCCAAAATATAGATTTCTTCTTCCACATGGGTGCTCGTCCCTCAGCGTCATTCGGAATAGATAGTTCGCCGGGACCCTTTCCAAAGATTACGTGTAAATCATTGACCATAGCAAGTACATGATCACCGGTAGGCATGGCAGGCTTCTTCCGGTGATCTGCCTCGACTTTGAAATGCTTGCCTTTCTTTCGACATTGATGGTTGATCGGAAGAAATCGACGATGCCCTAGGTACACATTCTTCCTGCATTTGTCCAGGTATATACTTTCGGTGTCAGCTAAACAGTGCGTGCATGCGTGGTATCCCTTGTTTGTCTGTCCTAAAATGTTACTAAGAGCAGACCAATCATTGATGGTTACAAACAGCAACGCATGCAGGTCAAATTCCTCCTGTTTGTGCTCATCCCACACACGTACACCGTTTCCATTCCACAGTTGTAAAAGTTCTTCAATTAATGGCCTTGGGTACACATCAATGTCGCTGCCGGGTTGCTTAGGGCCTTGGATGAGAACTGGCATCATAATGAACTTCCGCTTCATGCACAACCAAGGAGAAAGGTTATAGATACATAGAGTCACGGGCCAGGTGTTGTGATTGCTGCTCTGCTCCCCAAAAGGATTAATTCCATCCGCGCTTAAACCAAACCATACATTCCTTGCGTCACTGATACGTCCATTTTGCATCATGCTTTTATATCGATATTTATTGCATTATGGGCTGTTATTACACATTATGTCACAATACTTATGCCTATTCTCTCTTATTTTACAAGGTTTACATAAGGAGGAGAATGTAAACAATCTGGAATTCTCGGCTCGAAAAGGAGAAAATATTAGAGACCTATTCTGCACAACTCCAAAAGTCCTGAAACTCCACGGAAGTTATTTTTGGAAATAATAAAAATATTGAGCGGACGAAATACCAGAGGGGACCCACACCCTGGGCACGAGGGTGGGGCGCACCCTACCCCCTAGGTGCGCTCCCCTGCCTCGTGGGCCCCCTGGGGGCCCTCCGGTGGCCATCTTCCGCTATATGAAGTCTTTCATCCGAAGAAAAATCATAATCAAGCTTTCAGGACGAGACTCCACCGCCACGAGGCGGAACCTTGGATGAACCAATCTAGGGCTCTGGCGGAGCTGTTCTGCCGGGGACACTTCCCTCCGGGAGGGGGAAGTCATCGCCATCGTCATCACCAACGATCCTTTGATCGGGAGGGGGTCCATCTTCATCAACATCTTCACCAGCACCATCTCCTCTCAAACCCTAGTTCATCTCTTGTACCCAATTCTTGTCTCTAAGTATGGGATTGGTACCTATGGGTTGCTAGTAGTGTTGATTACTCCTTGTAGTTGATGCTAGTTTGTTTATTTGGTGGAAGATCATATGTTCAGATCCATTATGCATATTAATACCCCTCTAATTATGAACATGAATATGATTTGTGAGTAGTTACGTTTGTTCCTGAGGACATGGGAGAAGTCTTGCTATTAGTAGTCATGTGAATTTGGTATTCGTTCGATATTTTGATGAGATGTATGTTGTCTCTCCTCTAGTGGTGTCATGTGAACGTCGACTACATGACACTTCACCGTTATTTGGGCCTAGAGGAAGGCATTGGTAGGTAATAAGTAGATGATGGGTTGCTAGAGTGACAAAAGCTTAAACCCTAGTTTATGCGTTGCTTCGTAAGGGGCTGATTTGGAACCATATGTTTCATGCTATGGTTAGGCTTACCTTAATACTTCTTTTGTAGTTCCGGATGCTTGCAATAGGAGTTAATCATAAGTGGGATGTTCGTCCAAGTAAGGACATCACCCAAGCAACGGTCCACCCACATATCAAATTATCAAAGTACCGAACGTGAATCATATGAACGTGATGAAAACTAGCTTGACGATAATTCCCATGTGTCCTCGGGAGCGTTTTCCTTCATATAAGAAATTGTCCAGGCTTGTCCTTTGCTACAAAGAGGATTGGTCCACCTTGCTGCACTTTATTTACTTTTGTTACTTGTTGCTCGTTACAAATTATCTTATCACAAAACTATATGTTACCTATAATTCCAGTGCTTGCAGAGAATACCTTGCTGAAAACCGCTTATAATTTCCTTCTGCTCCTCGTTGGGTTCGACACTCTTACTTATCGAAAGGACTACGATAGATCCCCTATACTTGTGGGTCATCAGTCACCTGCAATCTCCTCCTAGTACTTTCTCTCAATTTTTCTCCACTGCGACCCGTCAGCGGGTGCTCTCAACTTCCCGTATTTCTTACGGTCCTCTCTGTGCCATCGCATCAACTTGGCATGCTCTTTGTTTCTGAAAAGACGTTTCAACCGTGGTATTATAGGAGCATACCACATCACCTTGGTAGGAACCATCTTCCTGGGGGGCTCGCAGTCAACATCACCAGGGCCATCTCGTCTGATCTTATACCGCAATGCACCGCATACCGGGCATGCGTTCAAATCCTAAATGACGACCATGTAGAGGATGCAGTAATTAGGGCATGCATGTATCTTCTGCACCTCCAATCCTAGAGGGAATACGACCTTCTTTGTTGCATACGTACTGTTGGGCAATTCGTTATCCTTTGGAAGATTCTTCTTCAATATTTTCAGTAGCTTCTGAAATCCTTTGTCAGGCACACCATTCTCTGCCTTCCACTGCAGCAATTCCAGTACGGTATCGAGCTTTGTGTTGCCATCTTCACAATTGGGGTACAATCCTTTTTGTGATCCTCTAACATGTGATCGAACTTCAGCTTCTCCTTTTCACTTTCACACTTTCTCTTTGCATCAACAATGACCCGACAAAGATCATCATCGGGCACATCGTCTGGTTCCTCTTGATCTTCAGCTTCCCCTGTTGCAGCATTAGCGCATTCAGGGGGCACATAGTTGTCATAAGCCTCTTCTTCTTCGCTTTCTTCCATCATAACCCCTATTTCTCCGTGATTGGTCCAAACATTATAGCGTGGCATGAAACCCTTATAAAGCAGGTGGCTGTGAAGGATTTTCCGGTCAGAGTAAGACTTCGTATTCCCACATATGGGGCATGGACAACACATAAAACCATTCTGCTTGTTTGCCTTAACCACTTCGAGAAAATTATGCACGCCCTTAATGTACTCGGAGGTGCGTGTGTCACCGTACATCCATTACCGGTTCATCTGCGTGCATTATATATAATTAAGTGTGTCAAAAACCATTACAGAACATCATGAATAGATAAGTGACCAAATTAATAGAAGTTCATCATCACATTAAAACCAAAGTACATGCATAGTTCTCATTGAACAACATATAGCTCTCTAGAGCATCTAATTAAACCATACATTGAAACTATGTAAAAAAATTCAATGCAACAGCAAATGCGATCATAATCGCAACAAAGGTAACAATTGATCCAACGGCATAATGATACCAAGCCTTGGTATGAATGGCATATTTTCTAATCTTTCTAATCTTCAAGCGCATTGCATCCATCTTGATCTTGTGATCATCGACGACATCCGCAACATGCAACTCCAATATCATCTTCTCCTGCTCAATTTCTTTTATTTTTTCCTTCATGTAATTTTTTTCTTCTTCAGCTAAATTTAACCTCTCGACAATAGGGTCTATTGGAATTTCCGGTTCACATACCTCCTAGATAAAAAAATCTATGTCACGTTGGTCGGCATAATTTTCATAAACAATACATGAACCAATAGTTATAATAGATAATATATACCACATCTGAATCATATACAGGACGAGGGCCGACAGAGGCGGATACCAAAACCATCGCACTATATAATAACAAACAATAATAAAAGTAAGAAATGTGATCATAATCGCAACCAAGGTAACAATTGATCTAAATCATACAAGTAAGAATTTTTTTTTATTTTAGAAAGAATATAAGAACAAGAGGCTCACCACGGTGGTGCGGGCGATCGACGGTGATGAAGACGGGGACGGGACGTGACAGACCACTAAACCTAGACAAATCTTGAGGAAAATGGAGCTTGGAGGTTGAGCTTGGAGAGGAGAAAGCTTAAGTAGTGTGGCTCGGGAATTTCATCGAACCCCTCATGTGCATAGGAGGTGAGCTAGAGCACCACAAAGCCCTCCCCTCGCCGCCCAGAAAAAACAGAGAAGTGGAGTGCTCTGCTCGCGGGCGAGGGGGCATATATAGGCACCTCATTGGTCCCAGTTCATGGCTGGAACCGGGACTAAATGCCCCCCTTTGGTCCCGGTTCCATCCACGAACTGGGACCAATGGATGTGGGCCAGGAGCGAGGCCCATTGGTCTCGGTTTGTGTCTGGAACCGGGACCAAAGGGGACACATGAACCGGGACCAATGCCCCACAAGGCCCGGCCGGCCCCCTGGGCTCACGAACCGGGACGTATGCCCCCATGGGTCCCAGTTCATGACTGAATGAAGACTAATGGGCTGGCTAGACCTGGACCAAAGCCCTGTTTTCTACTAGTGATAAAGTGCGCTACAGCTCCATGTCTCCCACGCCGCCGAGGCAATTAATGCCATTGAGTGAGGCAGTTACTAGTGTAGTGAGCCTATACTACAACAGTTACAGGTAACGGTAGTTATAACTCTATTTAGTGGACGACTTAGGATCCCTTGACCGTTGCAGCTCCCACGAGGCCTTCTTGCCTTGTACGTCCGAGTGGTCGATCATCTGCCGAGTGACCTGTGGTTGTCCGAGTGTTGTAGAGTCGTTTGAGTGATCCTCCTGATGTATGCATACGAATGCCGGCATGGTCCAGGGACCTACCTATGATGGTGATGGGACCCATGTGGGTCCCAAATGATGGGCCCTTGACCCTACCTGTAATAGGTGACCCCATCATTAGCCCCCGAATCGGTTGGGATTTCGTAGAACAGACGAATCGATCCTTTGGTTGAGTCCGAGTGCTGCAGGGCCACTCGGAATATGTTTTCGGGTCGTGATTCATTGTTCCTTGGACGAAAACGCAACGGATTCTGGACCTTAATTTTGCCCAGGTGACCGAGTGTTGTTGATCGTCGAGAAAAAACCTGGTGGCATTCATTTCGTCTCTCGAAAGAGATAGACTAGGGGCCCGAGTGAGGGCATGCCATGACAACTCGAGGGGCGATGCTGGTGCGTGGTCTGACTCTCCAGAGATGCCACTCCTTATCCCAGGGGAACACAAGCGCGGGCCTTCTACAAGTCCAGGTTTACGAGTCATGCGCCTTGGAGCCTACCGAGAGGGCCAAGTGAACCCGTAGAGGGGCGTCAAGCTCGTCACATAACGATCCTGAGGAAGACTTTAGTGAGGTGTTTAACATGGCTGGGTGCACGGGTCATCGTGGAGGGTGGTCAGTCGGACTGATGTGCGTCCTTTAGGAAAGGAATATCTGGAAATCAATCGAATTGATTCGTCCCATAAATCTGAGGAATTGAATTCGTGTGTTCATGCGCAGAAGCGGAAACGTTGTGTGTTAGTGGGAAAGTGGGGGGCATGGCTCCTCGATTTGTGCGCATGATCGCTCCCATGTGTCGCACTTGTCGTGTGCAAAGCCTTGCCGTGCAGGCCGTCGATCCGGGGATTCATGGTGAGAGATGCGTTCAGGTATTTTATCCGGTGGTATAAAAGGTTCGACGACAGGGCTCCAGGCCTCAGATCCCCCTTCACCCCTCCTGATTCCCCTGCTTCTCTCTTCCACTCGAGTGTGTGGTAATGGCGAGAGGTGAGGGAGTCCTGGATTAGGGAGTCCTCGGACAGCCGGACTATATACTTTAGCCGGGCTGTTGGACTATGAAGATACAAGATTGAAGACATCGTCCCGTGTCCGGATGGGACTCTCCTTGGCGTGGAAGGCAAGCTTGGCAATATAGATATGTAGATCTCCTCCCTTGTAACCGACTCTGTGTAACCCTAGCCCCCTCCGGTGTCTATATAAACCGGAGGGTTTAGTTCGTAGGACAACAATAATCATACCATAGGCTAGCTTCTAGGGTTTAGCCTCTACGATCTCGTGGTAGATCAACTCTTGTAATACTCATATCATCAAGATCAATCAAGCAGGAAGTAGGGTATTACCTCTATAGAGAGGGCCCGAACCTGGGTAAACATCGTGTTCCCCGCCTCCTGTTACCATCCGCCTTAGACGCACAGTTTGGGACCCCCTACCCGAGATACACCGGTTTTGCCACCGACATTGGTGCTTTCATTGAGAGTTCCACTGTGCCGTCACCACAAGGCTTGATGGCTCCTTCGATCATTGGCAACGATGTGATCCAGGGTGAGGTTTTCCTCCCCGGCTAGATCTTCGTATTCGACGGCCAGATGCGGGCCAACTCGCAGCCATCCGAGCAGATCGAGAGCTACGCCCCTGGCCGTCAGGTCAGGTTTGGAAATTTAAACTACACTGCCGACATCCGCGGGACTTGATCTTTGACGGATTCGAGCCCATGTCAGGTGCGCCGCACAGTCACGACGAGCACGACTTAGCTCTGTTGTCGGACAGTGTTTGGGAGATTACACCTGTGGCTACTCCGGCCCTAGATCCGGACTCTATTGCGCCGTCTGAGGACGGGTGGATGGACCCTGCCTCGGAGGCCACACACTCAGTGGCGATAGAGCCGAATACTGACTTCACCTCCTATGAGACTTGTGCCGCCGGATCCTCGGATTCGTCCCCGGCCACAGGCCCCGAACCGCCTGCTTCTGTGCCTATCGAATCTGATTGGGCGCCGATCATGGAGTTTTCCTCCGCGGATATCTTTCAGCACTCGCCTCTAGGCGATGTGCTAAATTCACTAAGGTCTCTCTCCTTGTCAGGAGACCCTCGGCCGAACTATATACGACTCGAGTGGAAAGCGGACGACGAAGAAATTCATTCCCCACCCACCACCCACTTAATAGTCACTGCCGACGACTTAACCGACATGCTCGATTTCGACTCCGAAGACATCGACGGTATGGACGACGATGCAGGAGAGGAACAGGAACCACTGCCCACAGGGCGCTGGACAACCACTTCATCACACAATGTATATATGGTGGATACACCCAAAGAAAACAATGACGAGGAACGGAAGGATGCAGCGAAGGATAGTTCCTCGAGAAGCAACCAAAGCGACGACGAGACGCCGCTCCAAATCCCGCCTCGGCAAAAACAGCGACAACAGCGCAGGAAAAAATAATACCCCGGTCGACCCGAAAGGAAACGACGACCACATGGATCCAGCGACAGAGCAGGATGAACCAGCGAACGGAGAACATAGTACGGAGTCGCTGTCCGATCACGGCGACACCGAGGATAAAGCTCATCAACCTCTCTCTGGAGAGGAAAACAGTCCGGACGACGATGCACACATCATCCCGGAAAGGCACTTGGAACAAGAGAACCTCCATAGAAGGCTTATTGCCACCACGAGGAGTCCGAAGAAGCAGAAGCAAAGGCTTAAGGCCACGCAGAATACGCTCAACAGTAGATGGAACAAAGTGCTCGACACTGAACAAAAGTATGGTGGCAGTCGCCACACAAAGAGCTATCTAAAGCGCAAGTTATTTCCTGAATTCGATGATGAGGCCTTAGAGCCTACACAGCCGAAAAATAAAACGGCTGACCGGTCGGATCGACCACCTCGTGGCCGCGATAAGGCGGATAATGAAGCCGCACATAAGTCAACACACGATTCACGCGAGGACTTGCATCAAAAAGCCGGTGTGACCAGATCCATCTACGGATCTAGGAAGCGCGCTCTAGCGCAGAATCAAAACCGAAGACTACAACCGTCAGAACACCATGACACATCCAAATACAAGGGTGCCGTGCACCCCCTATGCTTCACCGATGAGGTGCTGGATCACGAATTTCCAGAGGGATTCAAGCCCGTGAACATAGAGGCGTACGACGGAACGACAAACCCCGGGGTCTGGATTGAGGACTTCATCCTCCATATCCATATGGCTCGCGGAGACGATCTCCACGCCATCAAATACTTGCCCCTCAAGCTGAAAGGACCAGCTCGGCACTGGCTGAAGAGCCTCCCCAAAAACTCAATTGGAAGTTGGGAGGAGCTTGAGGATGCTTTTAGGGCTAACTTTCAAGGGACCTATGTCCGACCTCCGGATGCATACGATTTAAGTCATATAATTCAACAGCCCGGAGAGTCAGCTCGAAAGCTTTGGAACAGATTTCTCACTAGGAAGAATCAAATCATCGACTGCCCGGATGCCGAAGCCTTAGCAGCTTTCAAACACAGCGTCCGAGACGAATGGCTCGCCAGACAATGGCAGCCCTAACAAGCCTTATGACCCGCTTTTGCGCAGGCGAAGATAGCTGGCTGGCCCGTAGTAGCACCAGCTACCCAGGCACATATGAAGTCAGGGATGGCAATGGAAAACCACGACGCAGTAAAACAAGCGTCGAAATAATGAAGACAGCCCAGACAACATGGCGGTAAACGCCGAATTTAGGGGCTCTCGACCCGGTCAACGGAAAAAGCCTTTTAAAGGCAACAGAGATCGACAGTCCAGCCTAAACAAGATTCTAGACAAGTTATGTCAGATTCATGGCACCTCCGATAAACCTGCAAATCACACCCACAGAGAATGCTGGGTCTTCAAGCAAGCCGGCAAGCTAAATGCTGAACACAAGGGGAGGGAGACACCAAGTGAAGACGAGGATGAGCCTCGCCAGCAAAACACTGGGGGCAGAAAAAATTCCCACTAGAGGTCAAAACAGTGAACATGATTCACGTAACAAAAAGAAGGAGCAAACACGCACTCCGAGACATATGTGTCGTAGATCCCGTCACCCCTAAGTTCAACCCTTGGTCGGCCTGCCCGATCACTTTTGATCGCAAGGATCACCCGACTAGTATCCGACACAGAGGATTGGCTGCCTTGGTGCTAGACCCAATAATCGACGGATACCATCTCACCCAAGTCCTCATGGACGGTGGCAGTAGTCTTAATCTGATATATCAGGACACAATCCGCAAAATGGGGATAGACCCGACAAGAATCAGCCAAAGCAATACTACCTTTAAAGGAGTAATACCAGGCCCAGAGGCCCGCTGTACGGGCTCTCTAGTACTAGAGGTTGTATTCGGTTCTGCCGGGAACTTCCGAAGTGAAAAGTTAACCTTCGACATCGCTCCATTCCGCAGCGGCTATCAAGCACTACTCGGAAGAACAACCTTCACTCGTTTTAATGCAGTACCGCATTACACTTCTCTTAAGCTTAAGATGCCCGGTCCATGTGGCATCATCATAGTTAGCGGAAACACTGAGCTTTCCTTACGCGTGGAAGAACATGTGGCGGCTTTAGCAGCCGAACACTAAATGGCCTCTCCAACCAGAATAAATGGTCGGTCGTCAAGATCGCGGACACGGCTAGACGAGTCCGGTGCACCACTAGCGAAAACAGCTTAGATAAACTTGAGATTGGTTTGATGGATATACCCCCATAGGGGGTACCAGGGGCTTCCCGCATGTAAAAAGGACTACAGTTCGGCTTTACTTCATTTAGATTGACTTTTAATGAGAATAACCAGTTTTTCGCACGAAGACATTCATCTAAGTTTTTCTCTTTTACAGATGACGATCGTGCTGCACCCTTCCAGGATACGGCACAACGGAGACACAAGCGCAGACGTGTAGCAGGGCCCCGCTCAAAGGTTTCTTTTCAGATTAAGACCCTGTGTAAACCTTTCTTACTGTCTCTTGTTGCTTGACACCCCCCGGATACCTAACACAACCGTGAGGGATGCTGGCATTGTTGGCATTTCACCACGTCAGACTAATGCACGTACCTGGAAATTTAGGGTCCTTTATCAAGGGCACTACTCAGCCCGGTACATGTTGTAATGACCGAACACCTTAGGGAGTGTCCGGCGTCGCGAGTTTGGCCTTATATGCACCAGCTCTGAATCATGTCTTTGGTCAAATGTTGGGTTTGCCCGGCTCCCGCGTTTTGCTACCTTACGTTCCGCTCTATCAGCTAAGGTGGCACAGGGAGAACTACTGCGATTGTGCCCTAGTTCATCCGGATGAGCACCTCAGTAGAGAAAGCCGAAAACTTACTGTCATGATAAAGCGTGAGGCTGGTCAACCACTTGATGACTTAGCGGAATCTTCGGGATTCCTCCGCATTAACGAAGGGCCGGTTTTCCCGGTCATGTACGTACGCGCCCCGTACTTGGATGAGCGCGGAAGTACCAGGGGCTATATAGTAGCCCCACTGTCAAACTCCTATGGTTAAGTGAAAGTGTTAAAGCAATATAGTCTGATTGCCTTGTTCGTGATGTCTACTACACAACCTTCTTCTTGTAGACGTTGTTGGGCCTGCAAGTGCACAGGTTTGTAGGACAGTTGCAAATTTCCCTCAAGTGGATGACCTAAGGTTTATCAATCCGTGGGAGGCGTAGGATGAAGATGGTCTCTCTCAAACAACCCTGCAACCAAATAACAAAGAGTCTATTGTGTCCCCAAAACACCCAATACAATGGTAAATTGTATAGGTGCACTAGTTCGGCGAAGAGATGGTGATACAAGTGCAATATGGATGGTAGATAAAGGTTTTTGTAATCTGAAATAATAAAAACAGCAAGGTAACTAATGATAGAAGTGAGCGTAAACGGTATTGCAATGGTAGGAAACAAGGCCTAGGGTTCATACTTTCACTAGTGCAAGTTCTCTCAACAATAATAACATAATTGGATCACATAACTATCCCTCAACATGCAAAAAAGAGTCACTCCAAAGTCACTAATAGCGGAGAACAAACGAAGATATTATGGTAGGGTATGAAACCACCTCAAAGTTATTATTTCCAATCAATCTGTTGGGCTATTCCTATAAGTGTCACAAACAGCCCTAGAGTTCGTACTAGAATAACACCTTAAGACACAAATCAACCAAAACCCTAATGTCACCTAGATACTCCATTGTCACCTCAAGTATCCGTGGGCATGATTATACGATATGAATCACACAATCTCAGATTCATCCAACCAACACAAAGTACTTCAAAGTGTGCCCCAAAGTTTCTACCGGAGAATCACGATGAAAACGTGTGCCAACCCCTATGCATAGGTTCATGGGCGGAACCCTCAAGTTGATCACCAAAACATACATCAAGTGAGTCACGTGATATCCCATTGTCACCACAGATACGCACGACAAGACATACATCAAGTGTTCTCAAATCTATAAAGACTCAATCCGATAAGATTACTTCAAGGGGAAAACTCAATTCATTACAAGAGAGTAAAGGGGGGAGAAGAAACATAAGATCCAACTATAATAGCAAAGCTCGCGATACATCAAGATCGTGCCAAATCAAGAACACGAGAAAGAGAGAGATCAAACACATAGCTACTGGTACATACCCTCAGCCCGAGGGTGAACTACTCCCTCCTCGTCATGGAGAGCGCGGGATGATGAAGATGGCCACGGTGAGGTTCCCCCCTCGGTGGTCTTGGAACAGGTCCCGATTGGTTTTGGTGGCTCTGGAGGTTTTGCAGCGGAACTCCCGATCTAATCTCTGTTCTGGAAGTTTTAGGGTACGTGGAGTTATATAGGCGGAAGAAGCACGTCAGGGGAGCCACGAGGGCCCCACGAGGCAGGGGGCGCGCCATAGGGGGGTGGGCGCGCCCCCAACCCTCGTGGCTTCCTCGTTTCTTCCTTGACGTGGGGTCCAAGTCCATCGGGTGTATTTCATTCCAAAAATAACTTCTCCAGTTGATTTCATTCCATTTTGACTCCGTTTGATATCCCTTTTCTTCGAAATACTGAAATAGGCAAAAAAACGGCAAATCTGGGCTGGGCCTCCGGTTAATAGGTTAGTCCCAAAAGTAATATAAAAGTGGAAAATAAAGCCCAATATTGCCCAAAATAGTAGATAATATAGCATGGAGCAATCAAAAATTATAGATACGTTGGAGCGTATCAAGCATCCCTAAGCTTAATTCTGCTCGTCCTCGAGTAGGTAAATGATAAAAAGATAATTTTGATGTGGAATGCTAGTTGGCATAATTTCATTGTAATTCTTCTTAATTGTGATATGAATATTCAGATCCGAAAGATTCAAGGCAAAAGTTCATATTGACATAAAAGTAATAATACTTCAAGCATACTAACTAAGCAATTATGTCTTCTCAAAATAACATGGCTAAAGAAAGTTCATCCCTACAAAATCATATAGTTTAGTCATGCTCCATTTTCGTCACACAAGAACGCTCTCATCATGCACAATCCCGATGACAAGCCAAGCAATTGTTTCATACTCTAGTATCTCAAACTTATAAACCTTCACGCAATACATGAGCGCGAGCCATGGATATAGCACTAAGGGTGGAATAGAATATGATGATGGGGGTTATGTGGAGAAGACAAAGAAGGAGAAAGTCTCACATCAACGAGGCTAATCAATGAGCTATGGAGATGCCCATCGATTGATGTTAATGCGAGGAGTAGGGATTGCCATGCAACGGATGCACTAGAGCTATAAATGTATGAAAGCTCAACAAAAGAAACTAAGTGGGTGTGCATCCAACTTGCTTGCTCACGAAGACCTAGGGCAGTTGAGGAGGCCCATCGTTGGAATATACAAGCCAAGTTCTATAATGAAAAATTCCCACTAGTATATGAAAGTGACAACATATGAAACTCTCTATATGAAAAACATGGTGCTATTTTGAAGCACAATATATGAGACTCGCTATATGAAGAACATGGTGCTACTTTGAAGCACAAGTGTGGAAAAAGGATAGTAGCATTGCCCCTTTTTATTTTTTTATTTTTTATTTTTTGGGGCCTTTTTTTTTCTTTGGCCTTTCTCTTTTTTTTGGGACAATGCTCTATTAAATGATGATCATCACACTTCTACTTATTTACAACTCAATGATTACAACTCGATACTAGAACAAAGTATGACTATATATGAATGCCTCCGGCGGTGTACCGGGATATGCAATGAATCAAGAGTGACATGTATGAAAGAATTATGAACGGTGGCTTTGCCACAAATACTATGTCAACTACATGATCATGCTAAGCAATATGACAATGATGAATGTGTCATGATGAACGGAATGGTGGAAAGTTGCATGGCAATATATCTCGAATGGCTATGGAAATGCCATAATAGGTAGGTATGGTGGCTGTTTTGAGGAAGATATAAGGAGGTTTATGTGAAAGAGCGTATCATATCACGGGGTTTGGATGCACCGCGAAGTTTGCACCAACTCTCAATGTGAGAAAGGGCAATGCAGTGCAATCAAGAGGCTACCAATGATGGAAGGGTGAGAGTGTGTATAATCCATGGACTCAACATTAGTCATAAAGAACTCATATACTTATTTCAAAAATCTACAAGCCATTAAAAACCAAAGCACTACGCGCATGCTCCTAGGGGGATAGATTGGTAGGAAAAGACCATCGCTCGTCCCCGACCGCCACTCATAAGGAGGACAATCAAAGAACACCTCATGTTTCAAATTTGTTACATAACGTTTACCATACGTGCATGCTACGGGACTTGCAAACTTCAACACAAGCATTTCTCAAATTCACAACTACTCAACTAGCACGACTTTGATATTATTACCTCCATATCTCAAAACAATTATCAAGCATCAAACTTCTCTTAGCATTCAACACACTCATAAGAAAGTTTTACAAATCTTGAATACCAAGCATATTATTATTATTAGGCAAATTACCATGCTATTTAAGACTCTTAGAATAATATAAGTGAAGCATGAGAGTTCATCTATTTCTTCAAAATAAAACTACCACCATGCTCTAAAAGATATAAGTGAAGCACTAGAGCAAACAACAAACTACTCCGAAAGATATAAGTGAAGATCAATGAGTAGTCGAATAATTATGCAACTATGTGAAGACTCTCTAACATTTAAGAATTTCAGATTTTGGTACTTTATTCAAACAGCAATCAAATCTAAATAAAATAAAAAGATGCTCCAAGCAAAACACATATCATGTGGTGAATAAAAATATAGCTCCAAGTAAAGTTACCGATGAACGAAGACAAAAGAGGGGATGCCATCCGGGGCATCCCCAAGCTTAGAAGCTTGGTTATCCTTGAATATTACCTTGGGGTTCCTTGGGAATCCCCAAGCTTAGGCTCTTGCCACTCCTTATTCCATAGTCCATCGAATATTTACCCAAAACTTGAAAACTTCACAACACAAAACTTAACAGAAAACTCGTGAGCTCCGTTAGCGAAAGAAAACAAAACACCACTTCAAGGTACTGTAATGAACTCATTCTTTATTTATATTGGTGTTAAACCTACTGTATTCTAACTTATCTATGGTTTATAAACTATTTTACTAGCCATAGATTCATCAAAATAAGCAAACAACACACGGAAAATAGAATCTGTCAAAAACAGAACACTCTGTAGTAATCTGTAACTAACGCAAACTTATGGAACTCCAAAAATTCTAAAATAAATTGGTGTACCTGAGTAATTTGTATAGTAATCATCTGCAAAAAGAATCAACTAAATAGCACTTTCCAGTAAAAAGTTCTAGCTAATCTCGTGAGCGCTAAAGTTTCTGTTTTTTTACAGCATGATCATAAAGACTTTACCCAAGTCTTCCCAAAGGTTCTACTTGGCACAAACACTAATTAAAACATAAAACCGCATCTAAACAGAATCTAGATGGATTTTTTATTCCTAAACAGAACCAAAAGGCAAGAAACTAAAATAAAATTGGGTTGCCTCCCAACAAGCGCTATCGTTTAACGCCCCTAGCTAGGCATGATGATTTCAATGATGCTCACATAAAAGATAAGAATTGAAACATAAAGAGAGCATCATGAAGAATATGACTAGCAAATTTAAGTCTAACATAATTCCTATGCATTGGGATTTTGTGAGCAAACAACTTATGGAAACAATAATCAACTAGCATAGGAAGGCCAAACAAGCATAACTTCAAAACTTTAAGCACATAGAGAGGAAACTTGATATTATTGCAATTCCTACAAGCATATATTCCTCCCTCATAATAATTTTCAGTAGCATCATTAATGAATTCAACAATATAACCAGCACCTAAAGCATTCTTTTCATGATCTACAAGCATATAAATTTTACTATCTCCACATAAGCAAAATTCTTCTCATGAATAATAGTGGGAGCAAACTCAACAAAATAACTATCATGTGATTCAAAATTAAGATCAAGATGACAAGGTTCATGGTTATCATTATTCTTTAAAGCATACGTGTCATCAAAATAATCAACATAGATAGGAGGCATGCTTTCATCATAGTAAATTTGCTCATCAAAACTTGGGGGACTAAAAATATCATATTCATCAAACATAGCTTCCCCAAGCTTGTGGCTTTGCATATCATTAGCATCATGGATATTCAAGGAGTTCATACTAACAACATTGCAATCATGCTCATCATTCAAATATTTAGTGCCAAACATTTTCATGCATTCTTCTTCTAACACTTTGGCACAATTTTCCTTCCCATCATACTCACGAAAGATATTAAAAAGATGAAGCATATGAGACAAACTCAATTCCATTTTTTTGGTAGTTTTATTTTATAGACTAAACTAGTGATAAAACAAGAAACAAAAAGATTCGATTGCAAGGCCTAAAGATATACCTTCAAGCACTAACCTCCCCGGCAACGGCGCCAGAAAAGTGCTTGATGTCTACTACACAACCTTCTTCTTGTAGACGTTGTTGGGCCTGCAAGTTCACAGGTTTGTAGGACAGTAGCAAATTTCCCTCAAGTGGATGACCTAAGATTTATCAATCCATGGGAGGCATAGGATGAAGATGGTCTCTCTCAAACAACCCTGCAACCAAATAACAAAGAGTCTCTTGTGTCCCCAACACACCCAATACAATGGTAAATTGTATAGGTGCACTAGTTCGGCGAAGAGATGGTGATACAAGTGCAATATGGATGGTAGATAAAGGTTTTTGTAATCTGAAATAATAAAAACAGCAAGGTAACTAATGATAGAAGTGAGCGTAAACAGTATCGCAATGGTAGGAAACAAGGCCTAGGGTTCATACTTTCACTAGTGCAAGTTCTCTCAACAATAATAACATAATTGGACCACATAACTATCCCTCAACATGCAACAAAGAGTCACTCCAAAGTCACTAATAGCGGAGAACAAACGAAGAGATTATGGTAGGGCACGAAACCACCTCAAAGTTATTCTTTCCAATCAATCCGTTGGGCTATTCCTATAAGTGTCACAAACAGCCCTAGAGTTCATACTAGAATAACACCTTAAGACACAAATCAACCAAAACCCTAATGTCACCTAGATACTCCATTGTCACCTCAAGTATCCGTGGGCATGATTATACGATATGCATCACACAATTCAGATTCATCCAACCAACACAAAGTACTTCAAAGAGTGCCCCAAAGTTTCTACCGGAGAATCACGACGAAAACGTGTGCCAACCCCTATGCATAGGTTCATGGGCGGAACCCGCAAGTTGATCACCAAAACATACATCAAGTGAGTCACGTGATATCCCATTGTCACCACAGATACGCACGGCAAGACATACATCAAGTGTTCTTAAATCTATAAAGACTCAATCCGATAAGATTACTTCAAGGGGAAAACTCAATTCATTACAAGAGAGTAGAGGGGGAGAAGAAACATAAGATCCAACTATAATAGCAAAGCTCGCGGTACATCAAGATCGTGCCAAATCAAGAACACAGAGAGAGAGAGAGAGAGAGAGAGAGAGAGAGAGAGAGAGAGAGAGAGAGAGAGAGAGAGAGAGATCAAACACATAGCTCTTGGTACATACCCTCAGCCCCGAGGGTGAACTACTCCTCCTCGTCATGGAGAGCGCGGGATGATGAAGATGGCCACGGTGAGGTTCCCCCCTCGGTGTCCTGAACAGGGCCCCGATTGGTTTTGGTGGCTCTGGAGGTTTTGCGGCGGCGGAACTCCCGATCTAATCTCTGTTCTGGAAGTTTTAGGGTACGTGGAGTTATATAGGCGGAAGAAGCACGTCAGGGGAGCCACGAGGGCCCCACGAGGCAGGGGAGCGCGCCCTAGGGGGGTGGGCGCGCCCCCCACCCTCGGGGCTTCCTCGTTCCTTCCTTGACATGGGGTCCAAGTCCATCGGGTGGCTTTCGTTCCAAAAATAACTTCTCCAGTTGATTTCATTCCGTTTTGACTCCGTTTGATATCCCTTTTCTTCGAAATACTGAAATAGGCAAAAAACAGCAAATCTGGGCCGGGCCTCCGGTTAATACATTAGTCCCAAAAGTAATATAAAAGTGGAAAATAAAGCCCAATATTGCCCAAAACAGTAGATAATATAGCATGGAGCAATCAAAAATTATAGATACGTTGGAGACGTATCAGTTCGCCATGCTACCACCTCCTTAATGGACCAAGACATTGGATCAAGTGTGAACACGCGCTTTTGCAAACACCCGCGCATTATATGCGTGGGGGCTGAAGCCGACGACTGCAAACTTTCAGGTTATACATATATATACATAAACGACCGCATAGGAGGCATAATAATACTTTCAGGCAAAAGTATAAACACAGCCTTTATAATTCAAATAGCATTGTTACAATCGGGATACATGTCACTCGAACATGACACTCTTCGAGCACTGAGCCTCTATTAAACGAGCACCTTCTAGGACTTCTTCAAAATAGTGCTCGGCCGAAACCTGGCCTACGGCCGGATTCTGGGTTGCTATAGCGGTGGCCTCCATCCCTGCCCAGTATGTCTTGACACGGGCAAGAGCCATCCGCGCACCCTCTATGCACGCCGGCCTCTTTACAGCGTCGATATGCGGCACAACACCAAGGAATCGTTGCACTAGACCAAAATAACTATTCGGCCTTAGTCCTTCCGGCCAAAGACGATCCACGACAGACCTCATGGCAAGTCCGGACAACCTATGGAGCTCGGCCCACTCGGCCATTTGCTCATTTAACAGCAGCGGACGCGCTGGAGCACTGAACTGCGACCAGAACAACTTTTCCACTTCGTGATCTTTTTGATCTTCGAAAAACTTGGTCACATCAGCAGCACTCGCTGCCAAATCCAAGTACGTGTCCGCAGAACTCCATAATTGATCCAGAAGGGCATACTTAGGATCACCGAACTTCGTCCGCAACAAAAAGGGCTTCCCAGCCGTGATATCTCCGGCTTGACATAGCTCCTCCTTTGCCGCTCTAATTTTAGAGCGGGTTTCCTTGGCTGCTACCATGGCTTTCTCCAGGTCTGCCGTCTTCGTTTGACTTTCCCTTTCAAGAAGCTCATAACGGTCGGCGGCATCTTTCAACTCAACAGCCATCTTGGCCATTTTCTCTTTGCTCTGGCAATGAGCAGCCTGTTCGACTCTTAACTCTTCAACCGCCTTTAGGGCGACCGCATCACTCCTCCTGGCTTGTTCCTTGGCTCGGGCAAGTTCCGCCCGAAGGGTCTCCACGACGGCAACTCCATCTGCAGTCAAAGCATATTATAGATACTAGCATCATGCTCCTCTTAATATATGTTGACCACCGGAGAATACATACCATGTGCCTCGTCAAGCCGCCTGATTACAAGCACGATGTCGGCATCCGCCGCATCAAGTTGCCGCTTCAGTTCGGCAAACTCACTAGTCCGGCTAGCCGCCGGACCCTCAGCCGCCTGCACATGAAAGCGGCATGATCATTACCTGGGACTATGATCCTCTGTTTGCCACCTTTTTCGACGGCAACCAGAGTCTCAGGGGCTACTATCTGCATGGGGCACACCTAGCGTATGTGGTACCGTCAAAAATATACATATTACTTTGCGTACCTCAAAGCCTCTCAGCAGGCTCATAAAAGCTTCATGCAACCCGCTTTCGGCGGATGAAATCCTCTAAACCACCGTACCCATTAATGTATGACGTGCTTCTGAGATAGCCGCTTGCTCCAGAAGATTCATCAGTGCGTCTGGTCTCGCACCGGAAGCTCCAGACTTTTTCTGTCGCTCCCCTTAGGAGCCGAATACTCCGGACTTCTGGAGGCTGAAGGGTTACCTTCTGGCCTTGGTGGATCAGGAGAAATCCTTCGTGACGACACCTCTGGGTCGTCCGCCTCATGAGGCGGGGAGGCATGGGGAGGCGTTTCGCTCTCCATCATCTCCGGAAGAAGATCCCTCGAAGACGAACTCTGTCGAGAAGGGCTACGATCCGAACTACAAGACATACGTCTCGGTTATTGCCCTCGGAAATAAAAGTAAGATATATTTACTATAAAGTCCTTTTGTTTACTTACAGCTCGGTGGAGGGCTGGTCCCCTTTGCGGGCACTGTGCGGTAAGGATGCCCTCCGGGGTAGGGCCCCCTGACAAAGGTCTCTTCCCTCGCTTGGAAACCATTGTTTCCAAGTCTTCAGAGGCGGTCCTCTTCCTTCCTTGGGGAGACGGAATTTTAGATTCTTCTCCCCGGTTATCCTCCTTCGCGGAGGCACTAATTCCCCCGGTTTGAATGAATGATGAGTGAGGCCCGCTTTCGGCTTCTTTATTCCTCCCTTTATCTTCCCCTGTTGGCGCTTGATAAGGCGCGTGCTCAAGCATCCTGGCTAGTACAGGATCCGGTGAGCCTTCGGGAAGGGGGGCCGAACACCTGATCATCTTCGCCTTTTTTATCCAGTCCTGGTCAAAGACCGACTTTTCAGAATGATGTTGTGATAAATAAAGAGATAGCATGTCCGACCGAAGAATTACTTACTTGGGTGTCTGGACGATTGCAGTTCAGGCCCGCATCCTCGGTGGTGTTCGGACACTTTATTCATGATCTGAAGAACAATCTGTACATCTCTTCGAGCGTCATGCCGAAGAATTGCTGAATGGTTCGCGGTCCTTCCGGGTTGAACTCCCACATATGGAGAGATCGATGTTGGCATGGCAGGACCCGACGAACTAGCATGACTTGCATTACCTTGACAAGACTGACGTCTCTCTTAAGGAGATCCCGGATGCGACTCTGCAATGTCAGCACGTCATTAGCCGGCCCCCAGTCCAGCCCCTTGTTGACCCATGACGCCACTTGTGGCGGAGGGCCCGAACGAAAGGCAGGGGCAGCTACCCACTTAGTACCTCGGGGAGCCGTGATGTAAAACTACTCCCGCTGCCATAAGTTGGGCATCTCGGGGAAGGATCCCTTTGGCCATGGAGCATCGACGCCTTTGCCTATTGTGGCGCCTCCGCACTCTGCGTGTCGCCCATCGATCAGCTTCGGCTTCACATTGAAGGTCTTGAGCCATAAGCCGAAGTGTGGCGTGATGCGGAGGAAGGCCTCACACACGACGATAAACGACGAGATGTGAAGGATGGAATCTGGAGCCAGATCGTGGAAATCGAGCCCATAATAGAACATAAGCCCTCTAACAAAGGGGTCAAGACTAAAGCCTAGCCCTCGGAGGAAGTGGGAAACAAATACTACACTCTCGTTAGGTTCGGGAGTGGGGATGACCTGCCCTTGAGCAGGCAGCCTGTGCGAGATTTCGGCGGTCAGATACCTGTCTTCTCTTAGCTTCTTGATGTCCTCCTCTGTGACGGAGGAGGCCACCCACCAACCTTGAAGGTTGGATCCGGACATGATTGAAGGTCCGAAGCGCTTGGCCTCCGCCTTGGGCGCTGGAATTCGAGGTGGGAGAAGGGAAAGATCGAGCGCAAAAAGAAAAGGACAGGCCTTGACCCCTTTATAAAAGGGTGAATATCAGCGCCCTCATGCGACCGTCTGGAACTTGCCTAAAATTGAGGAGTCGTGCCAGCGGGTACGATTGGGTTACCCACACCCGTATTGATGAGAATCCCATGATAAGGGGAACACGATCTCTGCTTCGACAAGACGTGCCAATAAAACCGCCTCGCAACACGTGCAATGGCAGGCTGGGAAAAACGGTTCGTAATAACCAGACCATGGCGTGATGTCACGTTATAAAAAGTTGTCGGCAGATTAGATTTGTGGAAATATTATTCTCTCTACGGTGGTATGTGGAATTTGTTTTGCAGAGCCGGACACTATCCTTGTGTTCAAAATCTTCTATGGAATATTCGGAGGAGGAACCCGCCTTGCAATGCCAAAGAAAATCTGCGCGCCGGACTCATCGTCATTGAAGCCTGGTTCAGGGGCTACTGAGGGAGTCCTGGATTAGGGGGTCCTCGGACAGTCGGACTATATACTTTAGCCGGACTGTTGGGCTATGAAGATACAAGATTGAAGACTTCATCTCGTGTCCAGATGGGACTCTCCTTGGTGTGGAAGGCAAGCTTGGCAATACGGATATGTAGATCTCCTCCCTTGTAACCGACTCTGTGTAACCCTAGCCCCCTCCGGTGTCTATATAAACCGTAGGGTTTAGTTCGTAGGACAACAACAATCATACCAGAGGCTAGCTTCTAGGGTTTAGCCTCTACGATCTCATGGTAGATCAACTCTTGTAATACTCATATCATCAAGATCATCAAGCAGGAAGTAGGGTATTACCTCCATAGAGAGGGCCCGAACCTGGGTAAACATCGTGTCCCCCACCTTAGACGCAGAGTTCGGGACCCCCTACCCGAGATCCGCCGGTTTTGACACCGACAAGAGGCTCAACGGGGCCTCTTCAAATATATTTCCCTTTGTGAGAATTTCTTGGGTTGCCACCCCACTGGGGCCTCTTCAAATATATTTTCACCTGTCGGTCGATGTCAGTAAAGAAGGACTCGCCGACTGGTGAAAAACCCATGTCACCCAGCTATGCCGGGTTCTGGGCATGCAGGTTCGTGGGGGAGGTCTTTCCCCCAGGCGAGCTTCCCTGACTCCATTAAGGGATGGCAGGGAACCTGGTTTTACTGCAAGGACGTCCCCAGCGCCAACAGCTAGTCGGGCCTCCCGCCGTACTCGACCGAGATGGTACGAGCTCCGCCATCCCTCGTCGTGGAGGAGGAGAAGGCGGGCGTCGACATCCTGTCCAGCGTGTTAATCGCGGTTATGAATGCTAGGGTGAATGGTATGGACTTGCTGGAGACTTTCTCCAGTTGGCGCATCCAACCACTGCAGGCCAGGGTCACCCCATGTGGATGTACGAGGGTCAGGTGACTCCACTCCGGTGCATCCTGAAGATCAGGAGGTGGGCGCCAAGATCAAGTCCATCACCTACGCTCGTGAGAATCCGCGGGGGACTCGGTTGGTGCCAACCTTTCACAAGGACCTGCCGGCCATCGAGGTATTTGTCTCTGATTCAGTTGGTTCAATTGTAGGTTGTCTTCTGTATGATTGATCCTCACGTTTGCACATGTTTGCTTCTCAGGACTTCCAGAACTTGATCTCCCGGATCCCCATGGTGGACCACTCGCCTCAAGATGTGACGAGTGACAACGAGAAGCAGTACTCAGAGAGGTCTGATAGTGATGAGAGCGACAACAACGAAAATGATGATAGTTCGGAAGAGGGGAAAGAGGCGGAGTCCTCCCCATCTTATGAGGCCCCTAAAGAACCCCGCTCCAAGGCGCTGCACGACCCCAGGGTTAAAGAGGAGAAACTCAACAACCGACTACCTCTGGTCGGGCGACTCAGAGTTCCGAGCGCGCTCGCGCCGAGGCTGAGAGCTCGGTGGAGAAGCAGCCCAAGCTGCCTAAGTAGATCTCCTCCAAGCCTCGGAAGGCTTCCGTGCCACGGATCCGGGTGGCAGTGCCTGTGTCCTCGAAGTAAGCATTCTCACTGACTCTTCGTTCATTTTTGAATTCATTTGGTTGCTGACCGAGTGCTGGTTCATCTTTGTAGCAACGACACCTCGACAACTTCAGCAGACCCGCATGCCCGCAAGTCCGGCCCGAGTGATGCTAACGCGACAGATGCCACCACTTCCAAAGGTATGTCATACTGATTGACTCACATGGTTATTTGACTGAACTTTGATGATTTCTCTGATTTAAGTAGCCCTGCTCGAGATCATCCAACTGGACGACGAAGTGAGTGCCGACCCGCTGAATCATCTTCATCATCATTACCAACAACTCTCCCATCTTGGGGAGGGCAATCTCCATCAACATCTTCGACAGCACCATCTCATCTCAAACCCTAGTTCATCTCTTGTGTTCAATCTTGTTACCGGAACTATAGATTGGTGCTTGTGGGTGACTAGTAGTGTTGATTACATCTTGTAGTTGATTACTATATGGTTTATTTGGTGGAAGATTATATGTTCAGATCCAATATGCTATTTAATACCCCTCTGATATTGAGCATGATTATCATTTGTGAGTAGTTACTTTTGTTCTTGAGGTCACGGGAGAAATCATGTTGCAAGTAATCATGCGAACTTGATATGTGTTTGATATTTTGATAGTATGTATGTTGTGATTCCCTCAGTGGTGTCATGCGAACGTCGACTACATGACACTTCACCATATTTGGGCCTAAGGGAATGCATTGTGGAGTAGTAATTAGATGATGGGTTGCGAGAGTGACAGAAGCTTAAATCCCAGTTTATGCGCTATTCCGCAATGGACCAATTGGATCCAAAAGTTTAATGCTATGGTTAGAATTTATTCTTAATACTTTTCTCGTAGTTGCGGATGCTTGCGGGAGGGTTAATCATAAGTAGGAGGTTTGTTCAAGTAAGAACAAAACCTAAGCACTGGTCCACCCACATATCAAATTATCAAAGTGAAGGAAATACTAGAGGCAATAATAAAGTTGTTATTTATATTTCCTTATATCATGATAAATTTTTATTATTCATGCTAGAATTGTATTAACCGGAAACTTAGTACATGTGTGAATACATAGACAAACAGAGTGTCGCTAGTACACCTCTACTTGACTAGCTCGTTGAATCAAAGATGGTTAAGTTTCCTAGCCATAGACATGAGTTGTCATTTGATTAACGGGATCACGTCATTAGAGAATGATGTGATTGACTTGACCCATTCCGTTAGCTTAGCACTTGATCGTTTAGTATGTTGCTATCGCTTTCTTCATGACTTATACATGTTCCTATGACTATGAGATTATGCAACTCCCGAGTACCGGAGGAACACCTTGTGTGCTATCAAACGTCACAAGCGAATCGGGTGATTATAAAGATGCTCTCAGGTGTCTCCGAAGGTGTTTGTTGGGTTGGCATAGGTCGAGATTAGGATTTGTCACTCCGAGTATCAGAGAGGTATCTCTGGGCCCTCTCAGTAATGCACATCACTATAAGCCTTGCAAGCAATGTAACTAATGAGTTAGTTGTGGGATGATGCATTACGGAACGAGTAAAGAGACTTGCCGGTAACGAGATTGAACTAGGTATTGAGTTACCGACGATCGAATCTTGGGCAAATAACATACCGATGACAAAGGGAACAACGTATGTTGTTATGCGGTTTGACCGATAAATATCTTCATAGAATATGTAGGAACCAATATGAGCATCCAGGTTCCGCTATTGGATATTGACCGGAGATGAGTCTCGGTCATGTCTACATAGTTCTCGAACCCGTAGGGTCCGCACGCTTAACGTTCGGTGACCATCAGTATTATGAGTTTATGTGTTTTGATGTACCGAAGGTAGTTCGGAGTCCCGGATATGATCACGGACATGACGAGGAGTCTCAAAATGGTCGATACATAAAGATTGATATATTGGATGGCTATATTCGGACACTGGAAGTGTTCCGGGTGATTTCGCAGAAAACCGGAGTGCCGGAGGGGTTACCGGAGGCATCATATCATAGCGGTGCTTAGGCGAAGCCCTGCATCGATAACTTCATCATCATCTTCATCACGCCGTCGTGCTGACGGAACTCTCCCTCAAAGCTCTACTAGATCGTGAGTTTGTGGGATGTCACCGAGTTGAACGTGTGCAGATCGCGGAGGTGCCGTACGTTTGGTACTAGGATCGGTCGATCGTGAAGGCGTATGACTACATCAACCGCGTTGTCATAACACTTCCGCTTACGATCTACGAGGGTACGTGGACGACACTCTCCCCTCTCGTTGCTATGCATCACCATGATCTTGCGTGTGCGTAGGATTTTTTTTGAAATTACTATGTTCCCCAACACAAAGTACCGAACACAAATTAAACCAACATGATGAAAGTGACAAGATGAAAATCCCGTGTACCCTCAAGAACGCTTTGCTTATCATAAGAGACCATTTTGGCATGTCCTCTGCCTCAAAAGGATTGGGCTACCTTGCTGCACTTTTGTTACCACTATCATTACTGGCTTGTTACAAATTATCTTGCTATCAAACTACTCTGCTACTTACAATTTCAGCACTTGCAGACATTACCTTGCTGAAAACCACTTGTCATTTCCTTCTGCTCCTCATTGGGTTCGACACTCTTTACTTATCAAAAAGAGCTACAATTGATCCCCTATACTTGTGGGTCATCAGCAAGCAATGCTGAAATCATTGTGCATGTCATAAAAATGAAAGGGATACCTTCAGCATATGTCAATTCGTTGTTCAAAATGATAAACAGAAGTGGCTCCATATGCCATTATAATTATTAGAAGCTATGATTTCCTCAGTTTACTTGGACATCCCCCTCGGCAGATCATCGATCAGGATACAAAAAACCACCAAACGGAGTAAAGATTCAAGAACCCAATCATATTGGATGGATGGATGAAAATAGTAAGGTCAACATGCAGACGACATGTGCAGCAGGATGAACACACAAGTAAAATGACATGGGTCCTAACCTGGCCATTAGCCATCGAAGCGGCAAGGGAGAACTCAACCCGGCAGATCTGAATTCTAATATGTAACTCAGAGCACTTGTGTTTAGTTGGGAATGGAGGGAGTAAGGATAACTTATAAACTTGATAGAGAAGGAATTGGGGCGGAGAAGATGAACTAAACGAAGATCACGAATCAAACATGAACGCAGGACGGTCGGAGTATATGGACAAGCATGGAGTAAATGAATAGCACGGATTGACATATAGTAACTGACCTGCAATTATCGACCGCTGACGAGTGGGCACTAATTGCCATTAAGGCTTCTAGCATTGGTGATTTCAATCATCGGTGACTGAATCGTCAGGGGATGACTTGATATCCCGTCACTGCCCTTTGGCGTCGTCACGCATGGAGACCCTCTCACGGTCTCACCGTGTCTGAAGGACCAAGCATGCCCTCCTCGGCCGGCCTTCGAAGCTCGCTCGCCTCTTACATATCGGTTCAGCCGCTTGCAAGACCGATGGCTGCGCAAGTTTTTTCTTTGCGAAGAGAGACACGGAGACCAACTGGACGAAGGGCACTCACGTGTCTATGGCTGGGTCAGCCCACATTTTTTTGAGCGGTAGCTGGGTGACCCCACATGGAATGGTTAATCTGCACAAAAATGTTTTGCTCAGTCGCAATGCTATAGCCTAGTAAGCCCAAATAATAGCCCAAATAACGACAGATCGCCAATTTTGTCACGTGAGGAGCGGCCCACCCCGTGTAGCGGTACGTGATTAGCAACAACAGGTTTCACGGATAGATCAAACGGCCAAAAAATCCTAAGCATGTTGATCCGATGGCTGAAAACGTTGATGGCTTGAGAGGGCTGGAAAAGTGCACAATTTAAATGTCTCTAGATCGTAATAATGATAGGGAAAATCTCGAAAACTCATCTCATACTCCCTTCGTTCGGCAAAAAGTTCTCTTTGTGGTAAGCAAAAGTAATCAAAAGGGCTAAACTTAATAGGATAAGAATCCCCAAGATCGATCTTGGGAGGAATTGGTTCCTCCTTCGACCCTTCATATTGTATGACCAACTCATCATTATAAGCATTCTTTTGGCAAAAAGTCATGAGCTTGTGTCCAAGAGAGAAACCCAATCCGTTGTTTTGTATAGAAAAATTATCATTAAGCTCAGAAATCTTATCAACTAAAATATCGGTAGGGACTCTCTTTCTTAAATTTTCATTATAAGCAACATGATCTAGAGACGTAAACGCATTATGTCCTCTTGATTAAAAAGCATTCCCTCTATGGGAGGACGACCACCACCTACTTTATAATGCGCAAAAGTTTCACTAGCTTCTTTCATAATAAACCTAAACTCATGAGCTAGAAATATAGTGGCGGCATTCCCTCTATGTATGGAAGGATGCATATGAACAAATTGTCTTTCAAGTTCAACTATGAGCAAAGATACAACATCCGCAAGGCTACTAGTTTTATGGAGAATAGAACCACCCAAAGTGGGAAGCACACCGGCACAAGTAAATAAATCTTGAATAACCCCTTTTTCAATAATATTGCCTCTACCTATGCGAAGCTTTTTAGTGTGCAGAATAGTAAATTCTTCATGAGGATTAGTATTCGCAAAAGCATCAAAATTTTCCTCATCGTCACAACTATCTTTTTCAGCGATAACCTCCCCAATTTTAGATATGGTTGGCGGCAAATAGATCTAGCAAACGAGCAACCAAAAGGCAAACAAAGAAGACAAACGGAAGAGGGGTGAAGAGAAGGCAAATCTTTTCGAAAATCGTTTTAGAAGTGGGGGAGAGGAAAACAAGAGGCGAATGGCGAAAAATGTAATGCAATAGATGAGAGTTTATGATGGGTACTTGGTATGTCTTGACTTGTCGTAGATCTCCCTGGCAACGGTGCCAGAAATTCTTCCTGCTACTTCTTGAACTTGTGTTGGTTTTTCCCTTGAAGAGGAAAGGGTGATGTAGCAAAGTAGAGTAAGTATTTCCCTCAGTTTGAGAACCAAGGTATCAATCCAGTAGGAGACAACACACAAGTCACCGAATACCTGCACAAACAATCAAACGACTAGCACCCAATGTGATAAAAGGGGTTGTCAATCCCTTCATGGTCACTCGCAAAAGTAAGATCTAATAGAGATAGATAAACGGTAAAGTAAATATTTTTGGTATTTTTGGTTTATAGATCGGAAAGTAAAAGTTGCAAAATAGTAGATCGGAAACCTATATGATGGAAAATAGACCCAGGGGCAATAGGTGAAATAGTAGATCGGAAACTTATATGATGGAAAATAGACCCAGGGGCCATAGGTTTCACTAGAGGCTTCTCTCGAGATAGAAAATATTACGGTTGGTGAACAAATTACTGCCGAGCAATTGATAGAAAAGCGCAAAGTTATGAAGATATCTAAGGCAATGATAATGAATATAGGCATCACGTACGTGTCAATACCGAAACAATTCTGCATATACTACTATTACTCCACACATCGACCGCTATCCAGCATGCATCTAGAGTATTAAGTGTTGGGGAACGTAGTAATTTCAAAAAAATTCCTACGCACACGCAAGATCATGATGATGCATAGCAATGAGAGGGGAGAGTGTTGTCGTACCCTCGTAGACCGAAAGCGGAAGCGTTAGCACAACGCGGTTGATGTAGTCGTACGTCTTCACGATCCGACCGATCAAGTACCGAACGCACGACACCTCCAAGTTCAGCACACGTTCAGCCCGATGACGTCCCTCGAACTCCGATCCAGCCGAGTGTTGAGGGAGAGTTTACGTCGACCGACGGCGTGGTGACGATGATGATGTTCTACCTACGCGGGGCTTCGCCTAAGCACCGCTTCTGATGTATCGAGGTGGACTATGGTGGAGGGGGCACCGACACGGCTAAAAGATCAAACGATCAATTGTTGTGTCTCTGGGGTGCCCCCTGCCCCCGTATATAAAGGAGTGGAGGAGGGGGAGGGCCGACCCTCTCTATGGCGCGCCCTAGGAGGAGTCCTACTCCCACCGGGAGTAGGATGCCCCCCTTCCAAGTAGTAGGAGTAGGAGTCAAGGAAAGGGGAGAGAGAAGAGAAGGAAGGAGGGGGCGCAGCCCCTCCCCCTAGTCCAATTCGTACTAGGCCTTGGGGGGCGCCGAGCCTCTCCTCTCTCTTTCCCCTAAAGCCCAATAAGGCCCATATACTCCCCGGCGAATTCCCGTAACTCTCCGGTACTCATAAAAATACCTGAATCACTCGGAACCTTTCCGATGCCCGAATATAGGAGTCAAATATATCGATCTTTATGTCTCGACCATTTCGAGACTCCTCGTCATGTCCCAGATCTCATCTGAGACTCCAAACTACCTTCGGTACATCAAAACACATAAACTCATAATATAACCGTCATCGAAACTTTAAGCGTGCGGACCCTACGGGTTCGAGAACAATGTAGACACGAGCGAGTCACGTCTCCGGTCAATAACCAATAGCGGAACCTGGCTGCTCATATTGGCTCCCACATATTCTACGAAGATCTTTATCGGCCAGACCGCATAACAACATACGTTGTTCCCTTTGTCATCGGTATGTTACTTGCTATTGATCGTCGGTATCTCAATACCTAGTTCAATCTCGTTATCGGCAAGTCTCTTTACTCGTTCTGTAATACATCATCCCGCAACCAACTCATTATTTGCAATGCTTGCAAGGCTTAAGTGATGTGCATTACCGAGAGGGCCCAGAGATACCTCTCCGACAATCGGAGTGACAAATCCTAATCTCGAAATACGCCAACCCAACAAGTACCTTCGGAGACACTTGTAGAGCACCTTTATAATCACCCAGTTACGTTGTGACATTTGGTAGCACAGAAAGCGTTCCTCCGGTAAACTGGAGTTGCATAATCTCATAGTCATAAGAACATGTATAAGTCATGAAGAAAACAATAGCAACATACTAAACGATCGAGTGCTAAGCTAACGGAATGGGTCAAGTCAATCACATCATTCTCCTAATGATGTGATCCCGTTAATCAAATGACAACTCATGTCAATGGCTAGGAAACATAACCATCTTTGATCAACGAGCTAGTCAAGTAGAGGCATACGAGTGACACTCTGTTTGTCTATGTATTCACACAAGTATTATGTTTCCGGTTAATACAATTCTAGCATGAATAATAAACATTTATCATGAAATAAGGAAATAAATAATAACTTTATTATTGCCTCTAGGGCATATTTCCTTCATTAAGTTCATAAAGAATAGAGTAACGCATTAAGCGAGATGACATGATGTAGAGGAATTAACTCAAGCAATATGATGAAAACCCCATCTTTTTATCCTCGATGGCAACAATACAATACATGCTTTGCTGCCCCTACTGTTACTGGGAAAGGACACCGCAAGATTGAACCCAAAGCTAAGCACTTCTCCCATTGCAAGAAAAACCAATCTAGTTGGCCAAACCAAATTGATAGTTCGAAGAGACTTGCAAAGATATCAAATCATGCATATAAGAATCCAGAGAAGATTCAAATAATATTCATAGATAAGCTGATCATAAATCCACAATTCATCGGATCTCGGCAAACACACCGCAAAAAAGTATTACATCGAATAGATCTCCAAGAACATCGAGGAGAACATGGTATTGAGAATCAAAGAGAGAGAGAGAAGAAGCCATCTAGCTACTAGCTATGGACCTGTAGGTCTGTGGTAAACTACTCAAGCTTCATTGGAAGGGCAATGGTGTTGATGTAGAAGCCCTCCGTGATCAAACCTCCCTCCGGCAGGACGCCGGAAAAGGCCCCTAGATGGGATCTCACGGGTACAGAAGGTTGCGGCGGTGGAAAAGTGTTTTCGTGGCTCTCCCTGTTGGTCTTGGGATATATGAGAATATATAGGCGAAGAAACTAGGTCGGTGGAGTCACGAGGGGCCCACAAGGGTGGGGGCGCGCCCTCCGTCCTTGTGGCCGCCTCGTGCCTTCTCTGACTTGCACTCCAAGTCCTCTAGATGTCTTCTGGTCCAAGAGAAATCATCGCGAAAGTTTTATTCCGTTTGGACTCCGTTTGGTATTCCTTTTCTCTGAAACTCCAAACCAAGGAAAAAAATAAGAACTTGCACTGGGCCTTAGGTTAATAGCTTAGTCGCAAAAAATAATATAAAATAGCATATCAATGCATATAAAACATCCAAAACAAATAATATAATAGTACGGAACAATCAAAAATTATAGATACGTTGGAGACATATCAGTGCACCAGAGGAGGCCCATGGGGCCTACTAGGCAACAGGGCGCGCTCGAGGCCCCAGGCGTGCCCTGGTGGGTAGTGGGGCCCACGGGAGGCTTTTCCACCGCCTCTCAACTCTATAAATACTCAAATATTTCAGAAACCCTAGGGGAGTCGAGAAATCATAAGTTCCGCCGCCAAAAGCCTCTGTACGTAGCCCCAAAAACCAATCTAGACCATGTTCTGGCACCCTGCCGGAGGGGGAAATCATCACCGAAGGCCATCTTCATCATCCCGGCGGTCACCATGATGAGGAGGGAGTAGTCCACCCTCGGGGCTGAGGGTTTGTACTAGTAGCTATGTGTTTGATCTCTCTCTCTCTCTCTCTCTCTCTCTCTCTCTCTCGTGTTCTTGATTTGGCACGATCTTGATGTATCGCGAGCCTTATTAATATAGTTGGATCATATGGTGTTTCTCCCTCTCTATCTTGTTGTGATGAATTGAGTTTTCCCTTTGAGATTTCGTTATTATCGGATTGAATAGTTTTATGGATTTGAGAGCACTTGATGTATGTCTTTCTATGAATACCCGTGGTGACAATGGGGTATCATATTGATTCACTTGATATATGTTTTGGCACTCAACTCACGGATTCCCGAGGTGACATTGGGATAATCTATGCATAGGGGTTATTTGCACGTTTTCGTCCCTTGTTTCTCCGATAGAAATCTTGGGGCACTCTTTGAGTTTCTTTGTGTTGGATTGAGTATTATGAATCTGACATTGTTTGATGCACATTGTATAATCAACTCATTGATACTTGTGGTGACATTGGTGTATCAATGTGACATTAGAGTTGGTTGATGCGTATCATATGGTGTTATTTTAGTACGAACTCGGATGTTTGTGACACTTATAGGGATAGCTCTATAGATCGACCGGAAAGGATAACTTTGAGGTGGTTTCGTACCCTACAAACAATTTCATCTTATGTTCTCCGCTAGATAAGAACTTTGGAGTGATTCTTCATCACACGTTGAGGGATGGTTAATGATTCAATTATATTAGCATTGTTGAAAGATAGCACTAGTGAAAGTATGAACCCTAGGCCTCATTTTCAAGCATTCCAATACCGTTTGTGCTCACTTTTCTTACTTGCTACCTTGCTGTTTTTTATTGTTCCTTCTACAAAAATCAATATCTACTATCATTACTACACTTGTATCACCATCTCTTCGTCGAACTAGTACACCTATAAAATTTACTATTGTATTTGGTGTGTTGGGGACACAAGAGACTTTTTGTTATTTGGTTGCAGGGTTGTTTGAGACAGACCATCTTCATTCTACACCTCCCATGGACTGATAAACCTCAGGTCATCCACTTGAGGGAAAATTACTACTGTCCTACAGAACTCTGCGTTTGGAGGCCCAACATGAATCTACAAGAACAAGTTGTGTAGTAGAAACCAGTTCTTCATGGTAGACCACCATTTGATCTTCTTAATCAAGGCCTCCACCTCCTCTGGGTTCCCCCAGGCGACGCCCTTCTCCTTCCAGGACCTGAGCTTCTTCGGGGGCCCGACCGAGAAGGCTGGGACCGTGGCCTGGCCGGGGGCGAGCGGTCCGGTGATATAGAACCACTCACGCTACCACTCCTTCACCATTTCGAAGAAGGTGTACTTGAACCATTCGCCCCCTGGTTCTTGCTGACCATGGCCCCTCCGCTTTCATAGGTTTGGTTTCGGTTTATGGGAAAACAGCGGTCCGGACTGCTTCACGGACCGATGGGGGACGACATTGGATGGCTTGCAGGGTCCGGACAGCCGCGTCCGGTCGGATAGAGAAGTGCTATACACACGACGATTTCTCGCCCGATACATGCACGACACCGAGCCATGTCCTTGGATCGAACGCCTCGAAGCAAATCTGACGATACATGACAATGTCGGGTTGGCATCGGACGTAGAACGTCGTGTGTGAAGCAATTTCGGGTGGTCGGATATGAACGGTTTGGAGGTCCGTGTTGAAGATACCCCTAGTTCCTGTAACGGTGGAATAAGCGAGTCTCCATGATGTTTGGTGCGGAGGTGTTTGCTTCACCACGACAGAGTACGTATAATGTAAGGTGACGTATATTACGTGTCCGTTGTGTGTTATGTAGTCGCGTGTGGGCTATGAACGATGGTACTGATTTTTTTCTTTTTTAGGGAAAACGATGGTACTGATTTGCGTGTATGTTTTGCTTCGCGTTCTTCCTTTGAGAGAGAGAGAGAGAGAGACAGACAGTTGAGCGTACATGCACTGTATGTTTATGGTGTTCCGTTCCAAAAGGAGACGTGGCCGTGCTCCCTCCCTCGCACGTGCAGCAGTCAGGCAGGCATGTTTGGTTTGGTTTATACTTTATTCATTGGTGGATCCCGATTTTGTTTCTGTCTTGGCCGTGACGGATCTGGTCGGCATGGGCAATTGAAACTTGATCGCCACGGAAGCACAGCGAAATCAATTCTCACCCATCTCAAGCACGTGCATTATCATTGTTGGGTTCGCATCACTACATATAGCCATATAGCTCCAACAACCTCCCTTCCCCATCCCTCCCTAGTTCAGAGACCGCAGCCGTAAATATGGAGGAGCAAGACCGCAATGGGCGGGAGGCGGCGGCGGCGGCAGAGTCGTCGGTGCCGCTGCTGGAGAAGAAGGCGGACGCCGTGCTGTACATGGAGGGGTGCCCCGGGTGCGCGGTGGACCGGAGGAAGGCGGCGAACCCGGGCATCCCCTACGGCACCTTCATCTACGTCTGGACCGTCACCCTCTGCACCGGTCAGTACTCCCAACACCACCACCCTTCATCCCCGATCTCCGCCCTGTTTTGTTCATCAATTAATTGGTTGCGCGAATGCATCAACGCTTGGTTGCCTGCTTGATTTGATTGGATTTTGATTTAATTCTGCATGCGCGCTAGCTGGGCTGCATCCACGATTCAACACAAACCGGTAAATAGGATATATGCAATACAAATATTAGTACAATTGAGAAGAAGAAGAAGAAGAAGAAGAAGAAAAAGAAAAAGAACAGAGGAAGCAAAAATATGAGAACATAATGTGCGTTACTAATTTAGCAACCCAGCTAAGATGTACAGATAAATTACAGGTGATTAGCTCACTAGTTGACTGGAGTAGAGAGAATGTATGATAGTTTGACAAGCCTGTCGCATGTACCAACAATTAACCGAATCGGAAAGTTTTAACCAAGAGAAATCAGGGAGACTCCACAGGGCTGCTGGTTGAACCGATAAAAAATTCACCCCCAGTACGAAACTGGGACCATGTAAACAAGATTCAGTTGGACTAGTATAATCATAGATGTCAATTTAAGTAAGTCTTTCACTCTATTCGAATTCTTGTTGCGAGAAATGGATGTATCTGAGCATATTTTAATTAAAGACATCTATTTCGGACAATAATTAAACGAAGAAAGAGAAGACACGGCAGCTAACAAGCCGATGGATCGAATTGAATGGAGCTGAGCCTCACTGTGCCTCTGGCTAGCTGGCCAGGGCTACCCACCAAACAATTAACATTTTCACGCCATGTTTTCCCGTTGAAGACAACAGGAGAGGGTGAAGAAATGTACTACTAGTATTAGGGGCTCTATGCATGATTTGGTTGCAGTAATTTGATGGGGTAACCGTCATACTATGAGGGAGGGAGCAGTACGTACGAATGATGTGTCTGTCCTGTGTGGAGAAAGGCGCAAGTAGACAAAACACGCACGCACTTACACTGTCCCGATCACATGATCCCGTAGTACTAGTGGACAAGTAACCCAAGCTTGGGAGCATCATTTGAAGCAGAATCAAAGATGAAATACCGTGAGGACACTGCATAAGATTTGATTTTTCCGATTGATTGAATCCGCCGTTTCTGGACGACGACGTGCGCGTCTTGAGCCACGAGATCCACGAGTTTTTTTTTTCTTTTCTTTGGGGGAGTTATATTATTTTCTGAGGCTGGCAAGGGAGTGGAGGGGAGGGAGTTCCACGAGTTGGATTTCTCATCCTCTCCGGTCTCTCTTGTCCCTCCAGCTCGTTTTTCTTTCACCCCAAATCGAAGCAACCCCCTACCATTCCCTTATTATCTTAATATATATACTAATTGTGCAACGGAAATTAAATTCTAGTGCCTCCCTCCACTTGTCGTCATCTCTGACGTCAGGGAGGGGACGCCAGGATGCGACGCCGAAACGGACCTGCCTCTGCCTGCTGCTTGGAGCCTTCCTTCCTTCCTTCCTTCCTTGGCTTTCTATTCGCGCCCGCGCGTGTGGCAAGCAAGCAAATTAAAGCGGGAATGCCACGCCACGGACGGCACCCGCTGCGTGCCCGATTTCGCTTTGCCCTTTCTCCATTCGGGTCTCCCCCCAGCCGGGGAAAGGCGGCGGCATTGCGCTGATTGGCCTCGCCTCCCAATCCCACCTCCGCTCCTTTTATCTATCTATCTATCTATCTATCTATTGCGAGGGACTGAGGGGTGGGGAGGGCTCGATTCGATTGGCCTGCCTGCCTGCCTGCAAGCAATGGCGGCCAATGAGGAGGAGGAGGGGACTTCGCCGCTGCTGAGCAAGGAGGAGGAGCGCCGGTACCACCCGGGCTGCTCGGGCTGCGACCACGACCGGAGGAAGGACCTCCACACCGGGCTGCCGTACAAGGAATTCTCCTACGTCTGGATGATCTGCCTCACCACCGGTACGCCCGCCCTCCTTTCGGCCCCTCAAACCTCAACCCAGATTCTTCTTCTGGAAACAAACGAAAATGAAATCAGCGGAATTTTCTCCTTCGATGAGGTCACTGTTGTGTAGTACCAGGAGCATTTAATCGGCCCTATCGTTTTTTTGGTCTGCATATCGCACCGACTGCTACCCATGTCCCAGGCCTTCCAGATCATTGCTATCGGGTGGCACTTCAGACACAAGCCTTTATCGATGATGTCCTACCTGTTCCCCGCATGTCCACACCCGTAATCATGAATAGAGCTGTATGAGGAGGGATGAATTTTCCTCGCCCATTCTGCATCACTTCCTGTCTCTTGTTTTTGTTCAACTACTACTCCCTCCGTAAAGAAATATAAGAGCGTTTAGATCACTAAAGTAGTGATCTAAATGCTCTTATATTTCTTTACAGAGGGTGTACTAGCCATCTGACTAGCGAATATTATCTTGAAAAAAAATAAACACGACATGATTGAAATCTAGGGAGTACTTATATTCCAAATGAAGCTACTACTTCATTTTATTTTTCTTACTTGGAATTGAAAATGGCGCTATAATATTATTATCTGTTAGAAAAAATTCGAGGCATACCGTCGACCATTCGAGGAGCAAGCAATCACACGAGCACGAAAACGAGATTTGTTAACGAGGTTCACCGATATGGCTACATCCCCGGGGCTTGACTACGGGCGCTCCTCCCCGTGACACCGTCACAATACCGCACCCGGCCACCCGGGCGCCGGCACACGCCGCCGGCTCCCCCTTGCGTGCCTGTGCTATTATGTTGGCATAGGTTACATCGTGTGTCTAGCCTCGCTATATATGAGAGGCCTAGGATACAAGTGTCCTACTTGGACACGACTCCATATCCTATCTAAACACAATACAACTACAAAGTCCAACTGTAACCTACCTTGTACACAATATTCGACACAACTCTAACATTATCCAGGATGGTTATCTTCTGCCCTTGAAACCTTATCTCCTAAGATAAATTCTAGGAAAACGGGGTTTGCTTCAAGTCACACAAGTCTGTAAGAATTTCCTTGTTTGAGAAGGTCTGCACCGTGAACATGAATCTGTGCCTGCTCCTATGCATCGTACTGTCATAGCAGCAGCAGTCTGAATTCAACCGCTTCAACTCAAAATAAGTGAACCTAGTTCACTTGGTTGGGGAAGTGGATGTATAATACCACCACCTAGGTTCAAGCCCTTGTGGGCATGAGTTTTGTTTCCTGTTTGTGCTGCCGGGGCCTCCCTAAAACCACCTGAACTTATGGCCTAATTTATTTGTGCTGCAAATTTTGTTGTTCGGTTACAAAAGCACCCGACCTCATGGGCCAGTTGTTTCTCTGCTTGTGTTTTTCATTACTAGCATTTCGTGCTACCTCAACTCATTTGCTGAAAGTGAATAGATTTTTGTATTAAGCTGGACTATGTAGATTCAGTTTACGTGATATTTATTTGTGAAAATTCGCATCACTAAATTTCCTGGGTCAAACAATCATTGTTCACCCAAACCTGAAATTACCCATGTTTTTTAGATCACTGTAATTGAGCAGCACTTCAGGCATAATCTTTTTTTCTAGTACTCCTGCTCTTGCCTATGTGAGTTAGCAGTGTTTAGAGTTTGTTTCTGAGAAGGTTTGGACAAATTTAATTGAGTAATATGAAATGTCTATGAAGTGGCTCCAAGTTGGCATTGTAACCTAATAAATATTTACATCAGCACTTCTGGATCTACAAAATTGTCAAAACATGAATGAAGATTGTTATTAATGTTGCCATGTACTCCGTATCGTCATAAAATTGTTCTTTTTCATGAACATTTCCCATTTCATAATGCAATTGTTCTAATATTTCCTCTGATCTTTCTGTCCAGCTTTACCAATATCGTCACTGTTCCCCTTCTTGTATTTCATGGTATGCATATCCGTTTCTCTCTTTTTTTCTAATTATTCAGGACATGTAGTTAGATACTTATATGAACAAGATATAAATGTTTTTTTTAATATTTCAATCTTCGTCAGTTATCTTTTCATATCTGTGCATACATCTATCTCTGAAGTATCTGTTGATAATAAGTCTTAATATTATCTCCTTCTCCTTTACAGATAAGAGATTTGCATGTTGCAAAAAGAACAGAAGATATTGGGTTCTATGCTGGGTTTGTAGGTGAGTTTCGTATTAAATGTTGATTTGAAACTGAGATGGTTGAGTAGTTTTAGTTTTATGCTTATACCAATGGTGAACACTTTGTGATTGTCTGATGTGATTTTTTCTGTATTTACTGGATTTTTTAGGTGCTTCTTTTATGTTTGGTAGATGTTTGACTTCAACTCTTTGGGGAATAGCAGCAGATCGTATTGGGAGGAAGCCTGTTGTTGTGTTTGGCATTCTCTCTGTGTTAGTAACTGTTTGCCTCTTCTTTACATAACACCAGTGCATATTAGAGTGTGGCTGTACTTACTACTGTATTTCAACCTCTTCTATTTTATCAGGTAACTCAACTTAACTCACGTTAATTTCACAGGGTGATATTTAATACTTTGTTTGGGCTTAGTGTCACCTATTGGATGGCAATAGCTACTAGGTTTCTCCTTGGCGCTTTAAATGGCTTACTTGGACCAATGAAGGTATGGCGAACTTGAAAGCTTATTTTTGTTAGATTGTGTATACCTGATGAATTTGTCCCTGACTTCTGCAGGCTTATGCTATTGAAGTTTGCCGACCTGAACATGAACCTCTAGCACTATCACTTGTAAGATAAACACGCCTACCGATGCACTATAATTTCTCCTCTTTAAGTGATTTTAATTTTTACATCACTTTCATGTGATTTTAGGTCAGCACGGCATGGGGAATAGGTCTCATCATTGGTCCTGCTCTTGGAGGCTACCTTGCACTGGTAAGAAAGAGATTTCTCTTAACAACTTTATGCTATAGTCGGCCTATGCTAACCTTGTTCCTTCGATGGCAGCCTGCAGAAAAATACCCAAATATATTTTCGCCTGATTCATTATTTGGAAGGTATGTGTATCCAAATAGAGTATCCTAGATAGCTACTCTGTATTACATAATACTTACCTTCGATGGAAACTTGCCAGGTTCCCGTACTTCTTACCATGCTTATGCACATCAGTCTTTGCTGCCATTGTTCTGATAAGCTGCATATGGATGCCGGTATGTGATATTTCAATGGTGTTAGTTTCCTTGATTATGCAACCAGTCTAATTGACAGTTCATAATTACATTTTTGTACCTATATTTTGCTATTCTGTATGTCCTGTGGGAAACCATATGACGTTGGCATGAACAGAAACTTCCTAGATCCATAAATACGCTTGGCTGAACCTTGGCACTTCACAACTTCTCTGTGTAATCTTAGAACCAAACGTTCCACTTCAGAATACTGTTCGGAGTTCATGCATAATTGATCTTAAAATTAGATAGCTCAGGCAGTGGCGGAGCGTGAACCAAATTTTAGGGGGTGCCAAATGAGTGTATACCATAGAAAAATATATGGTGATCAGAGACGCCGGAGAATTAGTAGAGTGGTTAACAGAAATACAAGCTTATTTGGCAAAAAAATATCTAGGAAGGGTTGGCCAGGGCCCGGATTTGTCCCGCCAACGCTCCGCCACTGAGCTCAGGTATACTGTTCAGAGTTAAATAAATACCCCCTTGTAAAAACATCTTATATTGTGGGACGGAGGGAGTACATGCTTTGGAAGTTTAGATACAGTTTTTTTTGCACAACAGAAATTCCTTTTTACTTTATTATCTTCAAGTAACTGGCGGCATGAGTAAAAAGAATTAAAATGATATAGTGGGAAAACGAACTGTGTTTAAATTATTCTGTCCTCGTTGACCGACCATTTGTATTTTTGTTGGAAGAGTTAGTTCTTCCTCTTATTATTAAATATCTCTAAATGCATCTCAGGAGACGTTACACAAGCATAAAGTCAGTGATGATGGAAATCAAAGTGTTGAAGCTTTGGAGGCCCATCTGATTGATCCAAAAGAGGAGGTTGGACAAAGTAATAGTTCGAATACCAAGAAGAGCTTATTCAAGAATTGGCCATTGATGTCATCTATAATTGTTTATTGCATCTTCTCCTTCCATGACATGGCTTATACAGAGGTATTAATTTTCTATTTGAGGTTATGGCATCAAGTATTCCAGAAAAAAACGGATGGCTAATTGTACCTAAATACTCTTGCGGCAAATGGCAAAATGAAAAATAGTTATTAAGGGTAGGAATAGTGAACCTGCTTATTCATAGATAAGAATAGACCTGTTGATCTGGGAAGGTGCTCGCTATGGTATACCCGATGTATGGGCAGATTCTAGAACTGTGAATTTTTAGCACTGAGCTAAGCTCTAGAACCATTTTGTTTGACATAAAAAGTGATTTGTCAAGCAAAAAAAGATTTTAGAATCAAGAGTTCTGCTTAGAGTAGAGAATATTTGATAACTAGTAATGGTGATCTGGATCAGGAGTTCAGCTTAGAGTAGAGACTAGAGAAGGATAACTGGTAATGGCGATCACTAGAGCAAACTTTGTGGAGAGTTGCCCCAATTCATAAATTGGCTCTACTTTCTGTGCTAACATATGACTTATATTTGTCGTATTTATCGTATATTTGGTGACAGACAAGTTTCTATGGATTTCTGGTAGCTAATACAATACATGTTTAATATAAACTTTAACTTGTTTTTTTAAAATAAACTTCAGGTGTTCTCTCTATGGGCTGAAAGTGAGAGGAAGTATGGTGGACTGAGTTTATCATCTGAAGATGTAGGTCAAACACTTGCAATTACAGGTACCTTTCTGTATGTGCTTTTGCCAGTGTTATTTTAATGGGAACCGCTGGGGAGCACAAAATGATCAGGAACTGAGTAAACACACAAATGTGCTTTCAAAGATGAAGGGAATCAACTCCATACCAGGTTTTCCCTAGAAGAAAATTACCACTGCCAACTGGTCCTTTTTACTTCCAAAATGTTCTAACATGGGCCACCATCATAAACCATTACAGAAAATAGTAAAGTTCGAAAATTTTCTTTCTTTCTCACCAAAGTTAACCTGCGCAGTTATTTAGCTAATTCAATTAGACAGGCTATGAAGGGGAGCCTTGGCGCAGTGGTAAAGCTGCTGCCTCTTGCAGAACTGTAGGGAAAGGCTGCGTACAATAGACCCTGCGCAACTGTAGGGAAAGGCTGCGTATAATAGACCCAAAGTGGTCGGACCCTTCCCCAGACCCTGCGCAAGCGGGAGCTACATGCACTGGGGCTGCCCTTTTAATTAGACAGGCTATCAATCATCTGATTAATTAGGGCCAATTCGTTTCAGCCAGTCCGACTCTATTAGAGGAATCTCTTCCATCCATGCCTTATCATCCTTTGTAGGGGTGTTCATGGTGGTTTCAAGAAAGCCACCAAGTGGTGGATTTGACACTAAAAATGAGCCTTCATTTGTACTTTATGTTTTTGCTCGCACAACTCATGGATCAACACAATTTGGAAAACCCAGTTTGAATACCCCTAATCCTCTGTATCCAAATATTCCAACAGCTCAAGTAGCCGCCAGATTTTCTAGGACTTCTGATGTTGGTTCCCTTTGTGAAGCACATATCGTGTGTTGATTAACTTGAGCTGGTTGGGATTGGTAGACTCGAAAAGAATTGTTAGCCATAGCCAACATACCCCAGAAGCTGAATAAACTCTGCCAATTATGTCCTTAATCCACTTCCATTGTTTGCAGTTCTTTCGTACTTTGTACACTAGTATTTGTGATAACAACAGACAGTATTCTACCTTCTCAATTTCAGGTGCCAGTCTTCTTGTGTATCAACTATTTATGTACCCATCCATCATTAAAGTTCTTGGACCGATCAAATCTTCTCAGATCGCAGCTGTGGGTGCAAGCTGCTATCCTATTGTTTAATTGCTGAAGTTATTCCCTTCTGGCTGCATGTCTGAACTATTGTGATTGACCTTGCAGGTTCTGTGCATACCTATTCTCTTTGCCTACCCCTATATGACATACCTCTCAGGACCTGGATTATCAATCGTACTGAATATTGCATCAGTCATAAAAAATAATCTTGGTGTGAGTATTCTTTGATCCCACTTTAGAATCCTTGTTACCTAAAGTTTGAAGATTGACCTAGTACATAAATCATGGATGACAACTATGTTACTTTTTAAAATCAGCAGTGGTGTTTTGCCACCACTTAGGAGTTATAACTTTTCTCTTTTTTTTTTGGATAAACTGGATCTTTATACTACCTGTCTATTGCAGTAACTAAAGTTCAAAATATATATTAGGTTAATCTTATGTGTTCTCCATGACTATTTTATTAGGTTACCATCATCACAGGCACTTTCATCCTTCAAAACAATGCAGTGGTATATTACCCATAAGTCCATCTCAATGCTAATGTGTTTTATAATAGATCTCAACTGACTGATGAGCGTGTAATGTACTAACAGCCTCAGAACCAAAGAGGAGCAGCAAATGGATTAGCCATGACTGGAATGTCCTTTTTCAAGGCAGTTGCCCCTGCAGGTGCCGGCATTGTGTAAGTATATACTCCGCTCCTCATAGCTTCTGCAAAAATATTTCATGTGTTACAAGTAAAAAATAACTTTAATAGCTCTCACATAGAGTATATCTAAATGAAATGCTCTTGAAGCTCAGAAGTTTCACACGATTTTTGACAAATGCAGGTTCTCGTGGGCGCAGAAACGCCAGCATGCTTTCTTCTTTCCAGGTAAACTTTGTTATCCTTTTCTGAGGAAACTCCTTATTTGATGTCCCAGTTCGGCTAGCTGAGACGTGTTGTGAGTTTCTTACTGCTGTATAATTGGTCTCCACATTCCACTGATGCAGGTGATCAGATGGTGTTCTTTCTGCTGAACATCATCGAGCTCCTTGGACTTGTCCTCACATTCAGACCCTTCCTGGCCGTGCCAGAGCAGTATGAAAGAAACTAGCCTTCCCGTGCGTTATTATTGTAGATTTTTTTTGGATTATTGATGAGACGATGACGACTCATGCGGCCCCGCCACGGCGAAGAGAAGGGCTCAAGGGCGGCCTTGCACCAGGATAAGAGGTGATTACCTGTACTTGTGTGTAACATAATATGTTGTAGCAGCATCTCAGAATGAAGGTGGTGCATATATACATAAATATTGTCTAGTATATAGATGGTGGTGGGCAGTTAAGTTGGTTGTTTGCCATTAGGTAGGTAGCAGCAACATTTGTAAAACTAGTGTACAATGCAAGAGACTGTACTAGCTGGGGAAGAAATAATCTGGTGGAAATTAATGGCATCGGCACGGCATATAGTTGTTGTCATGTCTTTGCGGCCTCTGTTGAGGGGTATTGGCGTATGTCCAATTTGTCCTCAGATAAGATGCTTGGTTTCTTTGGTCCATCGCGGCTCGGAGTGAAACTTGTGCCAAAAATGAAAATAAAAGCCACCTTCGTGTCCACGGGGTTGGCCATAGATATGTGTACGAACTTTATAGTTTCCTGAAGTCTGAAGCTTACGCACATATTGGCCGCTAGCTACCTGATGACGGTGAATGAAACAAAGAGCAGGCACCTCGGCCCTGCCATCCAGCTAAGCTAGCAGGATTGGCGCTGCATGCATACATACGCACCAGGCGATGAAACTCTAGACTATATTAATCCATTATTAAGCATGCATGGTAAGCTAGCTTAGCTACTCTTGCCGGCCGGCGGTACACGGATACACCAGCATGACCATGAGGGCCCCGGGAAGAGCCTAGTACTATGTGTAAACTAGTACCTATTATGTATACGTATTGATCGGAGATCGTAGATGCATGCATGGTTTGGGGTGGCAATGTTCACGCTGCCTCCGGTGTATGAGAAAACAAAAACATGCATGCAATGCAACGGCGCCTCAAATCAAACTAGTTTGATTTGACCTCTGTCTGCTTCTGACCCTGTGCATCAGCGCTGACGTACCCCCAATTGGGTGGCCACGACGGCACGCACGTTTCGCCGCCCATCTGTCCTAGCGACCTCCTATTCTCGCAAAAAGAAACGAAAAAGAAACACGGGCTTAAATCTGGTCCATGTGATTAGTGCCAGCTCCACGTACATACGTACGTACGTACGTCAATTAACTAATCGCAGCCTAGATGTCCAAAAAAAATACTAATTGCGACCTACTGCTACTAGTAGTACGTATGTAGGTGACGCATGCACTTTGTCGTCGGGCTTGGTACGTGTATGCTATGCTACCAGTACCAGAAGAGCGTAAACCAACCTACTTTTGGCCAAATGGACCGCTAATTGTCATGCTAAATGAAGGCGTGGAGGGTGTTCAACGAAGCCAGCTAACGAGATCTGACCATATATAGAACTGGCATCCGTCCAATCAAAGAGATTAATCATAACTAGGTTTGCTAATCAGAGCTGCGAACCAAATAAGCTCCTCATACATGCCGCTAATCTAGCTGGCTCACCCACGCAAAAAAAAAAAAAAAAAACTAGCTGGCTCGTACGGGAAGGTGCAGCCAGGAAAGAGGAAACGAATCGCCCGCAGGAGGAAACGGATATGCTCCTACCTCCAGCTCCAGCCAAACAACACGCCTCTTACATGCAACCTTTTCCTTTCGTCGGTCCTACCGGGTATACATAGGGAGTCGTTACTTTCCAGAGTTCCTAGCTAGACTAACCTGGTTGAAAGCGAAGGATTAAAAGAAGCGAATGATTAGTTATCATCATGATTAAAGTAAAACCAGCACACCAAAGTGACATTAGTAATGACTGTTGAAACAAAATGTGAAATGCACATAGATATGGCTCAATTCGAAATTTGCTCTTTTTCTAGCTCTCTCTTTGCACTCGTTCATGCTACTACATACTGTATGATATTGCAAGTGCATTCTTGACCACTCGATCCATCGTGTCAGCCTAGCAAGACTGACAGGCAGCGCGCTGAGAACAAATCTCATCTCACCCAAAAGCAGCAAGCTTTATGCCGCCCATGGCGACAGAGACGCACTGCTGCGCGCACTTGCACCGCATCGCGTTGCACTGCATGCACGGCTTCGGCTTAGCTACCTATATAACATCATCACAACATATAGTGTGTTGTACTCTGAAGCTACTGGCGGTGCAGTCAGTCGATCAATCAAGTTAATTTATTAGCACCAGCATGGCCGCAATGAGCGACACTACCAGGAACCGGACGTTCCCGCATGGTAACGACAATGACGACGCGACGGCGCCGCCTTCACCCTCGCCGCCGGAGACGGTGTACTACGAGGGGTGCCCGGGGTGCGCCATGGAGCGTAAGAAGGAGAACAACACGGGCACGCCCTACAAGGAGTTCTTCTACGTCGGGGTCACCACCCTCGCCTCGGGTACTCTACCTAGTCGCTCTACCCTAAGTTACTTAGTAGATTCACTCATTTCAGTGATAGTTAATTCCAGACGGGAGTACTATATATGTTTTGCTCTGCATCTCACCATGCAGATTTATTCTTTTACTGTGCATATTGTTTTTCTAACATAAAAGATTTTATTAACTTAGGAACATTTTACTGTAAAACACTTTTAGAAAGGACGATCATAGCTTTTTTTACATTCTAGATATGGGAAAGATCTGTATACAGTCATTAAACAGTGTATGATAAATACTCCCTCCGTTCCCAAATAATTGTCTTTCTAGTCATCTCAAATGGACTATAACATACGGATGTATGTAGACATGTTTAGAGTGTAGATTCACTCATTTTGCTCCGTATGTAGTCACTTGTTAAAATCTCTAGAAAGACAATTATTTAGGAACGGAGGGAGTAGCATTACTAGCTGCAGGGATATGGAATTTGACGATTTAGCTTTTTTTTTTTTTTTTTGCTGATGGCGAGCTCACACGTATTAGTCATGATAGGCCATGTTTCTTGCAATATATTGACAATATCTTCTTTAAACTTGCAGCTCTACCAATATCATCACTGTTCCCATTCTTGTACTTCATGGTACGTATGTTAACAGTCTTACTTCGATTGATCGCCTGAACCAACTAAAAAAATTGCGGCCTCAGTTTGCTGAATTTTACTGTTAATACTACATTATTCACACAAAATTTACCAGAAATAAATGGCAATCAATATATCCTATATATACGAATATCTTAGCATAAACATTTCTGACTCATGTCACCACCCATAGTTGTACTTAACTCTCATATAGGTCTCACTCAGCTCTGAAACATGGGGCATACTCATCAGCATAGCTCTGAAACATGGGGCATACTCATCAGCATTAACTCTCATGGAGTGATCCACTGTGGATCAATTGCCAGGTTGGACGTTTTGACGTCTCTTAAGATGTAAAACGTCCAACCTGGCAATTGATCCACAGTGGATCACTCCATGGTAGACCTCATAAAAACAATGAACAGAGATACACTGCAAAAGAGATACAACGTATTCATGCCTTCAGGTGAGCCAGACAAGCATTATCTGATGATGCATGGCTTATTTGTATACCATTATCAACCATAAAACTCCGATGGGAGAAAACGATTGAACTCTACGAACTGGTAACCGCCAAGGATCGGCACTTTCAAGGGTTTATTTAGTTCTCGGTTAAAGAGTTTGAGCAAATGCTGATAAAACATCACTCGTTTTATTTCTGTACTCAGTTTGACCTTCCTTGACAACAGATACAAGATATGCATGTGGCAGAAAACGAACAAGACATCGGTGTGTATGCTGGTCTTCTTGGTAAGAATGTTAAAATTCATTGAATCGACGACATGTAACAAAGTTCCAGTACATTCCTGCAGTTCTTCCAAACACAAACATATGTACTCACCCAGATTAAGACATGGTATACTGATGTCGATGTCATATAGGTGCATCGTACATGATCGGCAGATGTTTTGCCTCGCTCTTCTGGGGTGTGGTGGCAGATCGTATTGGGAGAAAACCTATCATTGCATTCTCCATGTTCTCAGTGTGAGCAAACTCTTCTGCTAGCTGTAACAAAATAAAATAAATATGCTAACTTTTACGTGGCAGCTAATTTATAAGCTCGGTAATCAATCCTCTTTCAGGGTCATCTTTAACACTCTATTTGGACTAAGTGTAAAGTATTGGATGGCGATTGCCACAAGAATGCTCCTTGGTTCTATGAATGGCATGCTTGCCCCGATAAAGGTATCCAAGTTTGCCCAATCTAGCATCAGTTATGTCATGGTAGCAACTAATACCATGGCATCAGTTATGCCATACTAATTGTTGACTTTTACAGGCTTATTCAGTTGAAGTTTGTCGACCTGAACATCATGCTCTAGGATTATCAGTTGTAAATGAACATATAACTCTACTCTTTTACATGCATCACAATTACAACTTACCAGTTGCTCTAGTTGACTTTGTACATTGGTACAGGTAAGCACGGGTTGGGGCATAGGTCTTGTTGTCGGTCCAGCCATTGGAGGCTACTTAGCACAGGTACCTATTTGTTCAGAAATGCCCATTTCCAAATACTAATAAATGTACTACCTGTTCTAACACACTTGATTTCTTACTTGCCTGTCAGCCTGCAAAGCAATATCCGAACCTATTTTCTGAGAAGTCGGTTTTTGGGAGGTAAACTGTAGTGCAAATAAGCTTTTATTTAATTCTAATGAGCCAACTTCATGAAACTAAAACTATATGCATTTTTTAGGTTTCCCTATTTGTTGCCGTGCCTTTTCATTTCACTGATCGCCTTTGCTGTTCTAATAAGCTGCATATGGCTACCGGTATGTGACATTCCCACTGATACTATACCCTATGCTTTTCCTTTTCCATTAATAGCTTTGCCAGTATAATCTAATGGAATTTCTCTTATTGGTTAACTCTGAGACATCCATTTCTAGTCTCCAACTTCTAGAGGGTTCTTTTAAGTTTTTAATTATAATGTTTGGCACATTTTCAGCCCGAATTGATATCACGACTTCCATTACTATCCAGATCTGAGCCAATAACAGATAGGATACATGTATTTCCTAATCCCATGCATCGCCTGTTACTGAAAAGGCAGCATTTGTACTTCGGACCAAAACTTAAAAACTGAGAACTGCTGAACAGTTAGAGGGCTTAATTGGGGTCTAACATGATGCGGAAAATAATAATTATCCATAATATGTAATAAATATATATTGTTTTCTACATTTAGGCATAAATTTGGTTTTAATTTTTTAGAGAAAGGGAATAAAATTAATTTAAGACAAGCCAAAGGGCAAACAAATGTGTCAATTGTTGAGCTCCTCTAGTTCATTTGCAACTGGTTTCAATCAGTTATTGCTTGGTTATCTAGATTAATTTTCTTACTGGGGTTATAACATTAATATGTGACTGAACTTTGCTACCAGGAGACACTTCATATGCATAAAAACTTAGAAAGGGAAGTAGAAATGGTTGGTGATTCAAGAGCTGCTCCCCATAGAGAATTTCCACATCCAGAGAAGAGTCTATACAAGAACTGGCCATTGATGTCTTCTATAATTGCATATTGTGTTTTCACCCTTCATGATACAGCATACAGTGAGGTAACTGCTATTCATGTTCCCCTTACAACATACAAACTAATGAATAGATAAGTAACATATATATTTTTTGTATCAGATATTTTCCTTGTGGGCTGTAAGTGAAAAAAAGTATGGCGGACTAAGCTTTTCATCTAAAGATGTTGGCCAAGTTCTTGCAGTTTCAGGTATAGGTTATAACCAGCGGGATAAGCCAGTGTATATAATCTTATTAAACATCTCTTACATATTAACATTTTAATTTATGCAGTTGAGTTCAACTACAAATGCTATAAAATGTGCACCACAATATTAAGATTGCCTCTAGGATGTTCATATTTATGGAACATTCAGCCATGTAGTGGTGCACTTTGAAACCAGATATAATCAAAAGAAAAAAAAGTAGATTACTTTTGGCCCTAAAACTTTCAAACAGTCCAAAGGGAACCATAAGCTCACGAAACTATTCACTTTTGGACAAACCACTGACTTCCATGCGGTTTTCGCTGATGCGGCATGAAATATTTTACCGATGTGATTGCCACATAGATATGAAGAGCAAGTTCAATAACAATGTGAGGTGAGGGACCAACGATGTGAAAGTATTGACAGAGAGAGGAGAAGAGAGAAAAATAAATTGTTGGTACAAAATATTGGCCCAAGCCGCCTTTCCTTTTTATTTTTATTTTTGAACTACAGTGCCACAGAGCCATATATGGGCTGTAGGAGTCCGTACGCATACGAATCATGTAGGTAACTGGAACTGCTCGAAAACCAGACAAGGGTTCATAATTGAACTGTTTTGTGAGTTCAGGGTTCATTTCGGGCTGTTTGAAAGTTATAGGACCAAAATGCACTTGGGGCAAAGTTAAAGGCCCAAAATGTAGACTTCTTTCTAATCAAAACTAGTTATAATACTACACACTACCCATTCTGGAACATTGTGTCTCATTGTTATACTGGTAAAATTCTAGTAGTAATTATTTGTGGTGTATTATGATAATAAAAAAACTTTGAATATTAATTTCACATTTGATGTCAGGTGCTGGTCTTCTTTTGTATCAAATATTTGTTTATAGACACGTCCACAAATATCTTGGGTCTATCATTTCATCCCGTATTGCAGCTGTGAGTAACCGAGCTATTTCCCACAAAACTCACATTTCTTATACATATCCTTTTTTTAACAATCACATGTCCATTTCAGGCCCTATCCATACCACTTCTTGCTACGTACCCCTTCATGACACACCTATCAGGGACCAAACTCGGACTAGCCATTTATTTCGCTGCCGTTATAAAGGGTGCTTTTGCCGTAAGTGTCAACAATTCCATCTCGTCGTCTCAAACATGACTTTATTTCTTTCAAACAGAATACCATACATGCTGTATCAATTTTGAGCAATAGGATTTTACAGATTGAGAAATCACATAAGGTTTACATTATAGTCCAGGATATATACAGGATTGACCATATAATAGAAGAAATGCCAACATAGAAGTTATTTGCTTTTTTATACAGCACTATCATTCTTTCTAACATTACATTTTACATCTTTGAAAAATTTGATCAGACGACTATCTTAACGGGCACTTGTATTCTGCAAAACAGTGCTGTGGTAAGTATAAAGTCAATTTGTGTGACTTTTATACTCTCAATTGCTTCTCAAATTAGCTAACTCAGTTTACTGAAACGACAGTCACAAAATCAAAGAGGTGCTGCAAATGGCATATCTACAACTGCAATGTCCCTCTTCAAGGCTATTGCTCCAGCAGGAGCAGGTGTTCTGTGAGTATCGCTGTGAACCATCCGATCTTCTTTGAACACAATCAATATGCTAACATGTAAAAGTCGTATAGCATGTGAACCCTACTGAACCTTGATGGAGCTTCTCAAAGAACTAGTTCCTTTATCAGATTGGACATAATAGTGGCCTCTAAAATTTAGTAACACATGGGCAATTAATACTAAGAATGATAAAGGCCAGAGCTGTGTCTGGTAAAAATAAATAAAGCCCAGAGCTAAATTAAAATAATACGGTCACTAGTAAGCCTACCAGCACCTTCTCTTATACTGTTATTCCTTGATATTAGGTTCATATGCACATAATGTATGCATATACCATCTATAACATATCATATTTGGAAATTTCAAATGTAGGTTCTCATGGGCCCAAAAGCGCCAACATGCTGCTTTCTTTCCAGGTATGTTTGATAATTTATGGGTTACATTCTTATTTCAGCAACAGCAGTTATTTGCTTTAAAAAACGTGTCCCGTGCAGTACGCGTGTAATTAATCACCATGGGTATGTGCAATTGCAAAAAATAACATATGACCTATTTCTTTAATCATGCAGGGGATCAAATGATATTCCTGATTCTGAATTTAGTCGAAGTAATTGGGCTTGTGCTGACCTTCAAGCCATTCCTAGCAGTTCCAAAGCAATATGATTTCAAGTAGCAGCTGGAACCCCCAAAGCAGTGGAACAATGGATGGTGTGAAAAGTTACGACCATGTTTTAGCTTGCCAAAAATGCGTAGAAGTCCCAATCCTCAATCCAGCCACGTGTTGTGCAGAGAGCCAGTGATTATACTTGTACAGTATTAAAATAAGGAAGACACTTAGTATGATATACTGAATACGCATCCTTAATGTAATACCCTGAACTGTGAGATACTGTGTAAACCTTTTTCCATACAGAGGACTATTTTACGACCCAGCATCATGTGCCCTTGTCTGTTGCGACCATTTCGCTTTCTCCCACTAAACATAAATTGATCGCATTGTCTGTCCTACGTAAATACGTGAAACCCAAACGTCGCCTGCTCATCTTATTTTAACCGTGGCGGAGTTGTGATAATCATGCAAAAAACAAGAATTTCGCATAAGATTACCCAAGTAAACATCCTATGTGGTATGGAAATGGTAATCACCAAACAAGAATGACGAAAAGTAGTATTCTGCAAAACATGTAAGGTGAAGATAATACCATGAGTGACGGAGGCCTGCACAAATCATCCATGCTTAGCACGCCCATTCTGATCCTATCAATGCCCCTTTCCGCGAAAAGGAAACTACAACATTGTCTTGTCCTTCAGCTCATCTGGAAGATGCCAAGCCTGGTCCAACCGGGACATCAGCAAATTTAAAAAACTGCGTACATAAGAGTTTATGGAAAATTAACAACGTTCAATGCTTCAATTAGTGAAGTATATAACCAACTATCATGTAAGAACGTCCGCAAAGGATTAACTGACAAACATCTGACTTCTGAAGTCTGAAACATAGCTCATGGAAGTTCAGAGCTCTATCATTCTGATACACTCCGGGCTTATAATTCAGAAATTACGGTCACTACCAATAATACAACCTCCCGATTGTTAAAGAAACCGATGAATATCGTTACCACGAAGAAAGCGAGCACATCCAATTTTGTGTTCGATCTGAATTAGCCTTACGTAGTAGGTAAAACAGAGATGGCCTTACCTAAAGCTTGAAAATGCTAATAATTTTGAGCATCGAAATGTATTTCCACCATGCGGATTCCTTCGGAGCTTGCAAGCAAGAACATCTTTAGAACTAACCAAGATTTAGTCTCAGAGGTGGCCGCCACTGTAGGGGGAGCCGGAGGTAGGCGGAAGATGGCGGGGCTGGTAGTGGTAGGGAAGATGGGGTGGGTTGGCGAAATAGCCGCGTCGCGCCGTTCCTGTTGCAGCAGCAGCCAGCAGGCGGGGGCGCAGACGGCGAGCACTGCAACTCCGGCAATGTCGGCGCGAGGTTACCACAAATGCGAGGAAGAAGCCCATGTTTCTGACGAGGCTTGCTTGACGGGCCGCGATAAATAAATATCCTCCTGAGAGCCCACGTGGGAAGCGGCCCGGCCCATCTAAGAGGGTGCTCCCGTTCGTCCTTCCTCAAAACCCTGGGGGGATGGAGCTGAGCGGTGCCGCCGCCAATTAATCTGCGCCTCCGTCTCCTCCAACTCCGACCACCACCGCCTTGACAACCCCCCTCTCTCCGGCAGACCTCAGCCTCCTCCTGATGGGTCGCACAGTCAAGAAGGCCGGCAAGTCCAAGTCGAAGAAGGGCAAGGCACGCGATTCCGCAGCGGCTCTTCTTATTTCCTTTTTCCCACTGATGATAAGCTCTCCCTAATTTTCGTGTTATCTTGGGCGGCGTTTGTTTGGTTAGGGAACGAAGAAGGCTGATGCTTCATCGTCTGCTGCCGCTGCGATGGCTTCTGGTCCGGCAAAGGTGAGGGGGCACTAAATCGTTCGTTTCAATGCTATTTTATTGTTCTTTGATTGATTGATTGAGTGATGGGAGCGTATAGATGCCTGCCGAGACGAATTACTCCTATGATTAAATTGTGTCTTGTACCTGCTTAAGTTGTGCTTTCTTCTGTTCTCATGCTAAGGATGATGCTGAAAACTTTGTATGTGGAATTACATGTAAATGGTGGATTTTCTTGTTAGGTGTGGCAACCAGGTGTAGATGCACTGGAGGAGGGAGAGGAGCTCCAGTTTGATCCCGAGGCTTACAACTATCTCCGAGGATTTAGTATTGGCTGGCCTTGCTTGAGGTAAAACTATATTCTCCCTATCCGCAGGGAGGCATTGTTCGTAGACTACGAAATTCTCTGTTCTCAAAGATTCACTTCGCTTTGTAGCTTTGATGTTGTACAAGATCAACTTGGGCTTGTCCGATCAGAGTTCCCACACACATTATATGGCGTTGCTGGAACTCAGGTTGCGTTCCGTCTTTACCCTTTTTAAAATTTACACAGAAAGGACTACTTCATGCTTTGTCTTGCAGCAAAACTGAGATTACAGTTCATTTCTGTTCTGCCACATAGAGATGAGTTTGATGGTCTCAAATGTATTTGTAAGGGCATATTTGATTATCTTGTTTAACTGCTGGATTGCTGGTGCCTACTCATGTATACTTCTCCAGAATGTGCTAGGGTATTTACCGGTCTGCATCAGTTTCTTATTCTGCTATTTTGGATGGAACGTCATACAATTGCTAATGTTTAGTGCGGATGCTTGCTCCCATTTATAACATGATTGTTGCTTTGGTGCATGTTTCATTGTTATTGGTGTTATTGCAGCTTCAATATGTAAGGCCCGGCCAAGCTATGATTGCTTTGCAACCGAGCTCAGCTGGGTATTGTTAAGCTTTAAACGGGGATTTTTGTGCTCCAAGAAATAATGTTTATATTGGTGGAATCTCAAGTAATTAGTGCATGAAAAGAAAGTTTTCGTACTTGCTTACCATTTACTACCTAAACTGCCAAACGTTTCCCAAACGTCTTATATTTAGGAATGGAGGTAGCATGTTTCATTTACGTTTCCACAGAGTTTATCTATCTAAATTAAGGGCTATGCTTCATCCTTTACAGGCTGAAAAGGCTCCATGGAATTATATTGGCGTATTCAAGCTTTCCAACATAAACGGGAAGAAGCGGGAACCTATACCATCTTCAAAAGTTGATGCTGACAGTGATATGGATAGTGACAGCAGCAGTGATGAAGAAGAAGAGGAGGAAACTAATGAGGATATAAAGCCCATCCTACATGTATGTTTTTTCTCTAAATGCACAACTTCATATTTTTTGTTGACATCAATTATTTCACACTCTTGCTGCATTGGTACAAACCTTCTGTTGCTAATAGGTCAATTTTGTACGTACCAGCTAAAAAAGGTGGCCCATGCGGGGTGTGTAAACAGGATACGCTCAATGACTCAACAACCACACATATGTGCTACATGGGGAGACACAGGTCATGTTCAGGTAATTCTGTTTGGCTCTCATTTCTCTTTATTTACTCCCGTGGCTGGCCCACTCAACATTTGGTTAATCTCTGCCGCATCTTCCCAGGAACAGATAGAATAATCTGTGCATAATATTTGTTAGGAATAAAGGGCTCCACACCCCAATTCCGTCATTTACATATCATATTTCGTTCTTAGGAACTTGTAAGGAACATAATGTATTGAACTGACTACTTTGTGTGTAATATGCAGGTGTGGGACTTCAAATCCTTCCTTAACTCAGTAGCAGATTCAGGGCCAGTTGCACACAAAGAAGACGACATAATCCATAATCATGTACCTTTGAAAATATTCAGTGGCCATAAAGATGAAGGATATGCAATTGATTGGAGTCCACTTGTTACTGGAAGACTTGTTTCTGGTATGTAATAGATCTATTACATGTTACAATGCTTTATCCTCAGATATGTTCTCTCGCGATCTCTCTGTCATGTATTCATAGATCAGCGTTTTCATTTAATTTGGTATACATTCATTGGCTTAGACCAGTTTAATGTTTTTTCCACACAGGTGATTGCAACAGTTGCATTCATCTCTGGGAACCATCTTCGAGCACTTGGGACGTAGATACAAAACCATTTGTTGGACACTCCGCAAGCGTTGAAGATCTACAGGCATGCCACTGAATGATGTATCATATATCTACTCCTATGTCCTCTGGATATGTTGATTATCTAAAAATTATTTGATTATATTCTTGCAGTGGAGTCCCACAGAAGGCGACGTATTTGCCTCTTGTTCAGTGGATGGAAAGATATGTATTTGGGATGTTAGGACAGAGAAGAAACCCTGTATGTCTATTAAGGCTCACAATGCTGATGTTAACGTTATCTCCTGGAATCGGTATATTTACTAGGTTTTTTTATTCATGAGCACTACTATTTCTTCTGTATACCGTTGTATTTATGTTGTGACCTCCATTATCAGGCTAGCTAGCTGTATGATAGCTTCAGGATGTGATGATGGCAGTTTCTCAATTCGTGATCTTAGATTTATCAAGGTACTTTCGTCTTGACAAAGCACATTTTTCTATGCTCGTCAGTTGCATACTACCCACTTCAAAGGGGTGTTTTCCTCTGGTTTGTGTTTTTCTGATTTGTACTTTAGGCTTCTGTTTGCCTGCCTGCCTATGTACTCTATATTGAGAAAGATAAGTATTAAGTGAACGGGTATTTTGAAGATAATACAAGACGAATAAGACTTCTATTGATGAAAATTTGGCATGTTATTGCTAGTAGAATTGCTAATTTGATACTCCCTCCGTCCCATAATGTAAGACATTTTTTGACGTGTCGAAAAATGACTTACATTATGGGATGGAGGGAGTATGTGTTGTTACATGTTATTTTGTTGCCGGTAGTATATATAGTGCACACTTCTGCCAAAATCACTGCAGTTACACACTACCACAATCAGTATGTTGCTTTGCCAATTTTGTTTAAAATATATTTTCCTATGTATGATATGAACTATTGTTTCTTTTCTTATAAGTATGCACAATTGCTTGAGAATGGTATGTTCACGTCAGCTCTCTGTTCACTGTGCTTTCTGTGTATTGGCAGGATGACGGCGCAGTGGTAGCGCATTTCGAGTACCACAAGCACCCAATTACATCTGTGGAATGGAGTCCACATGAAGCATCAACTTTGGCTGTATCATCTGCTGATCATCAACTCACGTAGCTGTCCCTCCTATCATTTTGTTTTGTTTTTGAAGTGCTGATATCCTAGGACATGTCGAGTTCTCTTGCTGTAACATGCTGGATTGTTTTTCTTCAGAATTTGGGATCTTTCATTGGAAAAAGATGCAGAAGAGGAAGCTGAATTCAGAGCAAAGATGAAAGAGCAGGCAAATGCTCCTGAAGATTTGCCCCCGCAACTTCTCTTTGTTCATCAGGTACCTGACAAAATTTATCCTGAAGATGGCTTTAATTTCCATTCTTTTGCATGTGTCGCGGCCAAAATAACATGCGTAAAGAGCTGTAAAGAAGCAAGTAGATGTGATGATTTTGTGAATGTGCAGGGCCAGAAAGATTTGAAAGAACTGCACTGGCACCCACAGATACCTGGGATGATCGTGTCGACGGCAGCCGATGGCTTCAACGTGCTGATGCCCAGCAACATAGACACAACCATAGCTGGTGCAGACAAGCCTACTTTGGCGCCACTTGGCTAATGCAAGGCTAATGAAATATCTGAATATCCTTGTAGGCTAAGGACAATACTGCGAGTATCTATCTCTTTTCAGTATCATGTATTTTATGTTTCTCTGTTTCGTGGAGACAACCAACTCTATTTCGTGTAATAGATAGTGGATAATCAGTCATCCTGGATGATACTCACCAAATTACCTGACCCAGATGCTCTACTTTTGACACCGAAGAATTTTGCTGGATGAGCGCATATTTGAGCCTTGTTAGGGCAACTCCAACGCTGATCACCAAATAGCCAGCAATTGTTCGGACCGGTTTGGACGTGCAAAATTTCATAAATCAGAACCAAAACGGGGGATGGTTTGGGGGAGTCCAGACGTCCGCCAGGTTAGACTCCACACCCGACACACACAAAAGCCCCATGACACCCTTGACACGCACAAAGGCCCCACTCAGGCCTCATTTGGTCGTCCGGTATCCCGGAGGGATCCCCGTCAGAACCCAGGGCTCGGAGCCCATGGGGCAAATCGGCCCGTGGAAAGCTAGCGCACTGTTTGGTCACTCATAGCTCGGGGACTTTCTGGCCCGATTCCTGTCGTTTCTCTAGGAGAGCAATCCACGTCTCGTGAGGTCGGAGAGAAAATCCACGCATCCGCTTCTCTGACGCGATCAACGCCCACCTGGCGACCCGGGGCGATGTCTCCTCGTCACCGAACGTCCAAATGATAAACAAGAGATTGGGAAAATCTCCCTGTGGTGGAAGGGGATCTCATATGCCATGAAAATTCCCCCGGCTGGGGTTTGCTGCCCTGGTTTTGACTCGGCTGCTACCAAATTAGCCCTCATGGTGTTCGGCCAAAAACCATGTCCTGCAATTGCTTGGTCAAAATACCATAGTAGAATATTTTGACGTTGTTGTTCTTGACTTTGAGGGCTAGTTTGGTTGTTGGGGATGAAAAATCCTGGGTAGTAAACCCCCGATGTGGGATTTCCCTGCCCATACGAGATCCCCTCCCACTATGTGGAAATACCCTTTGCCATTTGGACACCAAGGGGGAGGGAAGAGAAATCCTTGCAGGCAATACCAGAACGGGACATGCTCATCCAATAGGACAAAATGTGTAAAAGAAAAATATCATTACAATAAAAAATCACCACAAATAACTTCATTTTTTTCTAACAATATTGTCATATAAATACCAGAATAATGTTTGTCCCTCTTTTCTAAAAAAGTTCAGGAAATTTGGGACTAAAATTTAATACAGAAATTTGAACGAAAATAATAATAATAAATACACAGTTCGCAAGAGAACAAATATTCAACTTGCATCCACACGTGCATATAACCTTACATGCCAAAATTGGACCAATAGTGCAACACCAATGATAAATATAGTTTACTAACTATGTCTCAAAAGAGAAAATGCTAATTATGGTTACAGGTTCAGCAAGAAACAATACTTTGTTCCACTAAAAATATCACAACTATGTGAACTATATCCATACTGAACTAGCAATAACTTCCACCGTCAACTTTTTGAACATTTCCATCGACCTGTGGTAAGGAACCTGCATCACAAATAAGTATTGAATTTTCAAGCATCAATATAAGCATGACCTTTTCTGTCCTAGTGGTTACACAAATCTGACATCTGACCCCTTCTCTACTGAATAGAAAGAAAGCCACACATACCAACTCAAGAGGGTTATTCGAGCATAGAAAAATGCTGCTGATCCACCTGCTAGTTCGCTTATCTTTTTCAGATAAGAACTGTGAATAAACTCATGTAACTTAGCAAATAAAGCATCTTTGGACAGACATTTTCGCACTATAGGCATGATAGTTTTTCTTCATTGCAGAATGTAAAAGATATATAATTTATAAAAATAAAAAGTATATCAGCCAGCTATAAGAAAAATGCAAAGCTTCAAATTAGTTTCAACCGAGAACCAACTCGGATCATTATCCAGCAATGTTATTTTTAATCTGGACAGGCATTCCATATTTTGTATAGTAAACCGAATCATGTATGCTTGCTGGCATAGGGGAATTGGACTGCCGCATATCCTTGGTTGGCATGTTTCACCCAGCAAGACGACACAATCAGAAACTCAAAAAAGAAATTGGGTATAGCTGATGCTTTCTTGATGGTTTTTCCTTCAGAATTTTATTCTCCTGTAGAATGCTGAGTTTACTGATGTATAAAAGATATTGATGAACACTACGTGAATAAAAAAATGTGTGTTCTCCTGCCTTGTGACGTTTGCAATCAACAACTTAACAGGAACAAAGCATGCGATTTAGTAATGTTGCTTATGTTCAGAATGTAAAACTGAATGTGCAAGACTGTCATCAGGATGTAATTGAGGCTCAAACCAGCAAATAATTGTCTCCAGCCATGCATTTGTTTGATTATCTACATCCAGGTTTGGCAATACCTCTCGGAAGGTTGTTATCTTTCTATTACTAGCTCATTAAGGACAATACAAGCTTCAGAATCTGGATTACTCTGATCCTAGATAGTCTGAAACTACTACTGTCTATCATAGAAGTTTTCCTTTTTCCCACATATATATATGATGAAGAAACAGGTGCTCAGAAGAAAATATATAAATATTAACAATGAGAAACTGATCCATCAGAGAAAAAAGATGCTTATTCTAGTTTCAGTTTACCCACTCCTTATATTTGCAATGGATCATAATACCTACATATATTTGTAAAGAACCCTGAAATAAAACTAGAAGTATGGCAATCCGAATTGAAATACCAGCCTTGTGCGTAGCCGTAGTTTGAGTGCTACCCCATAAATACCAGCCTTTTTCTCTAGCCTGTCCTGGAAATATATTTCTGTCCTAAATTTTCTTTAATGGTAATTCTGTCAAATAATGCAGGACCGGAACATCTTCAAATACAGAGTCTTATGCAAGTTATTACAATCAGTATGATATTGTCAAGGTCATCTCATCCAAGTACTTGCCCTTTCAGATGCATATATAGCTATATGTAGGAGAATAACAGAGTACTGGAAGCACCTGCTAGATGTATTTCAGACTGAGAGGTCAAAAATAGGTAAAAAATACTGATTCAAGCTATGCTCTACAACAAGTGCAGAGCAGGTACACAAGAAAAATACAAGATCCTATGGAATTGGTGGTTCAAGATCAGGGACGGTGAAGGCATGAACTGAAGAAAAATGTATTGGGGGGCAACCCTTGATCAGACGAGATGAATACGCCCGCAAAACCGGTGTTGTCGCCGTCGCCGGAGGGGATCGGATCTTGGAGGCGGAGAGCAGATCTGGGGAAGGAGAACAATGACGGCCGCGGTCCATCTCCGTTGCTGGAGGGGCGGAGCTTGGATTGATGGGGAACGTAGTAATTTCAAAATTTTCCTACGCACACGCAAGACCATGGTGATGGCATAGCAACGAGAGGGGAGAGTGTCTGTCCACGCCCTCGTGAGACCGAAGCGGAAGCGTTATAACAACGCGGTTGATGTAGTCGACGTCTTCACGATCCGACCGATCCAAGTACCGAGCGTCGGCACCTCCGAGTTCGCACACGTTCAGCTCGATGGCGATCCCGGGCTCCGATCCAGCAAAGCGTCGGGGATGAGTTCCGTCGACCGACGGCGTGGTAGCGATGATGATGCTTCACCGGCGCGAGGGCTTCGCCTAAGCTCCGCAACGATATGACCGAGGTGGAATATGGTGGAGGGGGCGCCTGCACGCTAAGCACGATCACGTAGATCAACTTGTGTGTTATGGGGTGCCCCCTGCCCCGTATATAAAGGAGCAAGGGGGTGCGGCCAGCCCTAGGAGGCGGCTTGGAGGAGTCCTACTCCCACCGAGTAGGACTCCCCTTCCTAGTTGGATTAGGTTTGGGGAGGGAAGAGGGAAGGCGCCCCCCCTCTCCTTGTCCTATTCGGACTAGAGGGGAAGGGGGCGGCCAACCCTGGACGGCCTTCCTCTTCTCCCTTATGGCCCATCAAGGCCCATTGACCCCGGGGTTCCGTAACCCCGGTGTTCCGTAAAATCCTGTTTTCATCCGGAACCTTTCCAAGTCAAACATAGGCTTCCAATATATCAATCTTTATGTCTCGACCATTTCGAGACTCCTCGTCATGTCCGTGATCACATCCGGGACTCCGAACAACCTTCGGTACATCAAAACTTATAAACTCGTAATAAACTGTCATCGAAACGTTAAGCGTGCGGACCCTACGGGTTCGAGAACTATGTAGACATGACCTAGAACTATTCTCGGTCAATAACCAATAGCGGAACCTGGATGCCCATATTGGTTCCTACATATTCTACGAAGATCTTTATCGGTCAAACCGCATAACGACATACGTTGTTCCCTTTGTCATCGGTATGTTACTTACCCGAGATTCGATCGTCGGTATCCAATACCTAGTTCAATCTCGTTATCGACAAGTCTCTTTACTCGTTCCGTAATACATCATCTCACAACTAACTTATTAGTTGCAATGCTTGCAAGGCTTATGTGATGTGTATTACCGAGAGGGCCCAGAGATACCTCTCCGACAATCGGAGTGACAAAACCTAATCTCGAAATACGCTAACCCAACATGTACCTTTGGAGACACTTGTAGTACTCCTTTATAATCACCCAGTTACGTTGTGACGTTTGGTAGTACCCAAAGTGTTCCTCCGATAAACGGGAGTTGCATAATCTCATAGTTACAGGAACATGTATAGGTCATGAAGAAAGCAATAGCAATATACTAAACGATCAAGTGCTAAGCTAACGGAATGGGTCATGTCAATCACATCATTCTCCTAATGATGTGATCCCATTAATCAAATGACAACACATGTCTATGGTTAGGAAACATAACCATCTTTGATTAATGAGCTAGTCTAGTAGAGGCATACTAGTGACTATCTGTTTGTCTATGTATTCACACATGTATTATGTTTCCGGTTAATACAATTCTAGCATGAATAATAAACATTTATCATGATATAAGGAAATAAATAATAACTTTATTATTGCCTCTAGGGCATATTTCCTTCAGTCTCCCACTTGCACTAGAGTCAATAATCTAGATTACACAGTAATGATTCTAACACCCATGGAGTCTTGGTGTTGATCATGTTTTGCTCGTGGAAGAGGCTTAGTCAACGGGTCTGCAACATTCAGATCCGTATGTATTTTGCAAATCTCTATGTCTCCCACTTGGACCTGGTCCCGAATGGAATTGAAGCGTCTCTTGATATGCTTGGTCCTCTTGTGAAATCTGGATTCCTTTGCCAAGGCAATTGCACCAGTATTGTCACAGAAGATCTTCATTAGTCCCGATGCACTAGGTATGACACCTAGATCGGAAATGAACTCTTTCATCCAGACTCCTTCATTTGCTGCTTCCGAAGCAGCTATGTACTCCGCTTCACATGTAGATCCCGCCACGACGCTTTGTTTAGAACTGCACCAACTGACAGCTCCACCGTTTAATAAAAACACGTATCCGGTTTGCGATTTAGAATCGTCCGGATCAGTGTCAAAGCTTCGCATCGGCGTAACCATTTACGACTAGCTCTTTGTCACCTCCATATCGAGAAACATATCCTTAGTCCTTTTCGGTATTTGGGATGTTCTTGACCGCTGTCCGATGATCCACTCTGGATTACTTTGGTACCTTCCTGCCAAGCTTACTGCTAAGCATACGTCAGTCTGGTACACAGCATTGCATACATGATAGAGCCTATGGCTGAAGCATAGGAACATCTTTCATTTCTCTCTATCTTCTGCTGTGGTCGGGCATTGAGTCGACTCAATCTTACACCTTGTAATACAGGTAAAAAACCTTTCTTTGCCTGATCCATTTTGAACTTTTTCAAAACTTTATCAAGGTATGTGCTTTGTGAAAGTCCAATTAAGCGTCTTGATCTATCTCTATAGATCTTGATGCCCAATATGTAAGCAGCTTCACCGAGGTCTTTCATTGAAAAACTTTTATTCAAGTATCCTTTTATGCTATCCAGAAATTCTATATCATTTCCAATCAATAATATGTCGTCCACATATAATATCGTAAATGCTCTGAGCTCCCACTCACTTTCTTGTAAATCTGAGGCTTCTCCAAAAGTCTGTATAAAACCATATGCTTTGATCACACTATCAAAGCGTTTATCTAACTCGAGAGGCTTGCACGGACCATAAATTGATCGTTGGAGCTTGCACACTTTGTTAGCACCCTTTGGATCAACAAAACCTTCTGGTTGCATCATATACAACTCTTCTTCTAGAAATCCATTCAAGAATGCAGTTTTCACATCCATTTGCCAAATTTCATAATCATAAAATGCGGCAATTGCTAACATGATTCGGACAGACTTAAGCATCGCTACTGGTGAGAAAGTCTCATCGTAGTCAACCCCTTGAACTTGTCGAAAACCTTTCGCAACAAGTCGAGCTTTATAGACAGTTACATTACCATCAGCGTCAGTCTTCTTCTTAAAGATCCATTTATTCTCAATGGCTTGCCGATCATCGGGCAAGTCAACCAAAGTCCATACTTTGTTTTCATACATGGATCCCATCTCAGATTTCATGGCTTCCAGCCATTTTGTGGAATCTGGGCTCACCATCGCTTCTTCATAGTTTGTAGGTTCGCCATGGTCAAGTAACATGACTTCCAGAATAGGATTACCGTACCACTCTGGTGCGTATTTTACTCTGGTTGACCTACGAAGTTCAGTAGTAACTTGATCTGAAGTTTCATGATCAACATCATTAGTTTCCTCACTAATTGGTGTAGTTGTCACAGGAACCGTTTCTTGTGATGAACTACCTTCCAATAAGGGAGCAGATCTGATTATCTCATCAAGTTCTACTTTCCTCCCACTCACTTCTTTCGAGAGAAACTCCTTCTCTAGAAAGGATCCGAATTTAGCAATGAAAATCTTGCCTTCAGATCTGTGGTAGAAGGTGTACCCAACAGTCTCCTTTGGGTATCCTATGAAGACACATTTCTCCGATTTGGGTTCGAGCTTATCTGGTTGAAGTTTCTTCACATAAGCATCGCAGCCCCAAACTTTAAGAAATGATAACTTTGGTTTCTTGCCAAACCACAGTTCATAAGGTGTCGTCTCAACGGACTTTGATGGTGCCCTATTCAACGTGAATGCGGCCGTCTCTAAAGCATATCCCCAAAACGATAGCGGTAAATCAGCAAGAGACATCATAGATCGCACCATATCAAGTAAAGTACGATTACGACGTTCGGACACACCATTTCTCTGTGGTGTTCCGGGTGGCGTGAGTTGCGAAACTATTCCGCATTGTTTCAAATGTGAACCAAACTCGTAACTCAAATATTCTCCTCCACGATCAGATCGTAGAAATTTTATTTTCTTGTTACGATGATTTTCCACTTCAATCTGAAATTCTTTGAACTTTTCAAATGTTTCAGATTTGTGTTTCATTAAGTAGATATACCCATATCTGCTCAAATCATCTGTGAAGGTGAGAAAATAACGATACCCGCGTGCCTCAACATTCATTGGACCACAAACATCGGTATGTATGATTTCCAACAAATCAGTTGCTCGCTCCATAGTTAGGAGAACGGCGTTTTAGTCATCTTGCCCATGAGGCACGGTTCGCAAGTACCAAGTGATTCATAATCAAGTGATTCCAAAAGTCCATCGGTATGGAGTTTCTTCATGCGTTTTACACCGATATGGCCCAAACGGCGGTGCCACAAATAAGTTGCATTATCATTATCAACTCTGCATCTTTTGGTTTCAACACTATGAATATGTGTATTACTACTATCGAGATTCAATAAAATAGACCACTCTTCAAGGGTGCATGACCATAAAAGATATTATTCATATAAATAGAACAACCATTATTCTCTGTCTTAAATGAATAACCGTCTCGCATCAAACAAGATCCAGATATAATGTTCATGCTTAACGCGGCACCAAATAACAATTATTTAGGTCTAAAACTAATCCCGATGGTAGATGTAGAGGTAGCGTGCCGACCGCGATCACATCGACTTTGGAACCATTTCCCAGCGCATCGTCACCTCGTCCTTAGCCAATCTTCGCTAATCCGTAGTTCTGTTTGAGTTGCAAATATTAGCAATGAACCAGTATCAAATACCAGTACTCTGCGAGTATTAGTAAGGTACACATCAATAACATGTATATCACATATACCTTTGATCACCTTGCCATCCTTCTTATCCGCCAAATACTTGGGGCAGTTCCGCTTCCAAAGTGTCGATCGCTTGCGGTAAAGCACTCAGTTTCAGGCTTAGGTCCGGACTTGGGTTTCTTCTCTTGAGCAGCAACTTTCTTGCTGTTCTTGAAGTTATCCTTCTTCTTTCCTTTGCCCTTTTCTTGAAACTAGTGGTCTTGTTGACCATCAACACTTGATGCTCTTTCTTGATTTCTACCTCCATGCTTTCAGCATTGCGAAGAGCTCGGAATTGTTTTGGTCATCCCTTGTATATTATAGTTCATCACGAAGCTCTTGTAGCTTGGTGGCGATGATTGGAGAATTACATCAATGACACTATCATCCGGAAGAGTAACTCCCAGTTGAATCAAGTGATTATTATACCCGGACATTTTGAGTATATGTTCCTTGTGAACTATTCTCCTCCATCTTGCAGCTATAGAACTTATTGGAGACTTCATATCTCTCAATCCGGGCATTTGCTTGAAATATTAACTTCAACTCTGGAACATCTCATATGCTCCATGACGTTCAAAACGTCGTTGAAGACCGGTTCTAAGCCGTAAAGCATGGCACATCGAACTATAGAGTAGTCATCAGCTTTGCTCGCCAGACGTTCACAACTTCGGTGTTGCTCTGCGGCAGGCACGGCACCCAGCGGTGCTTCGGGCGTAATTCTTACGTGCAGCAATGAGGATAATCCTCAAATTACGGACCCAGTCCGTGTAATTTCTACCATCATCTTTCAACTTTGCTTTCTCAAGGAACGCATTAAAATTCAACGGAACAACGGACGAGCCATCTATCTACGATAAACATAGACAAGCAAAAATACTATCGGTACTAAGTTCATGATAAATTTAAGTTTAATTAATCATATTAAAACTCCCACTTAGACAGACATCTCTCTAGTCATCTAAGTGATTACGTGATCCAAATCAACTAAACCATGTCCGATCATCATGTGAGATGGAGTAGTTTCAATGGTGAACATCACTATGTTGATCATATCTACTATATGATTCACGTTCGACCTTCGGTCTCCGTGTTCCGAGGCCATATCTGTTATATGCTAGGCTCGTCAAGTTTAACCTGAGTATTCGCGTGTGCAACTGTTTTGCACCCGTTGTATTTGAGCGTAGAGCCTATCACACCCGATCATCACGTGGTGTCTCAGACGAAGAACTTTCATAGCGGTGCATACTCGGGAGAACACTTCTTGATAATTTTAGTGAGAGATCATCTTATAATGCTACCGTCAATCAAAGCAAGATAAGATGCATAAAGGATAAACATCACATGCAATCAACATAAGTGATATGATATGGTCATCATCATCTTGTGCTTGTGATCTCCATCGCGAAGCACCGTCATGATCACCATCGTCACCGGCGCGACACCTTGATCTCCATCGTAGCATCGTTGTCGTCTCGCCAACTATTGCTTCTCGACTATCGCTCTTGCTTAGTGATAAAGTAAAGCAATTACATGGCGTTGTATTTCATACAATAAGCGACAACCATATGGCTCTGCCGATTGCCGATAACTTCGGTTACAAAACATGATCATCTCATACAATAAAATATAGCATCACGTCTTGACCACATCACATCACAACATGCCCTGCAAAAACAAGTTAGGCGTCCTCTACTTTGTTGTTGCAAGTTTTACGTGGCTGCTACGGGCTGAGCAAGAACCGTTCTTACCTACGCATCAAAACCACAGCGATAGTTTGTCAAGTTGGTGCTGTTTTAACCTTCGCAAGGACCGGGCGTAGCCACACTCAGTTCAACTAAAGTGAGAGAAAGCAGACACCGCCGGTCACCTTTAAGCAACTAGTGCTCAAGCGGTGAAACCAGTCTCGCGTAAGCGTCTGGCGTAATGTCGGTCCGGGCGCTTCATCTCACAATACCGCCGAACCAAAGTATGACATGCTGGTAAGCGGTATGACTTATATCGCCCACAACTCACTTGTGTTCTACTCGTGCATATGACATCAACGCATAAAACCAGGCTCGGATGCCGCGATGGGGAACGTAGTAATTTCAAAATTTTCCCTCGCTAACGCAAGACCATGATGATGGCATAGCAACGAGAGGGAGAGTGTCGTCCACGTACCCTCGTGAGACCGTGGCGAAGCGTTATAACAACGCGGTTGATGTAGGCGTCGTCTTCACGATGCGACCGATCCATGTACCGAGCGTCGGCACCTCCGAGTTACGCACACGTTCAGCTCGATGGCGATCCCGGGCTCCGATCCAGAAAGCGTCGGGGATGAGTTCCGTCGAAGACGACGGCGTGGTGGCGATGATGATGCTTCACCGGCGCAGAGCCGCCTAAGCTCCGCAGCGATATGACCGAGGTGGAATATGGTGGAGGGGCACCGCACTGCGGCTAAATGCGATCCGTAGATCAACTTGTGTGTTATGGGGTGCCCCCCGCCCCATATATAAAGGAGCAAGGGGGGTGCGACCAGCCCTAGGGAGGCGCTCGAGGAGTCCTACTCCCGGGAGTAGGACTCCCCCTTCCTAGTTGGATTAGGTTTGGGGAGGAGGAAGAGGGAAGGCGCGCCCCTCTCCTGTCCTATTCGGACTAGAGGGGAGGGCGCGGCCAACCCCTGGCCGGCCCTTCCTCTTCTCCTTATGGCCCATCAAGGCCCATTGACCCCGGGGTTCCGTAACCCCGGTGTTCGGTAAAATCCTGTTTTCATCCGGAACCTTTCAAGTCAAACATAGGCTTCCAATATATCAATCTTTATGTCTCGACCATTTGAGACTCTCGTCATGTCCGTGATCACATCCGGGACTCGAACAACCTTGGTACATCAAAACTTATAAACTCATAATAAAGCATCATCGAAGCGTTAAGCGTGCGGACCCTACGGGTTCGAGAACTATGTAGACATGACCTAGAACTATTCTCGGTCAATAACCAATAGCGGAACCTGGATGCCCATATTGGTTCCTACATATTCTCGAAGATCTTTATCGGTCAAACCGCATAACGACATATGTTGTTCCTTTGTCATCGGTATGTTACTTACCCGAGATTCGATCGTCGGTATCCAATACCTAGTTCAATCTCGTTACGGCAAGTCTCTTTACTCGTTCCGTAATACATCATCTCACAACTAACTTATTAGTTGCAATGCTTGCAAGGCTTATGTGATGTGTATTACCGAGAGAGGCCAGAGATACCTCTCGACAATCGGAGTGACAAAACCTAATCTCAAATCGCCAACCCAAGATGTACCTTTGGAGACACCTGTAGTACTCCTTTATAATCACCCGATTCGTTGTGACGTTTGGTAGTACCAAAGTGTTCCTCCGTAAGCAGGAGTTGCATAATCTCATAGTTACGGGAACATGTATAGGTCATGAAGAAAGCAATAGCAATATACTAAGCGATCAAGTGCTAAGCTAACGGAATGGGTCATGTCAATCACATCATTCTCCTAATGATGTGATCCCATTAATCAAATGACAACACATGTCTATGGTTAGGAAACATAACCATCTTTGATTAATGAGCTAGTCTAGTAGAGGCATACTAGTGACTATCTGTTTGTCTATGTATTCACACATGTATTATGTTTCCGGTTAATACAATTCTAGCATGAATAATAAACATTTATCATGATATAAGGAAATAAATAATAACTTTATTATTGCCTCTAGGGCATATTTCCTTCATGGATCCTCAGCACCGGAGGGAGGGGGTCGGGGGCGTCGCTTCTGTCGCCGGCGGAGGAGCTCGGAGGCGGTTGGTCGACGGCTCTGCCGTTCGCTCGTCTCGCTCGAGCCGTGGGTTTCCTCCCCGAGCTCTGGGGTCGTGGGTTTCCTCCCCGTGGAAGGGACGTGGCTCGGGCAGGGTTACCCCGAGAACGATGCGGTCCGAATGACCAACTCAATTTCCCTGGGCCAACTCGGCCCGTGGTTCTCCGGCCCGGGGAAACAGCGGGGATCCCCCCGGGAAACCCTGCAACCAAACTAGCCCTGAAGGAGATACGATGAATTCGTACTCCAACAAGGAGGATGAATATGTTATGTGAGATGTGATTGGGCACAAGTGTGAAACTTATTGCATGCACGGAGTAAAAGGCCTCGACATTTTAGCAAAGTGTGCATGTTTGGTTTCATGAGCAAAAGCACTACATGCCCTATAACATTGAAGTGATCGATGATTACAATGCGAAGTCGGTACTCCATTATGGTACACCATTCAAGCAGCCGTCAACAAGTATTGAGATGTGTATGCAAGCGCAAAGCCGATGGCCTAAGGGGCGCATCACTCGAAGAGCTCGTGAGTTTATAATTATGATAAACTTATACTTGGAAATTGTGATGCAAAATGGACGTTTCAAAGGTCCGAGTGAAAGCATCGCACTTTCCGTCGGTAACGGCCACACCTGCGGGCGTCGTCCCTCTCGGGGGCGTTGTTGTGGGTCCCCTCATGGTGCCTAGGCTCCAGGGTGAAAACCCTAGTCCGTCCTCTCCGGCGGTAGCACCCTATCGAGGCGTTGTCGTGGAGCCCCAGTCCCTTTTGGTTGCAGCTATCCAGCGCCTTCCCTGGCGTATAGTGTCCTCGACTCTGTCACAGGGTGGCCCTGATGATCTCCTATACTTTATGTCCTTGCTATCTCCTGCCAGGAGCGACCCTTCACGGTTTGGCGTGAGGGGACAATTTCAACGGTGTGACTTGTCCTCCTCCAGAGATTGCTTGGTGTGTTCGATACAACGGTGTCAGGTGGTTTCTCAAGGCTGCGCAGTTTCGGTCTAGTTTTTGTTTGTCCCATGTTAGGTGTGACGTCTTTTGTTTTCACGCTCGATGTTGGGTTGGTACCGCTTATGCCACTCGCTCCAACACCAGTTTATTTTTATTTATTTTTGACCGGCGGGGTGGTTGTACGAGGATTTTCTCAGTTCGACCAGAGCTTGTTTCTTGGTTTTGAAACATTTCGGACGTTTCTTAAGGCGGCGTACAAATAATACCTGCACCTGGATGCAGCGGATCTCATGCCGGCCTTCCGATGAAAGGCATCTCTGCAGAGCGACCTTTCCAAGCGCGTCCTTCCTTTATCCTCTCGCCAACGCATGCAAGAACCAAGAACAGCGCGCGCGCGGATTACGAGGCGGGAGATTTGGCGGCAAATCGCCGCACGAGTTCATCCATCTATTCTCCACCCCGTAAAAAGAAATTCAGGGTTAAGCTGAATGAATGGATGAGCTGTCCAAGGAGCAGATCGACGAGTTCCGGGCGGCCTTCAACCTCTTCGATAAGGATGGCGACGGTGTGATTCCTTCTTCCTCCATTCGATCGCCATTGGCACGATTTGATCGCCATTGGCACGCACGCACGCACGCACGCAACAGTCGGTCCGGTTCGAGATTTTGATCCCGCGCGCGCGCGAAAACCTGCAGGGACGATCACGACCAAGGAGCTCGGCACGGTGATGCGGTCGCTGGGGCAGCGCCCGTCGGAGGAGGAGCTGCGGGAGATGATCGCGGAGGTGGACACCGACGGCAACGGCGTCGTGGATTTCTCCGAGTTCCTGACCCTCCTCGACCGCAAGATGCGCGGCGCCGAGGACGAGCTCCGCGAGGCCTTCCGCGTCTTCGACCAGGACCAGAACGGCTTCATCTCGCTGGACGAGTTCCGGCACGTCATGGTCAAGCTCGGCGAGCGCCTCTCCGACGAGGAGGTCGCGGAGATGCTCCGCGAGGCCGACCTCGACGGCGACGGGCAGATCAACTACTCCGAGTTCGCCAGGGTCATGATGGCCAAGTCAGTGCCATTCCGTCTCATGCATCTTCTCACGCCAAATCTGCAATGACATGTTCTTCATTTTCTTTTCCGGCCTAATTCAATCAATGAATCAATCAATCTGCAGAATGGACCCGACGGCGACGGGATCAAAACCATCGGCGCCGCCGCTCTTCAAGAATGGGCTCCGGGTCTGCCGCTACCTTCTGGCCTTCCGGATCATGGAGATCGGCCGGAGTAATAAACGAGGGTACACTCCACCATGCAACTTGCGTTAACTAGTCTTCACTCTTCATAGGCAAAACCTTCTTCATCTTTCTCCTATCTTTTGCACTTGCAAGGCAGCATGCATCTTTAACCGAAACCACCCTTTAATATGATACTACTACTGTACTAGAATGGTATGTGTTTCAATCTCACAGTGCATGTTGCTCGTGTCATGTGCAAATGGCAGACGGCGGAAGTCACAAGAAAACAGCCGTGAGATGGTAGGGCGGAAGTCACAGCAAAACAGTCGTGAGATGGTAGGAGAGAAGACCGGCGGCGATGCCGATCCCCCGCCGGACCAAGGAAACAAGGACAAACGAGGAAGCTGCATCCCCTCATGTATCATCCTCTGAAACTTCAGGTTTTTTGTTTCACCCTTCAGTTCTGATTTACAGCTCAAGGAACAAGTGTATGTATCAAGGCAAAAACAAGAAATTAATTCCATGGTCTCACAATTTACAATGGGAACAAACGAAATGATGACCGGCCAATGTGAGTTTACAAGCATATTCGGCTAAATGTTTGCGAATTCCTGATTGCATTGTTCCAAAGTGAACTCGATACGACTTGCGAAAACCCACATGCCTAATATACAGCAAAACCTACTTGAATGTGCTTGACTTAAACTGTTCCAAGAAGTCTCTCAAAATGCAGCATATACAACACCAGTGGAGGACAAGCACAGCTGACAACAGGGCTATCCACCGGTACTTACAAAATGCGGTGAACAATTTTTCTTGATCCAGCTCCTGAGAATGGATCAACTCAGGAGGAATGGGATGCTAATAGTTTACCCATTCCCCCTTCTCCCAAGCTGCTGCTAGGAAGGTTGGATCTGAAGATCGTCGGATTTCCAAACAACGTCCTTCAAGGTGTTTGAAAGGTTCTTGTAGAACTGCACCACAATATCAAGATTTATGCATTTCAGTACAAATTGGCAAGGGAAAGGCGAAAAGAGATCAAAACACAATTTACAATCCCGGTAACTCGTTGAGTCCAGATTACTGAGGTCGGAGAAGCAGGAATTGGTGCACTTCTCAGTTGACAGGCTCTACGTCCAAATCATAATTGGCATGACAATTTACCTTGTGAAATTCTAGAGTGTCGCCTTTTGCTTTGCGAACTTCAACCATATGAAGAGAAGGTCCGACTCGCAGTATCTAAATGATATTGCACAAATAAAGTTAAACTGAACAAGTTAACTTAAAAGTGGATTCAGTTCAGCATATTCTCCCCATTACCTCGGTAGCAACATTGAGGTTCCCCTTCCTTCCTGCTTTTACCTTTTCTAGTCTCAGCTGATCAAACAAAAAAGGATTTAAACATTCAGGAAAAATATATACTTGAAGGTCATATACGATATCAATAGATCTTTTTAAGAAAAATAATAGTGTGGACTGTTATTAAACCAAGCTTTGCGTGGCAGACCTTGTAATTTTTCTTCTGAATATCAAATCCTAGAGGCTTTGCAGCTTCTTCGATCTTGCGGAGAATTTCTTTAGGCGAGCTTTTAGAAGTAAACCTTGTTTCTCTTTTAAATTCCTGTCGACATAGTTATTCGATGTTACAGTATAGAAGAATGAAGTTTTAAAATCATAAATGCGTAACAGAAAATGTGCATAAAGCTCCAAGTGAAAAAAAGGTCTGAAGATCTTATATTTACATAGGCATACAAATGTAACTGATAGCTTTCCTGATTCAATGTACTAACTGAGATACCGAATTAGAGATACTTTACAATAAAATCAAGTGCATATTTCAGACATGATTTAGGCTATATATCAGTAAAAACATTTAAAACCATGGCGAGTTAAGTAATCGCGCATCGCAAATTCCCAAGTTTTATGTTGCTATTAGGATGTTATCTTACCTGCTCAGAGTCGAATAAATTTCCAAGATTGAGGCCTGCTGACATTGAAATCAGTTCAAATGCATTCAGAGCTACTGGTTCTTCTTCTTTCTTTTCTGTTACATGGTGCTCCTGGCGGAAGTCAAACCAGAGTCATAAAACTGGTTAGTAATACCGAACCCACGAGAGATCTTCTGCATTTGGTAGAAACAGAAATGCAAGAGCTTGCCTATAGCCATGGGCTTACTTCTGAATCATTGAAGACAGCATCCACATCATCCAGTGTTGTGTCATACTTCTCATCAAACTCCGCACGCTTGTAACCTTTCTTGAACCACTCATCTTCTAGCATTTCTTGAACTGTTATTCTCTGCCACAATTTATCAAGACATTAGCTTTGATATCATGGAGGAAGATGTGGGATTATTAGTCCCTGATTGCGCACCATCTCTGGTGTATTTATTAAGCACAAAAGAACTTGGAATATTGTAGGCCGATGAATGGAACTGACAGCATGTTATCTACAACCTACTGGATGCATTGTGTGAGGAGATTTTCCTATCTAAGTATTGGTTCAATGAGCTCTTGTGTTCTACCATACCGTGATTGGATTTGGATCAAGGATTCTTGTTAACATCCTCTTGGCAGGAAAAGACGTCCAAGGCGGAAACGTAAACTCTGCATTTGATATCTGCAAGGAATAATAGAGAAAAATCAAATCAGCATGAACAAGCAAGACCGTAACAGTAAACCAAAAGAAGTTCAATGCTCACTTTCTTATACAAGGCCATAAGATTAGAGTCCTCAAAAGGCAAATACCCTGCCAGCAGAACAAACAGAATTACTCCACATGACCACAAATCTGCCATTGCGCCATCATAGCCTTGATCTTCGAGGACCTGTAGCGTAGGTAGTTACAATATTTTAAATATGACTAGTGGTACTTGGTTAGAAATTAATGTCAAGAACTATTGGTTGTCCAGTTTCTACGAATTTCTGAAATTACCTCTGGTGCAACATAATTTGGAGTGCCACAAGTCGTGTGCAGTAATCCGTCATCCTGAACAACAATAAATAATAAAATATTCCAAAATATATAGGAAGAATGAATATATGGGAGTGTTTGAAAACAAAGGAACATGATTATCTGTTAATACAGAAAGTGTGAACTCCGAAAACTTCCATGATAACTTAGGAGTGCATGAAGCTATATAATAAACCCGTACCTTGAGCTGCTGAGATAGCGCGCTCAGCCCGAAATCAGACACCTTAAGATTCCCACATGAATCAAGTAACAGATTTTCCGGCTGCAAGTATTTTGGTTTAGATAGATTATGCGAGTACATTTGGCATTGACAGGAAAAAAAGGCAGCAGAGATGGAGAGGAGCTCACTTTTAAATCACGGTGGTACACCCCCCTGCTATGGCAATAATCAACCGCATTAATCAACTGCTGGAAGTATCTCCTTGCCTCATCTTCCCTCATTCTGCCATGGTTAACCTTTACAACAAGGGATGCGATCACCGTCAGTGCATAAACAACAACGGTATATGTTGTAAACCTGTGTTTGCTGAAGATAAGCAAACTGCATCAACGTATAAGCAGGAAACATAGGTTGTAGCACATCACTTACAATTGTGTCAAAGAGCTCGCCGCCGGTGACATATTCCAAAACAATGTAGATCTTCGTTTTGCTTCCCATCACCTGGAAAACCGAAGAGAGCATTAATTAATTCGATAGTGATATTAGCAGTTTCCCCTGATGAGATTAAAACAGACGTGTCAAATAATTGAGTCCAATATTTCTGACAACAGCTTTATGGTTGAGGTGCATGATTGGAAAGAGGTTGCTGCCTTTGAGTGGTATTGTGGCATGGACCCCAGACATAGCATGATGCAAATTTCTGAACAATATTACAGGATTAACCTGAATATCGAAAACAAAAATGAATGGTGATTCCTTGAGCTACCTCGTGTATGCGCACAACATTGGGATGCTTAATCAGCTTCATCGTTGCGATTTCCCGCTTGATCTGCCATTCCACCACAGAGTTAGTTACTCATCAGCAGCAAAAAAAAAAAAAAAATAATAATGAGGCAGGAGGACCCATCGTAATCCCCTAGATACGAAATATGACCAGAAACAAGAAATGATAGTTGAGAGGACAAGCTTAAATTAGAGGGTGGGCGTTGGAGAGTGACCTGCTCGACCATCTTGTGCTTGAGAAGCTTCTCCTTGTCCAAGATCTTGATGGCAACGGGGTCCCCGGTCTCGGTGTTCCTGGCGAACCTGACCTTGGCGAAGGTGCCCTCGCCGATGGTCCGCCCTAGCTCATACTTGCCCACACGCCTCTTCACCTTGGTTGTACTCATCCCCTGCCTTATCTCCCTCTGGAAACCTCTGGTGAGGCGTCGTGTGGCTCCGTTTCCTTTCCGCGCGCCGCCAATTTGCTTCACTGTCCCGCGTGGAAAATCTACAGTTGAACATGGAAAAGATGAGGACGGCACTACGTACAGAAAAAAAAAAAAACAGTTATCATCTTGTGGCACTACAGAGAATGGACCCATGGCCATGGAAAATTTTGAAATGCTGTTGAGCAGTCAGTTATGGAACGAGCAGACCATGCATTAAGTTGTGTACGCAAAACTGCAGTTGGCTGGCACTTGTGCATTATGTACGAGTATGTTGTGAATGAATGAATTACATACATGCAGCTCTCCTGACCTGCATGGTTCGAAAGAAAGAAGAAGGAAACGCCACCTACCTACCCTACCCCTGAACTGAACCCATAAATAAGTTGTCTGAATAAGTCAATCAGTACACTAGTAGGAGTTGTTTAGTAGAGAAAATCCTCAAGGAAATCCCGGAAAGGCCAAGTTAATTAAACTGGAATAATCAACTGGATCGGAGGTCAAAAGGAATAAGACCGCCGTGTGTTTTGGATCTGGACTGGACAGGATGTCTGTTGTGATTTGTGAATGAAACTGGGCACGCACGAGGGGGGGCTGCAAACACACCTATTTTCTGAAAGAAAGAAAGAACGAATGTAGAATTTTCGAAAGAAACAGAGCATTTGAATATTCGCAGGGCGTGGCATATTCCACACCCACCCACCAAAGGAAGGAAGATGAACTGGTCAGAATTCTCAAGCACCAAGCCCATATTGCCAAGAGCAACAAGGTAACGGAGAGAGAGAACCCACCCTAGGCCCTATAGCTCCCTCCCATCAAGAAATCCTTCCTATGCAAAGAATGGCACCAAGTTTGTGCATCTGAGGGGAGCTAATAGTCGCCAAGGCTCAAGTTCAGTTTGTTAGGCGGGACGGCGCAAGCCAAAATTGAGCTCTCTGCTCACATCAAAACACTCAGTCGCACTGTGGAACCGTAGTTCAAAAGGAAGAAAGAGTAGAAAGCAAATTGAGAAGTGGAAGTAGAGAGGAGAGGAGAGGAATCTCGGAGAACTTACAGGTGAGGTGGCTGCTGGCTGCTATGTGATGCGAATGGCAAGAAATGGCTGTCTGTGATCAGGAAGGAAGGGGGCTCGGGGGGGAGGAGAGGAGGGAAGCTTAGCTACTGTAATAAATAGGAGTGAGTGAGAGGAGGAGGTTGAAGTTGGAACTGCAAGTTTGGAACGGCTCAGCTGAGCTGGGGGAGGGGCGGCAGAGAAGAAGACGACGACACAGACATGACGGTGGCCTTTAAGAAAGGAGCAGCCGGGGCAGTTGTTGCAGAGAGCGGGCCCCACGGCAACTCGGACAGCGGCAGCAGGGTGCGTGCGGAGTCACACACCACACAACAACACACCATGAGTGTGCATGATTGATCCCCGATTTCGGATCTGGACCCCCTCCTCCTTAATTCGCCACAGGTGAATTCGGTGTCCAATTATTATGAGTCTGCCATATCCACTACCCGACCCCGTTGCACATTGTGTCTTCAAACAAAGAAAAACTACGTTGCAAATTGCATTTATGAATTTTTTTATGAAACATGCTATAAAAGTGTACTAAACTCGAACCCAATCTAAAGGTAGAAAAAAATATGCTTGCCTTTTTCTTTTATAATAGGAGAACTTGTTGCACATCTCCATTACAAAATTATATACTACATATAAACAATGTAGTACAATATATCTCCTTCATCATGCTTGATAGTAGCACAAAGTTTCAAAATTAACAAAGTCACTACATACATCTAGCACAGGGACAAGCGCTCTTGATTGAGGTGACCGCGACTTCGCTCGCACAACCACATCGGCCGCTCAAATCCGCCATGGATCCCCTTGAGGGTGTTCTGCTGTCGGTGCAGCTTGCCCAAATCCGCCACACGATGAGTTGGCGAGCGATGATGGAGAGGCAGCAGCTCTCGACCCAGCTTGCTCAGATTTAGGCAGAGGACGGAGGAGCGAGAGGCCAAGAGGATTCAGGATCTATCGTTCGAGGTACTTGGCCGGATCTAGGTTGAGGAGCAGAGGAGGATTTCGCGATAACCGCGTTGTTGAGCATATTATGGCTTGGCGATGGGGAGGCTGTCTCTGGGGGATCCGTGGCATCACACACACACACACACACGAGAGAGAGAGAGACTTAAAATCAAATGAGGCCTTGACATGATTGGTGGCGACGAGAAGGGGAGAATCTGGTTGCAATTCTAGCGGCGCGACTCTCCAATCCAAGAGGTAGCTCCATCAAAGACCACCGCATTTTGGTGCTTCCACAATTGCCACACGATGAGAAGTAGCAAGGTGTGCATGTCCTTCATGCTGCGATCTTGTACCATAAGGGATGCAGTCCATGGCAATAGTGTATCAATTGATGATGGTGCCCAATGAGCCCTCTCCCAAGCGTCCAGGATGAAATGCCACACCGATCTCGTGAAAACGCAGGACACCAGGATGTGATCGGTAGTTTCTTGCTCCTGGTCGCAGAGGGGACATGCCAACTTGATGCAGTAATCCATGCAGAGCAAGTCTATCTGATGTCCACACCTATTCTTCATGGCTAGCCAGGCGAAGAACTTACACTTTAGTGGCGCACGACTTCACCATATTACTGTGTCAGCAAGATTGTGCTCTGGCTAAAGAAGCAAGACGCATAGGCTGAGCATGTCGAGTTGCCCTGACGACTCCCACGCCCATCTCACATGGTCTTCCATGCCTTCCGGTAGATCAACCATCGACACGATGTCCCATAGCTGAAAGTATTCATGTATCTCATCCGGATTCAGATCTAGGCCAACATCTTGGGGCCACACTTCATCAAGTGCATATGCCACTGTTCTACTTCGCCTGGCAACCGATCGTATACGGTCATATATGTGTGGTGCAATGTCATGAACCCTCATGCCTTATAACCATCTGTCCTCCCCCCAAAAAAAAAGGTCCTACCGTCTCCAACATCAACAAAGACAGCAACCTTATATACCGCGTGCGATTCGGACGGAACCTGGATGTTAAATTCAGCCCAAGGCTTTAAGCCATCCACATGATTTAGCCAAAGCCATCTTCCACGTAGGGCAAAATTTAACCATCTCAAGTTTGGAATTCCAAAGTCTCCAGCCTACTTGGGCATGCACATCACATCCCAAGCCACCAAACATATCCACCCTTCACGTCCGCATGACCAACCCACAAGAATCCATGACAGATCTTAATGAGGCTGACAATCACCTTGGGTGGTACATCAAAGTCATCATCCTGTGAATCAGCATGGCACACAAGACAGATATAACAAGAATAAGCCGACCTGATTTATCCATAGTAGATGCCTTCCAAGTCAGGAGCTTGCTTGTCGTATCGTCCACAATTCCCTAAAATTGTGTTTTCGTGGATTTCCTGATGGTTAATGGCAACCCAAGGTACTTACATGGGAATCCTGTTGGGGAACGTAGCAGAAATTCAAAATTTTCTACGCATCACCAAGATCAATCTATGGAGATTCTAGCAACGAGAGAGAGAGAGAGGAGTGCATCTACATACCCTTGTAGATCGCTAAGCGGAAGCGTTGCAAGAACGCGGATGAGGTAGTCGTACTCGTGGCGATTCAGATCGCGGTCGATTCGATCTAAGCGCGAACAACAGGCGCCTCCGCGTTCAACACGTGCAACCCGATGGCGTCTCCGTGCCTTGATCCAGCAAGGGAGAGGAGAGGTTGGGAAGACTCCGTCCAGCAGCAGCAGCCAGGCGTGGTGGTGGTGGAGGAGGCTGATACTCAGCGGGGCCGCCAAGCACTACGAGAGACGAGGAGAGAGGTAGGGCTGCGCCAGAGGGTTCATCTCGTGTGTTTGCAGCCCCAATACCTCAAGTATATATAGGGGGAAGGGAGGGGCTGCGCCCCATCTAGGGTTCCCTCCTAGGGGTGGCGGCAGCCCCAAAACCCATCTAGGGTGCGGCCAAGGGGAAAGAGAGGCGCACCTAGGGTGGGCCTTAAGGCCCATCTAGACCTAGGGTTTGCCCTCCCACTCTCCTGCGCCTTGGGCCTTGGTGGGGGCGCACCAGCCCACCGGGCTGGTCCTTCCCATACTTGGCCCACGCAGCCTTCAGGGCTGGTGGCCCCACTGGTGGACCCAGGACCCTCCGGTGGTCGTGCAGTCTACCGATAGCACCGAAACTTTCCGGTCACCAAAGCAGGACTTCCCATATATAAATCTTTACCTCCGGACCATTCCGGAACTCCTCATGACTTCCGGGATCTCATCCGGGACTCCGAACAACATTCAGTAACCGCGTACATCTATTCCCTATAAACCTAGCGTCATCGAACCTTAAGTGTGTAGACCCTACGGGTTCGGGAACCATGCAGACATGACCGAGACAACTCTCCGGCCAATAACCAACAGCGGGATCTGGATACCCATGTTGGCTCCCACATGTTCCACGATGATCTCATCGGATGAACCACGATGTCAAGGATTCAATCAATCCCGTATTCAATTCCCTTTGTCTACCGGTACAGTACTTGCCCGAGATTCAATCGTCGGTATCTCGATACCTTGTTCAATCTCGTTACCGGCAAGTCTCTTTACTCGTTCCGTAACACATCATCCCGTGATCAACTCCTTGGTCACATTGCGCATATGATGATGTCGTACCGAGTGGGCCCAGAGATACCTCTCCGTCACACGGAGTGACAAATCCCAGTCTCAATTCGTGCCAACCCAACAGTCACTTTCGGAGATACCCGTAGTGTACCTTTATAGCCACCCAGTTACATTGTGACATTTGGTACACCCAAAGCATTCCTACGGTATTCGGGAGTTGCACAATCTCATGGTCTAAGGAAATGATACTTGACATTAGAAAAGCTTTAGCATACGAACTACACGATCTTTGTGCTAGGCTTAGGATTGGGTCTTGTCCATCACATCATTCTCCTAATGATGTGATCCGTTATCAACGACATCCAATGTCCATGGTCGAAACCGTAACCATCTATTGATCAACGAGCTAGTCAACTAGAGGCTTACTAGGGACATGGTGTTGTCTATGTATCCACACATGTATCTGAGTTTCCTATCAATACAATTATAGCATGGATAATAAGCGATTATCATGAACAAGGAAATATAATAATAATAACCAATTTATTATTGCCTCTAGGGCATATTTCCAACAGTCTCCCACTTGCACTAGAGTCAATAATCTAGTTCACATCGCCATGTGATTAACACTCACAGTCACATCGCTATGTGACCAACATCCAAAAGTTTACTAGAATCAATAATCTAGTTCACATCACTATGTGATTAACACTCAATGAGTTCGGGTTTGATCATGTTATGCTTGTGAGAGAGGTTGTAGTCAGCGGGTCTGCAATATTCAAATCCTCCAGATTTCGCAAAACTTTACGTCATATCGTAGATGATGCTACCACGTTCCACTTGGAGCTATTCCAAATTGTTGCTCCATTATACGTATCCGGTATCTCTACTCAGAGCTATCCGGATAGGTGTTAAGATTGCATCGACGCAACTCTCTACGTCGAACTCTTTATCACCTCCATAACCGAGAAACATATCCTTATTCCTCTGAGGATAATCTTGACCGCTATCTGGTGATCCACTCCTTGATCACCTTTGTACCCTCTTGCCAGACATGTGGCAAGGCACACATCAGGTGCGATACTCAGCATGGCATACTGTATAGAGCCTATGACAAAAGCATAGGGGACGACCTTCGTCCTTCCTCTTTCTTCTGTCGTGGTCAAGCTTTGAGTCTTACTCAACTTCACACCTTGTAACTCGGTAAGAACTCCTTCTTTGGTGATCTATTTTGAACTCCTTCAAAATCATGTCAAAGTGCGTACTCATTTGAAAGTACTATCAAGCGATTTTGATCTATCCTCATAGATCTTGATGCTTAATGTTCAAGCAGCTTAATCCAGGTTTTCCATTGAAAAACACTTTTCAAATAACCCTATATGCTTTCCAGAAATTCTACGTCATTTCCGACCAACAATATGTCACCAACATATACTCATCTGAAATGATATAGTGCTCCCACTCACTTCTTTGGAAACACAAGTTTCTCATAAACTTTGTATAAACCCAAAATCTTTGATCATCTCATCAAAGCGTATATTCCAACTCCGAGATGCTTACTCCAGTCCTTAGAAGGATTGCTAGAGCTTTGCATACTTGTTAGCATCTTTTAGGATTGCCAAAAACTTCTGGTTGTATCACATACAAACTTTCCTCAAGAAAATCGTCGAAGAAACAATGTTTTGACATCCTATCTACAAGATTTCATAAATAATGCAGTAACTGCTAATATAATTCCAACAAACTCTTAGCATCGCTACGAGTGAGAAAGTCTCATCGTAGTCAACTCCTTGAACTTGTCGGAAAACAACTTAGCGACAAGTCGAGCTTTCTTAATGGTGACACTTACCATCATTATGCATCTTCCTTTTAAAATCCATCATACTCAACAGCCTTACGACCATCGAGTAGTTCTTCCAAAGTCTATACTTTGTTTTCATACATGGATCCTCTCTCAGATTTTATGGCCTCGAGCCATTCGTCGGAATCCGAGCCCACCATCGCTTCTCCATAGCTCGTAGGTTCATTGTTGACTAACAACATGACCTCCAAGACAGGATTAAGTACCACTCAAGTAGTACGCATCCTTGTCGACCCTCGAGGTTTAGTAGTGACTTGATCTGAAGTTTCATGATCACTATCATTAGCTTCCACTTCAATTGGTGTAGGCGCCATAGGAACAACTTCCTGTGCCCTGCTACACACTAGTTGAAGTGATGGTTCAATAACCTCATCAAGTCTCCACCATCCTCCCACTCAATTCTTTCAGGAGAAACTTTTCCTCGAGAAAGGACCCGATTCTAGAAACAATCCCTTTTGCTTCCGAAACAGAGACAGGAGGTATACCCAACTGCTTTTGGGTGTCCTGTGAAGATGCATTTATCCGCTTTGGGTTCGAGATTATCAGGCTACAACTTTTCACATAAGCGTCGCAGCCCCAAACTTTTAAGAAACGACAGCTTAGGTTTCTCTAAACCATAGCTCATACGGTGTCATCTCAACGGAATTACGTGGTGCCCTATTTAAAGTGAATGTGGTTGACTCTAATGCCTAACCCATGAACGATAGTGGTAATTCGATAAGAGACATCATGGTATGCCCCATATCCAATGGGGTGCAGCTATGATGTTCGGACACACCATCACACTATGGTGTTCCAGGCGGTGTTAGTTGTGAAACAATTTTCACAGTGTCTCAATTGTGTACCAAACTCGCAACTCAGATATTCATCTCTATGATCATATCATAGACATTTTATCCTCTTGTCACGACGATCTTCAACTTCACTCTGAATTACTTGAACATTCAATAATTCAGACTTGTGTTTCATCAAGTAAATATACTCAGTATCTACTCAAATCATTTGTGAAGTAAGAACATAACGATATCCACTGCGTGCCTCAGCACTCATTGGACTACACACATCAAAATGTATTACTTCCAACAAGTTGCTTTCTTGTTCCATTTCTTTGAGAGCGAGGCTTTCGGTCATCTTGCCCATGTGGTATGATTTGCATGTCTCAAGTGATTCAAAATCAAGTGAGTCCAAACGGTCCATCTGCATGGAGTTTATTCATGCGTATATACCAATAGACATGGTTCACATGTCTCAATCTTTTCAAAAACGAGTGAGTCCAAAGATCCATCTACATGGAGCTTCTTCATGCGTTTTATACCAATATGACTCAAATGGCAGTGCCACAAGTATGTGGTACTATCATTACTATCTTATATCTTTTGGCATGAACAAGTGTATCACTACGATCGAGATTCAATAAACCATTCATTTTAGGTGTAAGACCATTGAAGGTATTATTCAAATAAATAGAGTAACTATTATTCTCCTTAAATGAATGACCGTATTGCGATAGACATAATCCAATCATGTCTATGCTCAACGTAAACACCAAATAACAATTATTTAGGTCTAACACCAATCTCGATGGTAGAGGGAGTATGCGATGCTTGATCACATCAAGCTTGGAAACACTTCAACACATATCGTCATCTCACCTTCAGCTAGTCTCCATTTGTTCCATAGCTTTTATTTGAGTTACTAACACTTAGCAACCGAACGGTATCTAATACCCTGGTGCTCTTGGGAGTACTAGTAAAGTACACATTAAATAATGTATATCAATATACTTCTATCGACCTTGCCACCTTCTCATCTACCAAGTATCTAGGGTAGTTCTGCTTCAATGATTGTTCCCCTCATTACTGAAGCACTTAGTCTCGGGTGGGTTCAAACTTTGGGTTTCTTCACTAGAGCAACAACTGATTTGCCGTTTCATGAAGTATCCTTCTTGCCCTTGCCCTTCTTGAAACTAGTGGTTTCACTAACCATCAACGATTGATGCTCCTTCTTGATTTCTAGTTTCGCGGTGTCAAACATCGCGAATATTTCAAGGATCATCATATCTATCCCTGATATGTTATAGTTCATCATGAAGCTCTAGTAGCTTGGTGGCAATGACTTTGGAGAAACATCACTATCTCATCTGGAAGATCAACTCTCACTCGATTCAAGTGATTGTTGTACCCAGACAATCTGAGTACACGCTCAACGATTGAGCTTTTCTACCTTAGTTTGCAGGCTAAGAAACTCGTCGGAGGTCTTATACCTCTTGACGTGGGCACGAGCCTGAAATCCCAATTTCAGCCCTCGAAACATCTCATATGTTCCGTGACGTTTCGAAATCGTCTTCGGTGCCTCAACTCTAAACCGTTTAACATTACTGAACTATCACGTAGTTATCAAAACGTGTATGTCAGATGTTCGCAACATCCACAGACGTCGTTCGAGGTTCAAAGACACCGGCGATGCATTAAGGACATAAGCCTTCTCTGAAGCAACAATGACAATCCTCAGTTTACGGACCTAGTCCGCATAATTGCTACTATCAACTTTCAACTGAATTTTCTCTAGGAACATATCTAAAACAGTAGAACTAAAGCACGAGCTACGACATAATTTGCAAAAACCTTTTTGACTATGTTCAGGATAATTAAGTTCATCTTATGAACTCCCACTCAGATAGACATCCCTCTAGTCATCTAAGTGATACATGATCCGAGTCAACTAGGCCATGTCCGATCATCACGTGAGACGGACTAGTCATCGTCGGTGAACATCTTCATGTTGATCATATCCACTATACGGCTCATGTTCGACCTTTCGGTCTCTTGTGTTCCGAGGCCATGTCTGTACATGCTAGGCTCGTCAAGTCAACCTAAGTGTTTCGCGTGTGTAAATCTGGCTTACACCCGTTGTATGTGAACGTTAGAATCTATCACACCCGATCATCACGTGGTGCTTGAAACAATGAACTTTCATAGCGGTGCACGATTAGGGGAACACTTTATTGAAATTATTATGAGGGATCATCTTATTTACTACCGTCGTTCTAAGCAAATAAGATGCATAAACATGATAAACATCACATGCAATCAAATAGTGACATGATATGGCCAATATCATTTTGCTCCTTTTGATCTCCATCTTCGGGGCTCCATGATCATCATCGTCACCGGCATGACACCATGATCTCCATCATCATGATCTCCATCATCATGTCTTCATGAAGTTGTCTCGCCAACTATTACTTCTACTACTATGGCTAACGGTTAGCAATAAAGTAAAGTAATTACATGGCGTTATCATTGACACGCAGGTCATACAATAAATAAGACAACTCCTATGGCTCCTGCCGGTTGTCATACTCATCGACATGCAAGTCGTGATTCCTATTACAAGAACATGCTCAATCTCATACATCACATATATCATTCATCACATTATTTTGACCATATCACATCACATAGCATACCCTGCAAAATCAAGTTAGACGTCCTCTAATTGTTGTTGCATGTTTTACGTGGCTGCTATGGGTTTCTAGCAAGAATGTTTCTTACCTACGCAAAGCCACAACGGTGATATGCCAATTGCTATTTACCCTTCATAAGGACCCTTTTCATCGAATCCGATCCGACTAAAGTGGAGAGGCGGCACCGCTAGCCACCTTATGCAACAAGTGCATGTCAGTCGGTGGAACCTGTTTCACGTAAGCGTACGTGTAAGGTCGGTCCGGGCCGCTTCATCCCACAATGCCGCCGAATCAAGATAGGACTAGTAACGGTAAGCAAATTTTACAAACCATCGCCCACAACTACTTGTGTTCTACTCGTGCAAAGAATCTACACAATAGACCTAGCTCTGATACCATTGTTGGGGAACGTAGCAGAAATTCAAAATTTTCTACGCATCACCAAGATCAATCTATGGAGATTCTAGCAACGAGAGAGAGAGAGGAGTGCATCTACATACCCTTGTAGATCGCTAAGCAGAAGCGTTGCAAGAACGCAGATGAGGTAGTCGTACTCGTGGCGATTCAGATCGCGGTCGATTCCGATCTAAGCGCCGAACAACGGCGCCTCCGCGTTCAACACACGTGCAACCCGATGACGTCTCCCGTGCCTTGATCCAGCAAGGGAAGAGGGAGAGGTTGGGGAAGACTCTGTCCAGCAGCAGCACGATGGCGTGGTGGTGGTGGAGGCTTGATACTCGGCGAGGCCGCGCCAAGCACTACGAGATACGAGGAGGAGAGAGGTAGGGCTGCGCCAAGAGAGAGTTCATCTCGTGTGTTTGCAGCCCCCAATACCTCAAGTATATATAGGGGAAGGGGAGGGGCTGCGCCCCCATCTAGGGTTCCCTCCCTAGGGGTGGCGGCAGCCCCCAAAACCCATCTAGGGTGCGGCCAAGGGGGAAAGAGAGGGGGCGCACCTAGGGTGGGCCTTAAGGCCCATTTGGACCTAGGGTTTGCCCCCTCCCACTCTCCCTGCGCCTTGGGCCTTTGTGGGGGGGGGGCACCTGGGGCTGGTCCCCTCCCACACTTGGCCCACACAGCCTTCTGGGGCTGGTGGCCCCACTGGTGGACCCGGGACCCTCCGGTGGTCAGTACGTCTGAAATAGCACCGAAACTTTCCGGTCACCAAAGCAGGACTTCCCATATATAAATCTTTACCTTGGACCATTAGGAACTCCTCGTGACGTCCGATATCTCATCCGGGACTCGAACAACATTCAAGTAACAGCGTACATCTATTCCTATAACCCTAAGCGTCATCGAACCTTAAGTGTGTAGACCCTACGGGTTCGGGAACCATCTGAACATGAATGAGACAACTCTCGGCCAATAACCAACAGCGGGATCTGGATACCGATGTTGTCTCCACATGTTCCATGATGATCTCATCGGATGAACCACGATGTCAAGGATTCAATCAATCCGTATTCATTTCCTTTGTCTACGATGCAGTACTTGCGAGATTCGATCGTCGGTATCTCGATACCTTGTTCAATCTCGTTTACGGCAAGTCTCTTTACTCGTTCCGTAACACATCATCCGTGATCAACTCCTTGGTCACATTGCGCATATGATGATGTCCTACCGAGTGGGCGGAGATACCTCTCCGTCACACGGAGTGACAAATCCATCTCAATTCGTGCCAACCCATGCAGACACTTTCGGAGATACCCGTAGTGTACCTTTATAGCCACCCAATTACGTTGTGACGTTTGGTACACCCAAAGCATTCCTACGGTGTCCGGGGTTGCACAATCTCATGGTCTAAGGAAATGATACTTGACATTAGAAAAGCTTTAGCATATGAACTACGATCTTTGTGCTAGGCTTAGGATTGGGTCTTGTCCATCACATCATTCTCCTAATGATGTGATCCGTTATCAACGACATCCAATGTCCATGGTCGGAAACCGTAACCATCTATTGATCAACGAGCTAGTCAACTAGAGGCTTACTAGGGACATGGTGTTGTCTATGTATCCACACATGTATCTGAGTTTCCTATCAATACAATTATAGCATGGATAATAAACGATTATCATGAACAAGGAAATATAATAATAATAACCAATTTATTATTGCCTCTAGGGCATATTTCCAACAAATCCCCCAACTGGGAATCCCCATGCCTATTGATCAACTCCACTTGAGCATCAACGCATCGTATAGGGATGGCGAAAAGCACTTGAGTGGGTTGATCCGCATCCCGAAGCTTCATTGAAGTCATGTACACTAGTAGAAAAAGGCCCATTTGTCCCGGCTCATAAGGCCAATTTGTCCCGGTTTCGGAACCGGGACTAAACGGTCGGTACTAAAGCCCAATACCTTTATTCCCAGTTCTTCGACGAACCGGGACAGATGGGGTGCCACGTGGCGCATGGCTTGCCCGAGCGGGAGGGCCTTTTCCCGGTTGGTAGCACCAACGGGACTAAAAACATCCAGCGTCGGCGATTCGAGGGCTGATGTTTTTTTGAAGGGGGGGGGGGTGGGGGTGGGGGTTTTGTAGGGTTAATTTAGGGGTTTCATATATTGTGTTAGCTAGCTAATAGAGAGAAGTGTCCTCTCTTATCTCCGTGCAGTCGCCTACGTACTATCGTATAGAGCGAGGACTCGACACGCTAGCTAGTAAGCAAATGAAGGAAACCATTAAGAACACAAGATCATCATGAACATATACAAAGAGAAGTGATCGACCTCTGTTTCTCCGAGAGATTGGTCGAACAACAAGTTTTCGTATATCTATCTGACGCTACTAACCACATATATACAATATAAGATCTCTTACAGTCCCTACCATCTGATGTCAAGTTCCACATGGTATTCTCCGTCTTTATCTATGACGTGGTCAAGAAAGAATCCTGCCAATTCCTTTTGAATTGCTTTTATGCGATCTTGTGGTAGGAGTTCATCCCGCAGCTGCCAAAGCTAATTTGAAGAAGGGGGTAAATACATATATATGAATGAAACTCAGCACAATTGATGGTAATAAAATAAAATTGTGAATATTATTGCTTACGCACTTCATAATCTTCTTTAGAGTAGCCCCGCTTAGAGGTCGTCGCATTGTAGATGTACTTGCAAATGTAGTATCCACAAAAATTATTCCCGCCGACCTGCCACAACCACTTTAAGAGAAATAGAGGTCAATCAAACTGATAATCAAGCATTATAAATGGTATTGGTGAAACTAGCTAGAATCAATGGGAGATGCACGGAACTAGCTAGTAGTACTTACTTTCGGGTGTGTAAATCGCAACTCCCCCGGCAGTCCCGGAGCTTCTGCGGTGAACACTTTCCAAGCCCCGCGAGACAAAGAAAATAATTACTTGATATCAGGAAATGAACAAAGTTGCCTATATGGTGCGATAATTATCGATTGAACTTACTTCTGGAGCATTTCAGTCATGGCCACATACTCCTTGGGATCTTTTCGTCTTGAGTCTAAGACGGTTACTAGTCCCTGCTCAAGCTTAATCTCTAGGAGAATAAAGTGGAAGCTGCACACGCATGCATAACTCATCAATTACATTACTATAACCTCGAGTAATAAGGGAAATTGAATATGCACAAGACAATAGCACTCACTTGAAGTTGTAAGGAAAGAGTATTTTATCTTTGTTTTGATTTTGAAGCAACGATTTTAGCAAGTTGGCCTCGGCTTCTTTGGCATCAAATTTAACCGTCCATTCATCCATGAGATTTGTGTTAATGAACCCAATATCATAGATTTGTGCTTTTCTGCATTCGACGATCTTCAATCTGCATAATATAGTGAGGATAATTATATATACATGCAATGAAAGAGCTGAGCTATATATAGAGGCTTAATTACAGAAGTAGTACTTACAGACAGTAGCAAGTGACGATTATTTTATCGAGGGCCTTTTGATTGAAAAACTGAAAGAACTCCCCAAATGGAACAGACAACAGATCAATTCCAACGAGGTCGTGCTCCTCTTTAACTCTCAGCGTCAAAATATCCTTCCCAGACTTGCAGATGTCCATGTACCACTTATGGAATCTTCGCATCATCGTTGTTAGAGGAGGATGACCAGGTTTGACGAGAGGCTTCCCGTACTGGTATTTGTGTTCGTCCACCTCCATTGTTTCAAAATGTGCATCATCGGGCAGGTAATCACCAGGATTGGTACCGGGTAGCATCCCCGGTAGATTTACAACGATATCGCTAGACACCTTTAGCGGGGGGCACGATTGGTTTGCCTGTTCGCCTAGCTAGGGAATTTTTTTCCCACTTCTTCGTTCTTGTAACCTTTTGTCACTTAAAGTAGTTCCCGACCGGCGCACTTCTTGCACCGCCTTTTTAAGAGCGCGGACATGGTTGTCATCTGGCGGAGGCGGTGGTGGTCGCTTCAGGGCATCCAAAGTGCGCTGAACTTTCACCTTATCTATCTTCTCCTCCGGAGGTGGATGTTTCTTTGCAAAAAAATCCTTCACATAGGCTTGACACATCTCCGTGTTTTCTTGTTCGGTCATCTCGTATGGTAACTTCTCTAGATGCTTGAGAGATGGACCGAATCATCTCGCCTCCGCCTCTGGTACATCTTTGCTATCGCCGGAGCAGCCGAGCTGGCTCGGCTGTCTTCTTTCGTTGCTTACGAGGCGGAGAAGAAGGAGGCAGAGTGCTACGACGTGCCGGAGCAGCCGAAGTGGCGGCGGCTGTCTTCCGCTGTTGCTGACGAGGTGGAGGAGGAGGAGGTGGGCTGCTCGGACGCGCCGGCGCAGGCGGAGTGCCGCCACGCGCCGGAGCAGCCAGAGAAGGAGGCGGAGTGCCCTGATCACTCGCCGAAGGAGGAGGCGGAGTGCCCTGACTCACCGAAGGAGGAGGAGAAGGCGGAGGCGTCCAGTCTGGAAGGTTGATGAGCTCCTTCTGCCATAGACATGGAGTCTTCAAAGCAAGACCCAGTTGAGTCTCCCCTTCACCGGTAGGGTGGTCAAGCTCGAGCTCCTCAAATCCCTCCGTTATTTCATCGACCATCACAACAGCATAGCCTTGTGGAGTCGGAAGGCAGTGAAAAGTTGCGCCGGGTTCAGGAGGTGCAACACAGCCGACAACCGCCTTGACTTTGAGGTGCTGCCATTGCGTCATAAGATGGCAATCTTGAGCCTCTGTGATAGCATCCACGGGGTAGCTGGGAGCCGTGAAGTCAGGCTGCTGAAGGAGCTTGGTGGAAGCCACGCTGCTTCTCCGCTGAGATGGCGGGGTAGCTTCTGGGGTAGTTCCGGCATGTCGATGGCTCTGAACTAGTGCTTGTTGTTCCTCTAGCGCTCGTACCCTTGCATTCAGGTTCTGTTGTTCGGTAAGCTCCACTTTCCTCCTCCTCTCTTGGGTTTTGTAACCACCTGCGCTGGGATACCCAACCTTCCACGCAACGGAGCCTGTCGTGCCTCGTGTTCATCCTGGATGCTCAGGATTGCCGAGGGCCTGTGTGAGCTCGTCGTTCTATCTATCGGGAATGAACGTCCCTTGTTGCGCTGCGGCGATATACTTCTGAAGCTTCTTGATCGGTATTTCAAGTTGCTCCTTCGTCCAACGACACTTCCCTGTTTCAGGGTCCAAGGTTCCCCCAACCCTGAAGAACCAAGTCCTTGAACCGTCTGGCCAGTTCAATGTCTCTGGTTCGACCCCTTTATCAAGCAGGTCATTCTCAGCCTTGTCCCTAGCAGCGGACTTTGAGGTAGCCACCTGACCCCGTGCGATGGTGATGCTCCTTCTTTGCAGCATTTTTCTTGTTTGTCGCTGACATCTTCTTACTCTTCTCCGATGTCTTGTGGGCCAGAAATGCGGGCCAGTGATCTCTTATCTTCTCAAATCAGCCAGTGAATTCTGGAGTCTTCCCTTTGTCGACAAACGTTGATTTCAACTCATTCCTCCACCTCCTGATTAGATTTGCCATCTTCTTAAGAGCATGAGCCTTGACCAATGGCTCTATAACTGGCTTATCCGGATCCTCCTCTAGCGGTAGGGTGAAATTTGCCTTCAGCGCGGTCCAAAGATCATCTTTCTGTCTATCATTGACAAAAGACATTTGAGGGTCTTCGCTCTTAGGCTTATTCCAATGGTGGATGTTGATCAGGATCATGTCCCTAACAAGAACCCCGCATTGAGCAGAAAATGCTTCCTTGGTCCAGATGGGTTCAATCGGTTGGCCATCGCCCTTGATTGCTGTGATCGTGAACCTTTCATCCTGGCGCAACCTTTTCTTCGGGCCTCGTCTCGTTACCGAAGTTTGGCTCGATCCGGAGGGCTAGAAAAGAAGAAAGAAGAGAGTTAATATGTGTACATACCAAAACAATTAATGCATCAATTAGCTAGTCAGCACATGCTTAATTAATATATATATACCTGGTCGGACTCCGTTCGGTCACCGAAGCCGTCATAACGGTCTCCTTCTTCCACCAGCATTCGGTCACCGGAGCCATCATTATCATGTCCTTCCTCATCCATTTTTCGATCACCGGAGCCTGCTTCACCCTCTCCTTCCAGACCATCGGTGTCGTTGATATACGACAAGACATCACCTCTGCCGTGGATTATGCCCCCCAACAACTGTTCTACTTCCAAGTCTCGGTGCTCCATAGTTTCTGCAAATATTACAACATGCATGGAAATTAATATACAAACATGACAGATGGATATATTAGTGGCAATGTAGACCTAGCTAGCTAATCACAATAAGGAATCATATTAGTGGCCTCAATGCTTCTAGGGTTTGGGTGGCCTCGACAATGCTTCTAGGGTTTGGGTTGGCCTCGACGACAACACTCTTTTAACTTGGTAAATTTAGGTGGCCTCAGCAACGCTTCTAGGGTTTGGGGTGGCCTCGATGACAGTGCTCTTTTAACTTGGTAAATTTGGGTGGCCTCGACAACGCTTCTAGGGTTTGGGCCGGACCGCCTCTCTCATGATTGTCCAACGTCCGGACCGACAAGGGATTTAACAAAATGGCACCATTCTGGATGTGCAGAAAATGGTCCATATTTTTCCTGATCTCATCTACCCTTCTATATGCCATGTTGTCTAGTGTCAAAGAATTCAAGAAAACCATGACTTCATCATTGGCGGAAATGCGGTAGCATAGCGATGCAAGCTCTTCAAAGTTGTTTTGGAGCGGAGTTCCCGATAGATAATTCGCTTTTTGGTACAAAGTTCAGCAAGAGCCTTCTGAATATCGCTATTTGGAAGGCCTTTGCTGAAATTCGTACCAAAAGGAGAATTATTCTATCAGGAACTCTATTCCAAAACAACTTTGAAGAGCTTCGTAGCATAATATGCCTGTTACTTCCAGCAAATGACGAAGCCATGGATTTCTTCAATACTTTGACACACAACGTGACATATAGAAGAATATATATATATATATATGAGATCAGAAAAAAAATTGGATCAACTTGTGCACATCCATAATGGGGGCGTTCTTGATAAATCTGGACCCTCGACACCTCGATGACCCTCGACCCTCGACCCTCGGCGACCCTCAACCCTCTACCCTAGTTCACGACCCTCGACCGCTCAGTGATCCACGACCCTCTACCCTAGTTCCCGACCCTCGACCCCCTCATGTCACATTTGTCTAGTGTCAAAGGATTCAAGAAAACCATGGCTTCATCATTAGGCGAAAGTAACAGGCGCATGATGGTACAAAGCTCTCCAAAGTTATTTTGGAACAGAGTCCCAGATAGGATAATTCGCTTTTCAGTACAAAGATCAGCAAGAGCCTTCCGAATATCGCTATTTGGAAGGCCTTTGCTGAACTTCGTACCAAAATGCGAATTATCCTATCCGGGACTCCGTTCCAGAATAACTTTGGAGAACTTCGTACCATTATGCCCCGGTTACTTCCGGCTAATGATGAAGCCATGGATTTCTTCAATACTTGGACACAAGGCAACCTCTCGACCCCTCGGCGATCCTCGACTCTCGACCCCTTGAGCCTTGAACCCTCGACGACCCTCGAACCCTCGACCCCTCGATGACCCTCGACCCTCTACCCTAGTTCCCGACCCTCGACCCCTCGGCGATCCTCGACACCCTCGTTCCCGATAAAAATTAAGAAGAGGAAGAAGAAGAAGAAAAGAGGAGAAGAAGAAAAATCTCCTCTATTCCTTCTTCTTCTCCTCTTTTTTCTTCTTCTTATGCCTCTTTTTTTCTCCTCTTCTTCCTCTCCTCTTCTTCTCTTCTTCTTCTCCTTCTTTCTCTTCTTATTTTTTTCTCCTCTTCTTCTCTTTTTTCTCCCCTTTTTCCTCTCCTTCTTTTTCTTCCCTTCTTCCTTTTTCCTAGATAAAACTATTCTAAAATGTAACTTTTGCATATATATATATATATATATATATATATATATATATATATATATATATATATATATATATATATATATATATATATATATATATATAAGTTTTCTTCTTGTCGGTGTCAAAACCGGCGGATCTCGAGTAGGGGTCCCGAGCATGCGTCTAGGCGGATGGTAACAGGAGACAAGGGACACGATGTTTTACCCAGGTTGGGCCCTCTCGATGGAGGTAAAACCCTACTCTGCTTGATTAATATTTATGATATGGGTAGTACAAGAGTAGATCTACCACGAGATCGAGAGGCTAAACCTAGAAGCTAGCCTATGGTATGATTGTTGTTAGTCCTCACGGACTAAAACCCTCCGGTTTATATAGGCACCGAAGAGGTTAGGGTTACCTGAGTCGGTTACAATGGTAGGAGATCTACATATCCATATCGCCAAGCTTGCCTTCCACGCCAAGGAAAGTCCCATCCGGACAGGGGCGAAGTCTTCAATCTTGTATCTTCATAGTCAGGGAGTCCGGCAAAGGTCATAGTCCGGCTATCCGGACACCCCTAATCAGGACTCCTCGGAGCTCCCTGAACCGGGCTTCAATGATGGCGAGTCCGTGCGCATATTGTCTTGGCATTGCAAGGCGGGTTCCTCCTCGAATACTTCATAGAAGATTTTGAACACAAGGATAGTGTTGGCTCGCAAAATAAGTTCCACATACCACCGTAGAGAATAATATTTACACAAGTTCAATCTGCCGGCGTATTCATGGCGTGACATCACACCATGGCCAAGCCTTTATTGAATCGTTTTCTTGTCCCACCTCGGTAGCGTTTAGCGAGGTGGTTTCCTTAACACGTCTTGTCAAAGCGAGATCGTGTCCCTTATTCCGGATTCTCATCAATACAGGCGTGGGTAACCCAACGCACCATTGATTACGGTGCTTGGGAGATAGCGAGTTTTATCGGGCGGTGGGGCGCGATAGCTTTGTCCGTCCATATAAGGGATAAGGATCCAGTTTTTCACACGCCTTCTTCCTCCTTTGCTTATCCATTTCGCTTTTCGAGCTCCAGCGCCCAAGTCCGCACATCCCACCTCAACCTTCTCCAACTATGTCCGGGGCGGGAGGCAAGTGGATGGCCTCCTCCGTTACGGAGGGGCACATCAAAAAGCTGCGGAAGGCGGATACTTGTCCGCGACATCAGCGCATCGGCTCCCCGACAAGGGCAGCTCATCCCACCCCAGGCCCCATGAGAGGTGGTGTTCCTCCCCACTTCCTCCACGGACTAGGGTTTCCACTTCACCCATTTGTCCGGGGCTCATGTTCTACTCGGCCTAGATTTCCATGATCGGCCCCAATTTCATCCTCAACATCTCGGCTTTCATCGTCGTGTGCGAGGCCTTCCTCTACATCCAGCCCCACTTCGGCTTATGGCTGAAGACCTTCAATGTCAAGCCGAAGATAGTGGGCGGCCGCCAAGCGGAGTGCGGAGGTGCCATGGTGGGCAAGATGGCCAGCGTCTTATGGCTCGAGGGCTCCTTCGTGGAGACCATAAAGGTGGCAATCGGGTGGTTCTACATCACCGAGCATGCGACTCTAAATGGGCGGTGGCCCCAATTCGATCTGGCTTCCCTACACGGCTCACCTCATGGAAAGAGCGGGCTGACATGGGGTAATTCGAAGAGCTGACCGGACTCCAAACTGCGTCCAAACACGGTGGACAAGAAGCTCAAGCTTGTCAGCGTAGCCAGTTATGCTCATCCGCCGGATCCTCCCATGCCGACAATGGGCCTTCAACTTATGGGAGTTTGATCCGCACAACACGAACCTTGAGCGGCTCTTGACACTACGTGCGAAGATGCACGGAAGGTGTTGTTCAAAGGTGCCGAGGCTCCGCATCCGCTACCAAGATCGCGGATTCAGCTTTCATGACATCAAGCCAGCGAGGTAAGCTATTTTACCATTCTGGGACTCTTTTTCATAGTTTGACTCTATGGGATCTAAAACTCCCTCACCTTTGACAGATGGCAGAAGGCGTCCGAGACAGGTTGATTGCCGCTCCCTTGCCGGAAGACCAGTGGACGCCCAATTGACGGGCTGCTGGTTTTGCACCTCGTGGTGCGGAAAAGAAGGCCAAGAAGAAGGCCACGGGAACTCGGAGGAGTTCGGCGCCAGTGTTGTCGGACTCATCGTCAGATGACTCGGCGGACTCCTCCGTGAAAGCGAGGAGGAGGAAAGAGGCCTCTCCCGGTGAGAGAGAAGAAAGGAAGGCCGCCTAATCGGGAGGCGGAGGAATCAGAAGGAAGGACCCTCCTCCGGACTACACCACCAACACCGACGACGGCGGAGAGGGTAGCCACCAAGGACCAAGCCCTGGCGAAATCGTAAGTGTCCGGATACCGAATAACTCATGGCGTTCCATTTGTCGCACAACATCTTCTAACGCCGAATATAACCATGCAGTCCGCCCAGGGACGGGCTCGGCAACCGTCGGCGGCTCCTTAGATTCGTCGGATGTGAATAGCACCTCACTCCCGACCGCCTCGTCTCCTCCCGCCGTGGATGATGCCGGGGTGGAGTCCCAAAAGGGGCCCTGGGGCGCATAAAGCGACCTCCGGACTCGGCGCAAAGGGATAAAACCCCAAAGGGCTTTAAGTCCGGCCCTGTGCCGGACTCCGTACCGGAACCTTCAGTGGTTCTGGAGTCCGACAGGTGACCCCTTCGTAAGAAGGGCAAGACTGCGATGCCGGTGAACTCCGTCCAACCAGAGGCACCGGATGATTTGATGGAGGCACTTAACAGCGCTTCCATCGACGAGGAGCACCACATTGTTATGAGTGTGGTGATCCGAGAAAGTTCGATCCGCCAAGAGCGGGCTGGATCGAAGCTTATGCTGACCTTCTAATAGGCTTTGAGGTATGTATTTAAGATATGTAAAAATATTACCGCAGAGCGGTAGCCCTTGATGCTCAGATTTGGTGTTAGGAAAGAAATAGCGAACTAGGGATCTAAAAGATATCTTCATGGCGACTGACCCAAAATCGGTCAAATCTACGTATGCATACCATCCCAAGATCATCTTTGGTACTCACATTACATCGATAAAGTAATCAAAGTTCAATCACACCTGAATATTATTACGATTCTCATATAGAGTCTTTATTACAAGGGAATAAATTGGCTCAAGGCCAACTCATGAGAAATAAACTACTAATGCTGCTGAGCGTCAAGTAAAGCGAGTCCATCCGACTCCAAAGGGCAATCGCCAATGGCGGAGCGTAGCCTCACTCTGATCGAATATACCTACGCAACATAAGGCGTTGCAGCCATGTAGGTCAGCTTTTGAATAAGTGGCAAGTCATGAAGAACAACAATAATAAAGTTACTAACACTATATGCATTTTGGCTGTGGAGCTCTAAGTTTCATCATTTTGCGAAAAGCAAATTTTTCCCTACTACGGTGGACTTGCTTGCAAATTACTACAATTGTTGGTAGTTATTGAGATGGTTCCGCCAACCAATACCTCATTCCCAAATTATTAAGTCATATAACCCTCAAATTAATTCATTAGTTTTAGTGTTGAGATTTCGAATACTTCCAAGTTCCAGAGGCTCAAATTGTCCGTGAATCGGGACACGGCTAATCGATTAGATCTTTAACTCTGCAGAGGTTTGCGCACTTTCCCGCAAGAATCATTCCTCCTTTTAAGTCTTCGCACTTCATGGTGTTTGAAGGCGGACCAGATAAACAGGGTCTTCAAAGAGCTCTTCAGCTCTGCGGTACCCATCCAATCCTACCGTTCTTCTACATCTCGTAGTACCGTCCAGCCAGCGTCACTACTAAGGTTAACCCAGCCAGAGCCCATAATGGCTTGCGGCTGCATGTAAGCTTCCGGTCATGGGGCATCCATCCTTCTCTTCGTGGCTGGGTGAAGCTTTCGCAAGATGTCATGGCACTTCTCCATGCATCCCGGCCAACCTTTGGGTTCTCCAGGTGCTCGTCAACCAAATCCTCCACCCGATGAGTGAATTTCAAGTCCATCTTGATCTTTGTAGTTCATGGGGTTGTCATCATCATTGACTCTCACATCTTGCTTATGAATTTCACTCAACCCAAAACCCGTCTACGAGCATAGCAAAGTAAACTACTTCGTCCCGGGGGTCATGGTAACAAGGGGATTGGTTCATCCTACCACATGATACTACTCAAGATTAATAACTTCATAATTTCAACTACTGCATGCATGGTGGGGTGGTGACAAATCTAATGCACAAAAACATAGGTATAGAAATAACATGATCAAAACTTGCCTTGCTGATGATCCTCGTAAGCTAAAGATTCGTAGTAGCAAGCTTCGCACTCCGGAAACTCTACCGAGACAAACAAATCACAATAAGCATATAGCAATAGGATCACATAACACAATAGCATAACAAAGTAAAATAACACACCACAACAACCAAATAAAATCCAAGGGAAAACTCAAAGAAAAACCCATTCAAAGTTTTCCTACTTCAAACAACAACTAAAAGTAGTTTTATATAACAAAAATTTCTTAACATAACCTAATCATGGTTTTAGGTTAACTTAACAGAAAAGGATGCACTAAGCAACTAGGAGCAAAAAGAATTAATTTAAAAGCTATTATAAAACTCCTTTTAGGCCTAATCCAATTTCTATTAAGAAAATAAAATAAAACTTTTATTAATTATAAATAAAAGTTCATCCTATAAAGTGACAGAAACTATCCTAGAATAATCAATCACATGTTAAAAATAAATTTATTTACTAATTAAATTAATAGGAAAACAGTAGCTAGTTAATTAATTAGGATTAACAAGATTCTGCTTAAAACTATTTATTTATTAATCCTAAAATACCCAAGATAATTTTTATGGTTTGGTAATGCCAAAATAAAGTTGGGACAAAAGAATCATCCAAAATAATTTTTCTAACTCAAGTTATAGCAGATTTACTATTCTGACTAAAACTAAATTAAAGCTATTTTAATTAATTTTAACATAGCTAAATATATATTCTACAGAAACTTTAGAAAATTTTCAGACCAACAAAAAAAGAATCATCTAAAAATATTAAACAGAATAAAAGATATGAATTTTTCAAAACAGAAACTATTCTGTTAAAACAGAAAATGAAATTAAAAGAAAAAAAGCCTAATGGGCCTAAACTACGCCTGCGTAAGGCGTCAAATAACCTAAGCGGGCCTAGGGTTAAACTAAAGCGGGCGGGCTAATAAAAATAAACCCTAATGAAAATAAACCGTGAACTAAACCGGGCCGGTCCGGTTTATTTTAAAAGAGATACCCCTTCGGGGGCGATCTAATCTACGCCGTTCATCGCGCATCGGACGGGGGAGGGAGTCTCCGGCGGCTTACCGGACCTCGGACCTCGGCGTGGCGGCGACGAGAAGGGCGAGGCTCGGTCGTCGGGAGGTCGGGAGTAGCCAGGCGGAGTCTTGACGAGGTCGGGGAGGATTTGGTGGAGTCGGTGGGGTCGGGAGTGGCTAGGGCGGCGGCGGCGACGAGAATGGCGGCGGGGACTCGGCTCCGTGAGCTCGGGAGAGGAGGAGGAATCGGCGAGGGCTAGGGGAATGGGGTGTGGAGGGCGGTTTATAGGCGGGGCCTCGGCTGCAACGGAAGCGTCGGAGGATCGGGATCCGGATCCTTGAGATCCGCGATCTCTGTGGCGACAGCGTGGCGTGGCGAGGTTGACGGGGGGATCCCACTGTCGATGAGAGAGGGGGGGAGCGAGCGGCGAGGCGCCAAGGGTTTTCAGGAGGGCGAGTGAGGCGGCTGCCGGCAGCTCGGTGGCAGTGGGCATTGGTGAGCCAGTGGTGGGGTTTCATTTGGCTGGGCGAGAGGCTGGTGGCGCTGGGGTTTTTCTAATTTTTTGAATTTATTTTTTTAATAAAACAAAAACAGAAATAAAACAATAATTATAAATATTTTATATAGGGTATATATATACCAAAATGATCAGGGAATATTCCATTTCATTTGAACATTTTCCAAAGGCAAAATCAAACTTTATAAAATCCATTTTTTCAAATTCAAATAAAATTCAGATTTGAATCCAAATCTTTTGGCAATGTTTTCCTCTGATATTTTTGGAGTGTCATGTTTACTCCTCTCATACTTTTGATCAAGTATTTATCAGGCTTAGTTTTTGAAATGTTTCCCATTTGCCAAAGTTTGAATTCAAATTCAAAACTCAAAATTCTCTGAAACTTCAAATGGCATTCAAATTCAAACAGGATGCATAGGATGCTTAACTATAATTGTAAAACATTCCAAATAGGAAATTTGGGATGTTACAAACCTACCACCTTAGGATGAATCTCCCTCGAGATTCGGGTTAACTAACAAATAGGTGCGGGTGGTCTCGAAGAAGATCTTCTTCGCTCCCTGTGTGGCTTCTTCCTCGGTGTGGTGACTCCCAAAGCACCTTGCAAAATTGATGACCTTGCTGCGGGTGACTCTGCTTGCAGTCTCGAGAATTCGGACGGGTTTCTCCTTGTAAGTCAGATCTTTGTCGAAGCTGTATGGCCTCTAGGGGCCTTGTGTCTCTCAACGGAATATCGGCCATGTCGGCATGACACTTCTTGGTGAGAAACATGGAAGACATCATGAACTCCGGACAATCCTTCCGCAATTCCAACTTATGGCGACTTCTCCACGACGTTCGAGGATTTTATGCGGGCCAATGAATCGGGTGCTAACTTTCCTTTGACACCAAACCTCTTGATTCCACGAAGTGAGACACACGAAGATATGCTCGGTCTCCCACTTCGTAAGTCACTTCCTTGCGCTTCTTGTCGGCATAACTCTTGTCTCGATTGTGCTATCTTGAGTCTGTCTCGAATCAGCTTGACTTTCTCTTGGAATCCTCGATAAGATCGGAACGAAAAGTGATCGATCTCCAACACTATCCACGACAATGGTGTTACGCACCTCCTTCCGTATAAAGCTTGAAAGGGCCATCTTGATTGGATTGATAAGCTGTTGTTGTATGAGAACTCAGCGTATGGCAGATTATCATCCCAGCTAGACCCATAGTCTAGCACACAAGCTCTCAACATGTCCTCCGAATCTGGTTGACTCTCTCGGTGCATCCATCTGTCTGCGGATGAAAAGCGGTCTTGAATTCCAGCCTCGTACCCAAAGTTTCATGCAGCTGCTTCCAAAACTTTGAGGTAAACTGCGTTCCTCTATCGACACGATTTTCCTCGGAACTCCATGCGGACATACGATCCTGGTCATGTATATCTTGGCCAACTTAGCTTTGGTATAGGTAGTCTTCACGGGAATGAAGTGAGCTACCTTGGTCAAACGATCAACCACTACCCAGATGGAATCATAACTGAGCGGGTCTGGGTAATCTGTGATGAAATCCATACCAAGTTTCTCCCATTTCAATCGGGAATCAGCAAAGGTTGAAGTAACCTGCGGCTTCGATGTTCGCCTTTACGTTGACAAACATCGCATACCGCTACGCTCGGCAATATCCTTCTTCATACCTGCCCACGAAACTTCCTTCAAATCCGGTACATCTTGGTGTTGCGGGGTGAATCGAATACGGTGAATCATGAGCCTCTGAAGAATTAGCTTCCGAGTTCGGGATCATTGGGCACATAGATACGATCCTCGAACCATATAGTTCCGTGTTCATCCTTACGAAATCCTTTAGCTTTTCCTTCATCCATCTTTTGCTTTATCTCATCAATTCCTTGTCCGACTTACGGGCTTCACGAATCCTTTCGGTCAAGGTGGACTGAACTTCGAGTTGCAACGAATCCTCTCGGAACTATCTCCATCGGAGATCTCGAGGTCATCGACTAACTCTGAGGTAATCCTCCCTTTGTAAGAGTGTTCACATAACTCTTACGGCTCAAAGCATCTGCTACAACATTAGCCTTACAGGTGGTAATGCAATCTCATGTCATAGTCCTTTATCAACTCTAGCCATCTCCTGCACGAGGTTCAATTCCTTCTGCGTGAAAATATACTTCAAGCTCTTGTGATGCATGTAAACATCACAGCGGTTTCCGATAAGGAAATGTCTCTGTGTCTTGAGTGCATGCACTACGGTGCTAACTCCAAATCATGAGTGGCATAATTCATCTCGTGAGGTCGTAGCTGTGCGGAGGCATAAGCTACAACTTTACCTTCCTGCATTAATACTCCTCCGAGTCCTTGACGAGAAGCGTCACAATAAACCTGGTATTCCTTGTGTATGTCCGCAAAATCAACATTGGGGCCGTGACCAACCGTTTCTTCAATTCCTGCGGCTTCACATTCCTCGGTCCAAACATACTTGGCTTCCTTCTTCAACAGCTCGGTCATGGGCTTGGCAATCTTCGAGAAGTTCTTAATGAACCTCCGATAATATCCTGCGAGTCCGAGAAAGCTGCGGATCTCCTTGGTCGAGGTGGGTGATCGCCAATCGGTGGTGATTCAACCTTGGCGGGATCAAGCTGCTATTCCTTCTCCTGAAATAACATGTCCGAGGAATCCAACTTCCTTCAGCCAGAATTCACATTTGCTGAACTTGGCATACTGGCGATGTTCTCGAAGTTTCTCGAACTAGGCGCAAATGTTCCTTATGCTCTTCCTCGCTCTTGGAAAATCAATATATCATCGATGAACACCACGACAAACTTGTCCAGATATTCCATAAACACCTTGTTCATCAAATTCATGAAGTACGCAGGAGCATTAGTCAATCTAAATGACATGACGGTATACTCATATAAACCATACACAGTAGTGAATGCTGTTTTGGGTATATCCTTTTCACGGATCTTCAATCGATGATACCACGATCGAAGATCGATCTTAGAGAATACCTTGGCTCCAACTAGCTGATCAAACAAGTCATTAATCATCGGCGAGAGGTACTTGTTCTTGATGGTCACTTCGTTCAGCGCACGATAATCCACAACCATCCTCAAGCTTCCATCCTTCTTCTCTACCAAAAGCTGGGGCTCCCCAAGGTGATGAGCTTGGGCGAATATATCCTTTCTCCAATAACTCATTAATTTGATCCTTGATCTCTTTCAACTCATTCGGTGGCATCCGATAAGGTCTCTTGGATATTGGGGCTGTGCCGCAATAACTCGATCAGAAATTCAATGTCCCTGTCGGTGGCATTCTGGTAATTCCTCCGAAACACATCGGAAAATCTTGCACCTCGGCACTTCCTCTGAACAACTCCCGTGAGGGAATTCACTGATTCTTCATCCGGTGTGCTGGCTACATACTTGATCCTCTTACGCTCCGGGGTGGTGAGCGAGAATAGACTTATATGGGCACGATCTATGTTTCCTTGAACCGTCAACCAATCCATGACTAGGATTACATCCAAGGTGCGGGTTTCCAACACTATGAGGTCTGCAAGGGAAAATTATGGTTCCCGATGTTGAGGGTTACATGACAGCCTAAACCTGCCATCATTTCTCCTCTGCGGGCCCGATGCGAAGGGGCTTCTAAGGGTTTTAGTGGGCAACCCGTACTTTTCCACAACTACCCTTGATATGAATGAATCGTTGCACCGAATCAAAGAGAACCAAAACTGAACATGAATTCAATAAAACTTACCAACCACGTGTTACGGCTGATCATAGGCGTCCTCCACGTCGATGTGGTTCACCCGAGCACGAGGGGCGGATTGGGCTTCTTATTTGAGCCCCCATTGCCGTTTCCATTCCTCTGCTTAGCCTCCGGGCAGTCGGTGGCGTAGTGCCTGTCTTACGGCACTTGAGGCGGTGATGTGGCTCAGATCCTTGAGGCCGGGCAGAACGGTGCTGATTGCCATTACCGTTTCCATTGCCATTGCCATGGCCTGACTTGTTGTCTGGTTGCGGTTGTTCCCATTTCCTCCATGGTTATGACCTCCATGGTTATGATGGGTGTGCCCTCCGAGTATGGTGCATAACGGGCTTCTGCTGAGCTCCCGAGTTGTGCTTCCCCGGCTGTACTTCCGCTTGCGGCTTCTATCTGCTCTTGCTTGCCTTCAAGTATGGTGGCCTTGTCTACCAGCTCTGGTAGTTGTTGAAGGTAGCCACAATAAGCTGCATGCTCAGTTCATCATTGAGTCCCTCAAGGAACTTCTCTGCTGCGGCATCTGTGGCCACATCATCCGGGGCATAGCGAGCGAGCTTGCTGAATTCATCCACGTCTTGTGCCACGAAGACGGTTCCCTGGCGTAAGTTGCGAAACTCACGCTTCTTGAGACTCATGGCTCCGGTGAGACATGAGCGGTGCGGAAGGCTGCTTGGAACTGATCCCATGTGATGGCTCCAATGGGATAGGTGGCGGTGTAGTTCTCCCACCAAGAAGCTGCAGGTCCCTCAAGTTGATCGTGGCAAAGCGCACCTTCTCGACATCGGTGCATCCAACGGTGATTAGATCTCTTCCGACTTTATGGAGCCAATCATCACCACAATCGGCTCAAGGCTGCTAGAGAACAACTGGCGGATTCAGCCTCGTAAATCGAGTCAAGTTGTCCACGAGGGGTGGTGGCGGTGGATTGTTGGTGTTGTTGTTACGATCCTGGATGAGAAGCTGCATGAGGGCATTCTCTGCTGGAGCATTTGGGTGAGCTCGGCGGAAAACAAAGTGTCACGTCTCGGAGGCATCTGGTGTTTTGGAGTGGATGAGAAAATTAGAATAGAACAATGGTCTATGAGAAATAACACTACCCATATGAATGCACAATCATAAACACACCAAACATTTATTCATTCCACTCAAACATGGTTCAAACTCGATTACAAAAGCTCATGACTAATCGAAATATCGGCCTAACTGATCGATGAAAAGTAAAAGATAACATGGTGGTCGACTAAAAGTCTTCATCAATAATCCTTGCGCCCTCTGTTGTGGCGCCTCCTCTTGTGGCTTCCTTGGTGGAACTCCTTCATAGTCCTGATCATTACTCGGGAGGGTCCTTCATCTCCACTCGGAAAAAGGTCCTCTCCCAAGTCCATCTTTTCCTCTATCGCGGCAAGCTTCATCTTGGTCGTCATTGTCTCCATGAAGTCCGCGACTTCTTCCTCATGGTTAAGGAAAGCGCGTGCCTTCTCTTCCAGTTCGATTCGCGGAACAAAAGCTTCCGGTGTGTCTTGAGTTACGGTGAGTCCGAATCTCCGTTTCACGAGAAGACACTCCAAGTCTGGATGTAAGAGAGTGGAGTCGTCATCAGCAGTGCGGATGATATCTCCATTCCTTGCCTGCGTGAAACCATGGCGAGTGCGAGGATCGAGCTCGCCCTGTACTCCTCTCGGAGATGTCCAAGGGCACGATAGATCGCCATGTCCCTTCCAATGATCCAGTAGAACTCGGTGAACTCAAAGTCAATAGGCTCCGTGTGTCCTCCGAAGGTTCTCCCCGGGATACGCACTTCAATCCTGTAGCGAGTGTCCGTCAGAAGTGCGTTGGTTGGCTTCCCGGTGATCGAGGGCAGAGCAATCTTCAGCTTCTTCACCATCTGGACCAGCTTTCTTCCGAAGGGCATCGTCTCATCGGGCTGGCAAAACTCCGGTAGCAAAACTGGGGTGAACTCGACGGCCATCTAGAATGTTGAAAATCGAAGAGGAGTTAGAAATGAACAGGGGAGAATTACGGAATGATAAGGATAAAGTAAATGGTCTCTTCCTATGGCTTTCCGATCCTAGGGGTTACGATCCTACGATTCGTGTGCTCGATACCATCTCTGAGCGACTGACCCAAAATCGGTCAAATCTACGTCTGCATACCATCCCAAGATCATCTTTGGTACTCACGATTACATCGATAAAGTAATCAAAGTTCAATCACACCTGAATATTATTACGATTCTCATATAGAGTCTTTATTACAAGGGAATAAATTCGGCTCAAGGCCAACTCATGAGAAATAAACTACTAATCTGCGGAGCGTCAAGTAAAGCGAGTCCATCCGACTCCAAAGGGCAATCGCCAAGCGCGAGCGTAGCCTCACTCGATCGGAATATACCTACGCAACATAAGGCGTTGCAGCCATGTAGGTCAGCTTTTGAATAAGTGGCAAGTCATGAAGAACAACAATAATAAAGTTACTAACACTATATGCATTTTGGCTGTGGAGCTCTAAGTTTCATCATTTTGCGAAAAGCAAATTTTTCCCTACTACAGTGGACTTGCTTGCAAATTACTACAATTGTTGGTAGTTATTGAGATGGTTCCGCCAACCAATACCTCATTCCCAAATTATTAAGTCATATAACCCCTCAAATTAATTCATTAGTTTTAGTGTTGAGATTTCCGAATACTTCCAAGTTCCAGAGGCTCAAATTGTCCGTAACCGGGGACACGGCTAATCGATTAGATCTTTAACTCTGCAGAGGTTTGCGCACTTTCCCCGCAAGAATCATTCCCTCCTTTTAAGTCTTAGCACTTCATGGTGTTTGAAGGCGGGGACAGATAAACAGGGTCTTCCAAAGAGCTCTTCAGCTACTGCGGTACCCATCCAATCCTACCGTTCTTCTACATCTCGTAGTACCGCCCAGCCAGCGTCACTACTAAGGTTAACCCAGCGAGCCCATAATGGCTTGCGGCTGCACAGTAAGCTTCGGTCATGGGGCATCCATCCTTCTCTTCGTGGCTGGGTGAAGCTTTCCGCAAGATGTCATGGCACTTCTCCATGCATCCCGCCAACCTTTGGGTTCTCCGGTGCCCACAAATCCTCCACCCAAGAGTGAATTTCAAGTCCATCTTGATCTTTGTAGTTCATGGGGTTGTCATCATCATTGACTCTCACATCTTGCTTATGAATTTCACTCAACCCAAAACCGCTCTGAGCATAGCAAAGTAAACTACTTAGTCCGGGGTCATGGTAACAAGGGATTGGTTCATCCTACCACATGATACTACTCAAGATTAATAACTTCATAATTTCAACTCTGCATGCATGGTGGGGTGGTGACAAATCTAATGCACAAAAACATAGGTATAGAAATAACATGATCAAAACTTGCCTTTGTTGATGATCCTCGTAAGCTAAAGATTAAGTAGTAGCAAGCTTCGCACTCCGGAAACTCTACCGAGACAAACAAATCACAATAAGCATATAGCAATAGGATCACATAACACAATAGCATAACAAAGTAAAATAACACACCACAACAACCAAATAAAATCCAAGGGAAAACTCAAAGAAAAACCCATTCAAAGTTTTCCTACTTCAAACAACAACTAAAAGTAGTTTTATATAACAAAATTTCTTAACATAACCTAATCATGGTTTTAGGTTAACTTAACGTAAAAGGATGCACTAAGCAACTAGGAGCAAAAAGAATTAATTTAAAAGCTATTATAAAACTCCTTTTAGGCCTAATCCAATTTCTATTAAGAAAATAAAATAAAACTTTTATTAATTATAAATAAAAGTTCATCCTATAAAGTGACAGAAACTATCCTAGAATAATCAATCACATGTTAAAAATAAATTTATTTACTAATTAAATTAATAGGAAAACAGTAGCTAGTTAATTAATTAGGATTAACAAGATTCTGCTTAAAACTATTTATTTATTAATCCTAAAATACCCAAGATAATTTTTATGGTTTGGTAATGCCAAAATAAAGTTGGGACAAAAGAATCATCCAAAATAATTTTTCTAACTCAAGTTATAGCAGATTTACTATTCTGACTAAAACTAAATTAAAGCTATTTTACTTAATTTTAACATAGCTAAATATATATTCTACAGAAACTTTAGAAAATTTTCAGACCAACAAAAAAGAATCATCTAAAAATATTAAACAGAATAAAAGATATGAATTTTCAAAAACAGAAACTATTCTGTTAAACAGAAAATGAAATTAAAAGAAAAAAGCCTAATGGGCCTAAACTACGCCTTTGTCGTCAAATAACCTAAACGGGCCTAGGGTTAAACTAAAGCAGGCGGGCTAATAAAAATAAACCCTAATGAAAATAAACCGTGAACTAAACCGGGCGGTCGGTTTATTTTAAAGATACCCCTTGAGGCGATCTAATCTCGCCGTTCATCGCGCGATCGGACGGGGAGGAGTCTCGGCTTACGGACCTCGGCGGTGGCGGCGGCGGCAGTCAGTGCGAGGGCTCGGTCGTCGGGAGGTCGGGGAGTAGCCGGCGGAGTGCGGACGAGGTCGGGAGGGTTTGGTGGAGTCGGTGGGGTCGGGAGTGGCTAGGGGCGGCGACAGACGAGAATGGCGGCGGGGGACTCGGGCTCCGGTGAGCTCGGGAGAGGAGGAGGAGTCCGGCGAGGACTAGGGGGGAATGGGGTGCGGAGGGCGGTTTATATAGGCGGGGGCCTCGGCCCTGTGGGGCGTCGGAGGATCGGGATCCGGATCCTTGAGATCCGGCGATCTGCTGGCGGCGGCGTGGCGTGGGGCGAGGGTTGTGAGGGGGGGGTCAGCTGTCGATGAGAGAGAGAGGGGGTGGAGCGGGCGGCGGCGCCAAGGGTTTTGGCGAGGGGCGAGTGAGGCGGGCATGGGGGCAGCTCGGTGGCAGTGGGCATTGGGCCAGGCAGTGGTGGGGTTTTATTTGGGTGGGCAGGGGGCTGGTGGCGCTGAGGGGGGTTCTAATTTTTTGAATTTATTTTTTAATAAAACAAAACAGAAATAAAACAATAACTATAAATATTTTATATAGGGTATATATATACCAAAATGATCAGGGAATATTCCCTTTCATTTGAACATTTTCCAAAGGCAAAATCAAACTTTATAAAATCCATTTTTTCAAATTCAAATAAAATTTAGATTTGAATCCAAATCTTTTGGCAATGTTTTCCTCGATATTTTTGGAGTGTCATGTTTACTCCTCTCATACTTTTGATCAAGTATTTATCAGGCTTAGTTTTTGAAATGTTTCCCATTTGCCAAAGTTTGAATTCAAATTCAAAACTCAAAATTCTCTGAAACTTCAAATGGCATTCAAATTCAAACAGGATGCATAGGATGCTTAACTATAATTGTAAAACATTCCAAATAGGAAATTTGGGATGTTACATATACGCAGGAGTGTAACATAAGTATGTCAACATGGGAATGCAGGCTGCGCTGCTGACCTATGCCGCACTAACTGCGGAGGTTGATGCATTAAAGCAGAGCCTCGAGCGGTCTGAGAACGAGCTTGGACTTGCCAAAAAGCGGCTCGAGACAAGGAAGGTAAGTAATAGCTTATGGGAGTATTTAAAAGATGTGGTTGCAAAGATGACGGGAATAGCGTGAATCTGCGGGGCCCACGAGCGTGGTGGCGACCAAGAAGGCAAAGGTGTCAAGGCGAAGCAATGCAGCCACGGGCGCACCGAGCGAGAGAAGCAGGAGGCGGGTGGCGGAGGTGCGGCAAGAGCTCAGGCTCTCATGGAAAAACATGAGAGTTTGGGCGTGACTCAAAGACTTCGAGTCCGAGCTCGTCTCGTCCTGAGAGCGCCAAAGCCGCTAAGGCGAAGCCCAAAAGCCCTCCAGAAATTGAGGCGATGAAGAAGATAGCGGCGGGTAAGGCATTCTATATGCAAAGCAAGCATGTGAAAGTGAATTATCTGTTACTTACCCGAATCCGGAGCTCTCCGGGAGCATTCGCAGATCTGCCTCAAGCAGGTGTGTATGCGATCTTTGCCGCATTCTCCGAGCCGAGGAGGAAGCTCGGCGGAGAAGGTGTTACAGTCTCAAGTATCTTTGAGGCGGACAACTGGTGCCCTATAGCGACCAGTTGAAGTAGCTGGTCGAGCTTCATAAGGTGGCGAACAGGCCATGAGGGGCCTCATAGTTCATTTGTGGCCTAAGTAAGCCATGCACAGGAGCTACTTGGGTGGTGAGGCGGTGGCGGACGCCTTTGTCCATGGGTTGGCGTCGTCAGCGCTCCGTCTGCATCGAAGGTGCCGAGGGCCCTTGCCCTTGCTAAGGTGCCTGGGCAAGATGGACGCTGAGAAGCTTGTGACAGACGGACCACCACCACGCAAGGAGCATCGCAAGCCTGAAATGTATTATGAGGGTGTCTGAAGGGTGCCGCCTTATAGCGGATGAATGTTCCAAAGATGTAATATTTGAGTAGACTCGCATTTGTTATCTGTCTGCTGAAAACTTGTTCATATCGCTAAGCAACACTTTTGAATTTAAAATATTACCTACATGCGGCCGTGTATTAAATTTGAGAGATGGCGAGTCGTCGGCTTCAGCCCCCATGCCACAGTCTTTGGGGTGTTGGGATAAACTTGGCGCTCTTGTTCCCATTCTTGGGTCCTTGAGGAGGCTCAGCATAACGAACAAGGCAACCGGACTATAATACTTGAACACGCTCACTTAGCCATAGAATTCTATAATTTTAAATTTGGTGAAGCCCTAGTATTCGGAAGACCGAGTTCGGGCGCTATCACGCCTAGGCGGACAATGCCGACTCCTAGCTCTAAGCGGCATAAGTCTTTAGGGACTCGAAAACCTCTCGAACAGCGACCGGCTCTCGCCCTACCATGACGGTCAGTTTTAGCTTTCTTCACCGAGGTGCTTAACCCAGCTCAACCGGGCACAATCGCAGTGGTTCTCCCAGCGCTACCTTAGCCGATATAAGCGAACATAAGGTACCAAAACATGGGGCAGGCAAACCCAACTATTGACCCAAGACATGATTTGGAGCCGATGCATATAATGCTATAAGTTCGGGTGCCGCACTTGTGAAATTGTTGGACTTATCACACCATGTTGTGGGGTACTTAAGCCCACAGTGTATTGCCGTACCAAAGTGTACGGTTGCACAATGTCATAAATGAACACACACACACACACACACACACACACACACACACATATATATATATATATATATATATATATATATATATATATATATATATATATATATATATATATATAGAAAAATGGAATTCAATAATAGGCGAAGCTATGTATTGTTTATTCAAAAGGGCTGCGAAGAAGCGAGCGATGCAAATAGTCACGATAAGCAAGGGGCGGGACTTTTGACATGTCCCCTCGAGGTAAGCTGCGGGATGGTGTGTAAAACAGGTATACTGCTCGTAATAGAGACCACCTGGACACTCGGCGTAACTACGCTTCCTGGCTGTTGCATCGTGTGTTGGCGATTCTCTTGCGGACGAGGCTTCGTGAGCGGAGTCTGAAAGTAAAAAGAAAGAAGAAAAGAATGACACAATCGGGGCCACAGTGCGGTTGAGCGCATCTTTGGGCATGCCGTGGTCGTGCCCTCCCCTATGCCCATGATATTTCCAGGCGTAATTATGTACGCGTAGTACTAGTTCGCAATTTCGCGAGGGCTGGGGTTTGGGCGCATTGCTATCGCGCTTTCGAAGCGTGCCGAGCGGTCTTGTTGTAAGTTACTCGGCGGCGCTTTGCGGTGTCCGGACATTTATGATTGGACTCGAGAATTTCCTTAAGAGGCTGCTTTGTACTTCCGCCCGAGGGACGCCAGTATGCTCCTCCGTCCGGAGAGAAGGCGTTGATGTTTCCATTCACCATAATGATTCCTCGAGGACTGGCATCTCGAGCTTGAGATATCGTGGTGCGGCACCGCATTGAACTTTACAAATGCGGTTCGTCCGAGCAGTCGCGTGATAACCGCTGCGGAATGGGACTATGTCGAAGATTAACTCCTCGCCGGAAGTTATTGGGGATCCGAAGACCACTTCAAGTGTGGCGAGCACTGTCTGATTGGCCTCTACGCTGGTATGACGCCTTTAAAGGTCGTCTTTGTGGGTTTAATCCTTGATTGGTCTATGCCCATTTTGCACACTGTATCCTGATAAAGCAGGTTCAGGCTGCTGCCGCCGTCCATTAGGACTCTAGTGAGGTGAAATCCGTCAATGATTGGGTCTAGAACCAATGCGGCGAATCCGCCATGGCGGATGCTAGTGGGTGGTCCTTCGATCAAAAGTGATCGGGCGGGGAAGACCAAGGTTGAACTTTGGGGCGGCGGCTCCATCGCATATCGTCCCTTAGTGCGCTTCCGCTCCCTTTTGGGTATGTGGGTTGCGTATATCATGTTCACCATCCGCACTTGTGGGGGAAGCCTTCTGTCCTCTATTGTTGGTGGTGGGGCTCCTCCTCGTCATCGCTATGCAGCCCTTGTCATTGTTTTCGGCATTTAACTTGCTCGCTGCTTGAACACCCAACAATCCCTGTTGGTGTGGTTGGCTGGTTTTGAAGTGCCGTGTATCTGGCACGAGCGATCGAGTATTCGGTCCAAATTGGACGGGCCCGGAGTATTTCTTTTAAATGGCTTTTTCCGCTGACCGGGTTTAGAGCCTCTGAATCCGGCATTGACTGCCGTATCCTCGGCATTATCGCCGTTAATGCGGCGCTTGTGCTTGTTGCGACGCGACCTGCCATTGCTGTCCTTGGTATCCGAATTACGGGGCTTTTGGTCATGTTGTTACTATGAGCTAGCCACTGTCCTCTCCGCAAAGCGGGTCATGAGTGTTGTGAGGGCTGCCATGGTTCGGCTTTTCTGTCCTAGGTGCCGGGCAAGCCACTCGTCACGGATGTTGTGTTTGAAGGCTGCAAGGGCCTCTACATCCGGACAATCGGCGATTTGATTTTTTTGGTTAGGAACCGTGTCCGGTGTCGGCGATTCCTCTGGCTGCTGAATTATGTGGCTTAGGTCATCGGCGTCGGTGGTCACACATATGTGCCACAGAAATTGTCGAGGAATGCGGCTTCCAGGTTTCCCAACAACCGATTGACTCTGCTGGCAAGCTGTTAAGCCAATGCCGGGCTGGTCCTTTAAGCTTGAGTGGGAGGTATTTGATGGCGTGTAGATCATCACCGCGGGCCATGTGGATGTGAAGGAGATAGTCCTCGATCCAAACCGCAGGATCTGTTGTGCCATCATATGATTCAATGTTTACGGGTTTGAAACCCTCAGGGATTTGATGATCCATCACTTCATCTGTGAAGCATAGTGGGTGTGCGACGCCTCTGTATTGGGCTATATCACGACGCAGCTCAAATGAGCTTTGTCTACTGTGTTCGGCCCGGCCGGAGTTGCCATATCCGGCGTGACGATTATCGTCACATGTCGCGGGGCGCCCACGCGATCCGTAGATCGATCTTGTTTACCTTGCCTTGTCCTCCAATATATCTCGCAGGTCTGGCGCATTTCCCCGCGCCTTGGTATTTTTTGAGCGGCGCCGGGGTGCGGCTTGAGTTGAGGGCCGAGAGGCCTCTCCGTCGCGGCCACGAGGTGGTTGGTCAGCCGTGTCATGCGCTGGTGATGTAGGTTTGGGTGCTTCCTCCTCTAATTGGGGTAGCAGCCTGCGTCTTGGTTAGCTCTTGGAGGGGCGCTCGAGTTCATACTCTTCGGCCGCAAGGACTTCAGTCCATCTATCAGCTAGCAAGTCTTGGTCAGCTCTAAGTTGTTGCTGCTTTTTCTTGAGGCTGCTTGCCGTGGCCTTGAGCCTCGTTTGAAAGCGCTCTTGTTCGACGGGATCCTCGGGCACGCAGATTAAATCGTCGTTGAGGCTTGCCTCATCTTGGAGGAGGCATGTAATTATCGTCCTCTCCCTCTTTTTCTGCCGCTCTCTCATGAGGCTGGCTTCTCCATCCTCTGTGCTGAATCCTGCTTTGGAGGGTTGTCTTCGGCCTTGTCCAGGGGTGTTATTGTCTCCGTGCGGAATCACCGTTTTCTTTGTGGCGGGATTTAAAGCGGCCCGACGCCTTGGTCTTAGGCTGTTTCTTGGAGGGTCATCCTCTGCTGTTCCATCGCCATTCCCATCTTTTGGGATGTCCACCATGTATATGTCGTATGGCGAGGTGGCCTTCCATTGCCTGTGGGCCTTTGGTTCTTAATCGTCTCTGCATCGTCGTCCATACCGTCGATGTCTTGGTCGAAGTCGAGCATGTCGGTTAAATCATCGGCGGTGGCTCTGAAGTGGGTGGTGGGTGGGCTTTGAATTTCTTCGTCATCCGCATCCCAACCTTCGACCATAATCCGGCCAGGGCTCTCGATAAAAGAGAGACTTTAGTGAATTCAGGATGTCGCCAAAGGGCGAGTCTTTGAAAAGATGTCTGCGGCGGTGAATTCCATGATCGGCCTAATCGGATTCGATTGGCGAGGGCGGAAGGCTCGAGTCCGGAGAGAGTCCGGTGCCTTGGAGTCTGAGCCGCAAAGGCAGGGGTAGGTGTGCGGCTCAACCGCCAGAGAGATTGCAGCCCAGGCGGTGTCCAGCCACCCGTCCTCGATCGGCGCGATCGGCTCCGAGCTAAAGGTCGGGGCGGACACTGAATCGCGACCTTTCACGACCTTTGTTCGGGGCGAGCTAGATCATGCCCTCGTGACGGTGTGGCGGCGCTTTGGTGTGGCTCGAACCCGTCGAAGATCAAGTCTCCGCAGGCGTCGGCCGTGTAGTTCAAACTTCAAATCTGACACGGTGGCGGGCGTAGCTTTCAATCTGCTCCGGATGGCCAGCGAATTGGCCCATGATGCAAAGCCGCCGAATCGAAGATCTGTCCGGGAGAAAAGTCTCACCACAGGCGCATCGTTGTTGATGATCGGAGGAGCCATCGGGCCTAAAGATGGCGACAGAGGAACTCTCAATGAAAGCACCAATGTCGGTGTCAAAACCAGCGGATCTCGGGTAGGGGTCCCGAGCGTGCGTCTAGGCGGATGGTAACGAGGAGACAAGGGACACGATGTTTTTACCCGGTTTGGGCCCTCTCGATGGAGGTAAAACCCTACTCTGCTTGATTAATATTGATGATATGGGTAGTACAAGAGTAGATCTACCACGAGATCAGAGAGGCTAAACCCTAGAAGCTAGCCTATGGTATGATTGTTGTTCGTCCTACAGACTAAAACCCTCCGGTTTATATAGGCACCGAAGAGGGTTAGCGTTACACAGAGTCGGTTACAATGGTAGGAGATCTACATATCTGTATCGCCAAGCTTGCCTTCCACGCCAAGGAAAGTCCCATCCGGACACGGGACGAAGTCTTTAATCTTGTATCTTCATAGTCCAGGAGTCCGGCCAAAGGTCATAGTCCGGCTATCCGGACACCCCCTAATCCAGGACTCCCTCACTTCTTCTTCCTTCTTCCTAGCTAGATATATAAAACTTTTCTAAAAAATGTTATCTGGGAGGGGGTATATCGACCCTCCCTCATGTCGAAGTTATCAGGGAGGGGGTATATCGACCCCCCCTCATGTCGAAGTTATCGGGGAGGGGGTATATCAACCCCCCCCATCATGTCGAACTTATCAGGGAGGGGGTATATCGACCCCCACCCCCCTCATCATGCATATATAGCTACCCCATACATATATACATTGAAAAAATTACATATATGAAACAAAAACATTAATACACATATGAACAAAAAATACGTATATGAACAAAAACATGCTATGAACAAAAAAAATAATACATTATGAACATCTACATACATATAGCCACATACATACATATATACATTATATATATGAACAAAAAAATAATCTAATATAAAAAAAAAAGCAGAGAGGCGGCGTGGCGCCTCACAGTGAGGCGGTGACGAGCGGCGACGGCCAGGGGCGCCGAGGGCCGGCGTGAGGCGGGCAGGCGGGGCTCGAGGAGGCGAGGCAGGGTGGCGGCAGTGTGGTCGGGCAGGGCGGCTGCGGCGACGACGACGCGGGAGGCGGGCGCGGCGGCGGTGTCGAGGGCTCGGGATTAGGTGGCCCGGCGGCGATGTGTGTGGCCGCCTGTAATTATGCTCTGATAATCCCCACTAATGTTGCCACGTCACCTCGATTCATTGTGGATAAACTTCGCGTTAGTTCGAAACCGGTTCGAATTCAAATTTAAAACCAAGCAAATAATAAAAGTTTTCAAACAATGAATCTAATAAGAGGGGGATAGCTAGTCTAATTAGCGTGCGTGTGTGTTAGGTTAGTAGTGGCCCAGTGGTTAGATTAGTCTAATTACTACTTAGTCAAATGTGCAATTGACATGTGGCCCCCCACTACTAAATTAACTAGATAAATAAATCAGTTAAAACAGTAGTCCATGACACGCGGGCCCATTTGGCCATGTTGACTAGTCAACATTGACTAAGTCAACCGCTGACCGTGCTCTATTGACTTTGACCGTGGCCCCACTTGTCATTGACTACGGCTGGCTATCTCTGCGTATTAAAAATAATTGCACTGTTTAATTTTCGATTTAATATATTCTAGAAAATGTAGAAAATATTTTAGAACTTCGAAAAATCATAGTAAATAATCCGTAACTCGGATGAAAAAGTTCTGTACATGAAAGTTGCTCGAGCAGCGAGGCCAATCCGGATCGCAGTCCGTTAAATCGCACACACACCTAACCTATCGAACCTGCAAACTTTCCTCTCCGGTTCATACATCGACGGGCGTGCGAACCGGAAAACTTTCCGGATGTTTCCCCGCCAAGATATCGCCTAGCGTTGCGTTAGAACACGTCTAGATCTGTCTGTTGTCCTGTTATGCATTTGCCTGCTATGTATTTACTGTTCTTCCCCCTCTTCTCTCCGGTAGACCCCGAGACCGATGCTGATGTCCCTGTGATCGACTACGTCACCGACGACCCCTCTCTCTTGCCAGTGCAACCAGGCAAGCCCCCCCCCTTGATCACCAGATATCTCCTACTCTTCTCTATACTGCTTGCATTAGAGTAGTGTAGCATGTTACTGTTTTCAGATACTCCTATATTGTTGCATAGCCTGTCCTTGTAACTTCTGTTGTTACCTTACCTGCAATCCTATATGCTTAGTATAGGAAGCTAGTACTTTCATCTGTGGCCCTACATTCTTGTCCGTCTGCCGTGCTATACTATCGGGCCGTGATCACTCGGGAGTTGATCACGGGTATATACTATATACTTTACACTATTACATTACCTGTGGTACTGTTCGGAGATGGGGGCTGAAAGGACGGGTGGCTCCATCCCGGTAGAGGTGGGCCTGGGTTCCCGACGGCCCCCAACTGTTACTTTGTGGCGGAGCGACAGGGCAGGTTGAGACCGCCTAGGAGAGAGGTGGGCCTGGCCCTGTTCGGCGTTCACGGTTACTTAACACGCTTAACGAGGTCTTGGTATTTGATCTGAGTTGGCTCTGAGCTTATCGCACTAACCATCTACGCTGGAGTAGTTATGGGTATCCGCGCCGTGGTATCACCGAAATACTTCAGACGTCGTGACGGGCGGCCTACCGGATTGGACTGGAATGCTGTTAGGCTAGGTGCGCTTCGGCCGCCCTCGCAACGTCTTGTGTGTGCTCAGGCGATGGGCCCGGACCCTGGCGCTTAGGTTTAGACGGCGTGTTGGCCTCTCTGTTGTGCCTAGGTGGGGCTGCGGCGTGTTGATCTTCCGCGGCGGGCATGACCGAGAAAGTGTGTCGGCCAAATGGGATCAGCGTCTTTGGGTAAGATGGTGCACCCTGCAGGGAAGTTAATCTATTGAATAGCCGTGATCTTGATAGCAGGGACGACGTGGAGTTGTACCTTGAGCTTATGACAACTAGAACCGGATACTTGATAAAACACACCCTTCCAAGTGCGGATACAACCGGTGGCGCTCTCGCTCGAGGATATGAGCAGGGATTGTCGGGTAGGATTATTGCTATATGATGTTACTTGAGGACTTCCGTTCGTCCTCTTACATGCATTGCAAGGCAGGTGTCGAGCGTAGTCTTCGTTAAGACTAGCTATCCCCTCTTATTCGGCATTCTGCGATTCAGTCCATCGATATGGCCTTTACACATATATCCATGCATATGTAGTGTAGCTCCTTGCTTGTAGTACTTTGGATGAGTACTCACGGTTGCCTTGTTCCCCTTTTCCCTACCTCTACTCGATTGCGCAACCAGACGATGGAGCCAGAGCGACGCGCCGCCTATGGCGACTACTACTGCGAGGTGCCTACTACTACGTGCAGCCCGGCCGGCGGCGACCGGGAGTGACCTAGGAGGATCCCAGGCGGGAGGCTGTTCCTCTTCGATCTGTATCCCGGTTTGTGCTAGCCATCTTATGGCACCTTGTTTAACTTATGTCCGTACTCGATATTGTTGCTTCCATCGACTCGTCTATGATCGAGCACTTGTATTCGAGCCCTCGAGGCCCCGGCTTGTATTATGATGCTTGTATGACTTTTTTTATTTGTAGAGTTGTGTTGTGATATCTTCCGTGTGTCCTTGATCTTGATCGTACATATTTGCGTGCATGATTAGTGTACGATTGAATCGAGGGCGTCCATGATGTCGGGGGCGGTAGCGTGGCGATGAGGGCTCGGGGCAGGGGCGCGGCGACGACGTCGGAGGCAGGGGAGACGACGTCGGAGGCAGGGGCGACGACGGCGACGACGATGAGGAGCAGCGATGGGGCGTCGGGCACGAACTGGCGATGGAAATCTGAAAATTTCCTAAGTGCTGGCTTATATAGCAAAGGCTTTGGTCCCGGTTCATGGCACTAACCGGGACCAATGCCCCCCTTTAGTCCCGGTTGGTGCCAACAACCAGGACCAAAGGTCTCTTTTGGCAGCCAAAAGGCGGGAAGCGAGCCTTTGGTCCTGCCAGGCACCAACCGGGACCAAAGGCCTTGTGTTGCCCACGGCCAAAAGTTTAGTCCCACCTCACTAGTTGAGAGGGGCACGGAGTGGTTTATAAGCCCCACTGCGGCTGCCCTCTCGAGCTCCTCTCAAATGCATGCTTACGAGCCTAATCTAACGCTATGCTGCCTGTGGGCCTACTAGGCCTTTTGGGGGCCTGAATCCTGGCCCACGGTTGGGTTTCTAGTCGTATTCAGGCCGTGGTGGTCCAGTAGGTGGCAGTTTTTTTTGTTTTTTCCAGTTTTTTTTTGTTTTGTTTTTTGCATTATTTATTTTCTTTTGTTTTTTTCTTTATTTTTAATTCTTTTTGCTTTTAGGTCAGAAAAATTATAAACTTTTTGTTAGTGCCATTAGTTTTCAAATTTGAATAGTTTAAATTTGAATACTTTGAAATTTGTGTGCATTTTTTTATTCTTTTCCAGTTTTTTGTTTAGATTTTTGCATTATTTTTTGTTTTGTTTTTGCTTTATTTTTAATTCTTTTTGCTTTTAGGTAATAAAATTATAAACTTTCTGTTAGTGCCATTAGTTTTCTAATTTGAATAGTTTAAATTTGAATTCTTTGAAATCTGTGTGAATCACTAGTTTGTGATTAACTTTACTATAGAAATAGATTTCAAGTGATTCTTTTCCTGCTATTTAATATTACTATGTTTTATCATTATATTCAAAAACAGTTTTTGTTATTTTAGTTTCTAACAAAAGGTCTTTATGATAATTATTTTTGCTATTAAAGTTTCTAACAAAAAAGTTCTTTATGAAATTCTTTTTCCTTTTAATGTTTTGAACCAAAAATACTTTGATAATTTTAGTTGCATAAATTTTATATAATTTTAGTTTCAATAATACTAGAGGTTTAAATCTTTTTAGTTGATTCATTTTGCTATTAGAGTTGCATTAAAGTTTTCTAGTTCATTCTTTTTTCTATTAGTGGATTTCATTTTTTTGAACTTATTTGAACTCCAGACTTTTTGTCTGTTCAAAATGAACCATTCAAAGGCACATCATCAATTTTCAACCCTTTCTGACTTCATCTGTTACTTTTCATGCATTTACTATTTTTTTAGCTAAATGACCCTGAAATTGAAAAGCACTTCAAATGAACTCTGAAGAGGTTGAAAATTGGCCTGATATCATCATTTCACCCACATAGCATGTGCTAAAAAGTTGAGAGGGTTACGGCAAAAACTGGATGCACTTCGTGTACAAAATGGACAATCTCTTTCGAAGTATTAGGGTTTCGGACGAAAAGTCATCTGTTACAAAGGGATTTCATTTTTTTGAACTTATTTGAACTCCAGAATTTTTGTCTTTTCAAAATGAACCATTCAAAGGCACATCATCAATTTTTAACCCTTTCTGACTTCATCTGTGATTTTTCGTGCATTTACTGATTTTTTTTGAGCTAAATGACCCTGAAACTGAAAAACACTTCAAATGAACTCTGAAGAGGTTGAAAATTGGCATGATATCATCATTTCAACCACATAGAATGTGCTAAAAAGTTGAGAGGGTTACGACAAACACTGGATGCACTTCGTGTACAAAATGGACAATATCTTTCGAAGTATTAGGGTTTCGGACGAAAACTCATCTGTTACAAAGGGATTTCATTTTTTTGAAATTATTCGAACTCCAGACTTTTTGTTTGTTCAAAATGCACCATTCAAAACCACATCATCAATTCTCAACCCTTTCTGACTTTATTTGTTATTTTTCATGCATTTAATGATTTTTTTGAGCTATATGACCCTGAAATTGAAAAGCACTTCAAATGAACTCTGATGAGGTTGAAAATTGGCATGATATCATCATTTCAACCACATAGCATGTGCTAAAAAGTTGAGAGGGTTACGGCAAACACTGGATGCACTTCGTGTACAAAATGGACAATCTCTTTCGAAGTATCAGGGTTTCGGACGAAAACTCATCTGTTACAAAGGGATTTCATTTTTTTGAACTTATTTGAACTCCAGACTTTTTGTGTTTTCAAAATGCACCATTCAAAACCACATCATAAATTCTCAACCCTTTCTGACTTCATTTGTTATTTTTCATGCATTTAATGATTTTTTTGAGCTATATGACCCTGAAATTGAAAAGCACTTCAAATGAACTCTGAAGAGGTTGAAAATTGGCATGATATCATCATTTCAACCACATAGCATGTGCTAAAAAGTTGAGAGGGTTACGGCAAACACTTGATGCACTTCGTGTGCAAAATGGACAATCTCTTTCGAAGTATCAGGGTTTTGGACGAAAACTCATCTGTTACAAAGGGATTTCATTTTTTTTGAACTTATTTGAACTCCAGACTTTTTGTGTGTTCAAAATGCACCATTCAAAACCACATCATCAATTCTCAACCCTTCCCGACTTCATTTGTTATTTTTCATGCATTTAATGATTTTTTGAGCTATATGACCCTGAAATTGAAAAGCACTACAAATGAACCCTGAAAAGGTTTAAAGTTGGCATGGTATCATCATTTCACCCACATAGCATGTGCTAAAAAGTTGAGAGGGTTACAGCAAAAACTGGATGCACTTCGTGTACAAAACGGACAATCTCTTTCGAAGTATCAGGGTTTCGGCGAAAACTAAATGCATTACAAAAGGCATTTCATTTCTTCACATGTAACTTAGATCAAAGGCATCATCATAATAGTTTTGGAGAGAAAGTCTTCACTTTTTCTTCGCTTGTGTCCTTTTCTTATTGCACCATAACCATGGATAATCTTCATCGTTTAACAGGGTGCTTGGGTCAGCCTTGACTTTGAAGGGAGGAATTTCATGAAACTTTTCATAATCTTCAGACATGTCTGTCTTGCCCTCCACTCCCATGATGTCTCTTTTTCCTGAAAGAACTATGTGGCGCTTTGGCTCATCGTATGATGTGTTCGCTTCCTTATCTTTTCTTTTTCTCGGTTTGGTAGACATGTCCTTCACATAGAAAACATGTGCCACATCATTGGCTAGGACGAATGGTTCGTCTATGTACCCAAGATTGTTCAGATCAGCTGTTGTCATTCCATACTGTGGGTCTACCTGTACCCCGCCTCCTAACAGATTGACCCATTTGCACTTAAACAAAGGGACCTTAAAATCATGTCCGTAGTCAAGTTTCCAGATGTCCACTATGTAACCATAATATGTGTCCTTTCCCCTCTTGGTTGCTGCATCAAAGCGGACACCGCTGTTTTGGTTGGTGCTCTTTTGATCTCGGGCGATCGTGTAAAATGTATTCCCATTTATCTCATATCCTTTGTAAGTCAATACAGTCGAAGATGGTACCCTGGACAACGAGTACAACTCATCACAAACAGTGTTGTCACCTCTAAGACGTGTTTCCAACCAACTATCAAAAGTCCTGATGTGTTCACATGTAATCCAGTCGTCACACTGCTCCGGGTGTTTGGAGCGCAGACTGTTCTTTTGTTCATCGACATACGGGGTCACCAAGGTAGAGTTCTGTAGAACTGTGTAGTGTGCTTGAGACTAAGAATGCATGTCCCTACATATTTTTGAGTCCCCTCAAAGCGTGCCTTTTCCAGTCAGTCTCCCCTCATACCGTGATTCAGGGAGACCAATTTTCTTAAGGCCAGGAATGAAGTCAACACAAAACCCATTGACATCCTTTGTTTGATGGCCCATGGAGATGCTTCCTTCAGGCCTAGCGCAGTTACGGACATATTTCTTTAGGACTCCCATGAACCTCTCAAAGGGGAACATATTGTGTAGAAATACGGGGCCCAGAATGACAATCTCGTCGACTAGATGAACTAGGACGTGCGTCATGATATTGAAGAAGGATGGTGGGAACACCAGCTCGAAACTGACAAGACATTGCACCACATCACTCCTTAGCCTTGGTAGGATTTCTGGATCGATCACCTTCTGAGAGATTGCATTGAGGAATGCACATAGCTTTATAATGGCTAATCGAACGTTTCCGGTAGAAGCCCCCTCAATGCAACCGGAAACAGTTGCGTCATAATCACGTGGCAGTCATGAGACTTTAGGTTCTGGAACTTCTTCTCTGGCATATTTATTATTCCCTTTATATTCGACGAGAAGACAGACGGGACCTTCATACTGAGCAGGCATTCAAAGAAGATTTCCTTCTCCTCTTTTGTAAGAGCGTAGCTAGCAGGACCTTCATACTGCTTTGGAGGCATGCCATCTTTTTCGTGCAAATGTTGCAGGTCCTCCCGTGCCTCCGATGTATGTTTTGTCTTCCCATACACGCCCAAGAAGCCTAGTAGGTTCATGCAAAGGTTCTTCGTCACGTGCATCACATCGATTGAAGAGCGGACCTCTAGGTCTTTTCAGTAGGGTAGGTCCCAAAATATAGATTTCTTCTTCCACATGGGTGCGCGTCCCTCAGCGTCATTCGGAACAGATAGTATGCCGGGACCCTTTCCAAATATTACGTGTAAATCATTGACCATAGCAAGTACGTGATCACCGGTACGCATGGCGGGCTTCTTCGGTGATCTGCCTCGCCTTTGAAATGCTTGCCTTTCTTTCGACATTGATGATTGGTCGGAAGAAATCGCGATAGGCAGGTACACTTTCTTCCTGTATTTGTCGAGGTATATACTTTGGTGTCGGCTAAGCAGTGCGTGCATGCATGGTATCCCTTGTTTGTCCGTCACGAAAGTTTCTCGAGAGTAGGCCAATCGTTGATGGTTACAAACAACAACGCATGCGGGTCAAATTCCTCCTGTTTGTGCTCATCCCACACACATACACGTTTTCCATTCCATAGCTGTATAAGTTCTTCAACTAATGGCCTTAGGTGCACATCAATGTCGTTGCCGGGTTGCTTAGGGCCTTGGATGAGAACTGGCATCATAATGAACTTCCGCTTCATGCACATCCAAGGAGGAAGGTTATACATGCATAGAGTCACGGGCCAGGTGCTGTGATTGATGCTCTGCTCCCTGAAAGGATTAATGCCATCCGCGCTTAAACCAAACCATACGTTCCTTGGGTCACCTGCAAACTCAGCCCGGTACTTTCTCTCGATTTTTCTCCACTGTGACCCGTCAGCGGGTGCTCTCAACTTCCCGTCTTTCTTACGGTCCTCTCTGTGCCATAGCATCAACTTGGCATGCTCTTTGTTTCTGAACAGATGTTTCAATCGTGGTATTATAGGAGCATACCACTTCACCTTGGCAGGAACCTCTTCCTGGGGGGCTCGTCGTCAACATCACCAGGGTCATCTCGTCTGATCTTATACCGCAATGCACCGTATACCGGGCATGCATTCAAATCCTCGTACGCACCACGGTAGAGGATGCAGTCATTAGGGCATGCATGTATCTTCTTCACCTCCAATCCTAAAGGGCATACGGCCTTTTTTGCTGTGTACGTATTGTCGGGCAATTCATTATCCTTTGGAAGCTTCTTCTTCAATATTTTCAGTAGCTTCTCAAATCCTTTATCAGGCACAACATTCTCTGCCTTCCACTGCAGCAATTCCAGTACAGTACCGAGCTTTGTGTTGTCATCTTTGCAATTGGTGTACAACCCTTTTTTGTGATCCTCTAACATGCGATCGAACTTCAGCTTCTCCTTTTGACTTTCGCACAGTCTCCTTGCATCAACAATGACCCGGCTGAAGGAAATATGCCCTAGAGGCAATAAAAAAGTTATTATTTTATTTCCTTATATCATGACAAATGTTTATTATTCATGGTAGAATTGTATTAACCGGAAACTTGATACATGTGTGAATACATAGACAAAACAAAGTGTCCCTAGTATGCCTCTACTAGACTAGCTAAAGTAAATCAAAGATGGTTAAGTTTCGACCATAGACATGTGTTGTCATTTGATGAATGGTGTCACATCATTAGAAGAATGATGTGATGGACAAGACCCAGCCGTTAGCTTAGCACTATGATCGTTTAGTTTACTGCTATTGCTTTTTTCATGACTTATACATGTTCCTATGACTATGAGATTATGCAACTCCCGAATACCGGAGGAACACTTAGTGTTCTATCAAACGTCACAACGTAACTGGGTGATTATAAAGATGCTCTAAAGGTGTCTCTGATGTTGTTTGTTGAGTTGGCATAGATCGAGAATAGGATTTGTCACTCCGATTGTCGGAGAGGTATCTCTGGGCCCTCTCGGTAATGCACATCAATATAAGCCTTAAAAGCAATGTGACTAATGAGTTAGTTGCGGGATGATGCATTACGGAATGAGTAAAGAGACTTGCCGGTAATGAGATTGAACTAGGTATGATGATACCGACGATCGAATCTCAGGCAAGTAACATACCGATGACAAAGGGAACAACGTATGTTGTTATGCGGTTTGACCGACAAAGATCTTCGTAGAATATGTAGGAGCCAATATGAGCATCCAGGTTCTGCTATTGGTTATTAACCGGAGATGTGTCTCGGTCATGTCTACATAGTTCTCGAACCCGTAGGGTCCGCACGCTTAACGTTCGATTATGATTTGTATTATGAGTTTATGTGATTTGATGACCGAAGGTTGTTCGGAGTCCTAGATGAGATCACGGACATAACGAGGAGTCCCGAAATGGTCAAGAGGTAAATATCGATATATTGGAAGGCTATATTTCAACATCGGAAAGGTTCCGAGTTATTCGGGTATTTTTCGGAGTACGGGAGAGTTACGGGAATTCGCCGGGGGAAGTAATGGGTCTTAATGGGCCATACAGGAAAGGAGAGAAGGGCCTCAAGGGGTGGCCGCGCCTCCCCCCCCCCATGGCAAGTCCGAATTGGACTAGGGAGGGGGCGGCGCCCCCCTCTCTTTCCTTCTCCCTCTCCTACTCCTTCCCTCTCTCCCCTCTTGGAAAGGAAGGGGACTCCAACTAGGATTGGGAATCCTAGTTGGACTCCCCCTATAGGCGCGCCCCTCCTAGGCCGGCCTCCTCCTCCTCCCTCCTTTATATACGTGGGCAGGGGCACCCCAAAGGCACTCCAAGATTTGTCTTAGCCGTGTGCGGTGCCCCCTCCACAGTTACACGCCTCGGTCATATTGTCGTAGTGCTTAGACGAAGCCCTGCGCTAGTAACTTCATCATTACCGTCACCACGCCGTCGTGCTGAAGGAACTCTCCCTCGGCCTCAACTGGATCAAGAGTTCGAGGGACATCACCGAACGTGTGCTGATCGCGGAGGTGCCGTGCGTTCGGTACTTGGATCGGTTGGATCGCGAAGACGTTCGATTACATCAACCGCGTTACTAAACACTTCCGCTTTCGGTCTACGAGGGTACGTAGACACACTCTCCCGCTCGTTGCTATGCATCACATAGATAGATCTTGCATGATCGTAGGTAAAAAATTTGAAATACTGCGTTCCCCAACAGTGGCATCCGAGCCAGGTCTATGCGTACATGTTATATGCACGAGTAGAACACAAATAGTTGTGGGCGATAATAGTCATACTGCTTACCAGCATGTCATACTTTGATTCGGCGGTATTTTTGGATGAAGCGGCCCAGACCGACATTACATGACCACGTTCATGAGACTGGTTCTACCGCCGTGCTTCACACACAGGTGGCTAGTTTGTGTCTGTTTCTCCAGCTTTAGTTGAATCGAGTGTGACTACGCCCGGTCCTTGTTGAAGGTTAAAACAACACAGTTGATGAAAAATCATTGTGGTTTTGATGCGTAGGTAAGAACTAACAGAAACGATTATGAGCTCTTCACGATGCTGAAATCGGCGAAGGTAGAAATCAAGAAAAGCATCAAGTGTTGATGGTTGACAAGACCACTAATTTCAAGTAAAAGGGAAAGGAAAAGAAAGGGAACTTCAAGAAGAATGGCAAGCAAGTTGCCACTCCCATGAAGAAGCCCAAAGCTAGACCCAAGCCTGAAACTGAGTGCTTCTACTGCAAAGGAAATGGTCACTGGAAGTGGAACTGCCCTAGAACCATTCTCGGTCAATAACCAATAGCGGAACCAGTATCAAATACCCAGGTACTACTGCGTGTATTAGTAAGGTACACATAAATAACATGTATATCACATATACCTTTGATCACCTTGCCATCCTTCTTATTAGCCAAATACTTGGGGCAGTTCCGCTTCCGGTGTCGGTTTGCTTGCAAAGTAAAACACTCGATTTCAGAGCTTAGGTCAGACTTGGGTTTCTTCTCTTGAGCAGCAACTTTCTTGCTGTTCTTTTGAAGTTCCCTTCTTCTTTCCTTTGCCCTTTTCTTGAAACTAGTGGTCTTGTTGACCATCAACACTTGATGCTCTTTCTTGATTTCTACCTCCATGACTTTTAGCATTGCGAAGAGCTCGGAATTGTTTTGGTCATCCTTGCATATTATAGTTCATCACGAAGCTCTTGTAGCTTGGTGGCGTGATTGGAGAATTCATCAATGACACTATCATCCGGAAGAGTAACTCCCGGTTGAATCAAGTGATTATTATACCCGGACATTTTGAGTATATGTTCACCGATGTGAACTATTCTCCTCCATCTTGCAGCTATAGAACTTATTGGAGACTTCATATCTCTCAATCCGGGCATTTGCTTGAAATATTAACTTCAACTCTGGAACATCTCATATGCTCCATGACGTTCAAAACGTCGTTGAAGACCCGGTTCTAAGCCGTAAAGCATGGCTGCTTGAACTATAGAGTAGTCATCGACTTTGCTCGCCAGACGTTCACAACCGGCGTTGCTCTCTGATGAGGCACGGCACCCAGCGGTGCTTCGGGGCGTAATTCTTGTGCAGCAATGAGGATAATCCTCAAGTTACGGACCCGATCCGTGTAATTGCTACCATCATCTTTCAACTTTGCTTTCTCAAGGAACGCATTAAATTTTAACGGAACAACAAAGACGAGCCATCTATCTATAGTAAACATAGACAAGCAAAAATACTATCGGTACTAAGTTCATGATAAATTTAAGTTTAATTAATCATATTAAAACTCCCACTTAGGCAGACATCTCTCTAGTCATCTAAGTGATTACGTGATCCAAATCAACTAAACCATGTCCGATCATCACGTGAGATGGAGTAGTTTCAATGGTGAACATCACTATGTTGATCATATCTACTATATGATTCACGTTCGACCTTTCGGTCTCCGTGTTCCGAGGCCATATCTGTTATATGCTAGGCTCGTCAAGTTTAACTTTGAGTATTCAGCGTGCGCAACTGTTTTGCACCCGTTGTATTTGAGCGTAGAGCCTATCACACCCGATCATCACGTGGTGTCTCAAAGACGAAGAACTTTCGCAACGGTGCATACTCGTGGAGAACACTTCTTGATAATTTTAGTGAGAGATCATCTTATAATGCTACCGTCAATCAAAGCAAGATAAGATGCATAAAGGATAAACATCACATGCAATCAATATAAGTGATATGATATGGTCATCATCATCTTGTGCTTGTGATCTCCATCGCCAAGCACCGTCATGATCACCATCGCCACCGGCGCGACACCTTGATCTCCATCGTAGCATCGTTGTCGTCTCGCCAACTATTGCTTCTACGACTATCGCCATCGCTTAGTGATAAAGTAAAGCAATTACATGGCTTTGCATTTCATACAATAAGCGACAACCATATGGCTCTCGCCGATTGCCGATAACTCGGTTACAAAACATGATCATCTCATACAATAAAATATAGCATCACGTCTTGACCACATCACATCACAACATGCCTGCAAAAACAAGTTAGGCGTCCTCTACTTTGTTGTTGCAAGTTTTACGTGGCTGCTACGGGCTGAGCAAGAACCGTTCTTACCTACGCATCAAAAACCACAGCGATAGTTTGTCAAGTTGGTGCTGTTTTAACCTTCGCAAGGACCGGGCGTAGCCACACTCGGTTCAACTAAAGTGAGAGAAACCGACACCGCCGGTCACCTTTAAGCAACTAGTGCTCAAGCGGTGAAACCAGTCTCGCGTAAGCGTCTGGCGTAATGTCGGTCCGGGCCGCTTCATCTCACAATACCGTCGAACCAAAGTATGACATCTTTGGTAAGCAGTATGACTTATATCGCCCACAACTCACTTGTGTTCTACTCGTGCATATGACATCAACGCATTAAACCAGGACCGGATGCCTTTGTTGGGGAACGTAGTAATTTCAAAAATTTCCTATGCACACGCAAGACCATGGTGATGGCATAGCAACGAGAGGAGAGTGTCGTCCACGCACCCTCGTGAGACCGAAAGCGAAGCGTTATAACAACGCGGTTGATGTAGTCGACGTCTTCACGATCCGACCGATCCAAGTACCGAGCGACGGCACCTCCGAGTTACGCACACGTTCAGCTCGATGGCGATCCCCGGCTCCGATCCAGAAAGCGTCGGGGATGAGTTCCGTCAAGACGACGGCGTGGTGGCGATGATGATGCTCCATCGACGCAGGGCTTCGCCTAAGCTCGCGACGATATGACTTCATCGGCGCAGGGCTTCGCCTAAGCTCCGCGACGATATGACCGAAGTGGAATATGGTATAGGGGGGCACCGCACACGGCTAAGGAACGATCACGTAGATCAACTTGTGTGTCTTGGGGTGCCCCCCTGCCCCCGTATATAAAGGAGCAAGGGGGGGTGCGGCCAGCCCTAGGGGGGCGCGCCTGGAGGAGTCCTACTCCCACCGGGAGTAGGACTCCCCCCCTTTCCTAGTTGGAATAGGATTGGGGAGGGAAGAGGGAAGAGGCGCCCCTCCTTGTCCTATTCGGACTAGAGGGGGGGGGCGTGGCCTGCCCTGGCGGCCCTCCTCTTCTCCCTATGGCCCATCAAGGCCCATTGACCCCGGGGTTCCAGTAACCCGGTGTTCCAGAACTTCTGTTTTCATCGGAACCTTTCAAGTCAAACATAGGCTTCCAATATATCAATCTTTATGTCTCGACCATTTCGAGACTCCTCGTCATGTCCGTGATCACATCCGGGACTCGAACAACCTTGGTACATCAATACTTATAAACTCATAATGAACTGTCATCGAAGCGTTAAGCGTGCGGACCCTACGGGTTCGAGAACTATGTAGACATGACCTAGAACCATTCTCGGTCAATAACCAATAGCGGAACCTGGATGCCCATATTGGTTCCTACATATTCTACGAAGATCTTTATCGGTCAAACCGCATAACGACATACGTTGTTCCTTTGTCATCGGTATGTTACTTACCCGAGATTCGATCGTCGGTATCCAATACCTAGTTCAATCTCGTTACGGTAAGTCTCTTTACTCGTTCCGTAATACATCATCTCACAACTAACTCATTAGTTGCAATGCTTGCAAGGCTTATGTGATGTGTATTACCGAGAAGGCCCAGAGATACCTCTCCGACAATCGGAGTGACAAAACCTAATCTCAAATACGCCAACCCAACAAGTACCTTTGGAGACACCTGTAGTACTCCTTTATAATCACCCGATTACGTTGTGACGTTTGGTAGTACCAAAGTGTTCCTCCGTAAGCGGAGTTGCATAATCTCATAGTTACGGGAACATGTATAGGTCATGAAGAAAGCAATAGCAATATACTAAGCGATCAAGTGCTAAGCTAACGGAATGGGTCATGTCAATCACATCATTCTCCTAATGAGGTGATCCCATTAATCAAATGACAACACATGTCTATGGTTAGGAAACACAACCATCTTTGATTAATGAGCTAGTCTAGTAGAGGCATACTAGTGACTATCTGTTTGTCTATGTATTCACACATGTATTATGTTTCGGTTAATACAATTCTAGCATGAATAATAAACATTTATCATGATATAAGGAAATAAATAATGACTTTATTATTGCCTCTAGGGCATATTTCCTTCAGATCTCCCACTTGCACTAGAGTCAATAATCTAGATTACACAAGAATGATTCTAACACCCATGGAGTCTTGGTGCTGATCATGTTTTGCTCGTGGAAGAGGCTTAGTCAAGCGGTTCGCAACATTCAGATCCATATGTATTTTGCAAATCTCTATGTCTCCCACTTGGACTTAGTCCCGAATGGAATTGAAGCGTCTCTTGATATGCTTGGTCCTCTTGTGAAATCTGGATTCCTTTGCCAAGGCAATTGCACCAAGATTGTCACGAGAAGATCTTCATCGGTCCCGATGCACTAGGTATAACACCTAGATCGGAAATGAACTCTTTCATCCAGACTCCTTCATTTGCTGCTTCGAAGCAGCTATGTACTCCGCTTCACATGTAGATCCCGCCACGACGCTTTGTTTAGAACTCGCACCAACCGACAGCTCCACCGTTTAATAAAAACACGTATCCGGTTTGCGATTTAGAATCGTCCGGATCGATGTCAAAGCTTACATCGGCGTAACCATTTACGACTAGCTCTTTGTCACCTCCATATACGAGAAACATATCCTTAGTCCTTTTAGGTATTTCGGGATGTTCTTGACCGCTGTCCGATGATCCACTCTGGATTACTTTGGTACCTTCCTGCCAAGCTTATTGCTAAGCATACGTCGGTCTGGTACACAGACATTGCATACATGATAGAGCCTATGGCTGAAGCATAGGAACATCTTTCATTTCTCTCTATCTTCTGCATTGTGGTCGGGCATTGAGTCGACTCAATCTTACACCTTGTCTGGTAAAAACCTTTCTTTGCTCGATCCATTTTGAACTTCTTCAAAACTTTATCAAGGTATGTGCTTTGTGAAAGTCCAATTAAGCGTCTTGATCTATCTCTATAGATCTTGATGCCCAATATGTAAGCAGCTTCACCGAGGTCTTTCATTGAAAAACTTTTATTCAAGTATCATTTTATGCTATCCAGAAATTCTATATCATTTCCAATCAATAATATGTCGTCCACATATAATATCGAAATGCTACTGAGCTCCCACTCACTTTCTTGTAAATCAAAGCTTCTCCAAAAGTCATATAAAACCATATGCTTTGATCACACTATCAAAGCGTTTATTCCAACTCCGAGAGGCTTGCACTGGACCATAAATTGATCATTGGAGCTTGCACACTTTGTTAGCACCCTTTGGATCAAAAACCTTCTGGTTGCATCATATACAACTCTTCTTCTAGAAATCCATTCAAGAATGCAGTTTTACATCCATTTGCCAAATTTCATAATCATAAAATGCGGCAATTGCTAACATGATTCGGACAGACTTAAGCATCGCCACGGAGAGAAAGTCTCATCGTAGTCAACCCCTTGAACTTGTGGAAAACCTTTTGCAACAAGTCGTGCTTTGTAGACAGTTACATTACCATCAGCGTCGGTCTTCTTCTTAAAGATCCATTTATTCTCAATGGCTTGCCGATCATCGGGCAAGTCAACCAAAGTCCATACTTTGTTCTCATACATGGATCCCATCTCAGATTTCATGGCTTCCAGCCATTTCGCGGAATCTGGGCTCACCATCGCTTCTTCATAGTTTGTAGGTTCGCCATGGTCAAGTAACATGACTTCCAGAATAGGATTACCGTACCACTCTGGTGCGTATTTTACTCTGGTTGACCTACGAAGTTCAGTAGCAACTTGATCTGAGGTTTCATGATCAACATCATTAGTTTCCTCACTAATTGGTGTAGTTGTCACAGGAACCATTTCTTGTGGTGAACTACCTTCCAATAAGGGAGTAGATACAGTTATCTCATCAAGTTCTACTTTCTTCCCACTCACTTCTTTCGAGAGAAACTCCTTCTCTAGAAAGGATCCGAATTTAGCAACGAAAATCTTGCCTTCAGATCTGTGATAGAAGGTGTACCCAACAGTCTCCTTTGGGTATCCTATGAAGACACATTTCTCCGATTTGGATTCGAGTTTATCTGGTTGAAGTTTCTTCACATAAGCATCGCAGCCCCAAACTTTAAGAAACGACAACTTTGGTTTCTTGCCAAACCACAGTTCATACGGTGTCGTCTCAACGGATTTAGATGGTGCCCTATTTAACGTGAATGCGGCCGTCTCTAAAGCATATCCCCAAAGCGATAGCGGTAAATCAGAAGAGACATCATAGATCGCACCATATCAAGTAAAGTACGATTCTGACGCTCGGACACACCATTTCTCTGTGGTGTTCGGGTGGCGTGAGTTGCTAAACTATTCCACATTGTTTCAAATGTAAACCAAACTCGTAACTCAAATATTCTCCTCCACGAGCAGATCGTAGAAACTTTATTTTCTTGTTACGATGATTTTCCACTTCACTCTCAAATTCTTTGAACTTTTCAAATGTTTCAGATTTGTGTTTCATTAAGTAGATATACCCATATCTGCTCAAATCATCTGTGAAGGTGAGAAAATAACGATACCGCCGCGTGCCTCAACATTCATTGGACCACAAACATCGGTATGTATGATTTCCAACAAATCAGTTGCTCGCTCCATAGTTCCGAGAACGGCGTTTTAGTCATCTTGCCCATGAGGCATGGTTCATAAGTACCAAGTGATTCATAATCAAGTGATTCCGAAGCCCATCAAGATGGAGTTTCTTCATCGTTTTACACCGATATGACCCAAACGGCAGTGCCACAAATAAGTTGCATTATCATTATCAACTCTGCATCTTTTGGTTTCAACACTATGAATATGTGTATCACTACTATCGAGATTCAATAAAATAGACCATTCTTCAAGGGTGCATGACCATAAAAGATATTATTCATATAAATAGAACAACCATTATTCTCTGTCTTAAATGAATAACCGTCTCGCATCAAACAAGATCCAGATATAATGATCATGCTTAACGCGGCACCAAATAACAATTATTTAGGTCTAAAACTAATCCCGATGGTAGATGTAGAGGTAGCGTGCCGACCGCGATCACATCGACTTTGGAACCATTTCCCACGCGCATCGTCACCTCGTCCTTAGCCAATCTTCGCAATCCGTAGTTCTGTTTGAGTTGCCAATATTAGCAATGAACCAGTATCAAATACCGGTACTCTGCGAGTATTAGTAAGGTACACATCAATAACATGTATATCACATATACCTTTGATCACCTTGCCATCCTTCTTATTCGCCAAATACTTGGGGCAGTTCCGCTTCCAAAGTGTCGGTTTGCTTGCGGTAAAAACACTCGGTTTCAGGCTTAGGTCCAGACTTGGGTTTCTTCTCTTGAGCAGCAACTTTCTTGCTGTTCTTTTGAAGTTCCTTCTTCTTTCCTTTGCCCTTTTCTTGAAACTAGTGGTCTTGTTGACCATCAACACTTGATGCTCTTTCTTGATTTCTACCTCCATGCTTTTAGCATTGCGAAGAGCTCGGAATTGTTTTGGTCATCCCTTGCATATTATAGTTCATCACGAAGCTCTTGTAGCTTGGTGGCGTGATTGGAGAATTTCATCAATGACACTATCATCCGGAAGAGTAACTCCCGGTTGAATCAAGTGATTATTATACCCGGACATTTTGAGTATATGTTCACCGTGAACTATTCTCCTCCATCTTGCAGCTATAGAACTTATTGGAGACTTCATATCTCTCAATCCGGGCATTTGCTTGAAATATTAACTTCAACTCTGGAACATCTCATATGCTCCATGAGCGTTCAAAGCGTCGTTGAAGACCGGTTCTAAGCCGTAAAGCATGGCACACTGAACTATAGAGTAGTCATCAGCTTTGCTCTGCCAGACGTTCACAACTTCTGGCGTTGCTCCTGCAGAACTTGCGGCCCCGCACCCTTACGTTAGACACCAGCCAACTGGCAGCCTAGGAGCTCCGCCGCCTCGAGGGGTGCTGCTTCCCATTGGGAATCGATTGGCCTAGAATAAAAATTCAGACAACTGACGCCTAAATAAAGTGATTTGAGATGAGGGTGCGACCTATCTGGCGTCATGGTGAGGTAGGCAGGTCCAGCTGCCGAGTCAGTGAGGCCGGCGCGGTTGCGGTGGCCACCGGCGGCAGGGAAACAGTGATGTCGCGATGGTCGACGGCTACGGGGAAGCAGCGCCGGGACTCTGGACGGATCCGAAGTTGGAGCCGCTCCGGCGCCGTGAACAACGGCGAGGGTGAATTGGCTCCAATACGGTTCACGCGGCCATTGTCGAGGCAGCTCCAGCAGCACGGAGTAAGAGGCACACGACCCAGTGCACGACGACAAATGGACAATGTCTCTGGCATTAGGGAGGAGGGCGGCTGTGAAATTGGTGCGGTGGGGGACGCCATGGAGGAGGGGCTAAGGTTTCGCGGCTCGGGAGAAGGGAGCTTCCGCGGAGAAGGTGATTTGGCGCCCACGAGGTATGAATGGGGGGGGGGAATTGGGAGGAGTGGAACCATGTTTTACTGGACGCATTTGTATGAAATGTGAGGGGAGTTCTGATTCTACCCCGCCTTTAGGCTTCTCGCCTTGGGTATGTGTACTGAGGGTCGGGGATAGTAGAGTAACTTTGCTTCTCCCCAAATAGTGGGCGGGAGCGATTTCGGGCGATTTCGGGCGTGTTTTGAAATATAGTGGGCGCGAGCGATTTCGGGCGAGGAGAGCGTGTTTTGAAAAAGTGGGCGTGGGCTATTTCGGGTGAGGAGAGCGTGTTTTGCCGACCATGGTTTATGAATTATTCGGCACATGTCATTTCGGCCGAGGAGAAGGCGCGCTTGGATGAAGTTACAAACCTACCCTCGATGCACAACGGGCCAATTAATGCATCTCCCACATAGGACGGTAGTTTCGCGTCTCCCATTTATTTGCTCGGGCGAATTCCACCGAGAAGAGGATGTTTAACGGTTCGTTCAAAATTTGGGAGAACGAGCATCCACGTCTACCTTACCAAGTCGATTCGAATCAAATTTAGAAATATTAGCTTGCCACTTCTTTTTTAGATGGAGAGATGATGCTCGGGAGTAATGTTTTTTTACATGCTCGTTGCTAGCGATTTACTATATGACAAATAGTTGACCCACTCAAAAACGGGAATCAAACCCAAAATGAAATATCTCGATTCAATGAAATAGCTCGTTCACCAGGCCAAAATAGTGAACTAAATCCAAGATTGAACACCTCAATCGAATAGCATGTTGTACAGTATTATAGTACTCCATGAACATGTTGAAAGTCAAATTAATGAACTTGTTTGATATACGCATATATCCGTTCATGTGTGGATTGCAGACAACATGTTCTCCAATTTAAATATTTGAATGCAAGTTTATATCGAAACATGGTTTATGTCAGTCTTTGATGCATAAAATGCGACCTCCCCCTCTCCCGGACTCTTCCTCTCTCTCTCTCTCTCTCTCTCTCTCTCTCTCTCTCTCTCTCTCCGACAATCTTCAATTCAGTCGCACTCATCCAACACACAAACCTTGTTGGTACTCTCTCTTTCTCTCCATCTCTCTCTCTCTCTTTGTGTGTGTGCGTGGGGGGGTCTTTCTAGTTCGCATGCATATATACTCCATCTATAGGTCTCTCTCGCACACTATGTATGATTCTCTAGTCCAAACTAGATATCTTGGGTGCACTCATCGTACACACACAAATTCCTTGGCTCGTTGCCCGTAACTCTCTCACGCACCACTCTGTCGTCTCGGAGCTCTTCCCCCCTCTCTCAAACTCTCCATCTACCTGGGTCACACATACACATGCATATCTCACTCGCACTCGATAGGCCCATCTAGAACTCTATCTCTCTCCCTCGTTCTCTCTCCATCTCACACGCACACACACACACAATCTCATGCCTAGCCAGCCAAGTATGATGGTCTCTCACTCAATTGTAGGCACACGCAGTCCCCCCTATATGTATATGACTAGCTAATCTTAGTCTCCATCACAAACATGTGCATTGTCTATCTCGATTTCTCTCGGGGCATCTTTCTATCGCGCACGCACCTCCCTCGATCTCCCACCCATATAGTCCCCTCACGATCTCGAGGGGGTCTCTCTATCACAAACACACCCTCTCGCCCTCCCCATGTGTCCATGTTCTCCATGTGTCCCTCTCGACCTTTGTTCCTTGTTGGCCAGACCTCTATTGTACATGTGCTATAGGGGTGTCTCTCTCCGTTGCAAACAATCACACACTAGCTATCTTCGTGTATCTCCTCGCCTCACTTTTCTATCTCGGAGATGCATGCATGATACGTTCGCCTAAGAAACGAAAAAACACACACTCTCTCTAATTTATCGTTTGTTGTCACTTTCTCTTTCACACACATACTCTTTTTGCACACTTACTCATTCTCCTTCACACGCACTTGATCCCTCTCGACTTAGGCACTCTCCTCGGTCCATAGCATATTGATTTATTGAAAAGTCAAACATCACAAAGTTTGACCATGTACGTGGAGAAAAACAATTACATCTGGAACGGCAAACATATACCATTAGATTCACCATGAGATGTAGTTTCGTATGATGTATCTTTGGTATTGAAGATATAAATAACATTTGTGTAAACCTGATCAAAGTTTCCAAAGTTTGACTTCTAAAAAAATTGCATGCACTGCATTATCGAGCGGATGGAATATCTCTTCCCCCCTCTCAGCTATCTGACGCACTACTCAACCTTATCGGGGCTCCTCAATCTCTCTCAAACTTTATATCTCCCTGGTTCACACATACACATGTCTCGCTCGCGCTATACATATAGACCCATCCAACACTCTCCGCCCTTATTGTCTCTCTATGAGACATGCACCCCCCTAATAAGTACCATAATCCCTCACTCCATCATAGGCGCAAGCACTCCCCCCCCCTAAGTATGATTATCTCTCACTAGCCATCAGGAACACACGTATTGTATCCTTCCATCCATACGTCTATCTCAATATCTCTCGCGGTATCTTCTATCACACACACACACACACACACACACACACACACACACACACACACACACACACACACACCTTGTCACTCGATCTCCCACCCATGTAGTCCCATCACGATCTCCAGGGGATCTCTCTATGACAAACATACACTCTGTCCTCCCCATGTCTGCATTTTCTCCGTACGTCGCTCTCGACCTCTCTCCCTTGTTTGTCATACCCCTCTTGGCCATGTGCTAGGGGTCTTGCTCTCTCGGTTGCAAACAACCACACACTATCTCCTCACCTTGCTTCCGTTGTCGAAGATGCATGTGTGATATGTTTGCATAAGACACACACGTTTTTTCTCGACTTTTATCAAGTGTTGTCCATGTCTCTTTCACACACGCACACACACTTTTTTCTCTCACTCTTTCTCTTTCTCTCTCTCTCTCTCTCTCTCTCTCTCTCTCTCTCTCTCTAGTTAGGGACTCTCTCACATCCATAAGCATATGGATGTTTTGAAAAGTCAAACCTCAGAAAAGTTTGACCAGGTATTGATACGTCTCCAACGTATCTATAATTTTTTATTGTTCCATGCTATTATATTACCCCTTTTGGATGTTTATGGGCTTTATTTTACACATTTATATCATTTTTGGGACTAACCTAATAACCGGAGGCCCAACCCATATTGCTGTTTTTTTTTGCCTATTTCAAGTATTTCGAAGAAAAGGAATATCAAACGGAGTCCAAACGGAATGAAACCTTCGGGAGCGTGATTTTTGGAACGAACGTGATCCAGAGGACTTGGAGTGCAAGTCAAGAAGCAGCCGAGGCTCCCACGAGATAGGAGGGCCTCCCCCTTATAGGGCGCTACCGTCTCGTGGGCCCCTCCATGACCACCGACGTACTTCTTCCTCCTATATATACCTACGTACCTGATACGTCTCCAACGTATCTATAATTTTTTATTGTTCCATGCTATTATATTACCCCTTTTGGATGTTTATGGGCTTTATTTTACACATTTATATCATTTTTGGGACTAACCTACTAACCGGAGGCCCAGCCCGTATTGCTGTTTTTTTGCCTATTTCAGTATTTCGAAGAAAAGGAATATCAAACGGAGTCCAAAAGGAATGAAACCTTCGGGAGCGTGATTTTTGGAACGAACGTGATCCAGAGGACTTGGAGTGCAAGTCAAGAAGCAGCCGAGGCCTCCACGAGATAGGAGGGCGCCCCCCTATAGGGCGCCCCTGTCTCGTGGGCCCCTCATGCCACCGACGTACTTCTTCTTCCTATATATACCACGCACCCGAAAACATCCAGGGGCACCACGAAACACAATTTCCATCGCCGTAACCTTCTATATCCGCGAGATCTCATCTTGGAGCCTTCGCCGGCACTTTGCCGGAGGGGGAATCAACCACGGAGGACCTCTACATCAACATCCTTGCCCCTCCGATGAGTTGGAGTAGTTTACCACAGACCTACGGGTCCATAGTTATTAGCTAGATGGCATCTTCTCTCTTTTTGGATCTCAATACAATGTTCTCCCCCTCTCTTGCGGAGATCTATTCGATGTAAACTCTTTTTGCGGTGTGTTTGTCGAGATCCGATGAATTGTGGGTTTATGATCAAGTTTATCTATGAATAATATTTGAATCTTCTCTGAATTCTTTTATGTATGATTGAGTTATCTTTGCAAGTCTCTTCGAATTATCAGTTTAGTTTGGCCTACTAGATTGGTCTTTCTTGCCATGGGAGAAGTGCTTAGCTTTGGGTTCAATCTTGCGGTGTCATTACCCAGTGACAGGAAGGGTTGCAAGGCACGTATTGTATTGTTGCCATCGAGGATAACAAGATGGGGTTTATATCATATTGCATGAGTTTATCCCTCTACATAATGTCATCTTGCTTAAAGCGTTACTCTGTTCTTATGAACTTAATACTCTAGATGCATTTGGATAGCGGTCGATGTGTGGAGTAATAGTAGTAGATGCAGGTGAGTCGGTCTACTTGTTATGGACGTGATGCCTATATACATGATCATGCCTAGATAATCTCATAACTATGCGCTTTTCTATCAATTGCTCGACAGTAATTTGTTCACCCACCGTAATACTTATGCTATCTTGAGAGAAGCCACTAGTGAAACCTATGGTCCCCGGGTCTATCTCTTATCATATTTGCTCCCAATCTACTTTTATTTGCATCTTTACTTTTGCATCTATACTATAAAATACCAAAATATATTTATCTTATCATACTATCTTTATTAGATCTCACTTTCAAGTAGCCGTGAAGGGATTGACAACCCCTTTATTGCGTTGGTTGCGAGTTCTCGATTGTTTGTGTAGGTGCGTGGGACTTTTGAGGAGCCTCCTACTGGATTGATACCTTGGTTCTCAAAACTGAGGGAAATACTTATGCTACACTTGCTGCATCACCCTCTCCTCTTCGAGGAAAACCAACGCAAGCTCAAGACGTAGCAAGAAGGATTTCTGGCGCCGTTGCCGGGAAGGTCTTCGCTCAAGTCAAGACATACCAAGTACCCATCACAAACCCATCTCCCTTGCATTTACATTATTTGCCATTTTCCTCTCGTTTTCCTCTCCCCCACTTCACCCTTGCCGTTTTATTCGCCCTGTCTTTCCCAATCTCCTCCTCTCTTTTCGCTTGTTGTTTTTTTGTTTGCTTGTGTGTTGGATTACTTGTTGCCATGGCGCAAGATAATACCAAATTGTGTGACTTATCGAATACCAATAATAATGATTTCCTTAGTACTCCGATTGCTCCTCTTAATAATGATGAGTCTTGTGAAATCAATACCGCTTTGCTGAATCTTGTTATGAAAGATCAATTTGCCGGCCTTCCTAGCGAAGATGCCGCTACTCATCTAAACAACTTTGTTGATTTGTGTGATATGCAAAAGAAGAAAGATACGGATAACAATATTGTCAAATTGAAGTTATTTCCGTTTTCACTTAGAGATCGTGCTAAAGTTTGGTTTTCGTCTTTGCCTAAGAATAGTATTGATTTTTGGAACAAGTGCAAAGATGCTTTTATCTCTAAGTATTTTCCTCCCGCTAAGATCATCACTCTTAGGAACGATATTATGAATTTTAAACAACTTGATCATGAGCATGTTGCCCAATCTTGGGAAAGAATGAAATTGATGCTTCGCAGTTGCCCTACTCATGGTTTGAATTTATGGATGATCATACAAAATTTTTATGCCGGTTTGAACTTTGCTTCTAGAAATCTCTTAGATTCGGCCGCGGGAGGCACGTTTATGGAAATCACGTTAGGAGATGCTACAAAACTTCTTGATAATATTATGGCTAATTATTCTCGATGGCACACCAAAAGATCTTCTAGTAAAAAAGTGCATGCTATAGAAGAAATCAATGTTTTGAGTGGAAAGATGGATGAACTTATGAAAATGTTTGCTACTAAAAATACTCCTCTTGATCCCAGTGATATGCCTTTGTCTTCCTTGATTGAGAATAATAATGAATCTATGGATGTGAATTTTGTTGGTAGGAATTGTTTTGGAAACAATGCTTATAGAGGAAATTTTAATACTAGACCGTTCCTAGTAATCCCTCTAATAATTATGGAAATTCCTACAATAATTCTTATGGTAATTTTAATAAGATGCCCTCTGATTTTTGAGAATAGTGTGAAAGAATTTATGATTTCTCAAAAGAATTTTAATGCTTTGCTTGAAGAAAAATTGCTCAAAGTTGATGATTTGGCTAGGAATGTTGATAGACTTTCGCTTGACGTTGATTCTCTTAAAATTAGATCTTCCCCTCCTAAGCATGATATCAATGAGTCTCTCAAAGTAATGAGAATTTCCATTGACGAGTGCAAAGAAAGAACCGCTAGATTGCATGCTAAAAAAGAAAGCTTTATAAAGGCGTGTTCTTCTAGTTTACATGAAAATAATGATGAGGATCTTAAAGTTATTGATGCGTCTCCGATTAGATCTATGTTTTGCAATATGAATTTTGATGATTATGGGACTGATGATGAATCAACTTTGCCTAGAAGGCGTCCCAAGAATTCGGAATCTTTAGATCTTAATGTTAAATTTGGTAAAAGTGAGATTGGAGAATCCTCAACTTCTAATAATGTTGAACCCACTATCTCGGATTTCAAGGAATTTAATTATGATAATTGCTCTATAAAAGGTTGTATTTCCTTGTTGCAATCCGTTGTTAATTCTCCTCATGCTTATAGTCAAAACAAAGCTTTTACCAAATATATCGTTGATGCCTTGATGCAATCTTATGATGAAAAACTTAATTTGGAAGTTTCTATACCTAGAAAACTTAATTATGAGTGGGAACCTACTATAAAGATTAGAATTAAAGATTATGAGTGTTTTGCTTTGTGTGATTTGGGTGCTAGTGTTTCCACGATTCCGAAAACTTTATGTGATATTCTAGGTCTCCATGATCTTGATGATTGTTCTTTAAATTTGCACCTTGCGGATTCCACCATTAAAAAGCCTATGGGAAGGATCAATGATGTTCTTATTGTTGCAAATAGAAATTTGGTGGCCGTAGATTTTATCGTTCTTGATATAGATTGCAATCTTTCTTGCCCTATTATTCTTGGTAGACCTTTCCTTAGAACGATTGGTGCGATGTTGATATGAAGGAAGGGAATATTAGATTCCAATTTCCATTAAAGAAAGGCATGGAGAACTTTCTAAGAAATAAAGTTAACTTACCTTATGAATCTATCATGCGTTCTACTTATGAGTTTAGTGCCAAAGATGGCACTCGTTAGATCTATCCTTGCTTTTATGCCTAGCTAGGGGCGTTAAACGATAGCGCTAGTTGGGAGGCAACCCAATTTTCTTTGTGTTTTTTGTTTTTGTTTCTGTTTAGGAATAAATAATCCATCTACCTTCTGTTTAGATGTGGTTTTATGTTTTAATTAGTGTTTGTGCCAAGTTAAACCTATAGGATCTTCTTGGATGATAGTTATTTGATCTTGCTGTAATTTCCAGAAACTTTCGGTTCACGAAAAAAATTGTTACAAATCACCAGAAAGTGATAAAATAGTGATTCCAATTGCTTCTGATCAATAAACAAATTTCCTAGGTCTTCCTATTTTGGCTGAATTTTTTGAGGTCCAGAAGTTTGCGTTTGGTACAGATTACTACAGACTGTTCTGTTTTTGACAGATTCTGTTTTTCGTGTGTTGTTTGCTTATTTTGATGAATCTATGGCTAATAAAATAGTTTATAATCCATAGAGAAGTTGGAATACAGTAGGTTTAACACCAAATTAAATAAAGAATGAGTTCATTGCAGTACCTTGTGTGGTGGTTTTGTTTTCTTTCATTAACGGAGCTTATAAGATTTCCGGTTGAGTTTTGTGTTGTGAAGTTTTCAAGTTTTGGGTAAAGCTTTTATGGACTATGGAATAAAGGGTGGCAAGATCCTAAGCTTGGGTATGCCCAAGGCACCCCAAGATATTCAAGCATAGCCAAAAGCCTAAGATTGGGGATGCCCCGGGAAGGCATCCCCTCTTTCGTCTTCGTTCATTGGTAACTTTACTTGGAGCTATATTTTTATTCGCCACATGATAAGTGTTTTGCTTGGAGCGTCGTGTATTATATTAGTCTTTGCTTTTTAGTTTACCACAATCATCCTTGCTGTACACACCTTTTGGGAGAAGCCTATTTGATTAGAATTTGCTAGAATACTCTATGTGCTTCACTTATATCTTTTGAGCTTGATAGTTTTTGCTCTAGTGCTTCACTTATATCTTTTAGAGCACGGTGGTTTCTTAATTTTGAAGAAACTGCTAGTCTCCCATGCTTCACTTATATTATTTTGAGAGTCTTTTAGAACATCATGGTATTTGCTATGGTCATAAAATTGGTCCTAGAATGGTAGGCATCCAAGTTGGCTATAATAAAAACTATCATAGGAAGTGAATTGGATGCTATGATCAATTTGATACTTGATAATTGTTTTGAGATATGGAGGTAGTGATATTAAAGTCATGCTAGTTGGGTGATTATGAATTTAAATAATTCTTGTGTTGAAGTTAGCAAGTCCCGTAGCATTCACGTATGGTTAAAGTTGTGTAACAAATTTGAAACATGAAGTGTACCTGGCTTGTGCATCCTTATGAGTGGCGGTCGGGGACGAGCGATGGTCTTTTCCTACCAATCTATCCCCCTAGGAGCATGCGCATAGTACTTGATTTTTGATGACTTCTAAATTTTTGCAATAAGTATATGAGTTCTTTTGACTAATGTTGAGTCCATGGATTATACGCACTTTTACCTTTCCGCCTTTGCTAGCCTCTTGATCTGTGCATTGCCCTTTCTCACCTTGAGAGTTGGTGCAAACTTCGCGGTGCATCAAACCCCGTGATACGATACGCTCTATCACACATAAACCTCCCTATATCTTCCTCAAAACAGCCACCATACCTACCTATTATGGCATTTCCATAGCCATTTCGAGATATATTGCCATGCAACTTTCCACCGTTTCGTTCATCATCATCATGACCTCTGTTGGAAAAGGCAGTGCCTAGGAGGTGCTTAGGCACGCCTAGGCGCTAGGCAATGACCAAATTACTCGCCTAGGGCATAAATGGAGGTCTAGGCAGGGTAAGTATGGAATTGCCTACCCAAGCAAGAAATCATGCCACATACTGCACTGATACGCCAAACGGGTTATATTCCAATGGTAGTAGACAATAATTAACTTATTTATATGCCCTAAACTAATATCAACTAATAATCACAAATACACTCCGAGTAAAAACTATATTACCACCTAGGCCGCGCCTAGGGCGCTTAGGCACCGCCTAGGCACTAGGCGAAGGCCAACCGCCTCGCTTACGCCTACCGCATTTTCCAACCTTGATCATGACATACTTTACTTTTGTCATATTGCCATTGCATGATCATGTAGTTAACATCGTATTTGTGGCAAAGCCACCATGCATTATTTTTCATACATGTCACTCTTGATTCATTGCACCATCCCGGTACACCGCCGGAGGCATTCATATAGAGTCATATCTTGTTCTAGTTTCGAGTTGTAATCCTTATGTTGTAATCAATAGAAGTGTGATGATCATCATTATTAGAGCATTGCCCAATCAAAAAAAAGAAAGGCCAAAAAAAGAAAAAAAGGCCAAAAAAAGAAAATAAATAAAAAGGGCAATGCTACTATCTCTTTTTCCACACTTGTGCTTCAAAGTAGCACCTTGTTCTTCATGTAGTGAGTCTCATATATTGTGCTTCAAAGTAGCACCATGTTTTTCATATAGTGAGTCTCATAAGTTGTCCATACTAGTGGGAATTTTTCATTATAGAACTTGGCTTGTATATTCCTACGATGGGCTTCCTCAAATGCCCTAGGTCTTCGTGAGCAAGCAAGTTGGATCACACCCACTAGTTTTCTTTTGTTGAGCATTTATAGCTCTAGTGCATCCGTTGCATGGCAATCCCTACTCCTCATGTTGACATCAATTGATGGGCATCTCCATAGCCCGTTGATTATCCTCGTCAATGTGAGACTTTCTTTTTTTTGTCTTCTCCACATAATCCCCATCATCATATTCTATTCCACCCATAGTGCTATATCCATGGCTCACGCTCATGTATTGCGTGAAGGTTGAAAAAGTTTGAGATTATTTAAGTATGAAACAATTGCTTGGCTTGTCATCGGGGGTATAGAAGTTGGGAACATCTTTGTGTGACGAAAATGAAGCATATCCTAACTATATGATTTTGTAGGGATGAACTTTCTTTTGCCATGTTATTTTGAGAAGACATGATTACTTTGATTAGTATGCTTGAAGTATTACTATTTCTTTTATCAATATGAACTTTTATTTTGTATTCATTTGGATCTAAACATTCATGCCACAATAAAGAAAATTACATTATGAATTATGCTAGGTAGCATTCCACATCAAAAATTCTCTTTTTATCATTTACCTACTCGAGGACGAGCAGGAATTAAGCTTGGGGATGCTTGATACGTCTCCAACGTATCTATAATTTTTGATTGTTCCATGCTATTATATTACCCCTTTTGGATGTTTATGGGCTTTATTTTACACATTAATATCATTTTTGGGACTAACCTACTAACCGGAGGCCCAGCCCATATTGCTGTTTTTTTGCCTATTTCAGTATTTCGAAGAAAAGGAATATCAAACGGAGTCCAAATGGAATGAAACCTTCGGGAGCGTGATTTTTGGAACGAATGTGATCCAGAGGACTTGAAGTGCAAGTCAAGAAGCAGCCGAGACCTCCACGAGATAGGAGGGCGCCCCCACCCCCTATAGGGCGCGCCCCCTGTCTTGTGGTCCCCTCGGGCGGCCACCGACGTACTTCTTCTTCCTATATATACCTACGTACCCCGAAAACATCCAGGGGCACCACGAAACACAATTTCCACCGCCGTAACCTTCTGTATCCGCGAGATCTCATCTTGGAGCCTTCGCCGCCACTTTGCCGGAGCGGGAATCAGCCATGGAGGGCCTCTACATCAACATTCTTGCCCCTCCGATGAGTTGTGAGTAGTTTACCATAGACCTACGGGTCCATAGTTATTAGCTAGATGGCTTGTTCTCTCTTTTTGGATCTCAATACAATGTTCTCCCCCTCTCTTGTGGAGATCTATTCGATGTAAACTCTTTTTGCGGTGTGTTTGTCGAGATCCGATGAATTGTGGGTTTATGATCAAGTTTATCTATGAATAATATTTGAATCTTCTCTGAATTCTTTTATGTATGATTGAGTTATCTTTGCAAGTCTCTTCAAACTATCAGTTTAGTTTGGCCTACTAGATTGGTATTTCTTGCCATGGGAGAACTGCTTAGCTTTGGGTTCAATCTTGCGGTGTCCTTACCCAGTGACAGAAAGGGTTGCAAGGCACGTATTGTATTGTTGCCATCGAGGATAACAAGATGGGGTTTATATCATATTGCATGTGTTTATCCCTCTACATCATGTCATCTTGCTTAAAGCGTTACTCTGTTCTTATGAACTTAATACTCTAGATGCATCTTTGGATAGCGGTTGATGTGTGGAGTAATAGTAGTAGATGCAGGCAGAGTCATCTACTTGTTATGGACGTGATGCCTATATACATGATCATGCCTAGATAATCTCATAACTATGCACTTTTCTATCAATTGCTCGTGATAATTTGTTCACCCACCGTAATACTTATGCTATCTTGAGAGAAGCCACTAGTGAAACCTATGGCCCCGGGTCTATCTCTTATCATATTTGCTCCAATCTACTTTTATTTGCATCTTTACTTTTGCATCTATACTATAAAATACCAAAAATATGTTTATCTTATCATACTATCTTTATTAGATCTCACTTTCATGCAAGTGGTCATGAAGGATTGACAACCCTTTATTGCGTTGGTTGTGAGTTCTCGGTTTGTTTGTGTAGGTGCGTGGGACTTTTGAGGAGCCTCCTCTTTGGATTGATATCTTGGTTCTCAAACCGAGGGAAATACTTATGCTACACTTGCTGCATCACCCTCTCCTCTTCGAGGAAATCCAACGCAAGTTCAAGACGTAGCAGTACCCCGAAAACATCCAGGGGGCAGACGAAACACAATTTCCACCACCGTAACCTTCTGTATCCGCGACATCCCATCTTGGAGCCTTCGCCGGCGTTCTGCCGGAGGGGGAATCGACCACGGAGGGCTTCTACATCAACACCATAGCCCCTCCGATGAGTTGTGAGTAGTTTACCACAGACCTACGGGTCCATAGTTATTAGCTAGATGGCTTCTTCTCTCTTTTTGGATCTCAATACAGTGTTCTCCCCCTCTCTTGTGGAGATCTATTCGATGTAAACTCTTTTTGCGGTGTGTTTGTCGAGATCTGATGAATTGTGGGTTTATGATCAAGTTTATCTATGAATAATATTTGAATCTTACCTGAATTCTTTTATGTATGATTAAGTTATCTTTGCAAGTCTCTTCGAATTATCAGTTTGGTTTGGCCTACTAGATTGATCTTTCTTGCCATGGGAGAAGTGCTTAGCTTTGGGTTCAATCTTGCGGTGTCCTTACCCAGTGACAGAAAGGGTTGCAAGGCACGTATTGTATTGTTGCCATCGAGGATAACAAGATGGGGTTTATATCATATTGCTTGAGTTTATCCCTCTACATTATGTCATCTTGCTTAATGCGTTACTCTGTTCTTATGAACTTAATACTCTAGATGCATGCTGGATAGCGGTCGATGGGTGGAGTAATAGTAGTAGATGTAGGCAGGATTCGGTCTACTTGTTATGGACGTGATGCCTATATACATGATCATGCCTAGATAATCTCATAATTATTCGCTTTTCTATCAATTGTTCGATAGTAATTTGTTCACCCACCGTAATACCTATGCTATCTTGAGAGAAGCCACTAGTGAAACCTATGGCCCCCGGGTCTATCTCTTATCATACTTGCTTCCAATCTACTTTTATTTGCATCTTTACTTTTTGCATCTATATTATAAAATACCAAAAATATATTTATCTTGCCTTACTATCTTTATTAGATCTCACTTTCACAAGTGGCCATGAAGGGATTGACAACCCCTTTATTGCGTTGGTTGCGAGTTCTCAGTTTGTTTGTATAGGTGCGTGGGACTTTTGAGGAGCCTCCTACTGGATTGATACCTTGGTTCTCAAAAACTGAGGGAAATACTTACGCTACTCTGCTGCATCACCCTCTCCTCTTCGAGGAAAACCAACGCAAGCTCAAGACGTAGCAAGAAGGATTTCTGGCGTCGTTGCCGGGGAGGTCTTCGCTCAAGTCAAGACATACCAAGTACCCATCACAAACCCATCTCCTTCGCATTTACATTATTTGCCATTTGCCTCTCGTTTTCCTCTCCTCCACTTCACCCTTGCCGTTTTATTTTCCCTCTCTTTCCCTTTCTCCTCCTCTCTTTTCCGTTTGCCTTTTTCTCATTCGTTTGTTTGTTCGTGTGTTAGTTCACTTGCTTGTCGTTATGGCTAGTCTTATTTCTTCTCCGTTGTCTCCTGAGAATGAAGGTCTAAATTTAAACAAAGGGAGGGAGAAAGTCTAAAAGACGCTTGGTATAGAATTTGCAATGCTCAAAATAGATCTACCAGGAAGCAATCTACCTCAGTTCTTCTCCGCAATTTTTATGTAGGTGCTAATCCTTGGTATAGTTATATCCTCGATACCATTACCGGAGGGAATTTCTTGGGTAGCCATACTTTTGATTCTTATAATGCTATGATAGATTTATTTGGCTCACCACCTCTTTTGGTTAATGGAACTATGTTAACTTTGGAGCATGTAATGCAAAGACTTGAAATTCTTGAAAATAAAGTTGCTACCGTTGAGTTAATTGAAAATCTAGATAAAAAGATCCACAATCAAATTACCCAATATGGATCTAAGGTAGGAGTAACTTTGAAAAATATTAAGGAGAAGGAACCCATAGTTAATGAGAAAATAAATCAAGATTCCTCTAGAATTGATAAACTTGAGGGTATCATTACCAACTTGGGAACCGCTTTTTCTTCCATAAAAAATACTCCAAGTCCACCTACTAAAATTTCTAAGCTCATGTATGTTCCTAAGAATAAGGGTGAATCCTCTAGTAAGGAAACCGCGGATCTTAAATCTATAAGTATTCATCCCGATCTTTTTGCTATCATTAAGGAACCATTTGCTACGAATTAATTTTTCGATCTTTTGCCTAAATATATGATAATTACTAGAAACAAAGAAATTTCTAAGGAAGGTAGATGCTTCGTTGAAGAATTGCCTACCAAAGATGGCACTCTTTAGATCTATCCTTGCCTTTAATCCTAGCTAGGGGCGTTAAACGATAGCGCTAGTTGGGAGGCAACCCAATTTTATTTTTAGTTTTTGTTTTTGCTCCTGTTTAGGAATAAATAATCCATCTACCTTCTGTTTATATGTGGTTTTATGTTTTAATTAGTGTTTGTGCCAAGTTAAACCTATAGGATCTTCTTGGATGATATTTATTCGATCTTGGTATAATTTCCAGAAACTTTCGGTTCACGAAAACAATTGTTAAAAATCACCAGAACGTGATAAAATAGTGATTCAAATTTATTCTGATCAATAAACAAATTTCCTAGGTCTTCCTATTTTGGTAGGATTTTTGGAGTTCCAGAAATTTGCGTTAGTTACAGATTACTACAGACTGTTCTGTTTTTGACAAATTCTGTTTTTCGTATGTTGTTTGCTTATTTTGATGAATCTATGGCTAGTAAAATAGCTTATAATCCATAGAGAAGTTGGAATACAGTAGGTTTAACACCAAATTAAATAAATAAGGAGTTCATTACAGTACCTTATTTGGTGGTTTTGTTTTCTTTCACTAACGGAGCTTATAAGATTTCCTGTCGAGTTTTGTGTTGTGAAGTTTTCTAGTTTTGGGTAAAGCTTTTATGGACTATGGAATAAAGGGTGGCAAGAGCCTAAGTTTGGGGATGCCCAAGGCACCCCAAGATATTCAAGGATAGCCAAAAGCCTAAGCTTGGGGATGCCCCGGGAAGGCATCCCCTCTTTCGTCTTTGTTCATTGGTAACTTTACTTGGAGCTATATTTTTATTCGCCACATGATATGTGTTTTGCTTGGAGCGTCGTGTATTATATTAGTCTTTGATTTTTATTTTACCACAATCATCCTTGCTGTACACACCTTTTTGGAGAAGCCTATTTGATTAGAATTTACTAGAATACTCTATGTGCTTCACTTATATCTTTTGAGCTTGATAGTTTTTGCTCTAGTGCTTCACTTATATCTTTTAGAGCACGATGGTGTCTTGATTTTGAAGAAATTATTAGTCTCTCATATTTCACTATTATTATTTTGAGAGTCTTTTAGAACAGCATGGTATTTGCTATGGTTACAAATTTGGTCCTAGAATGATGAGCACCCAAGTTGGGTATAATAAAAACTATCATAGAAAGTGAATTGGATGCTATGATCAATTTGATGCTTGATAATTATTTTGAGCTATGGAGGTAGCCAGTCATGCTAGTTGGGTGATTATGAATTTAATGAATTCTTGTGTTGAAGTTTGTGATTCCCGTAGCATGCACGTATGGTGAACCGCTTTGTGATGAAGTTGGAGCACGATTTTATTTATTGATTGTCTTCCTTATGAGTGGCGGTCGGGGACGAGCGATGATCTTTTCCTACCAATCTATCCCCCTAGGAGCATGCGCGTAGTGCTTTGGTTTTTGATGACTTCTAAATTTTTGCAACAAGTATATGAGTTCTTTTGACTAATGTTGAGTCCATGGATTATACGCACCCTTTCACCTTTCCATCATTGCTAGCCTCTCTTGTGCCGCGCAACTTTCGCCGGCACCATACACCCACCATTTACCTTCCTCAAAACAGCCACCATACGTACCTATTATGGCATTTCCATAACCATTCCGAGATATATTGCCATGCAACTTTCCACCGTTCCGTTCATATGACACGCATTACTTTTGTCATATTGCTTTTTGCATGATCATGTAGTTGACATTGTATTAGTGGCTAGGCCACCTTCATAATTTTCATACATGTCGTTCTTGATTCATTGCATATCCCGGTACACCGCCGGAGGCATTCATATAGAGTCATATTTGTTCTAAGTTTCGAGTTGTAATCATTGAGTTGTAAGAAAAATAAAAGTGTGATGATCATCATTTTTAGAGCATTGTCCCAAGTGAGGAAAGGATGATGGAGACTATGATTCCCACATAAGTCGGGATGAGACTCCGGACGAAAAATAAAAAAATAAAAAAAAAGGTAAAGAAAAGAGGCCACAAAAAAGGCCCAAATAAAAAAAATATGAGAGAAAAAGAGAGAAGGGACAATGCTACTATCTCTTTTTCCACACTTGTGCTTCAGAATAGCACCATGATCTTCATGATAGAGAGTCTCATATGTTGTAGCTTCAAAAAAAAGTCTCATATGTTGTCACTTGCATATACTAGTGGGAATTTTTCATTATAGAACTTGGCTTGTATATTCCAATGATGGGCTTCCTCAAATTGCCCAAGGTCTTATTGAGCAAGCGAGTTGGATGGACACCCACTTAGTTTCTTTTGTTGAGCTTTCATATATTTATAGCTCTAGTGCATCCGTTGCATGGCAATACCTACTCACTCACATTGATATCTATTAATGGGCATCTCCATAGCCCGTTGATACGCCTAGTTGATGTGAGACTATCTTGTCCTTTTTGTCTTCTCCACAACCACCATTCTATTCCACAGATAGTGCTATGTCCATGGCTCACGCTCATGTATTGCATGAAAGTTGAAAGAGTTTGAGATTATTAAAGTATGAAACAATTGTTTTGCTTGTCATCGGGGTTGCGCATGATTAAATACTTTGTGTGATGAAGATAGAGCATAGCCAGACTATATGATTTTGTAGGGATAACTTTCTTTGGCCATGTTATTTTGAGAAGACATGATTACTTTCATTAGTATGCTTGAAGTATTACTATTTGTTATGTCAATATGAACTTTTATTTTTTATCATTTTGATCTGAACATTCATGCCACAATAAAGAAAATTACATTATAAATTATGCTAGGTAGCATTCCACATCAAAAATTTCTTTTTTATCATTTACCAACTCGAGGACGGGCAGGAATTAAGCTTGGGGATGCTTGATACGTCTCCAACGTATCTATAATTTTTGATTGTTCCATGCTATTATATTACCCCTTTTGGATGTTTATAGGCTTTATTTTACACATTTATATCATTTTTGGGACTAACCTACTCCTCCGAGGCCCAGCCCATATTGCTGTTTTTTTTGCCTATTTCAGTATTTCGAAGAAAAGGAATATCAAACGGAGTCCAAAACGAATGAAACCTTCGGGAGCATGATTTTTGGAACGAACGTGATCCAGAGGACTTGGAGTGCAAGTCAAGAAGCAGCCGAGGCTCCCACGAGATAGGAGGGCGCCCCCCCTATAGGGCGCGCCCCCCTGTCTCGTGGGCCCCTCGGGCGACCACCGACGTACTTCTTCCTCCTATATATACCTACGTACCCCAAAAACATCCAGGGGGCGGACGAAACACAATTTCCACCACCGTAACCTTCTGTATCCGCGATATCCCATCTTGGAGCCTTCGCCGGCGTTCTGCCGGAGGGGGAATCGACCATGGAGGGCTTCTACATCAACACCATAGCCCCTCCGATGAGTTGTGAGTAGTTTACCATAGACCTACGGGTCCATAGTTATTAGCTAGATGGCTTCTTCTCTCTTTTTGGATCTCAATACAATGTTCTCCCCCTCTCTTGTGGAGATCTATTCGATGTAAACTCTTTTTGCGGTGTGTTTGTCGAGATCCGATGAATTGTGGGTTTATGATCAAGTGAATAATATTTGAATCTTCTCTGAATTCTTTTATGTATGATTGAGTTATCTTTGCAAGTCTCTTCGAATTATCAGTTTAGTTTGGCCTACTAGATTGGTCTTTCTTGCCATGGGAGAAGTGCTTAGCTTTGGGTTCAATCTTGTGGTGTCCTTACCCAGTGACAGAAAGGGTTGCAAGGCACGTATTGTATTGTTGCCATTGAGGATAACAAGATGGGGTTTATATCATATTGCTTGAGTTTATCCCTCTACATCATGTCATCTTGCTTAATGCGTTACTCTGTTCTTATGAACTTAATACTCTAGATGCATGCTGGATAGCGGTCGATGTGTGGAGTAATAGTAGTAGATGCAGGCAGGAGTCGGTCTACTTGTTATGGACGTGATGCCTATATACATGATCATGCCTAGATAATCTCATAATTATTCGCTTTTCTATCAATTGCTCGACAGTAATTTGTTCACCCACCGTAATACCTATGCTATCTTGAGAGAAGCCACTAGTGAAACCTATGCCCCCCGGGTCTATCTCTTATCATACTTGCTTCCAATCTACTTTTATTTGCATCTTTACTTTTTGCATCTATATTATAAAATACCAATAATATATTTATCTTGTCTTACTATCTTTATTAGATCTCACTTTCATGAAGTGGCCGTGAAGGGATTGACAACCCTTTATTGCGTTGGTTGCGAGTTCTCGTTTGTTTGTGTGCGTCGTGGGACTTTTGAGGAGCCTCCTCTTTGGATTGATACCTTGGTTCTCAAAAACTGAGCGAAATACTTACGCTACTCTGCTGCATCACCCTCTCCTCTTCGAGGAAAACCAACGCAAGCTCAAGACGTAGTAGGTATATGTGGAGAAAAACATTTACATCTGGAAAGATCATTAGATTCATCACAACATGTACTTACTTCATACTATCATTTATCTTTGGTATTGTAGATATAAGTAAATTCTTTATAAACTTGGTCAAAGTTTCAAAAGTTTGACTTTAAAAAAAATGTTGCAACCACATTATCGAACGGAGGGAGTAGCTCTTTCTATCTCTCTCTGCTATCTCTCACGGGCCTCCCCTCTCACACGAACACTCTATACCGACGGATTATACACTCACTGTGTCAGCGTATAGCCGTATATTGTTTAGTTGACCGGTCAACCAGTCTACATGCTGCTTTGTCAGCTCGTGTTATGTATCTTCGCGTGCTGGCCCATGTGGCAGTGGGTGAAAATAAGTAAACTAGAGGCCCATCTGACACGCGGTGAAGTAAACAAAGTTGAAACCACTCGGGGTAGCACCCCGCACACTAGTAAATTGAGAGCGCATTGAGGACACACTTCTTCCGCGTGGAGGACGCACTCGCGCACAATTCACCACTGCGCGGCGGCATGCATAGAAGGACGCACTCGCGCACACCCAACACACAACACACACCAGCACACGTGTACACCGGCGTCGCCGCCGGTTGAGATGGACGGCGAGGCAGCCAACAAGCGGAGGCGGCTCGAGCCAAAACCGCATCCGGCGAGCCTGGACTTCATCAGCAGCCTCCTCGATGACATGCTGCTCGTCATCATCGGCCTCCTCCCCACCAAATCTGCAGTGCGGACCGCCCAGCTCTCCCGGCGGTGGCGCCCCCTCTGGCGCCGCGTCCCACTCAACCTCAACGTCGACAACTGGCTCTGCGACGGGGATTGCAAACGCATGGCCGCAGTCTCCAAGATCCTTTCATCGCACCCTGGGCCAGCCAGACGCCTTGACATCCGCATGTTCAGTACCAACTGCAAGGTCCAACCCAAGTTCGACGAGTGGTTCTTATCCCCCGCCCTAGATCAGCTCGAGGAGCTCAGCTTTGAAGCTAGACGATGTCGCTCTCTGCCGCCGTCCGCGCTCCACCTCGCACCAACGCTGCGCCGCACCAGCTTCAGCTCCTGCTATCTTCCCTAGATTAATGCCGTGCCCGCCCTTCTTCTCCCTCAACTCAAGCAGCTCGACCTCTTCGACGTTGTCATCTCGCAGAAGGCTATGGAGCACCTGCTTCGCAGCTGTACTGCGCTCGAGTACCTTCGTCTTGAGCAGATCCACGGGTTCATTAGCCTCCACATCGCCTCGACGAATCTCCGATGGATTTATGTGTCTTGCTGGCCCCGCAACAAGACATCAATTGGGAAGAGACCACTCCAGTTGTTCCACATTATGGTCATTGAGAATGCGCCTTTCCTTGAGAGATTGCTTGTATCGGACCTAGAAGGTCCAACAAAAATCAGGGTCATTGACGCGCCGAAATTGACAACATTGGTGCACTCGTCTGCCAAATTCTCTGAATTCTTTATTGGATCCGTAATCATTCAGGTACATCACTCATCTTCTTCTCCGTCTTCTTGAAATTCACATTTTTAAATTTCTTCTTGATGTATTTACGAACGCCTTCCAGAAAATGATTCCCACAACCTTGACCCAGTCTATGCGACAGTGAAGATCTTGGCAATAAAATCTATTGGCCCCAATCTGGATCAAGTTGCTGGATTCCTTACATGCTTTCCGTGGACAGAAAAGCTACTCATCGAGGTGAAACTTCTTTCCTATTAGTAAACGGTAATCACAACGTAGCTCAAATTTTTCGTAATTTTCCCAAATTACGATGACAAGTGTAGTGTTCAAAACTGCATCTACGCACCGCACCGAAAGAAATGTTTTTAGTATTCTTTCTCACGTGATCGCCTGCATCATTTTTTTGTTGTACTACTGTAGTACCCTAGGCTAGTCATAGTGGAAAGTAACTTAGACTACTCCAGTAACTCTATGGTTACCCTGAGAGCAAGTACTACCTCCGTCCTGGTTTACTCTTCCTATTTTGTAGTATCAAAATTTGACCATAGATTTAACTGACAAAATGTTAATGCATGTCACTAAGAACTATATCGTTGGATTCGTATTTGAACATAATTTCAAATGGTGTAATTTTTAGTGACATGCATTGGCATTTTCTTACATAAATATATGGTCAAAATTTTATACTAAATAAGAGGTAGTACAAAAGTGGGCTATAACGGTCCTCGACTATGTAGGCCAAACGCGTGCCAAATTCACTTGTGATGCATTTGGCATCGATGCTCCTCCATTGCTCACCTGGTGCCCCAATCTGGATCACCTACTTTGCTCCGGTGCCAAATTAACTCACGCAATGAAAAACACTTGCGCAGGAGAGAGAGAGGACCGAGGCAATAAAAACACTTGTTTGCGAGAGTGAGAGGCTGGTGTAGTTGGTTTGATTGATTTGTTTATACATGTGGGTCTGTGTGCACAGCGGTGCCAACTCTCTCACACCGCGAGAGCGGTGCCAAAATCTTTTGATTTGACATCAATGCGTATTATGGCATCGGCCACATAGTGGAAGGCAACAAATGCCCAAGCTCTTCACGTAATCCTAGGTAAATGAGAGGAAAGAGAAAGAGAGAGAGAGTGAAAAATATCACTAGCGAGCCAACCCTATTGTATGAGCGAATGATATTGGTACCTCTTGATGACATGGCAATCTTATACAGCCAGCTACTCTAATATGTTCTCTTCTTTTGGAGATAAAAAAAGACCCAAAAGTGAAAAATGTGCTGCACTATAACAATCTCATCAAATGCCTTGATCTCCATCTTATAGAAATTGATCTGATCGACTACCGAGGCAACACATCTGAGATTAAATTGGCCAGGTTCTTTGTTCTGGAGGCAAGTGTGCTCAAGGTAATGAGGTTTGGCGTTCTCTGGCGCAACAATGAATGGCGCGGCTGATCACCATAGCGTCTAAGCCTAAATGACAAAGTCTCCATGAAGCTGAATTTGTTTTTGAAACATCAAGTGGCCAGAGACTCGAAAACTTATTTGCCCATTAATGACTTGTCAGGGCGGTGGATTTTAGTTTGTACGATAATGCTGCATCAACCTAAAGTAATGAAAGTTCTTACGTAAACTTCCTAGTAATTCCCTCTTCGTAGGTGCAACATTACTCCTAACATTTGTAATATCAATTTGAAACTTGTAATATTGCCGTGTCCTATTCCTGCGTTTTCAAAATCCTGCGAATCAAACAGGTCCTGAGTTGGTGATGATGGTGTGCCTGCCATCTTTCACCAATAGCCGTCGGATCTAGATCTGACGCATACAAACCAAACTTCTCCAGTTTTGCAAAAAGATGCCCGCACTTGTTCCCTATTTACAAACAACTCCTTGTCTCTCACAATCAACCTTATCTCCTCCCCACCACATCTAGAAGGCCATGGAAAAATCTGGCAGATGGCCGCTGCCGGTGCCATCCACCCCCCAATCTTGGTGTTCCGTGCAATGCACGGGCATCTACGCATGGGAAATTATGTCGAACACATCTAGTTTTAAGCAGGCTAGGTCTACAACCATGATGATAGTGACTGCAGACAGTGAGGCTGACTATGGTATGCCGAACACGGCGCCTATACTCAGGTGTCATCTCCGGCGTAGGGTCTTGTCACTTCACTGTGAGGAGAAGCACGTAATAATTTGACCAACGGGTAGTACAGTGCTACTACATTGGTAGTACTACTACTACTAGTACTAGCACCACCGTCTGGATTTAGTAGTACTACCACGTCCATCTGGATTTAGTATTTTACTAGCAATATCTAGTAATGCATGTCACAAAAATGTACTACTCCTCTCGTAAATAAATACACGGTGTATTGTTTTATTCCTATCGTGAGGTAACTTAATGTCTTTTGCTACTTAATAGGTTTACATGCAATGAACTAACCACTTGCATGTGATGTTTGGTAGTCTCAAGTCATTGAAAGCATGCATGGGCACGGGGGACACGGCTTCATTGACTTCTGCACTGCCTTTGGGTGTATGACATGTGGGCCCAGCGGTGGCTGGCCAACTTGTCATACAGCCAAAGGTAAAGGTGCGATAGAGGGCAAGGAGTAGATGGCCAACACGCACGTGAATTCAACACGATCTACACTTCTCATATAAAGGCTCCCGCTAGTCCAACTCTCGTAATCCCTCGCACCCTCGCACCCAAGGCGAGTGATCACTCCAATCGCAAGATCAGTTGACTAGAAGCTAGACCCATGGAGGCGATGAGCGCGAGCATCAGCCGGCTTTGCCAGATGGTCCACGACGCCGGCCTGCGGCCCTGCACCAAGGAACGTCTCCAGGTAGTGCTTGAGGCCGCCAGGGCGAGGGGCCGCTTGGATGACAGCTTCGTCTCCTTGTTTGACGAGGTCCTCGTCGGCTTCCTCGACAAGTTCACCGTCGTCAAGAAGCTGGCGGACGACCTTGACGTACGCCTCCAGCCCACGCGCCCACGCTCCGTGATGCCTGCCACCCTCAACGGCCTCTATGGTGACAACCTCTTCGATGCACTGGTGGCCCTGCGACTGCCCGCCGTCGCGCCGGAGAATGTCCACCTCAAGGTCGCGCTCGCCGCGTAGCGCCTGGTGCAGCAAGACACCATCGACATAATCACCCACGTCTATGCGCAAATCGTCCACAAGGACTACTACATGCAAGAGGAGGACGATAGGACGCTGGCCTTCTTGGACCGCAGGGCAACCTTGGACGACATTGTTCAGAAGCACGTTGAGCTTGCCGCCAACGCCGCTGCTCCTCACACGTCGGTTGGTGAGCCGGTGCACTAGGGCGTAAGGATGTCGTTGATGGATCTGTATGTATCTTTATCTTTCCGTCAAATCCATGTAGTAGTATATGGTACTACTAGTAATTATCTTACCTTCCGCATCAACTTCATAATTTTCCTACGTACTCCATGCATGAACGCGCGCCGAACCAAACTTCTCATTACTCTAGGGAAAATCGTTATTTCTATCTATCGGTCGCGCCATGGGGCAGAACCAAATTTTACAAGTTACAAGTTCAAAAGGAAAAGCCTGCCGTGTTCGCGTCGCACCCCCACATGGTTGGTCCGGCACGCCGCTCAAGGGGGAATGTGTGCTGTGTTGCATTTTCACTTACAAGTGGGACCGCAGTTGAGCAAACCGACTATCGGCAAACCCCCACCCCCACCCACCGCGCGATGGCTGAGAAAACAGGAGGGAGAAGAGATGGCTGTAGCACGGACTCCAAGAAAATTGGTGTCGGATGGGACTCGTGTGGGTGGCGTGTGCCGTACTAATAGACATGAATGCTAGTTATGGCCCATGCCACCCCACTATATCGAGGTGCTGGTTACGTAGAACAAATTTCCTGGAGTCCGTGCTCAGCCCTCCTCTATCTCTCTTCTCACCAGCCAACAGACGCGCGGAGCCCATCGTCTGTTTGCTCATATGTTGTCCCACATGTGAGTGAAAACGCAAGAGAACCCACTGAACCTGCACATCTTTCACCTCGACGCGCTGGTGATGAAAAACAAATCCAATAAAGATCTTCGGTGGCCGCTTTTGGAGTTACTCAAGAGTAGTAAGATTCTATTTACAGTTTAACCCAAGATGCACATCACGTGGCTTCAACTACCACTCTATTTTCTTGCGTGACACGACCTGGATGCTGGATGTCCCACGTGTCGGCAAAATGAGGAAGAACTCAACCAAATCTTTGGTTGCACTCGGATTAGACTAGTTGTGCTAACTTAAAAAATTTATTGTGTAGAATGGATGCAAGTTTGGGTATTGGGAAGAAGAGTACAACGATATATTGATAGAGCGCAATTTAGTAGATGTTCTAGCACTTTTAGCTAGCATAGAGGCTAGAGATGAGACTAATGCACTTGTTTATAGAATAGAGGCTAGACACGTCTACTTCTTTACACTCGAAGAAGAAAGAAGCACGCAGGATTGAGCCTCCGCAGATCAACAATGAATGCATCGAGAAGGCACTAATCCAACTTACAGGAGCAGTTATGGAAGTTGGATATCTTCTAAAATGTATTCTTGTGGTTCTTGTTTTCTAGTCAAAATTTTGGTGATGTATTTCCATGTACCAAAAATCAATGATGAAAAAAGATATGTGTTCGCAAAGAAAAAATGCAGCGGTCGGGATGCGTCCGATGCGTTGGCATACGACCACCGCATCAGAAATGGCGGACACGACCCCATTGCCCTACCCAAAATGGACAGAATCCAGGCAAAAGCGGAGGTCTGTTTGGGGTCGTGCGTTGAGTTAGCCTTACAAGTGGGGCGCGATTGAGAAACCGACTATCGGCAAACCCCACCTCGCCCGCCGTGCGATGGTTGAGTTAGAGAAACGACGAGGTTGAAGAGATTGCTGTAGCACGGACTCCAAGAAATATGGTGTCAGATGGAAGTCGTGCTGGTGGCGTGTGCTGTACTCCTGGACATGAATGCTTGTTCTGGCCCATGCCACCCTACTACTCCTACTACCACTCCTACTACTCCTATCGAGGATTTGAGGTGCTGGTTACGTACATCGAACACATTAAAATATGGCCCACCTCACACTGTGGCCAAATTTCCTGGAGTCTGTGCTAGGTTAAAAAGTGTTCTTTGTGAGGATTGGTGGCTGGTCTCAAGTTTAAAACTTGTTGTATTACGTACGTATACGTAGAGATAGTGCAACATGTGAAGCTAGTACAAATAGTGTACTATTGTTGATTGGCCTCATCCGATAACCTGTTGCAATGCACATACAATTATGTATTCGGAAAATATTTTTTTGCCTCGTCGCAGCACCCACTCAGAGAAGCGACTCGATAGCCATTCATAAATTTAGTAAGTTTATCATAGGCATATCATTTTATTACATATAACAGGTCATCAACCCACAACGACAACGAGGATACATTATAAATACTAAAGTTTTCATCACACAACAAATAACAAGCAATGAAATGAACTTCAACTCAACCAATCCTCGGTGTTGGAAACGCTTGCTTTAAACCACAAGCGATTCTCTCGGAAGAGCCAACTACTTTCAATCTCGAGACCAACGCAGGGCTGATCATCCAGGCTGAAGCGGCCTGCTATATCACGACCAGGGTAGGGAACCACCGCAATGTCCAACGTATAGATACAGTTGCTTCTCATAAATGGTAGTAACGTTGTGTCAACAGCAGTTGGATCGCCTTTCACCATCATTGGATAGTTTTGTCCAAGGAAGGCGAGTTTGCTCCAAGACTATCAATCTTGTACCGGGGAGAAGGTGTTGGCGCTAGCACACTAGTATCGATCCAGTACCATGCAGCGAGTGTTGGAATAGGTCGGAGAGTGCGACCATGGGAGACAACACCTGCTCCCTCGGTAGTAACATCAGCGATGGGATGTACCTGAGACAAGAAGGGTGATCCATCGAAGTTGACAGGCGCCACTGAGTATATGGGCCCTCCTCATCCTCATGCTCGTGATCGTCACCATCTTCATCTCCCCCTTGGTTATAATTTTTTTCAAGTATAGGCGGTGGAATGTTCACATGACCTTGGAAACACAAGAAGAAGGTTAATTAGTAGAGAAGGGAAACTTGCTTACTCGCATGCATGTGGATGAAACAATTATAATTACCGTGGAAGACAAATGTACCGAAACTACGAGGATCCCATGCAAAAACAGTGCCACGTGTGGTGGCAGCAAACACAAGACACTCGTATTCAATTGCATCACAGTACACATCCGTATATAGAAACTGATCTTTGATAAATATCCATCCAGTCGAACCACGAAGGACGGCAACAAGCTTGTCGAAGATAGCAACAACTTGATAGTTCTTGTAATTCCAAGAGCGGTTGGGAACTCGAGAAATTGCTATCTTCCATAGACGACAGTCACCATGATCATATTCGAACGTGCGTAGATCATCTGTGTGCTCAATCTCAGAGCACTCGGAGATTTTTGGAAGTGGAATCCGCTGACGAGTGTACACATTCATAAGTTCCCACTCTCAATTGTACCCAATATAAACAACCCAATCTCCATTTGCGCCTGCCCAAGCCTTGCCCTCAAGCGATGGCATCTTAACATCATACGTATCATTATCAAGCGGCATCAACTTGCACAAGGAGAGGCTTCCCTCGTCCCTGCGCCAGTCAGCAGGGTCACAACAAAGAAGATAGGGGAGATCAAACCACTTCTGGACCCTTGGGTTCCTTGTAATGATGTTATTAGTTGAGTCAAGAATGTTCTTGAACGAACCTGCCATGCTAGCCGAGGTGATGATGTCACACCGATCAATGAGTTCCCCCACCACGTCATCTTTCAGATCGGGGCAAGAATAACGGGGTTGTTTCCGGCTTGTTCCCTCCATGGAGAAGACGATCGAACAATGGCATAAGGAAGGGTGAAGGCAAATGGAGGAGGGAGGAAGAGCGTGCGACAGCAGTTCCAAATCGAGAGGGAAAGGCGAAGAGTCGGTGGGCGGTTGCCGGTTGCCACGGTACGAAGAGGCGCCCAGGCCTACGTCCTTTCGAGAAATTGTACAAAAGGACTCGCCGTCGTCTCACCGACATGTTGGAGCAGGACCACATGTCAGCGAAACATGGTGTGTAATTTCTCGTGCAAAAGCGATCGGCGCGTTGGCCCGAGGTGCCGCATTAGTTATCGACCTTTATTTTTTAACATCCAATCTGAGTGGATAGCTCCTGTGGTCATCACACATGAGCGGATATATAGGTGGGCTAGGTGGGCAGGCGGCAACAATGCAAGTGCTAAAAGAGTTGATCTCAAAAAAAGAGTTGATCCAATGCTTGGTTTTGTTTGGATTTTCCAACTATGACCATTGGATAGAGTGAATCAATGGCTTACGTTCAAAGTTATTCTCATACTATAGAATGGTATAGGAACATGGAAAGATTTGGTTGATTTTATATCGCTGAATAATATAAAATATTATTAGTGCAGATGCCCCACCCCGAGGTTCGTAGCTCCTTCTCGGTCGTCAGGAATCTATGTTCTTCCACTCTTTTGTTTAAGACATGAGCTTTGTTCATCCTGTTGCCGACACGCGGGACATCTATATGCCTCCATTTTACAAAATCATACTATATGCCTCCATGACACGCGGGACATCTAGCATCAAGGTGGCGTGTCATGCAAGAAAATGGAGATATGCACGGTGCGTAAGTGAGTCGTGCACTTGATGGCACCTAGTACTACACAATATTTTTTCTCCTCGATGGCACATGAATAGTGCATGTACTCAATGATGAGAGCGGGATGGTAGCCATGGACATGGTCGACTCTTTTGAAGAGTACTAATAAATAACTTTGATGTGTCCGTCAACTCATGAGCGACGAGAAACTTGCTTACTACGCCTTCTCTCTCGCCAACACGTGCGCGGTGGCTCGCAACACGAGGAGAAACTTTTGCTTACAAGCGGTGGATGTGCAACAGTTCATTTTGTGTCAGATTGCCAGAAGTACTACTGTAGTACCATCATTATTGTTCGACTTCTGGAAGAGGAGAAGAGCCAAGCACAAGGTCACCTACTAACCTAGTACAGTACTACTATAGCCAAAGTTGGTCCACCTTTTTAGAGCATGGTTAACTAATATAGGCGACTCTTGCAGCGGCACATCATTTAGAGCAAGTACTCTCTTCGTAGGAACAAAGGAAGTGGAACAAAAGTTGGAGTGGATGCTAGATTGCCAATTAAAACATGATTACATAGGAAAAAAAATCCTATAGCATTCTATCCTATGAATCAAACGACCAATGTAGGAAAATTATGAGGGGGGGTCTCTCCAACAGTGTTCCTTGGCTCGCACCTAGCATCATGGTGGTCGAACATGGAGTCATTCATCTGGTACACGTGCCACCTCAGATCTGGACACAAGGTGACGCGACCTCTCACTTCCTCCGCCATTTGAAGCGGCGCGCCGGTGGAGGGCTAGCATACTCCAATATTAGGTTGGCTCTATGTGATGTGGCAACTTAAAATACTAACCGAATGCTGGATATACTACTACGGTACTCACACTCCAAGAAGTGACTCGAAAACCATTCATAAATTGAGTCTATGACATGCATTTGCAACTGAAATGTACCATTCATTAAATACAATAAGTCATCAACACACAACGACAACGAGGATACATGTTGGATTATAGATTATTTCCAACAAAACATTCTAGCAAATACTAAAGTTTTCATCACACAACAAATAACAAGCAATGAAATGAACTTCAAATCAACCAATCCTCGGCGTTGGAAACACTGGCTTTGAACCATAGGTGCTCTGGGAAGGGCCAACTATTGTCAATATTGAGAGCAACTCAGGACTGATCATCCAGGCTGAAGTGGCATATATCAGGACCAAGGTAGGGAACCACCGAAATGTCCGAGGTATAGATACAATTGCTTGTCATAAATGGTAGTAACGTTGTGTCAACAGCAGCTGGATCGCCTTTCACCATCATTGGATAGTTTGGTCCAAGGAGAGCGAGTTTGCTCCAAGACTATCAATACTGAACCAGGGAGAAGGTGTTGGCGCTAGCACACTAGTATCCGTCCTGAATACCATGAAACGGGTGTTGGAATAGGTCAGGAGAGAGGCGACCATGGGAGACAACACTGCTTCCTCGATAGTATGTGATCTGAGTGCCTTGTATCTGAGACAAGAAGAGGTGATCCATCGGAATTAGTTGCCAGGCCCCACTGAGTATATAAGTTCTGCTCCTCCTCATGCTCGTGATCATCACCATCATCATCTCCCCCTTGCTTATAATTTTTTTCAAGTATAGGTGGTGGAATGTTCACAGGACCTTGGAAACACAAGAAGAAGGTTAATTAGTAAAGGGAAACTTGCTAACCCGCATGCATGTGGATGAAACAATTATAATTACGGTGGAAGACAAACGTACCAAAATTACGAGGATCCCATGCAAAAACAGTGCCGCGAGTGGTGGCAGCAAACACAAGATCCTCGTATTCAATTGCATCACAGTACACATCCGTGTATAGAAACTGAATTTTGAGCAATATCCATCCAGTCGAACCACGAAGGACGACAACAAGCTTGTCGAAGATAGCAACAACTTGATAGTTCTTGTAATTCCAAGAGCGGTTGGGAACTCGACAAATTGCTATCTTCAGTAGACGACAATCACCATGATCGTATTTGAACGTACGTAGATCATCTATGTGCTCAACCTAAGGGCAATCTGAGATTTTTGGAAGTGGAATCCGCTGACAAGTGTACACATTCACAAGTTCCCACTCGCAATTGTACCCAATATAAACAACCCAATCTCCATTTGCGCCAGCCCAGGACTTACCCTTAAGCGATGGCATCTTGACATCACACGCATCATTATCAAGCGGCATCAACTTGCACAAGGCGAGGCCTCCGTCGTCCGCGCCCATGCGAATAGGCTTATAGCAAAGAAGATAAGGGAGATCAAACCGCTCCTGAACCCTTGGGTTCCTTGTATTGATGTTATTAGTTGAGTCGAGAATGGGCTTGAACGAACCTGCCATGCTAGCCGAGGTGATGACGTCGCACCGATCAATGAGTTCCCCCACCACGTCATTTTTTAGATCGGGGCAAGAATAACGGGGTCGTTTCCGGCTTGTTCCCTCCATGGAGAAGACGATCGAAGAAGGAAGGGTGAAGGCAAATGGAGGAGGGAGGAAGAGCGTGCGACAGCAGTTCCAAATCGAGAGGGAAAGGCGAAGTCGGTGGACGGTTGCCAGTTTGCCACGGTACACGAAGAGGCGCCCCGGCCTAACGTCCTTTTGGAAATTGTACAAAAGGACTCGCCGTCGTCTCACTGACATGTTGGAACGGGACCACATGTCAATGAAACATGGTGTGTAATTTCTCGTGCAAAATGCGATCTAGGCGCGTTGGCCCGAGGTGCCGCATTATTTCTCAACTTTATTGTTCTAATGGCGTGTCGTTCAGTTTTGAAGCACGACTAACTGGTACTGTTTGCAGAGAAAATATAAACTACTCTACCACTACTCCACCTCTAGTACTACTAGTATAAAAAAGATATATAGGCTAGAGCTTTAGAGCTTTCTTGCAAAGGGCTGCCCACTTGCTTCTCACACTATCACCCTCTCTCCAGATCTAAAAAAGACGGCCTCTCTCTCCCTCCTCACCGGTGGTCACAGATCCGCCGAGGAAGAAAAGGATGTGCAGCGTTGGCCGCACTAAATCGTTGCAAGCGAGTCACGCATGCGGCGACAAGGCCGTCCTCTCAGACCTAAGCGCCAGCAGGATGGCGTCCATCCCCAAGCTTGCTGCCGTGAGTGCGTGCGGAGGGCGGCGACCTGGCGAAGCCACTTCCGCCGACCCTCGGTATGCTACCTCTTTTGAGCGATACCCTTGTTCTATTGCCCCATCTGCCATGTCGCTGCATGTGGATCTTTTCCACTCCACCATCTTCCCAATTTGCTATCCTCTGCTCTGCTGGTCAAGCGACGAAAACCTTCATTTGCACTATTAAAGGAAACCCTACTTCATGCGAGACTAATCCATATGCAGGTTGAATAAGGAAAGGAAGGGAGACTGTCTTGTCCAAGAGAGTAGGCATCGAACCGCATCTAGGTTGAAAAGGGAAAATCAGTAGCTAAGGAGCGAGTCTCGTGTCTCTTGGTTGAAGAAGGGTAGAAAGGCACGACAATGCAGATAGAGAATGACCAGGTCGATCGGTTTGTTGTCCTCACATAGGAAAAAGTTGGCTAAACATAACAAAAATGGGGCGTAATCCACATATGCTGCTGGATATTTGTTGCTCGGGCAACCATACCTCCCTCACCACTCTATGCGTCCGTGGAGGTACATCGTCTTGGTGCGCCCTTGTCGAATGGGCCTCCCATGCTCTTAGTGTCACTTTTTGCTGTTAGTATAACGCCTTGAAGATCAAGTCAAGCAATGCTCTTTGCTAAAGTGATGCCACATTTAACTAATGCGCTTTTCAGTCTAATGCCACCGATAAATTTAAGCAATGCCATTTAATATCCTTTGGATTATTTCAGGGTTAGCTGTTGATTGTGGATGTATTAAAGATTTTTCAGCTAAGGCATTCTAATGTTGTTGCACAGCCAGTATACCAACAATGAAACTTGTTACTACCTTCAGATTTTTGCACTGTTAATGCTTATAGATTACATGTACAGTGTCACCAAAATGCCAAGGCGCTGATGTCATTTTATTTTGGTTAAACTGCACAAAAAATAATGAAGATAAGAGGAAAGGTCAAGAGTGGGCACCTCCTCCTCCGGCCGTTCTCTTGATTTGTTCGATCAAGTTTTTATGTTTGATCGATTATCAAGATTGGGATAGCAATTTTTAAGGTCCTCCCGAGTTCGAAATGATATTTACCTTGGAGGTACATGGTTTGCAATTTTTTTATATTGTCATTAGTTAATAATGCTAGTTACCTTCAGACTTCTGTATTTGGTTTAATGCTCATGCACAACTAGTATACCAATGCTGAAACGTGTTACCTTTATATTTTGTATTGTTAATTCTTATAGAAATCTTCCAGTGCCAGAGTTTATTGAAGTCTGTTTAGTAAAACCGTTGTATTGTACCCTGTAATAAAATAACTACTCTACTGTTGCACTAGCCACTAGATTAGTGTATATTTATAGTATTCGAAATTTCGAATGGTGTTGCATTAGCGTATGGACATAAATAAAGTGTGGCAAGCTTTCCCAGATATGTGCTCAACAAAACTACTACCTGTTTTTTTAAATACTAGTAGACGTTTGGGTACTTTAAACTGCACCGCGAAAACGTCTTATATTAAGGAAGAGAGGGTGTAGAGTTCACTCAAATTATCCCGGTAAAGCTAGTCACACCTTTGTTAAAATTAATGTTCATTATGTTATCGGAGGAGGTCTGTAAGTTTGTCTCTAATGCCTGTCGACTACATACCTCACATCATGATGTAATGTTAAGTCATTTCCTTTTGTACAGTGCAACTGAATTGTCAAGGCGGTGATGGCATTTTATTTTAGTTGAACTGCACAAAATATGCTTAAAAGAAGAGGAAAGGTCAGGAATCGATCATTCTTTCAGAAAGAACTATATATGCCTTTCTGACATCAGCCTCTGTTGCCTTATTTATTCCTTCAAACATGTGGTTAGAAACAGTCTTGCTACCTTTTCCCATTAAGAAATTGGAATGCTTATATTTGTTAGTCTATGCTTCAACTAGTGCCACTTTTATAGTAATCACACTTTCAATATCTATGCAAACAGGGATGCTCGATTTTAGTGGAACTGCACAAAAAGTCCAACTGGTTCAACATTAGGAGCATGTTTTCTTTCAAACCTTTATATCCAATTGGTGGCACTATGAGCTATTCATTAAGAAGGTACATGGTTTGCTACTATCTTGCTACTCTTTTTGTACTGTCATTAGATAGTAATACTAGTGGTTTGCATGTGAATTTATTGGCAGGGTGGACCTACATTGGAGGTGCAGGACAGGATTCAATGATTGGATGCTCAATTTCGATTGTATTGATTTCACCTCTTCCATCACTACGAACATGGACATCCTTGGTTTGATGAAGAATAGGCGCTATATTTCTGCTCTGAACAAGCAAATCAATTCAATATGAAATTGTTCAGGGCAAAACATGACTGTATCAAATTGTCCAGTGCAAAACATGACAGATGCTAAGCGGAAGAGACATGTTTAAACCAAAAATACAAGGTGGGGTATATGTTTACTAGCTGCTTGATATTTGTGCGAGACGAGAGATGTCGCCCGTTGCTATTGGCAAACACACAAAGTGACCGCAATTTTGGTTGAACTGCACAAGAGAATAGTATAGTCTTTGCATGCGATTGCCATTTGAAAATAGACACAGAAAGATTGGATAGTCACTTCATGGACTGCAGAAAAGTAATCTTGTACTATTTATTGGCCAACACTAGGTGCTTCATTGCTTTGGTCTGATTATACAATGGGCATCATTTTGCCTAAGTTAAAGTTTGTATTCCGAAAATAGTCTCGCCTTGTGATCAAGAGAAGACAAAATCATATTGCAGTGGATGTTCCTCCATCATGTGTGGTTCATTCTCATGGTTCCAGCTGTTGGTGAAACCACTTACGTTTGCAAGAGGAATTGTGGACTTCACAAACAAATTTGTTTTTCGATGCATCTTGAATGTTGGCCAAGAGAAGCATCCATGTTAGTAGGAAGAACATATGTTTTTTCTAGATCTTTGCTTTTGGAGCTACATATTTGTATATGATCTGTGAATCATTGAGATGCATTAACATGTTGATCTTATGTATGGGAATTGTACTAGTTGGTTTTAGTTGTGGCTGATCTTTGCTTTTTGAGCTACATATTTGTATATGATCTGTGAATCATTGAGATGCATTAACAGTTCCTTATATATGTTCGCTCAGTGTTTACAAGTTGCTGATCGATCACTAGCTAGCCTACTAATGCACTCCTGGCTGTTTTAATTGCGGCGCAAGATCCGAAGTGACAGTTTTTTGAATAAAAATGCCTACCTCTGAAGAAACTGACAAGCTGCTCTGAAGAAAATGCCATGCGAATCTGAAGAAACTGCCATCGAAAACGTTCGCAAATTCCTTATCTCCCAGCTAAAGTTCATCAACTAATGCCCTCGGTTGCGACTCGTTGCATGCTGCTCCGCATACTGGCTGCGAGCGATTTTGAGTGCCTGCATGCAGCCGGCCATAATTAAGGCAGCTAACTGATGCGAAAAAAGATGCGCTTTAATTGTTGCGGGCCTTTTAAATCCGTGGAATCATTATTGACAAGGAGGAGATGATTGATGCACTCGTTTGACCGTCATGCGGCGTGCGACCCGATGCAGACGGGGCGGGGCGACACGATTAAATTTCAGTTTCTCTAGTTTTCCACGACAAGCTGGCGCGCTAAGCCATGCCTGCATCATTATGCATTGAATTCTGATGACCGCCGCGCTACCTTCTGCCTATAAGTACTATTTCCCGGCCTTCTATGGTGGCACCGTGACTCAACTCGCCCTATCCTCATAAGCCCCCACCGGCCCGACGTCGCTCGCCACTTACCCTCACTCTCGCCACGTCCGCCATGCCCCGCTCGTCCGCGATAGGTGAGGCCGGAGGCGGTCACCGCCGGAACTAGTGTTTGGTTTTTCACCGGAAGGCAGACGGAAGGAGGAGGCATTCTATCGGTCTTTAGATGGCAATGCGGAGATTGAGGACTTGTTGGAGCGCGACTGCCTGGTGGAGGAGCAGGAGTTGTTGGAGCGCGACCGCTTGGCGGAGGAGTAGCGTATCGCCAATTTGCGCCGCCAGCGGGACATGGAGCAGCAGCGCACCAACGCTCTGAGTCGCGAGCAGAGCGCTCGCACCTGGGCCGACTACGTGGAGGCCGGCGCCCGGCAAATAGCCCTGGAGGCTGTCGGGCACGCACGCGTTCACGACGCCGATTTTTACTACCAGCTTGTCAAGTGGGTTTCCCGCTTAGAAGCTGAAGCTTCGGTGGACCACGCCGGCATGGAAAGGGCCAACGCGCGTGAGCAACGCGCCCTATCGCACCTCTGGCAAGTCCGAGGTGAGGCGAAGGACGCCGGTGCCGGTGTTTAGCGTATACCGCAGATGGCAGACGACATCGTCTAGTTAGCTAAGAGTAAGTTAGTACTTGTACGCTACTAGAGTATTAGTGGGAGTAGATAGTTAACTTGGCTATGATGGTTGTCAATGTGTAAGTTCAGTACTCTATATGTGGATCAGACCTGTTACTTTGCTCTGGATGTTGAACTTTCCATTTGAACGTATGGAATGGGCTGTTATTTTTTTTAAATGGGTTGTATTTGTCCTCCACGGGTTTAGAGGCTGACTTGTGGGCCTACCAAGTTGATGCGTACACAATCAGGAGATGATTGTGCGTGGAGAGGATGTGATGAGGGACCCGCCAAGGTCATGGCGATGCATAAGCAAGTGCCTCCTTATTTCAATCCAATAAGAAAATGGCTCCTCCTAATGGATTTTTGACATCTGGGTCCCATGCCATTGTCAGCGTAGTCAATAAGCGAGAGAGTTACTGTGGCGGTGACACGAGGACCCACAGCCCGCCCAATTATTTTTGTTTTGGGTTAATTTGATAAATGCCACTCCAAATCTGGTGTTTCTGAGAAATGCCACTGCAATTTCCAAACTTTGAAAAATGCCATTTCATGCCATTTCTAGTGGCATTTTTTGAAGTCTGGAGTGGCGTTTTCCAAAGTTTGCAAATTGCAGTGGCGTTTTCCAAAGTTTGCAAAAATTGTAGTGGCATTTTTCAAAGTTTGGAAATTGCAGTGGCATTTTTATGAATCACCATATTTGTTGTGGCATGTATCTAATTTGTTTTTGAGACGGAAGCAGGGTGTCAACTGGGCTGTGCGGTCTCTGGCCTGTCTAGACAACCTTCTCATTTATGTTTACCACAAACCAGCCCAGTAGTTTTTTTTCTTTCTGAAAATGGCTAGCCCAGTTTTTTTGTGATTTCCAAAGTAAGTCACTCTGTCAGGCATGTTGGGCTGCAAATCTTTCAAGACGAGGAGAGCTTCATTCGGCTGGATGAGAAAATGACCTATCAGTAATGAGAAATGGGCTGTACATTTTTTAAACACATCAAACCGGCAATTACTTTCAAATTTCTTTTTTTATTTCAAGATTTTAAATTGCATTAATTTTTATGCGTGGACAATTTGTTGGATTTTATATTGATATACATTTATTTTTAAAATCAGTTTGAATGTGACTCAAAATTTCGGGATTAAAAACAGTTCGGACCGCACCGAAATATGCAACATTTCGTATAATTTTTTAACCGTGGCCACAATATGGGCTGTAATGCTAACTAAAAGAATACGGGCTCCAAAAAAACCTTAAGAATTAGCAAATGGGCTGTAAATTATTAGAAATAATGGCAAATGGGATGTATGCTGTTTTCCACAGATTTGAGGCTTTCCTAAAAAAGGTTGACGCACAAGCAGTGACTGCTGGATGTCCATCCAACGACCGTCGTGCTTCTTCAATCTCTGCTCTTCCTACTCCAACCGCTGAAACAAGCGCCGGCGGGACTGCCTGCTCCCTCCTCCCCGCGGCCGGCTGTGCTGCCGCGCAGGCCTCACCGCCCCACCGTACTCCCATCGCTGGCCTAGCCATCTCTCAACTCACCCACACTGCTGTTATTCTCGCGACGGCGGGCGAACGATAAACCCTCGTATAGTCGTACTCCCCTCGCGTGGGAAACAAGCTGCGAGTCTTCCCTGCCTGCTGTGTCGTTCCTTCCTAGGCCTTGCCGTCGTCCACCGCCACGGTGCTCTCGGTGCGGCCTGGTCAGCGTGGTCAGCGACCAACATGCATCTGAAGTGGATTTGATGCGTGGAGAGGTGACAGCTGGGTCCACGCCGCGTGAAATGCCTCCTTATTACGCGCAAAATAATGATTCCTCCACGACATCTAGGACCCACCGAAAGGGCCTCTGAATTTCACGAAAAAAACGTTACCGCCGCTGACATCTCGGACCCACTAGCTATATTTTTGCACGCAAGGAAGTGTGTCCTTATTACACACAAAAAAATGAATACTCCCCACGCTAGCTGGGACCTAGTATAGTGGCGAGCTGACTTGTGGGCCTACTAAGTTGGAGAGGACGGAGGGCTTTGTCAACTTAGTCAATATGCACGATTCTAGCTCCAGTGACCGTACGATGTCCATCCAATGGCCGTAGTGCTTCTTCAACCTCTGGTCTTGTTGCTCCAGCCACCCAAAGCAGCGCCGGTCATGCCGCATGCTCCACGCCTCCCGTGGCGGCTGTGCTGCCGTGGAGGCCTCACCGCCCCTACAATTCCTACGGCTGGCGAGCCTGCGGCGGCAAGCAACTCTCACACGCGGCCGAACGGTGAACCCTCGTACTCCTCTCCGCGGGCTTCCACTGCCGCGTCTTCCCCGGCTCCGCGTCATCCCCTTCCTAGGCCTCGCCGTCGTCCACCGCCCTGGTGCTCTCGGTGCGGCGTGGTCAACGTGGTCAAGGAACGACTTCCATCGGACGTGGACTGTACGTGGAGAGGTTGACAGCTGGGTCCATGGCCGCAGCTAGGAAGTGCCTCCATATTACGTGCAAAATAATTATTCCTCCACCTGACAGCGGGGACCCACAGGACGGGCCACCGTATTTCGTGAAAAAAACATTTCCCCTGACTGCTCGGACCCACCAGCTATATCTTCGCACGCAAGGAAGTGCGTCCGGGCAAAAAAACGATTCGCCCCCCTGACTTTTGGGACCCACCAGCTACATCTTCGCAGGCAAGGAAGTGCCTGATAGTCGGGACCCACCTGGTCGAAGCGTACGTAGCATTGTCATTCTGGTCGTGACGATATGCGTACATCTTGGTCGATGTAGCGGCGCGCGTGTAAGTAGTAGGCGCGCGACGCAGCATGTACTGCGTATGTACATCGGCGGTGTGCAAGAAAGAAAATCTGACCATGTACGTACATATGGGCAGGGTCTCGAACGCCTACTTGCGCATACGTACGGCCAGGGCTCATGTACATGGCTGGGTCGGAACGGAGAAACAGCGTCGTCGTCGTGTTCATGGGGAGCCAACCGGCTAGGTCAGAACGGAATGCGTCGTCATGTTCATCGGGAGGGCTTGAACAGAACAGCCGATGGAAACGAGGCCTGGCATACCGCAGAACGGAGGAAACGACCTTGTGTTCGACCGGCCACATTCGAAATGGGGTCCTGTTCATCGGAGGGGTTTGGCGTACCGCAAAACGAAGGAAACAGACCTCCTACGGTCGAAACAGGGGTCCTGTTGATCGGGAGGGGTGTGGCGTACCGCAAAGCGGAGAAAGCAGACTTGTGTTGGGCGCTACGGTTGAAGCAGAGTCTGTTCATCAGGAGGATGTGGCTTACCGCAAAAGCGGGACTGCGGGATCTGTTCATCTCCACCATCGACCCCTCCGGCCTCCACGCTCATTGTTCATCCACCGTCGACCTCCTCCGGCCTCCACTGCGGCTGTTCATCCACGGCTCCTGTTCATCCAGCCTCCTTTGCGCGCTACTCCACGGCTCTTGCTCAACCAGCCCTCTCCACGGGCTCTGTTCAACCACCCCTCCACGGACTCTGTTCATCCAGCTCTCCACCTTCTCTCGTTCATCACGCCCTCCATGGGGTGGTCTTGTTCATCTGCTCTTCACGGGTCCTGTTCATCCAGCCCCAACCGGCTCGTCGATCGAGGTCTGTTCATCCACCCCACCGAGCTGTTCATCAAACCCCCGCCCGACAACGCTCCTTTGTTCATCTAGAGGCGATGTCGATCGGCTTGATTAGCGGCGAGAGCGAAGAATCGCTCGATCGAGTTCGATTATCGACCATCGATCGATCGCTCGGGTTCGATGTAGCGTAACTGCGCAGTGCAATCGCTCGGGTTCAGTTAGAGCCCAACGCCTCGCTCGGGTTTAGTTAGAGCCCAACGCCTCACACCCATGCGCGTGCGTGTACAAGAGAAATGCGCATCGCTCGGCCCCGACCACCCACCGTAACCGTGAACACCCCGATATTTTCCTCGCCCTCGCTTCTACCACGGTTTTTTTCGTCATGGACGACCCAACGAATGTCATGCAGCTGCGTCTCTGGCCCGCCCAGGACGAAAAGCCCATCTTCTGTCATGATTTTTTGTCATAGAAGTAGGACCCCACCACATCTATGATGATACCATGTTTTGTCACAATTATTGTCATAGAAGTGTCATAAGTATGACAGAAAAAAATTTGTTCGGCCCAAAATGTCACGGATGTGTCTTTTGTTTGTAGTGTAAGGTGTTATTCTAGTACGAACTCTAGGATAGATCAAACGGAAAGAATAGCTTCGTGTCATTTTACTACGGACTCTTGAATAGATTGATCAGAAATAATAACTTTGAGGTGGTTTCGTACCCTACAATAATCTCTTCGTTTGTTCTCCGCTATTAGTGACTTTGGAGTGACTCTTTGTTGCATGTTGAGGGATAGTTATATGATCCAATTATGTTATTATTGTTGAGAGAACTTGCACTAGTGAAAGTATGAACCCTAGGCCTTGTTTCCTAGCATTGTATTACCGTTTACACTCACTTTTACTACTTGTTACCTTGCTGTTTTTATATTTTCATATTGCAAAAACCTATACTACCATCCATATTGCACTTGTATCACCATCTCTTCGCCGAACTAGTGCACCTATACAATTTACCATTGTATTGGGTGTGTTGGGAACACAAGAGACTCTTTGTTATTTGGTTGCAGGGTTGTTTGAGAGAGACCATCTTCATCCTACGCCTCCCACGGATTGATAATCCTTAGGTCATCCACTTGAGGGAAATTTGCTACTGTCCTACAAACCTCTGCACTTGGAGGCCCAACAACGTCTACAAGAAGAAGGTTGCATAGTAGGCATCAGCAGCTGCAATTCAGTCCCATTGATGGTGCAACCCCGTGGTTCAGCAGCTCCCATGATCTTGTTGAAATGCTCATAGATGATGTTGGCCTTCTCATCATGCTCTGTTGCAACATGGTTGTTTGTCTTCAGAGATTGAATGAAGTTTTTTCTCTTCCTGGAGTTGATTTTGGCGTTGAAGAACGCAGTGTTTGCATCACCTACTTTTAACCAAGTTATCCGAGAGGCTTGGCAGCCAGACCAACAACTCTCTGCTTCAAAAGTTTTCTCAAACTGAACTCTGCCGGAGTTAACTGACGCTTTTCCATTGCTACATCTAGTCTTAGGATTATTTCAATCGCAAGGTGGAACTAAATTTTGGTGTCATTGAACATGCTGTTGCTCCAGATCTTGAGGTCCTTGGCCACCCTCTTGAGCCTCTTCTTGATTTTGCGAAATGCGCATGACTGGGTAGCAGGTTGCTGCTAGGCTCGCTGGACAGTTTCCCTGAAGTGTGGAAACTTGACCCTGAAGCTTCCGAATCGAAATCTTGCCCGCCTCGATGGAGAAGTGGCACTAGCAAGCACTAGAGGGCAATGGTCTGAGCATGTCGTCGATACAACCATGAGCATGAAGGAAGGGAAAATCGCCTCCCATTCTAAGTTTGCGAAGAATTTGTCGATGCTAACTAAAGTGGGTAACTCTCTCTCTCTCTCTCTCTCTCTCTCTCTCTCTCTCTCTCTCTCTCTCTCTCTCTCGTTGCTCCAGGTGAATCTTCTATTTTTACATTTAATTTCTTTTAATGTTGTCGTGTCGATCGCCGCCCTAAATCTACTCATAATCCTCCTATTGAGGTTAAGATTGTTTTTATCCCTATCCTCGTAGATTACATTGAAGTCTCCATTTAGGAGCCATGGAGTGCCTAAAGGGGGTGTAGCGCTAGCTAATACAATGAAGCAAGCCTCCTTGTTCGTGTCGTCAGGGGGGGCATAGACCATTGTAAGGACAAAGCTAGTGGAGGAGCTAGCTACGGTGATGGTGGCCGTGATCGAGAATTGACCTATTGCTTGGGAACAGGCAGATACAAGCTCTCTATTCCAGAAGATCGCAACGCCTCCTCTAGATCCTATCGCCGGAAGGACGATGCAATTGTTCATCCAACTTCCTCCGGTGTCGGTCACCATGGCTTGGGTCCATGTCTCGATTTTTGTTTCCTGAACACAGAGGATGGCTAGTCTGTGTGCAACTCCCACTTCTATAACTGCTTCTCTCTTCGCCGCTAAGTTTACTCCCCCGACGTTCCAGGACATGATCGCACAATTGTTGTTATTAGTTTGGACGCCAGGGAATGCTCTAGATACTAACATTACTAATGAAGGAGAAGTACACAGACGCTACATAATCTGCGGCATGCTGGTGGCCACCAATAGGCCCCAAATTCCACCAGCAAGAAGACTTGCAAACTAACCTGATGCCAAATGATACGTCTCCAACGTATCTATAATTTTTTATTGTTCCATGTTGTTATATTATCATTCTTGGATGTTTTAAAATCATTTTATATCATTTTTTGGGACTAACCTATTGACATAGTGCCAAGTGCCAGTTGTTGTTTTCTGCTTATTTTTTACATCGTAGGAAATCAATATCAAACGGAGTCCAAATGCAGCGAAACTTTTTGTGGATTTTTTTGGACCAGAAGACACCAGATGGGCCAGAGAAGCACCCGGGGGGTGCCCCGAGGGGGGCACAACCCACCAGGGCGCGCATGGGGCCCCAGGCGCGCCCAGGTGGGTTGTTCCCACCTCGGTGGCCTCCCACACCGCCTCTTCGCTCTATAAATACCTCCTAGCCCCAGAAACCCTAGGGGAGTCGACAAAATTTTATTCCAGGAGCCGCAAGTTTTAGAACCACGAGATCCATTCTAGAGCCCTATTTCGGCACTTCACCGAAGGGGTACACGATCATGTAGGGGTTCATCATCCTCATTGGTGCCTCTCCGATGATGCATGAGTAGTTCAACTCAGACCTATGGGTCCGTAGGTAGTAGCTAGATGGCCTTTTCTCTCTTGGTATCTCAATACAACGGTCTCTTGGAGATCTATTTGATGTAATAACTTTGTGCGGTGTGTTTGTTGGGATCTGATGAATTGTGAGTTTATGATAAGATTTGCCTTGATTTAATATCCAATCTTGATTGTTATAGCCTCGTATTTCTTCTTCGATATTCGGGTTTTGTTTGGCCAACTTGATCTATTTATCTTGCAATGGGAAGAGGTGCTTTGTAATGGATTCGATCTTGCGGTGTCCTTTCCCAGAGATAGAAGGGGCAACAAGGCATGCTTGTATCGTTTCTATTAAGGATAAAAAGATGGGGTCTATTACTACATGAATAAATCTTGTCTACATCATGTCATTGTTCTCATTGCATTACTCCATTTTTACATGAACTTAATACACTAGATGCATGCTCGATAGCGGTCGATGTGTGGAGTAATAGTAGTAGATGCAGGTGTTGAGGAACGTAGTAATTTCAAAAAAAATTCCTACGCACACGCAAGATCATGGTGATGCATAGCAATGAGAGGGGAGAGTGTCGTCCATGTGCCCTCATAGACCATTAAGTGGAAGCGTTATGACAACGCGGTTGATGTAGTCGTACGTCTTCACGATCGACCGATCCACAGTACCGAACGTACGGCACCTCCGCGTTCAGCACATGTTCAGTCGGTGACGTCCCGCGAACTCACGATCCAGTAGAGCTCGAGGGAGAGTTTCATCAGCATGACGGCGTGGTGACGATGTTGATGAAGTTACCGACGCAGGGCTCCGCCTAAGCACTGATACGTCTCTGTCGTATCTATAATTTTTGATTGTTCCATGCCAATATTCTACAACTTTCATATACTTTTGGCAACTTTTTATAATATTTTTGGGACTAACATATTGATCCGATTGCTCCGATGCAGTCCTGTTTGTTGCATGTTTTATGTTTATGAAACCCATATCAAGCGGAATCCAAGCGGAATAAAAGCAGACGGATAATATTTTTGGAATATTTGGAGAATATGGGAAGAAGAATCAGCGAGATGGTGCCGAGGTGGCCCACGAGGTGGGGCGCCTGACCCTCGTGGGCCACCCATAAAGCGATTGCTGCTCTTCTTGACCGCAAGAAAGCTAATTTTCGGAGAAAAATCTGGGCAAAGGTTTCAATCCCATCGGAGTTATGGATCTCAATATATATACGAAACGGTGAAAGGGCAGAAGACGAGATCGCAGACAGATCCAATATCGGAGGGGCTCTCGCCCCTCCCACGCCATGGAGACCATGGACCAGAGGGGAAACCCTTCTCCCATCTAGGGAGAAGGTCAAGGAAGAAGAAGAAGAAGGGGGGCTCTCTCCCCCTCGCTTCCGGTGGCGCCGGAACACCTCCGAGGGCCATCATCATCACCACGATCTTCACCAACACCTCCGTCATCTTCACCAACATCTCCATCACCTTCCCTCCTCTATATACAGTGGTCCACTCTCCCACAACCCGCTGTACCCTCCTCTTGAACATGGTGCTTTATGCTTCATATTATTATCCAATGATGTGTTGCCATCCTATGATGTCTGAGTAGATTTTCGTTGTCCTATCGGTGGTTGATGAATTGCTATGATTGATTTAATTTTCTTGTGTTTATGTTGCTATCCTTTGGTGCCCATCATATGAGCGCGCGCGTGGGTCACACCATAGGGTTAGTTGTATGTTGATAGGACTATGTATTGGAGGGCAAGAGTGACAGAAGCTTTAACCTAGCATAGAAATTGATGCATACGGGATTGAAGGGGGACCAATATATCTTAATGCTATGGTTGGGTTTACCTTAATGAATGTTAGTAGTTGCGGATGCTTGCTAATAGTTCCAATCATAAGTGCATAGAATTCCAAGTCAGGGATGCCATGCTAGCAGTGGCCTCTCCCACATAAAACTTGCTATCGGTCTAGTAAACTAGTCAATTGCTTAAGGGACAATTTCGCAACTCCTACCACCACTTCTCCACACTCTCTATATTTACTTTTGTTGTGTCTTTACCTAAACAGCCCCTAGTTTTTATTTACGTGCTCTTTATATTCTTGCAAACCTATCCAAAAACACCTACAAAGTACTTCTAGTTTCATACTTGTTCTAGGTAAAGCGAACGTCAAGTGTGCGTAGAGTTGTATCGGTGGTCGATAGAACTTGAGGGAATATTTGTTCTACCTTTAGCTCCTCGTTGGGTTCGACACTCTTACTTATCGAAAGAGGCTACAATTGATATCCTATACTTGTGGGTTATCAAGACCTTTTTCTGGCGCCGTTGCCGGGGAGCAATAGCGTGGGGTGAATATTCTCGTGTGTGCTTGTTTGCTTTATCACTAAGTAATTTTTATTTGTTGTTCTTAGTTGTTTTCTACCTTTAATTATGGGAAGGAAACGCAAAATACCAAAAAAATTAGTTGTACCTACTGAACCAATGGTTGAAGAACCACTCAAAATCTATCACACTCCTGAAGCTTATTACTTGGATCATCTTCGATCCCTTTGTGCTCGTGCTGAAAACCAAAATAGCTTAGTTGAGGGCAAATCTTTAGATGAGCATGCTTGTTATGTGCGACACCGTATATCTGAAAAAGGGAAACTTTTGCCGGGTCAAATTCATCGTTTGCAATGCTATGCTTGGAATTTATGTTATATATATGATTTTACTTGTTGTTCTGAAAACCCTAAGAAACACCTTCCCTACCAATGTCAGTTTAGTGATAATGGAATCGTATCTTTGTATGCTAAGGGTGTTTATAATTACTATGATGTTCAACAAATTGAAGAATTTGTTGCTTTTAAGGGTGCTTATGAAATTTCTTCTTTCATTGAAAAGTATGGTGCTACTCTTTACAAATCTGGAAATTTTGCCATACTTAAATATTGCTATGATAATTATGCTTCTAATGCCTATGTTGAACCATATATTGAGGACTACTCCGCTGTCCAAGGAGAGACTAATATTTTGCAGGAGTCTATGGAAGAAGGAATTGATGAAACTATGAGCTCATTGGATGAAAAAGATGATGAGGAGAGCGAAGAACAAAAGGAGGAAGAGCGGATTAGCTACCCGTGCCCACCTTCTAATGAGAGTAACTCTTCAACTCATACATTGTTTAATTTCCCTTCGTGCTTACCGAAGGATGATTGCTATGATGACTGTTATGATCCCGTTGATTCTTTTGAAATCTCCCTTTTTGATGATGCCTGCTATGCTTGTGGCCAAGATGCCAATATGAATTATGCTTATGGAGATGAACTTGCTATAGTTCCTTATGTTAAACATGAAATTGTTGCTATAGCACCCACACATGATAGTCCTATTATCTTTTTGAATTCTCCAAACTACACTATATTGGAGAAGTTTGCTTTTATTAAGGATTATATTGATGGGTTGCCTTTTACCATTGCACATGATGATTTTGATGGATATAATATGCATTTGCTTGCTGCTCCTACTTGCAATTACTATGAGAGAGGAACTATATCTCCACCTCTCTATGTTTCCAACACGATAAAATTGCAAGGAACTGTTTATACTATGCATTGGCCTTTACTATGTGTGCATGAATTGTTCTTTTATGACATGCCGATGCATAGGAAGAGAGTTAGACTTCGTTGTTGCATGATATATGTTACTTTGTGCTCACTACTAAATGCCAAATCATTGTTAATTAAAATTGGCTTTGATATACCTTGGGATCCGGGTGGATTCACTACTTGAGCACTATATGCCTAGCTTAATGGGTTTAAAGAAAGCGCTGCCAAGGAGACAACCCGGAAGTTTTAGAGAGTCATTTATTTCTGTTGTGTACTTTTATAAAGTTTAAAAATAAAAATAACGTGCCAAGGTTTGCCTTTAGGATGTTTACAATGCTTGTTGGTTTGTACGGTGCAGGACAGAAACTTTGGCTGTAGTGCACGATTTTTAGTGTTTTACTGGAACGTCAAATGGTTCTGATTCTTTTTGCACTGTCTTTCTATACAAATTTTTACTTTTTAATAATTTTGGCAGAATTTGTATAGTATCATAAGTATGGTGAATGTTCAGATTATTACAGACTGTTCTGTTTTAGACAGATTCTGTTTTTGATGCATAGTTTGCTAGTTTTGATGAAACTATCAATTTCTATCAGTGGATTGAGCCATGGAAAAGCTATATTACAGTAGACGCAATGCAAAAACAAAATATGAATTGGTTTGCAACAGTATTTAGAGTAGTGATTTGCTTTATTATACTAACGGATCATACCGAGTTTTCTGTTGAAGTTTTGTGTGGATGAAGTGTTCGATGATCGAGAAGGTCTCGATGTGAGAAGAAGGAAGAGAGGCAAGAGCTCAAGATTGGGGATGCCCAAGGCACCCCAAGTAAATATTCAAGGAGACTCAAGCGTCTAAGCTTGGGGATGCCCCGGAAGGCATCCCCTCTTTCTTCAACAAGTATCGGTATGTTTTCGGATTCGTTTCATTCATGCGATATGTGAAAATCTTGGAGCGTCTTTTGCCTTTAGTTTTCATTTTATTTGATGCACCATGCGGGTATGAGATAGTCCTTGGTTGATTTATAGAATGCTCTTTGCACTTCGCTTATACCTTTTGAGTATGGCTTTATAGAATGCTTCATGTGCTTCACTTATATCATTTGAAGTTTGGATTGCATGTTTCTCTTCACTTAGACAACCGCCATTTGTAGAATGCTATTTTTCTTCACTTATATTTGTTAGAGCGTGGGCATATCTTTTGTAGAAAGAATTAAACTCTCTTGCTTCACTTATATCTATTTAGAGAGATGACAAGAATTGGTCATTCACATGGTTAGTCATAAAATCCTACATAAAACTTGTAGATCACTGAATATTGAAAGTCGTTATATCGACTAGAGGGGGGTGAATAGGCGATTTTATGAATTCTTCATCGAGGAATTTGCGGTGAGGAAATTCCTTAGCGAAGAACTACTTGCAGCGGAATAAGTACTCGAAGTAAGCATAACATAATACGCATGGTCATCATGATGAAATGAAGACTAGCACAGAGTCGAGAAAGCGTAATCACAGGATAACACAAGATGAAGACAAAGCAGTGAAGAAATTGAACTAAGGAAATTGAGAAAGTCTTGATCGAAGTCTTCAAACAGATATGAACAACCACTCAACACGATAATGAGGAAATGAAAGGGTTGAGGAAATAGAACCGATTAGGTTGGTGAAGACAATGATTTGGTAGACCAGTTCCAACTGCTGTCTCGGTTATGCGTCTGGTTGGGCGGCTAAGTATTTAAACTCGAGGACACACAGTCCGGACACCCGATCGGCTGAGCACACAGCTCGGGACACCAAGTCCTCACCGTATTCTCCTTGAACTAAGGTCACACAGACCTCGTCCAATCACTCGTGGTAAGTCTTGAGCGACTTCCAAACCTTCACAGACTTGGTCACTCGGCGATCCACAATTCCTCTTGGATGCTCTAGACCATGACGCCTAACCGTCTGGAAGAAGCACAGTCTTCAAAGGTAACAAGCGTCGGATCCACGCAGGATCAATCTCTTGATGATGCTCAATCACTTTGGGTTTATAGTGGTTTGGTTTTGGGGTTTTCCTCACTCGATGATTTTCGCTCAAAGTCCTCGGAGGATGGGTTGCTCTCAAATGACAAGTGTCAAGTTTCTCTCGGAGCAGCCAACCAGCTAGTGGTTGTAGGGGCGGCTATTTATAGCCTAGGGAGCAGCCCGACATGATAAGACATAAATGCCCTTCAATGATATGACCGTTAGGTGGATAAGATATTTTGGGCAGTGGCGCAAGAAAGACAAGAACGGTCGGAAATTTGAATTTCAAATTCCTCGGGGCTATCATGTTCCTCTTGTGTAGGCAATCCGCCTTTGGCGAATTCCTAACTCCTCGGTCGAACAAATTCCTCGTGACGGAAGAACTTCGTCTCATCCTTTGAAGAAATTGGTGAGCTGTATGAGATTTCAAAGGCTTCACTCGAAGGGATTGGTAGGTGTAGGATTTTGAGTTGAGCATCACATGGAAATTTTTCCTTAGTATTTCCTCGACCCCTTTAACAAAGACGGTGTTTCCTATGACTCAAGAAAGAAAAAGCGAAACTACGAAAACAAAAGTCTTCACGCTTCATGTTCCTCAAATGAATACCAAGTCTTCAAGGTCACACCAATTTCTTCACTTTCAAAGTCTTGAATATCAAAGTCTTCAGTCGAAGAACTTCATTTTTAGGGGTCGACTTTCTCTGTAAATATCAAACTCCTCATAGACTTATAGACCTGTGTACACTCACAGACGCATTAGTTCCTTAACCTATAAGTCTTCAATCCACCAAAATCACTAAGGGGCACTAGATGCACTTACAATCTCCCCCTTTTTGGTGATTGATGACAATATAGGTTAAGTTTTCAACGGGGATAAACATATGAAGTGTAAATACTGATAATGAGGAATTTGATTGCAAGATATAGAAGAATTCCCCCTGAAGATGTGCATAGTGAGGAATTTGCTTTTGAGGCAATGCACATTTGAAGAGTTGAATCATGGAGATCTCCCCCTATATCTTGTAATTCATACACGCATTTGTCATATAATATGAAGAATTTGAAATGCATGATGAAATATGGTGCTTCATGTAATTCAGCATGCGTGCGATAACATTAATGAGGAACAAGCATGCAAAATAACGCATCAAGAGTATCAGAGCTCAAATAGATCCTCTTTGAAGATTTTCAAGAAGCTCAAGAGAATCAGAGTATAGTGCAAGAGCATAATGCATCAAAAGTATCAAAGCACCATCAGGTTTAAGATTACAACTCGATCCAGTAAAAGTTTCAGAAGAACGAGAGTTGTAACTTAACAAAAATAAATTGTTGTATATAGGCAGTAAAATAGACCCGCTTGAAGAGTAACTCAAATTTCTCCCCTTTGTCATCGAATGACCAAAAGGATCGGCGAGGACTAACGCTCTGAAGAATTTCAAGTTGAAGAAGGCGCCCGGCATTGTTGGGGTCGGTTGTTGTAGTAGGACCTGCAGCGGTGTCGTCCAAGTCTTCATTTTCATCGATTGTCGCGCGATGAAGAATAGGAGCTAGCCACCAAGGAAGGAACTTTGACCTTCTTGTATTTCTTCGGAGGAGGTGCAGACCAGTCAAATTCTTCCTTGAGTCCCATAGTCGTCAGTTCTTCCGCATTGTAGACATGTGAAAGAACAACCCAGGTGCGTTTGAAGGTTTCATGGAGGTAGTAGTGGTTTTCTTCTTTGCATTGTGTGTTGAGGTCATGTTGTGAAGAATTGAACCAAGCGGCGCTTGACCCATTTATGATTGCGATCAACCTTCCGATGAAGGCGAGGAGTAACTCACGATCGAGTCATCACCACAGGTGCGATGGCTTGAGGACTTTGCTTGGTGAGGTATTTTGGCGAGAGTCATGGGTGGCGAGTCATCATTGGTGGAGTAGGATGCTTTGCTAAACTGTCCATCAATGGGCGAATGCCTTCATCTATCACAGTGATAGCCTTGCCCTTGTCATCATCGAGGTAAATGTCCATTTGAGGACTTCAATCGAGGGCAAGTAGCTGCAGTGGTTGAGTATCAGCCTTGTAATTGAGTGAAGACCTTGTCTGATGAATCTCATTATCCAAGGCGCATAAGGCTTCAGCTCAAATGGTGACATAGCAATGTTTGCTAGAGTCCTCATGAAGAAATCATGGAAGTTGGACGGAGCGCCATGGATGATGTTGAAAAGCATATTCTTCATGATGCCAGCGACTTCTTCATCATTCGAGTCGTGGCCTTTGATAGGACTCATTGTCTTCGTCGAATCCGATAGACGATCCGAGGCACATACAATAATTCCTTGACGAGGAATTTGGTTCTTAGGGCCTGCCTTGGCTTCAAAGGCTTCATCGGCACTTGCATATAGTGATTTGAAAGTTACGGTTCGTTGTAGATACAACGTGCACCATCAAGTGGAGGATCGAGTGGTAGAGCACGAAGCAATTCAGATTCTTTGGTGCCTTGTAGTGAGTATTTTCGGACATCGATCTAATACCCATGAGTTCACGTCTTGGCGTCTCCGGTGATGTGCAGCGTTGCATAGAATTGAAGAATTAGTTCTTCATTCCGATCCACAGATATCGGTGCAGAAATTGAAGTCTGCGTCGTGAAGAACAACGAGGACTGGCTCAAAGCCTAGCAGAGACTCCATGTCCACATGAGGAATATGAGCATGATCGAAGACTTTGTCTTTGTTGAAGAGCACCGAGGAATAGAAGTTGGCTTGGTGGCAGTCGAAGCGCCTCTTTCTTATGCGAGTAGAATCATATGGATTATAGTTAGTGAAGAATCGTGCTCGGCAAAGAAATCATCAGCCTTGAACTTTTGTTTGCTTGAGAGCGGATTCTTTTGCTTGGGCGAGGGGTGTCGATGAGTTGCATCACCACCTCGGGAATCGCGAGTTCAGGTTCTTGGTGAGAATTCTTGTTCCTCAACAGTGCGATCGAGGATCGGTGAAGGAGTTCATCGGCACTAGTGGCTGGAATTTCTTCATGCACGGAGCAGGTGGGTTGAGTTTCTTGAGTCCATTTGGACTGTTTGTGCAGGGACCGAGGAATCTGTTGGAGCGGGGTGAAGAGAGGAGTATTGGGATGCAGACTTTCCCAAAGTCATCATTCATCACTGGTATGGTGCACCCAATATCCACATCTTCATCTTCAATTTCCTCAACACCAGCCTCTTGGTGTGAACCGAGGCATAGGTGAGGAAATGGCGGGGTTGAAGGATTGCGTCCACTTCAATTTCTTCATCAATCTGCTCTGACGAAGCAGCAGAATGATGTTCTTCATCAGATCCGATTGGGATCTCATAGTCTTCTCCAAAAGGAACAAGGTCCTTTGATGGCATGGAGGAAATCGAAACAACATCAATTGGATTTTCAAATGAGCTGGTCATTGGCTTCATTTTCTTCGCCTCCGAAGAATTTGACACAGCTGATGCCTTCCTTTTCTTCATTGCAGCTCGTTCTGCAGCCTTGGTTTTCTTCACCTCAGAGGCAGATGGAAGAATTGGAGTTGGTGTTGGCGCAGGAGGAGCTGAGGAATCTGGTTGAATTTCTTGAGCAACCGATGCATCTGATTGCCTGTCTTGTTCGATTTCTTGAGCGCACCACTAGTGGATGCCACGGCAATTTCTTCGGTGGGTGGAATGGGATCATCAGCCCTGGAACTAGCATTTTCATCAGCCGCTGAACTTCATCAGCGGTCTTGGCATGTTCTTGATCGGCTGGTGAGGCTTCACTTGAGGAATTTCATGTTGCGTTGGGGCAGCAACATTGGTGAATTCTTCGTCGGGTTGGCGAATCGACCTTGGCTCCTTGCCAATCAGCATAATAAGAATCGAAGTTTTCTTTGAGGTCTTGAATTTCGATCTGGACCTTGAGAAGTTCCTCGGTGTCATTTTGACAACGTTTTTTTCTTGAAACTTCTCCTTTTCGTATTGAGCCTTCTTGATCTCTCTTGCCTTTTCAAACTTCCATTTCTCTTGGCGATGAAATGGGTCAACATATGACTTTGTCCGGTCGAGATGAAAATCAGGCATAGGGTGTTTGGATCCTTGTGCCGAGATCAATATAATCGAGGATTTTCCTCGGATCCAACAGCGATGGCACAAATGTGCCTTTGGCTCTATGGCCCTTTCTTGGCGATCTCGATGATTTCCGCAAGTTCATCATCGAAGCTTCATCATCGAAGGCACATGGAATGCAACCTGTTTCTTCTTTGGACTTGGCCGAGGACCTCGTCCATTTGTTGCTTTGGTCTTCATGAGTCGGGCGGATGATGAAATTGGTGCTCTTGAGGAACTTCTTTGAAACACGAGGCAATCGAGAAACCAGCAGTCCTTTGACATGTAGCGGATGCACAGAGGCGAGGACTTTGACGGAGCTGTTGAGGACTTTGGTGGGGCTGTAGCAGTGTGAGGAATTTGCCTTGAGGGCGCTGATGGTGAAGCACTTCGCTTATGAGCAGGCTTCTTTGGCATGGATTTCCTCGGTTTGACCGAGGCCTCGATGCTGATAGCGATGGCAGAATCCTCATTGAATTTCTTCACTGCCTCTTTGGCTTGTCTTGCCAATTTAGCTTGGCGCTTAGCCCATTCTTCAGAAAGTCCTCACCACGCTTGATGCTGGTGGGGTCAGCTACTTGGCCAGGTGCCAATGGAGCTCTTGGGCATGGAGGATTGAGGCGAATTTCTTCATGTACTTTGGAGTCACATATCTATATTCCTCCATTCCCTTGCCCATCTCCATTCAATCTTACGAATCGCACCTTGCGCTGATTTTTATTTTCTTTGCCAAATTTTGCTTCATCGGTGTGCAATAGTCGGCATAAATTTCCTCGGGGATCTCAAAAGCAGTCATAACCTCGGGTTTCTTTCCTCCTTTTCGTGGCTTCTTACCGTCGCCATATTCTTGGTTGAGGAATTTGAACAATTGAGTTCTCTGAAGAAGTATGCAGTTTTTCTTCGAGGAACGCTGCAAATGAGTTAAGTTGATGAGAACCTAGTGATTCAGCGGCGGACATGTGTACCTGTGAGCGAGTATAGTTGCGAGGAATTTGGAGAGGTCATATCGTTCTCGAAGGTTTTCAAAAGAACAAGTTTTGAGGATTTTGACCAAATGAGCCTTGAAGAATTTCACTAAGCGTTCTTTGACTTAGGTTCGAGTTGTACGGATCGAGGATCCACACAATTGAGGAATCTTGAAGAAAATGATTGCTTAGAAAGCGAATCAAGAGCAGATAACTTGTGAGGTGTTTGTGTGTGAGGATTTGAAGAATAAAACACCTTTGAAGATTTTGTAGTGTAAGATTAGGATCAACGAGGGTAGTAAAAGTACTTTTATTTACCTAAATGAAGAACACGACAACTGGGTGGTGTAGATGTGAAGCTCGTCATTCGGATCTTCCATGCCCTAACTTGGCGGAGGAAGACAGCTACTGGCGGCGGAGTGAGGATTTCATGATCGGCGTGAGTACGTCGGCGACGAGGTCGAGGCGGTGAAGCTCTTCCTCACCGGCGACGATGGAGTAAGCGGCGGCGCTAGGGTTTGAGGAGCTCGGCGGGAGAGAGAGGTTGGCGGAGTAAAAGAAGTGAGGAAGGGAGAGGGTATTTATAGACACGGTGAAAAACTGTTCGCAGAAGATTTTGGGACGAGCGTGCCTGACCATTCTCCTTCTCACGACATGTGTCACCCACGTCTTGTGTAGTGGAGATCGTGTCTGATCGTGGGTGAATAAAATAATGCATCGTGGGATGCGGAGCGGTTTAATGACAAAACCGAAAATTTGGGTAAGATCAGTTTTAAAGTTTCGTTCGCAATTTCTTGGTGACAAGGACTCGGTGAAGATTTTGAGCGAGTTTCAAATAGAACGCACATGAAGAATTTGTGAATAGATTGGGTTGAGTATAGCATAGAGGGGGAAGGGTCCGATCACATTCACTTAGCAGAAAAGACGACTTGAAGAAATAACTATAAGTGAATGCTGTAGAGGACATAAACCCATATATATGTATAGCCAATGAAGAAAAACAACGAAAACAGTGAAGATTTTGCAAAATTGAAGAATTTTAAAAACTGAAGAATTTGAAAAACTGAAGATTTTCAAAACTGAGGAAAAACTCAAATTGAAGATTTTCAACTTTGGTGGTGGCGTGACCCACCGTATAAGAATGATGATTTCAGACACCGCGTACAATTGTCGTAGGGTTCTGAGAATCAAATTCTTCATTAATTTCTTCACACTTAGAGTGTTATTCTTCATTGATTGAAGAAAAACGTTTCTTCATGTGTTGCACATCTAAGTCATCAATTTTGCATAAGTGTTAGGATGTGTGTCTTTTTCAAAGAACGTTCGAAGATTCTAAGATATTTAGCTCACACCGCAACTTGCTAAATCTCTTCTCATCCAAGGGCTTGGTGAAGATATCGGCTAGCTGTTCTTCAGTCTTCACGTGCTCGATGGAGATGTCGCCCTTGAACACATGATCACGAAGAAAATGATGACGAATTTGAATGTGCTTTGTCTTCGAGTGCTGAACTGGGTTGTGAGCAATCTTGATTGCACTCTCATTGTCGCAGTAGAGAGGCCCATTCTTCACGTTGATGCCGTAGTCCTTGAGAGTCTGCTTCATCCACAGCAATTGAGCACAACACGAGCCAACAGCAATGTATTCAGCTTCCACGATGAAAGTGATCGCAGATTCTGTTTCTTCGAGGACCAACGGACCAAAGATCGTCAGGAAATGACAAGTGCCGAAGTTGACTTGCGGTCCACACGATCACCAGGATAGTCAGTCGAATATCAATGAGATCAAAAGTAGAGCCCTTGGGGTACATAATCCTAGTGTTGGTGTGTGAGCTAGATATCGAAGAATATGCTTCACTGACCTTATGGTGTAATTCCTTGGTGAAGCTTGAAATCGGGCACACATGCAAACACTAAGCATTATATCTGGCCTAGATGCACATAAGTACAATAAAGAACCAATCATGGGCGGTATACCTTGTGATCGAAGTCAATACCATTTTCATCGATTGCATAGATGGCCATTTGTGGGCATAGGAATTTTAGCGCCTTTGCAATCTTGCATGCGAATTTCTTGAGGACATCTTTGAGGTATTTCTCTGAGATATGAATATGCCATTGTGTTGTTGTGAATTTGAAGACCTAAGAAGAATTTCAACTCTCCCATCATAGACATTTGATATTCTTCACTCATCATATAGGCAAATTCATCACTATAACGTTGGTCGAGACAGACCAAAGATAATATCATCAACATATATTTGGCACACAAACAGTTCACCATCATAAGATTTAGTAAAGAGAGTAGGGTCGAGTGAACGGGTGTGAAGCCATTCTTCATGAAGAATTCCTTCAATGTATCATACCACGCCGTGGGGCTTGTTTGAGACCATAGAGGGCCTTATTAAGTCTGAAGACTTTGTCGAGGATTCTTTGGATCTTCAAAACACGGGGTTGAGCAACATATACTTCTTCCTCAAGCTTACCATTGAGGAATGCACTTTTCACATCCATTTGATATAAAGTGATATTGTGATGGTTAGCATAGGCGAGTAATATATGAATAGACTCAAGTCTAGCAACAGTGCAAAAGTTTCATCGAAATCAATTCCTTCAACTGTGTGTAGCCTTGAGCTACTAGTCGTGCCTTATTCCTTACCACAAGACCATTTTCATCTTGCTTGTTGTGGTAGATCCACTTTGTGCCAATGATATTATGCTTGCGAGGATCTGGACGTTTGACCAGTTCCAGACATTGTTGAGCTCGAGCTGATGTAATTCTTCTTGCATAGCCTGAATCCACTCCGGCTCGAAATGCTTCATCTACCTTAGTGGGCTCTGTGATAGAGACAAAGCATAGTGCCCACAAAAGTTAGATAAATGTGAAGCTTATGGCGTGTGAGAGGACTGGCGCTTTAATGTCATCGATGATCTTCTCCACTTACACTTCTTTTGCAAGCGAGGATGAGCTGGTTGTCGTCGAGGAATTTGATCATTTTCCTCGGCACCATTGTTTTCAGCATTATCTTGAGTGCATCACTCGGCGTTCTTCGCGTCTGGGAATGAATTCTTCAGCAGTTTCTTGAAGAGGAATGACATCCTCGGTTGCCTTGAACTTGATAGATTCCTCGGTGCTGGTTCATCTAACACGAAGGTAGGTGCTCTCTTTGCGAGCCATTAGTTTCATCGAACCGCACATCTCTGATGTCAACAATCTTGTGAAGAGTGATGTTGAAGACTCTGTAGGTGTGCGAGTCCTTTCCGTAACCAAGCATAAAACCTTCATGTGCTTTGGTGCAAATTTAGAATTGTGATGAGGATCTCTAATCCAGCATTTAGCATCAAGACTTTGAAATAACTTACATTGGGTTTCTTGTCAGTGAGGAGTTCATAGGCAGTCTTCTTGAAGAATTAGTGAAGATATACTCTGTTGATGATGTGGCACGCCGTATCAATTGCATCAATCCAAAAACTACTAGGCGTTTTGTATTCATCAAGCATAGTGCGAGCCATCTCAACAAGAGTTCTGTTCTTGCGCTCCACGACGCCATTTTGCTGAGGAGTATAAGGAGCAGATAACTCATGAGTAATACCAAGTTCATCAAGATAGTCATCAAGACCGGAATTCTTGAACTCAGTTCCATTGTCACTCCTGATGTGCTTGATCTTCACACCAAAGTTAGTTGAATCCCTCGAGGAAAATCGTTTGAAGACTTCCTGCACTTGATTTTTGTAAGTAACAATGTGTACCCATGTGTAACGAGAGTAATCATCAACAATAACAAAGCCATATAGAGATGCATCATTAACGACAACTGAGTAATGATTGGGACCAAAGAGGTCCATGTGAAGCAATTCGAAGGGACGAGTAGTGGTCATGATAGTCTTCTTTGGATGCTTGGCCTTGGTCATTTTTCCAGCTTCACGGGCTCGCATAAGTGATCCTTGAGGAATTTGACATTCTCAATGCCAATGACATGCTTCTTCTTCATGGCGTGTGCAAATTCCTCATGCCTGCGTGACCAAGTCGTCGATGCCATAGCCAGCCTACGAAGCTTTTGCAAGTAGACACACGGCTGGTTGTGGTCCTGTAGAGAAATCAACAATATACAAGTCTCCTCTCCTAAAGCCTTTGAAGACTTTGGAATTGTCGACTTCCATAATCACAACACAACGATACTTGCCAAAGATCACAACCATATCAAGATCACAAAGCATTGAGATCGACATGAGGTTGTATCCTAAGGACTCAACAAGCATGACTTTGTCCATGTGTATGTCCTTAGAGATCGCAACCTTACCAAGACCCAATACGACTTTTGCCTTTGTCAAGAAAGATGATATGCTTGAGATGTAGCGGTGATAAGGAGCATCCATCAATAGATTCTTGTCACCGGTCATGTGATTTGTACATCCACTATCGAGAACCCACTCGGTGGCTTTGGGTTGATCATCCTGCGGATGAATTAGTACAACTTACTATCTCATATACTTCATCGGTGAAGAATATGATATCAAGTTCATCGATGAATTTCATCGGTCCAAGATATGAGATAAGCGGTATGAGGGCGTGTGAAGTGAAAGTTCATTTCATCATGATTAGCTGCGTCCTTTCGAGCATTTTGTCGAGGTCCCCAACAAATTCTTGAGACGTTAAGGCACGTCGGAGACCTGACCCTGCGAGAAGAGATTAGTTCTTTTCTTCACCACCCACATCGAAGGGGTGGCAAAGAGTTCATCACTCTGCGAGCACCATACGAGAATGGTGGCATAGAAGCCAAACCATTTCGTTTCACATAAGAGGGGTTAGGGTAAGCATATGAATAAGCGGAGAAATTCTTGAGGACTTATGAACATATTGGTTTGAAGAATAATTCACATATTCATAGCCCTTAGCTCTACCTGCGAAGCAGAGTTGTTAGCACGATGATAATCATATGAGGACTTTGATCCTTTTGAGAATTTGATCCACGTGAGAATTTGGTCCGTATGAGGACTTGGATCCATATGAAGAATTTGGTCCATATGAAGAATTTGATCTGGGGTTCCTATTCTTCACGGTGGTGTCATGAGGACATTCACTGAAGACTTTCAAGGCACTTCTTGGGAACCCAGATTTTCTTCATAGGGGAACCGTTCCTGCGATTAGTGCCAACATATCTAGCAAATACTTCACCATTCTGATTTTGAACAGTTTATAGTTGAGTCAAATGACTCATCGGAAGAATGAGGAGATTAGCATGTAAAGCCAGATAAGTTAGATGGATCAAGTGGAGGTCCCTTTGCAGCAACCCATGAGGTTTTGGGATCTTGCTCGGGCTTCAATATGTTCCATCGGCATTGAGTTTCCTCTCAAAGGCAATACCCTCTTTCCTAGGGTTCTGTTGAGGATCTGCTTTTAAGCACATCACAAAGAGTCGATGCCCTTTGAGGCTTTTGTACATGCTGTCATGTACAATTCCTTCAACCCTGCATCGTCGGTGATACTAGCAATGTCCTCGGATGAGGAATTAGTGATAGCGAGAGGCAGGTGAAGAATTTGTAACAGTTGAAGCATTTGAACATTCAGGTGGAGAATTAGCGATTCACGTTCAATGCACTTTAAGCATGGAGGAACAAATTCTTCACAGGAAGCGCTGATTTGTTGAGCAAGTAATGAATCGCGCTCCTTCTGAAGATCTTCATAACTCACTCTTAGCTTCTCAAGATCTTGCTTCTTTGAAGAAATTCATAAGAAAGTTTTCTCATATCCAGATAAGAGAGTGTTATGATGACCTTGAAGGCTGTCAAACCTAGACTGAAGTCTTTGAAGATTTTCAGTCAGGGTTTTAGTGCGATCCATTTCTTCACCTAACATATCATCAGTCTTATCTAGCATGTTTTGAACCTTTTCCAAAGCCCTTTGTTGTTTTACAACAATTTTAGCAAGGTTTGAGTAACTGGGCTTTAGATCTTCATCAGATTCATTTTCACTAGATTCAGAGGAGGTATATTTGAGTACCTTGGCACCCTTTGCCATGAAGCAATAGGTGGGAGTGTAGTCATCACTATCTTCATCGGCATTGTTGGTGAGGTCATTTTCTTGAGTTGAAGATGGACTTGCCGAAAGCGATAGCAAGAGCTAGACTCGCCACACGGACTCAGATTCTTCGATGCCTCCTCTTCCTCATGTTCCTCGATTCAGCTTGAGTCCATTTCCTTGCCAATGAATGCCCGAGCCTTTTTGGAGCTGCTCTTCTTGTGAGAAGAAGGCTTTGAGGATTTTGATGATGAAGATTTCGATGATTTCTTCTTCTTCTTGGCGTCATCGGCTGTAATCCTTGTGTTTCTTCTTCTTTAATTCCTTTTCCCATCGAGGACAATCTTGGATGTAGTGACCAGGTTTCTTGCATTTGTGACAAAGTCTTCTCTTATAGTCCTTTGGATGAGGAATCACTTGCTCCTTGAGGATTTTCCAAATCGACCACGTCTTGAGAACTTGGAATTTCTTCACGAGCAGTGCTAGCTCTGGCCTAATTCTTGAGGATCTCCAAGGCTACTACTAGAGTCTTCACACTCAGATTTGAGACACAGCCTTGGCCTTGAGGCACGTGTTTTTCCATAGCTAGAACCATAGAGATCTCTCTTTTGACAAGTGGAACTCATGAGTATTTAGCCTCTCGAGGATATCAGCGAGGATCAAGTGACTTGTAGTTAGCACGCTCTTGTATCATCGGTGCGGAGTATCAAATGAGGAATCAGCGATCTTAACAATTTCTTCACCACCTCATGGTCGGTGATGTCGATGGCGCCAAGTGCTTGAAGCTCATTTGAGATGTCGATGAAGCGATCGAAAGTTTGTTGAACATTTTAGTTGTCGAGTATTTTGAAGCGGTTGAAGAGATTCGAAGAACATCAACTCGAGAGTCACGCTGAGTTGAGACTCCTTCATTCACTTTGGACAGCTCTGTCCCGGATGAGCTTTGCGCAGTTCCAAAGCACTCACTCTTCCATATTGACCTTTGCTCGGATGGCCACATATGATATTCTTCGCTTGAGAATCGAGTTGCTTGAATCTCTTCACATCAGCAACATTCAGAGAAGGTGTGGTGAGGAACACCATTTCCCACAACATACCGTAGATCGTTGTCAATTGCTTCAAGATGCATTCGCATCTTGTTCTTCCAAGGGGTAGTCCGTCTCATCAAAGGTAGGACACCTGCTGAGACCTTGATCATACTGCGATCGACATAACTAAAACTCCGGTGGTTAAACCAAGATCACACAGAACAAGGAGTACCTTGCTCGATACCAATTGAAAGTCGTTATATCAACTAGAGGGGGTGAATAGGCGATTTTATGAATTCTTCTCGAGGAATTTGCGGTGAGGAAATTCCTTAGCGAAGAACTACTTGCTGCGGAATAAGTACTCGAAGTAAGCATAACAGAATACGCATGGTCATCATGATGAAATGAAGACTAGCACAGAGTACTGAAAGCGTAATCAAAGGATAACACAAGATGAAGACAAAGCGATGAAGAAATTGAACTAAGGAAATTGAGAAAGTCTTGATCAAAGTCTTCAAACACATATATGAACAACCACTCAACACAATAATGAGGAAATGAAAGGGTTGAGGAAATAGAACCGATTAGGTTGGTGAAGACAATGATTTGGTAGACCAGTTCCAACTGCTGTCTCGGTTATGCGTCTGGTTGGAGCGGGTGAGTATTTAAACTCGAGAACACACAGTCCGGACACCCGATCGGCTGAGCACGCAGCTCAGGACACCAAGTCCTCACCGTATTCTCCTTGAACTAAGGTCACACAGACCTCGTCCAATCACTCGTGGTAAGTCTTGAGCGACTTCCAAACCTTCACAGACTTGGTCACTCGGCGATCCACAATTCCTCTTGGATGCTCTAGACCATGGCGCCTAACGATCTGGAAGAAGCACAGTCTTCAAAGGTAACAAGCGTCGGATCCACGCAGGATCAATCTCTTGATGATGCTCAATCACTTTGGGTTTGTAGTGGTTTGGTTTTGGGGTTTTCCTCACTCGATGATTTTCGCTCAAAGTCCTCGGAGGATGGGTTGCTCTCAAATGACAAGTGTCAAGTTTCTCTCGGAGCAGCCAACCAGCTAGTGGTTGTAGAGGCGGCTATTTATAGCCTAGGAGCAGCCCGACATGATAAGACATAAATGCCCTTCAATGATATGACCGTTAGGTGGATAAGATATTTTGGGACAGGTGAAGACAAGAACGGATCGGAAATTTGAATTTCAAATTCCTCGGGGCTATCATGTTCCTCCTTTGTGTAGGCAATCCATGACTGGCGAATTCCTAACTCCTCAGTCAGAACAAATTCCTCAGCGACCAGAAGAACTTTGTCTCTATCATTGAAGAAATTGACTGAGCTGTATGAGATTTCCAAAGGCTTCACTCGAAGGGATTGGTAGGTGTAGGATTTTGAGTTGAGCATCACATGGAAATTTTTCCTTAGTATTTCCTCGACCCCCTTTAACAGTACGGTGTTTCCTATGACTCAAGAAAGAGAAAAACGAAACTACGAAAACAAAAGTCTTCACGCTTCATGTTCCTCAAATTAATACCAAGTCTTCAAGGTCACACCAATTTCTTCACTTTCAAAGTCTTCAGAATATCAAAGTCTTCAGTCGAAGAACTTCATTTTTAGGGGTCGACTTTCTCTGTAAATATCAAACTCCTCATAGACTTATAGACCTGTGTACACTCACAAACGCATTAGTTCCTTAACCTATAAGTCTTCAATCCACCAAAATCACTAAGGGGCACTAGATGCACTTACAAATATGACATGTTTGATTCCTTGCAATAGTTTTGCGATATAAAGATGGTGATATTAGAGTCATGCTAGTGGGTGGTTGTGGATTGTAGAAATACTTGTGTTGAGGTTTGTGATTCCCGTAGCATGCACATATGGTGAACCGTTATGTAACGAAGTTGGAGCATGAGGTATTTATTGATTGTCTTCCTTATGAGTGGCGGTCGGGGACGAGCGATGGTCTTTTCCTACCAATCTATCCCCCTAGGGGCATGCGTAGTAGTACTTTGCTTGAGGGCTAATAAACTTTTGCAATAAGTATATGAGTTCTTTATGACTAATGTGAGTCCATGGATTATCGCACTCTCACCCTTCCATCATTGTTAGCCTCTTGATGCAGTGCATTGCCCTTTCTCACCTCGAGAGTTGGTGCAAACTTCGCGATGCATCAAACCCGTGATATGATCGCTCTATCACACATAAGCCTCATTATATCTTCCTCAAAACAGCCACCATACCTACCTATCATGGCATTTCCATAGCCATTCCGAGATATATTGCCATGCAACTTCCATCATCATCATATACATGACTTGAGCATTTATTGTCATATTGCTTTGCATGATCATAAGATAGCCAGCATGATGTTTTCATGGCTTGTCCGTTTTTTGATGTCATTGCTATGCTAGATCGTTGCACATCCCGGTACACCGCCGGAGGCATTCATATAGAGTCACATATTTGTTCTAGTATCGAGTTGTAATATTGAGTTGTAAGTAAATAAAAGTGTGATGATCATCATTATTAGAGCATTGCCCCAGTGAGGAAAGGATGATGGAGACTATGATTCCCCCACAAGTCGGGATGAGACTCCGGACGAAAAAAAAGAGAAAGGCCAAAAAAAGAGAAGGCCCAAAAAAAGAAAAGAAAATAAGAAAAAAAATGAGAGAAAAACAGAGAAGGGGTAATGTTACTATCCTTTTACCACACTTGTGCTTCAAAGTAGCACCATGTTCTTCATATAGAGAGTCTCTTGAGTTATCACTTTCATATACTAGTGGGAATTTTCATTATAGAACTTGGCTTGTATATTCCAACGATGGGCTTCCTCAAATGCCCTAGGTCTTCATGAGCAAGCAAGTTGGATGCACACCCACTTAGTTTCAGTTTGAGCTTTCATACACTTATAGCTCTAGTGCATCCGTTGCATGGCAATCCCTACTCCTCACATTGACATCAATTGATGAGCATCCCCATAGCCCGTTGATTAGCCGCGTCGATGTGAGACTTTCTCCCTTTTTGTCTTCTCCACATAACCCCCATCATCATATTCTATTCCACCTATAGTGCTATGTCCATGGCTCACACTCATGTATTGCATGAGGGTTGAAAAGGCTGAAGCGCGTTAAAAAGTATGAACCAATTGATCGGCTTGTCATCGGGGTTGTGCATGATGTGAATATTTTGTGTGGTGAAGATGGAGCATAGCCAGACTATATGATTCTGTAGGCATAACTTTCTTTGGCCTTGTTATTTTGAAAAGACATGATTGCTTTATTAGTAGGCTTGAAGTATTATTGTTTTTATGTCAAATGATAGACTATTGCCATGAATCACTCGTGTCTTAATATTCATGTCATGATTAGATACATGATCAAGATTATGCTAGGTAGCATTCCACAACAAAAATTATCTTTTTTATCATTTACCTACTCGAGGATGAGCAGGAATTAAGCTTGGGGATGCTGATACGTCTCCGTCGTATCTATAATTTTTGATTGTTCCATGCCAATATTCTACAACTTTCATATACTTTTGGCAACTTTTTATACTATTTTTGGGACTAACATATTGATCCGATGCTCGATGCAGTTCCGTTTGTTGCATGTTTTATGTTTCATAGAAACCCCATATCAAAGCGGAATCCAAAGCGGAATAAAAGCAGACGGAGAATATTTTTGGAATATTTGGAGAATATGGGAAGAAAAATCAGCGAGATGGTGCCGAGGTGGCCCACGAGGCGGCGCGCCCGACCTCGTGGGCCACCCGTAAGCGATTGCTACTCTTCTTCGGCTGCAAGAAAGCTAATTCTCGGGGAAAAATCTGGGCGAAGGTTTCAATCCAATCGGAGTTACGGATATCCATATATATACGAAACAGTGAAAGGGCAGAAGACAAGATCGAAGAAACAGAGAGAGTCAAAGAGACCCAATCTCGGAGGGGCTCTCGCCCCTCCCACGCCATGGAGACCATGGACCAGAGGGGAAACCCTTCTCCCATCTAGGGAGAAGGTCAAGGAAGAAGAATAATAAGGGGGGATCTCTCCCCCTCGCTTTCGGTGGCGCCGGAACGCCGCCGGGGGCCATCATCATCACCGTGATCTTCACCAACACCTCCGCCATCTTCACCAACATCTCCATCACCTTCCCCCCTCTATCTACAGCGGATCACTCTCCCGCAACCCGTTGTACCCTCTACTTGAACATGGTGCTTTATGCTTCATATTATTATCCAATGATGTGTTGCCATCCTATGATGTCTGAGTAGATTTTCGTTGTCCTATCGGTGGTTGATGAATTGATTTAATTGATTTAATTTGCTTGTGGTTATGTTGCTGTCCTTTGGTGCCCATCATATGAGCGCGCGCGTGGATCACACCATAGGGTTAGTTGTATGTTGATAGGACTATGTATTGGAGGGCAAGAGTGACTGAAGCTTCAACCTAGCATAGAAATTGATGCATACGGGATTGAAGGGGGACCAATATATCTTGATGCTATGGTTGGGTTTACCTTAATGAACGTTAGTAGTTGCGGATGCTTGCTAATAGTTCCAATCATAAGTGCATAGAATTCCAAGTCAGGGATGACATGCTAGCAGTGGCCTCTCCCACATAAAACTTGCTATCGGTCTAGTAAACTAGTCAATTGCTTAAGGGACAATTTGGCAACTCCTACCACCACTTTTCCACACTCGCTATATTTACTTTAGTTGTGTCTTTACCTAAACAGCCCCTAGTTTTTATTTACGTGCTCTTTATATTCTTGCAAACCTATCCAAAAACACCTACAAAGTACTTCTAGTTTCATACTTGTTCTAGGTAAAGCGAACGTCAAGCGTGCGTAGAGTTGTATCGGTGGTCGATAGAACTTGAGGGAATATTTGTTCTACCTTTAGCTCCTCGTTGGGTTCGACACTCTTACTTATAAAAAGAGGCTACAATTGATCCCCTATACTTGTGGGTTATCAAGCACCGGTACGATATGACCGAGTTGGAATATGGTGGAGGGGGGCACCGCACTGGGCTAAAAGATCAATGATCAATTGTTGTGTCTATGGGGTGCCCCCCTGCCCCCGTATATAAAGGAGCTAGGGGGGAGGCGGCCGGCCAGGAGGAGGGCACGCCAAGGGGGGAGTCCTACTCCCACCGAGAGTAGGACTCCTCTTTTCCTAGTAGGAGTAGGAGAAGGGAAGGAAGGGAGAGAGGAAGAGAAGGAAAAAGGGGGGCGCCACCCCCCTCCTTGTCCAATTCGGACTAGAGGGGGAGGGGGCACGCGGCTGCCCTGGCCGCCCCTCCTCTTCTCCCACTAGGGCCCATGAGGCCCAATTAACTCCCCGGGGGGTTCCGGTAACCCCCTGGTACTCTGGTATATGCCCGAAACCACCCGAAACCCTTCCGGTGTCCGAACATAGTCGTCCAATATATCGATCTTTACATCTCAACCATTTCGAGACTCCTCTTCATGTCCGTGATCACATCCGGGACTCCGAACTACCTTCGGTACATCATCAAAACATAAAAACTCATAATGCTGATCGTCACAGAACTTTAAGCGTGTGGACCCTACGGGTTCGAGAACTATGTAGACATGACTGAGACACGTCTCCGGTCAATAACGAATAGCGGAACCTGGATGCTTATATTGGTTCCTACATATTCTACGAAGATCTTTATCGGTCAAACCGCATAACAGCATACATTGTTCCCTTTGTCATCGGTATGTTACTTGCCTGAGATTCGATCGTCGGTATCTCAATACCTAGCTCAATCTCGTTACCGGCAAGTCTCTTTACTCGTTTTGTAGTGCATCATCCCATAACTAACTCATTAGTTACATTGCTTGCAAGGCTTATAGTGATGTGCATTACCGAGAAGGCCCAGAGATACCTCTCCGACAATCGGAGTGACAAATCCTATTCTCGATCCAGTTACGCTGTGACGTTTGGTAGCACACAAAGTGTTCCTTCGGTAATCGGGAGTTGCATAATATTATAGTCATAGGAACATGTATAAGTCATGAAGAAAGCAATAGCAGTAAACTAAATGATCAAGTGCTAAGCTACCGGAATGGGTCAAGTCAATCACATCATTATCTAATGATGTGATCCCGTTAATCAAATGACAACTCATGTCTATGGCTAGGAAACTTAGCCATCTTTGATTCAACGAGCTAGTCAAGTAGAGGCATACTAGTGACACTTAGTTTGTCTATATATTCACACATGTATTATGTTTCCGGTTAATATAATTCTAGCATGAATAATAAACATTTATCATGATATGAGGAAATAAATAATAACTTTATTATTGCCTCTAGGGCATATTTCCTTGATCTCCCACTTGCACTAGAGTCAATAATCTAGATTACGGTAATGATTCAAACACCCATGGAGTCTTGGTGCTGATCATGTTTTGCTCGTGGAAGAGGCTTAGTCAGCGGGTGAGGAGTCCGGATTAGGGGTGTCCGGATTGCGGACTACCATCATCGGCGGACTATCATCGCCGGACTATCATCATCAACGGACTCCAAGACTATGAAGATACAAGATTGAAGACTTCACCCGTGTCCGGATGGGACTTTCCTTGGCGTGGAAGGCAAGCTTGGCGATCTGGATATGTAGATCTCCTACCATTGTAACCGACTCTATGTAACCCTAGCCCTCTCCGGTGTCTATATAAACCGGATGGCTTTAGTCCGTGGGACTACAATCACAACAACCCTTACAATCATACCATAGGCTAGCTTCTAGGGTTTAGCCTCCTTGATCTCGTGGTAGATCCACTCTTGTACACATCCACAATATCAATATCAATCAAGCGGGGCGAGGGTTTTACCTCCATCAAGAGGGCCCGAACACAGGTAAACATCGTGTCCCTTGTCTCCTGTTACCATCCGCCTAGGCGCACGATTCGGGACCCCCTACCGAGATCCGCGGTTTGACACCGACATTGGTGCTTTCATTGAGAGTTCCTGTATGTCGTCACCAATAGGCTTGATGGCCTCTTCAATCAAAAAGCAGCGCAGTCTGGGTGAGACCTTTCTCCCGGACAGATCTTCGCATTCGGCGGTTAAGATGCGGGCCAACTCCTTGGCCATCTGGAGCAGATCGAAGCTTCGCCCTGGCCGTCAGTCAGGTTTGGAAGCCTAAACTTCACGGCCGACATCCGCGGGACTTGATCTTCGATGGATCTGAGCCACAGCCAAGCGTGCGCGCTGTCTCGATGGGCATGACCTAACTCTGCCGCGGACGGCACCTTGGAGGCCGCCCATGAATCGCTCCGACTCATAGTCCGGAGCCGATCGCTCGGATCAGGGCGGATGGCTGGACACCGCCTCGAGCTGCAACTCCCGGCGATGGGCGAACACTTACCTTGTCCCACATAAAGCCCATGACTCCGAGGTGCGGACTCCGAACCTCCTGCGCCCCCGCGATCGAATCCGATTGGCGCCGATCATGGAATTCACCGCTGCGGACATCTTTCAGCTTTTCGCCCTTGGCGATATCATAAATTCATTGAAGCATCTCTCGCTATCCGGAGAGCCTGGCGAACTACGGCCGGGGCGGTTGGGACGCGGATGACGAAGAAATTCAGATCCACCACCACCCACTTCGTAGCCATCGTCGGCGATTTAACCGACATACTCGACTACGACTCCGAAGACATCGACGGTATGGGCGGCGATGCGGAGACTCCAAGAACCGGTGCCTACAGACCTTTGGAAGACCACCTCGTCATACAACATATACATGGTGGACACCCGAGGGAAGCGATAACGAGGAACAACGGACGCGCAGGAAAATCTCGCCGATAAAGAACCAAAGCGGTGGCGCAAGCCGCCCTAAGTCCGCCTCGATCAAAGCAGCCTTCCTAACGACCCAGCGATAGAGCAGGGCAAGCCAGCGGACGATTTAACAGGACGAGCGGATAATCAATCCTTCATGGAGCAATCAACAGTCCGCCACAACACGAGCATAAGAACATACGCAAAAAACTAGTCGCGAATCGCAAGAAGTTTGAAGAAGGCGAAGCGGAAGCTCAAAACAGCGAAGACACGCTTTCGTAATGAAGTGGAGCAAAGTATTCAAGACCGCATGACAAATATGGCAATGGCCATCAAACTAAAACTACCGAAGTGCAAGTTGCTGCGAGAATTTGACGAGGAAGCCATCGAGCCTTCACGGTCAAAAAATAAAGAGGCCGCTGGCGGATAGACGGCCGATGAGCAGGCCCAAAGCGACAAGCGGGGCTGCACACAAGCAATTATAATCCTGGTAAAGCAGACGGCCCAACTAGGTCCATCTACGGGCCAAAAAGAGGACCCCAGAAGTAACACACCACGACAAGTGTTGAAGACAGCGGCACACCCAAATACTGAGGCGCCAGACACCCGCTTATGTTTCACCGATGAGGTCTTTGGATCATGAAATTGAGCAGGTTTAAACCCATAAACATAGAGGCATCTGGCATGAGACCCGAGATGGAGACGAAGACTACATACTACACATACACATGGCTAGAGGAGATGATCTCCACGCCATAAAATACCTACCCTCAAGCTCAAAGGGCCAGCTCGGCATTGGCTCAAAAGCCTCCCAGAAAACACTTGTTGGAAGTTGGGAAGAGCTTGAGGACGCGTTTAGAAAATTTTCAAGGGACTTATGTCCGCCCTCCGGATCCGACGATCCGAGTCATATAACCCAACAGCCGGGAGAGTCGGTAGCAAATTCTGGAACATGTTCCTTACCAAAAGAACCAAATAGTCGATTGTCCGGACGGAAGCCTTAGCAGCTTTTAAACACAACGTCCGAGATGAATGGCTCGCATGAGACACCTCGGCCAAGAGAAGCCAAGAACAATGGCCGCTAACAAGCCTCATGATGCGCTTTTATGCTAGGAGAAGACAACTGTCTAGCAAGATGCAGCACCAGCGACCGAGTACATCCGAGATCGAGATGGAAATGGAAAGTCACGGCGCAGGAAAGATCGGCGCCGAATAAAGAAAAAAAGCCCACAGAGACACGGCGGTCAACGCCGGGTTCAAAAGCTTCGTGGCGGACAATAAAACACGGCCTCTTAAGGACAACAGAGCGAGCTATCAAATTTAAACAAAATTTTAGATCGGATATGTCAAATCCACAAGATACCCGGAAGGCTGCAGCACCATACCAACCGAAATTGTTGGGTTTTAAACAGTCCGGCAGACTTAATGCGGACACAAAGAAACTCGATCGCCAAGTGAGGACAATGGCGAGCCCCACCGGCAGAGCACCGGAAGTCAAAGGACTTTCCTCGAGAAGTCAAAACAGTAAACTTGCTTCACGTGATAACACGGAAAGCCAACACGGCACTCTCCAAGACAAGTGTCGGACGATCCACCCCAGTGGACCAAGGTTGGATGTCAAAACCAATCACTTTCGACCATCTGGATTAGTCCAGAAGTATCCGGAGCGCAGGATAGACTGCCCTGATATCGGATCCCATAATAGGCGGACTGCAATTAACGCAGGTATTGATGGACGGCGGCGGTGACTTAAACCTGCTATATCGGACACAATCCGCAAGTGGGGATAGACCCTATTACAATTCGGCATAGCCGCACTTCCTTCAAAGGAGTGGCGCCGGGCCCTTAAGCCAGCTATCAAGCACCCCGGACGGAAGCTCTCGTCGCTTTAATACAATACCACATTCCGCGTCTCTTACGCTTAAAATGCCCGGTCCACGTGGCATCGTTTCATCATAGGGTCGCGGAGACCCGGACACGGCTGGGCGAGTCCGGAATAAATAAGCTAGGGCTACCTAGCCGCACACCCCTTCACAAGGGTTTGCGCATATAAGCCATAATGAGCTAGCATAGGCTCAGCTTTCTTAATCTATATTTCAATTTTATGCACTTTTCGCATCGCGATTTCTTTTCCAACCAAGTTCTTCTTTTTACAGATGAACAAGCGTGCACACCGTCGAGGATGCGGCACAACGGAGACACAGCGCGAGCGCAGAGGGACCCGTTGTAAGGACTCTTTTCGGACTAAGACCCTCGTAAACCTTTCTTCTGTCTCTTGTTGCTATAATCCCTGGTTTATCATTATAACCAGAGTGGAGATCTGGCGTTTTGGCATCGGCGCGCCCGAAGAACCTGCCTGCACTGGACACAAGGGGCTTAGGGCTTTGTTTTGCCGCTATTATAAAGACCGAACACCTTGGAGTGTTCGGCGTCTCGAGTTAGGCCTTATATGCATCAGCTCCGAATCATGTCTTGGGTCAAATGTTGGGTTTGCCCGGCTCCGTGTTTTGCTGCCTTACGTTCCGTATCATCGGCTAACGCGGCTCGGAGAACTCTGCGATTGTGCCCAGTTAATTTGGCGAGCACCTCGATGAGAAAGTCGAAACTGGTGTCATGATAGCGAGAGATTGGTCAACCACTCGATCGACCTTGGGAATGTTTAGGATTCCTCCGCTTTGTGAAGGGCCGTTTCGGCCAGCACATCTGGCGCCCAATTCGGAGAGCACGGTGCCCCGGGGCTATGTCGTAGCCCCACCCTCGAACTCCATGGCTAAGTGAAAGTGATAAAGCATTATAGTCCGGTTGCCTCGTTTGCTATGCTACCACCTCCTTTACGGGACCGAGGCGTCAAATTAAGTGTGAAAGCGCTATTTTTTGCGAACACCCCGCACCTTGTGCGTGGGGGCTGAAGCCGACGAGCGCCATCTTCGGGTTATACATACGTATACATGAGCGGCCGCAAAGGAGATATTTTATTACTTGAACGCACAAGTATAAAAGGCGCTTACATCATAAATATCATTTTACATCATATAAGCGTTCATTGAGCGTAACATTTTTGAGCACCGCGACTCTATTACACGAGCACCGGTGACGACCGCAAAATAGTGCTCGGCGGGTAGCCGGTTATTATCCGAACCGGGTCGCAACAGCGGGGCATCCATCTCTGTCCAATGTGTCTTCACACAGGCGAGCGCCATCCGCACACCCTCTATGTAGGCCGACCGCTTCATCGCCTTGATATGCGGCACCGCCCCAAGAAATTGCTGCAATAAGCCAAAGTAACTCTTTGGCTGAGGCCTATCCGGCCGGATATGGGTCACTATATCCGCCATAGCAAGCCCGGACAACCTATTTAGCTCAGCCCACTCAGCCGCGATCGGTCGTGAAGTGAACGCCCGGACTATGGAATTGAGACCAAAACAGCTCTTCCGTCTGCGATCCTTACGGCTTCGAATGCACAACGGCATCCGCCACACTCGCTGCTAAGTCCATATAAGGTCCTCCGGACACCACAGTTAGCCCAGTGAGCATATTTTGGATCCGTGAACCTTGGGCGCAGCGTAAAAGGCTTGCCGGCTACAATCTCCCGGCCCTGGCGCAGCTCTTCCTTCATAGCCCGCATTGCGGGAGCGGCATTCTTGGCCGCCGGTGGCCTTCCGCAGGTCTTCTTGCCCGCTAAGGCGCTCCTTCCCAAGAGCCTCATTGCGGTCGGTAGCCTCTTTTAACTTCACAGCCATTTCAGCTATCTCTTCCTGCTCGCAGCAGGCGCCCTTTCGGCCGCTAACTCCTCGGCCGCCTTCGAGGCTGCCACATTACTCCTTCTGGCCTGCTCCTTGGCTTGAGCAAGTTCGGCCCGAAGACTCTCCACGGCAGCAGCACTATCTGCATTTCACGCACATATTGTAAGGAGTTGGCTTCGGCTCCCTTACCACGTGACCGCGCAGTAACACTTACTTTGCGACTCATCAAGTCGCCTGTTGATCAGCGCGATGTCTTCATCCGCCACATCGAGTTGCCGCTTTAGTTCAGCAACTCCATCAGTCCGGCTGGCCCCCGGACGACCCGCCACCTGCATCGGCACGACGGGAATTTAAACCTGCGATTTTGATCCTCGGCACGCTGTCGATATCGACAACCTACCGAGTCTCAGGGGCTACTATCTATACAGGCGCATTCTATATGCAAAACTGTTAAAAGGTGTGTCATTTTACGTACCTCAAACCCCTTGATAAACTCCTCGCGGCATCATGCAACCCGCCTTGGCGGATTTAAATCCTTTCAGTCACCATGCTCATCAATGCGTGCTGATCTTACGAGATAGACGCCTTCTCAAGCAGATCCTTGATCAGACACCGATTGGCGCCCGAACTATTCGGCTTATGACACCCGGGGCCCTCCGTGGCGACACTTCAGCTCGTCCGCCCTATCCAACGGCGCCCGGACGGGGCGTCTCGCTCTCTATCATCTCCGGACGAAGGTCCCCAAGACGAGCTCATCTGCGAAGGGACGGAGATCCGAACTACAAGGTAAAAACTTGAGTTATCCTCGAAGCACAAATAGGGATGTCCCTTATTATAAAACTCCTTTCTTTCTACTTACGGCTCGTTGGAGGGCTGGCTCATTAAGGGAGATTGTGCGGCGGGGCCTCCCGGACGCAGGACCCTCGGCGAAGATTTCTTCCCCGTTTAGGGCTTTTTTCCCCGGTCCTTGGAGGCAGTCCTCTTCTCCCCTTGGTAGGAGGGATTCTCGATCCCCTCGTTCAAGAGCCTCCTCGAGCAAGGCAGTAGCTTTCTGCTTTCCCCTTCGCCTTCCTCCGGCGCAACCTCAAGCATCCGGACCAGCCACGGATCCGCGCGGTCTCGGGAGGGCGGACATCAGACATTTTGCTTCCGCTATCCACTCCTGTAGAAGGAGATCGGTCATAAGGCGGATCATCGAAGGCAAACAAGCGGTATGTCCGGACTTGGAACTACTTACTTGAGTATCAAGGCGATTGCAGCTTAGTCCAGCATCCTCGGTCAATTCCGGACGCACCTCTTGCGATCCGAAGAATAAGTTATACATCTCCAAGGGTGTCATACCCATGAAGTGTTGAAGAATCCGTGGGCCCTCCGGATTGAACTCCCATAGCAGGAGAGGACGGCGTTTGCAAGGCAGGAGACGCCTAATTAGCATAACCTGCATCACCACCACCATATCGATCTCCCTCGTTAGGAGATCTCGAATCCGGCGCTGCAGTAGGGGCACATCCTTTGACGGCCCCCAGTTGAGCCCTTGGTTGACCCACGATATCAAACGTCGTGGAGGTCCCGGGCGGAATAGGGGAGGCGGCTTTTGTCAGCAGCCCCTCGGAACGGTAATATAGAACCACTCTTGCTGCCACAGGACGAGCTCCTCTTGGAAGGAGCCAGCGGGCCACGGGGCATCGGCCCTCCTACTTATGGCCGCCCCGCCACACTCCGCTTGACGCCCCTCGATCATGTTTGGCGCCACATTGAAGGTCTTCAACCACAGGCCGAAGTGAGGGGTGACGCGGAGGAAGGCTTCGCAGACGACAATAAATGCGGAGATATGGAGGATGGACTCCGTAGCCAAATCGTGGAATTCCAACCCATAGTAAAACATGAGCCCTCTCACAAAAGGATCCATCGGGAAGCCTAAACCCGACGGAGGTGGGAAACGAAGGCGACATACTCGCGGGCTCGGGGTGGGGATGGCCCGCCCTTGGCGAGCAACCTGTGCGAAATCTCGTAAGGCAGTACTTGGCCTCCCGCAGCTTAGACGTCCTCCTCCGTAACGGAGGAGGGCATCCACCGCCCTCGAGGTCGGAACCGGACATCGTTGAAGGTCCGAAGCGCTCGAATCTGGAGCTCTAGGTGTTGGAACTTGGAGCGTGGAGAGGTTTCGATGGAAGATTGAAGAAAAGAAGCGAGCCTTGGTCCCGTTATAAAGAGGAGGATACCAAGAGCCGTCTGCGTGGCCGTTTGGGACTCGTCTTCGATAGAGGCGTGGTGAACGGGCGCGGTTGGGTTACCCACGACCGTATTGATGAGAATCCCGGATTAAGGGGAAACACGATCTCTGCTTCGACAAGACGTGCCAAGGAAACCGCTTCGCTAAATGCGCTAAAGGTGGTAAAGTAAAAAACAATTTGAGTAATGGCTTGGTAGTGGTGTGACGTCATGCCACGGAAAACGTCAGCAGATTGAACTCGTGTATATATTGTTATTCTCTCTACGGTGGAATGTGGAATTTATTTTGCAGAGCCGGACACTATCCTGGTGTTCACAATCTTCTATCATTTGGAGGAGGAACCCGCCTTGCAATGCCAAGAAATATACACGCCGGACTTATCGTCATTGAAGCCTGGTTCAGGGGCTACTGAGGGAGTCCCAGATTAGGGGGTGTCCGGATTGCCGGACTACCATCATCGGCCGGACTATCATCGGCCGGACTATCATCATCAACCGGACTCCAAGACTATGAAGATACAAGATTGAAGACTTCATCCCGTGTCCGGATGGGACTTTCCTTGGCGTGGAAGGCAAGCTTGGCGATACGGATATGTAGATCTCCTACCATTGTAACCGACTCTATGTAACCCTAGCCCTCTCCGGTGTCTATATAAACCGGATGGCTTTAGTCCGTAGGACTACAATCACAACAACCCTTACAATCATACCATAGGCTAGCTTCTAGGGTTTAGCCTCCTTGATCTCGTGGTAGATCCACTCTTGTAAACATCCACAATATCAATATCAATCAAGCGGGACGTAGGGTTTTACCTCCATCAAGAGGGCCCGAACACAGGTAAACATCGTGTCCCTTGTCTCATGTTACCATCCGCCTAGACGCACAGTTCGGGACCCCCTACCCGAGATCCGCCGGTTTTGACACCGACAACGGGTCTGCAACATTCAGATCCGTATGTATTTTGCAAATCTCTATGTCTCCCAACTGGACTTGATCCTGGATGGAATTGAAGCGTCTCTTGATGTGCTTGGTTCTCTTGTGAAATCTGGATTCCTTTGCCAAGGCAACTGCACCAGTATTGTCACAAAAGATTTTCATTGGACCCGATGCACTAGGTATGACACCTAGATCAGATATGAACTCCTTCATCAAGACTCCTTCATTTGCTGCTTCTGAAGCAGCTATGTACTCCGCTTCACACGTAGATCCCGCCACGACGCTTTGTTTAGAACTGCACCAACTGACAGCTCCACCGCTCAATGTAAACACGTATCCGGTTTGCGATTTAGAATCGTCCGAATCAGTGTCAAAGCTTGCATCGATGTAACCATTTACGATGAGCTCTTTGTCACCTCCATAAACGAGAAACATATCCTTAGTCCTTTTCAGATATTTCAGGATGTTCTTGACCGCTGTCCAGTGATCCATTCCTGGATTACTTAGGTACCTCCCTGCTAAGCTAACAGCAAGGCTCACATCAGGTCTGGTACATAGCATTGCATACATGATAGACCCTATGGCTGAAGCATAGAGCACACTTTTCATTTTTTCTCTATCTTCTGCAGTGGTCGGGCATTGAGTCTGACTCAACTTCACACCTTGTAACACAGGCAAGAACCCTTTCTTTGCTTGATCAATTTTGAACTTCTTCAAAACTTTATCAAGGTATGTGCTTTGTGAAAGTCCAATTAAGCATCTTGATCTATCTCTATAGATATTAATGCCCAATATATAAGCAGCTTCACCGAGGTCTTTCATTGAAAAACTTTTATTCAAGTATCCTTTTATGCTATCCAGAAATTTTATATTATTTCCAATCAGCAATATGTCATCCACCTATAATATTAGAAATGCTATAGAGCTCCTACTCACTTTCTTGTAAATACATGCTTCTCCAAAATTCTGTACAAAACCATATGCTTTGATCACACTATCAAAAGGTTTATTCCAACTCCAAGAGGCTTGCACCAGTCCATAAATGGATCGCTGGAGCTTGCACACTTTGTTAGCTCCCTTTGGATCAACAAAACCTTCCGGTTGCATCATATAGTACTTCTTCCAGAAATCCATTCAGGAATGCAGTTTTGACATCCATTTGCCAAATTTCATAATCATAAAATGCGGCAATTGCTAACATGATTTGGACAGACTTAAGCATTGCTACGGGTGAGAAAGTCTCATTGTAGTCAACCCCTTGAACTTGTCGAAAACCTTTCGAAACAAGTCGAGCTTTGTAGACAGTAACATTACCGTTAGCATCAGTCTTCTTCTTGAAGATCCATTTATTCTCTATGGCTTGCCGATCATCGGGCAAGTCAACCAAAGTCCATAATTTGTTATCATACATGGATCCCATCTCAGATTTCATGGCCTCAAGCCATTTTGCGGAATCTGGGCTCACCATCGCTTTTTCATAGTTCGTAGGTTCGCCTTGGTCAAGTAACATTACCGTACCACTCTGGTGTGGATCTTACTCTACTTGACCTACGAGGTTCGGTAGTAACTTGATCTGAAGATTCTTGATCAACATCATTAACTTCCTCACTAATTGGTGTAGGTGTCACAGAAACCGGTTTCTGTGATGAACTACTTTCCAATAAGGGAGCAGGTATAGTTACCTCATCAAGTTCTACTTTCCTCCCACTCACTTATTTCGAGAGAAACTCCTTCTCTAGAAAGGATCCATTCTTAGCAACAAATGTCTTGCCTTCGGATCTGCGATAGAAGGTGTACCCAACAGTTTCCTTTGGGTATCCTATGAAGACACATTTCTCTGATTTGGGTCCGAGCTTATCAGGTTGAAGCTTTCTCACATAAGCATTGCAGCCCCAAACTTTAAGAAATGACAACTTTGGTTTCTTTCAAAACCACAGTTCATAAGGCGTCGTCTCAACAGATTTCGATGGTGCCCTATTTAACATGAATGCAGACGTCTCCAAAGCATAACCCCAAAACGATAGCGAAAAATCAGTAAGAGACATCATAAATCGCACCATATCTAGTAAAGTACGATTACGACGTTCGGACACACCATTTCGCTGTGGTGTTCTGGGTGGTGTGAGTTGTGAAACTATTCCGCATTGTTTCAAATGTAGACCAAACTCGTAAGTCAAATATTCTCCTCCATGATCAGATCGTAGAAACTTTATTCTCTTGTTACGATGATTTTTCACTTCACTCTGAAATTCTTTGAACTTTTCAAATGTCTCAGACTTATGTTTCATTAAGTAGATATACCCATATCTGCTCAAATCATCTGTGAAGGTGAGAAAATAATGATACTCGCCGCGAGCCTCAATATTCATCGGACCACATACATCAGTATGTATGATCTCCAACAAATCTGTTGCTCGCTCCGTTGTTCCGGAGAACGGCGTTTTAGTCATCTTGCCCATGAGGCATGGTTCGCAAGTACCAAGTGATTCATAATCAAGTGATTCCAAAAGTCCATCAGTATGGAGTTTCTTCATGTTCTTTACACCAATATGACCTAAATGGCAGTGCCACAAATAAGTTGCACTATCATTATCAACTCTGGATCTTTTGGCTTCAACATTATGAATACGTGTATCACTACTATCGAGATTTAATAAAAATAGACCACTCTTCAAGGGTGCATGACCATAAAAGATATTACTCATATAAACAGAACAACCATTATTCTCTGATTTAAATGAATAACCGTCTCGCATCAAACAAAATCCAGATATAATGTTCATGCTCAACGCTGGCACCAAATAACAATTATTCAGGTCTAAAACTAATCCCGAAGGTAGAGCGTGCCGACCGCGATCACATCGACTTTGGAACCATTTCCCACGCGCATCGTCACCTCGTCCTTAGCTAATATTTGCTTAATCCGTAGTCCCTGTTTCGAGTTGCAAGTATTAGCAACAGAACCAGTATCAAATACCCAGGAGCTACTGCGAGCATTAGTAAGGTACACATCAATAACATGTATATCACATATACCTTTGTTCACCTTGCCATCCTTCTTATCCGCCAAATAGTTGGGACAGTTCCGCTTCCAGTGACCAGTCTGTTTGTAGTAGAAGCACTCAGTCTCAGGCTTAGGTCCAGACTCGGGTTTCTTCTCCTGAGCAGCAACTTGTTTGATGTTCTTCTTGAAGTTTCCCTTCTTCTTCACTTTACCCTTTTTCTTGAAACTGGTGGTATTATTGACCATCAACACTTGATGCTCCTTCTTGATTTCTACCTCCGCAGCCTTTAGCATTGCGAAGAGCTCAGGAATTGTCTTATCCATCCCTTGCATGTTATAGTTCATCAAAAAGCTCTTGTAGCTTGGTGGCAGTGATTGAAGAATTCTGTCAATGACACTGTCATCCGGAAGATTAACTCCCAGTTGAATCAAGTGATTATTATACTCGGACATTTTGAGTATATGTTCACTGACAAAACTATTCTCCTCCATCTTACAACTCCTCCATCTTACAACTGTAGAACTTATTGGAGACCTCGTATCTCTCAATCCGGGCATTTGCTTGAAATATTAACTTCAACTCCTGGAACATCTCATATGCTCCATGACGTTTAAAACATCGTTGAAGTCCCGGTTCTAAGCTGTAAAGAATGGCACACTGAACTATCGAGTAGTCATCAGCTTTGCTCTGCCAGACGTTCTTAACGTCGTTAGTTGCATCTGCAGCAGGCCTGGCACCCAGCTGTGCTTCCAGGACGTAATTCTTCTGTGCAGCAATGAGGATAATCCTCAAGTTATAGACCCAGTCCGTGTAATTGCTACCATCATCTTTCAAATTTGCTTTCTCAACGAACGCATTAAAATTCAATGGAACAACAGCACGGGCCATCTATCTCCAACAACATAGACAAGCAAAATACTATTAGGTACTAAATTCATGATAAATTAATGTTCAATTAATCATATTACTTAAGAACTCCCACTTAGATAGACATCTCTCAAATCATCTAAGTGATCACGTGATCCATCTCAACTAAACCATGTCCAATCATCACGTGAGATGGAGTAGTTTTCAATGGTGAACATCACTATGTTGATCATATCTACTATATGATTCACGCTCGACCTTTCGGTCTCAGTGTTCCGAGGCCATATCTGCATATGCTAGGTTCGTCAAGTATAACACGAGTATTCTGCGTGTGCAAAACTGGCTTACACCCGTTGTATTTGAACGTAGAGCTTATCACACCCAATCATCACGTGGTGTCTCGGCACGACGAACTTTCGCAATGGTGCATAATCAGGGAGAACACTTATACCTTGAAATTTAGTGAGAGATCATCTTATAATGCTACCGTCAATCAAAGCAGAATAAGATGCATAAAGGATAAACATCACATGCAATCAATATAAGTGATATGATATGGCCATCATCATCTTGTGCCTTTGATCTCCATCTCCAAAGCACCGTCATGATCACCATCCACTACAAAAAAAAGACACATCCGTCACATTTTGGGCCGAACGATTTTTTTTTCTGTCATATATATGACACTTCTATGACGATAATTGTGACAGAACCCGGTATCATCATAGATGTGGTGGGCTCTCTATGACAAAAAAACATGACAGAAAATGGGCTTTTCGTCCTGGGCAGGCCGGAGACGCAGCTGCATGACATTCTTTGGGCCGTCCATGACGGAAAAAACCGTGGTAGAAGCGAGGGCGAGGAAAATTTCAGGGAGTTCTCGGTTATGGTGGGAGGTCGGGGGCAGAGCGATGCGCGTTTCTCTCGTACACGTACGCGCGTGTGTGCGAGGCGTTGGTTCTAACTGAACCCGAGCGAGGCGTTGGGCTCTAATCAACCCGAGCGATTACCGCAGGCTACAAGCATCGAACCCGAGCGATCGATCGATGGATGTTAATCAACCCGATCGAGCGATTCTTCGCTCATCGCCGCTAATCAAGCCGATCGATGCTGCCTCGGGATGAACAAAGGAGTGTTGCGGGGGTGGATGAGCAGTGAGCAAGGGCGTTGCCTCTGGATGAACAGGACCCGTGGTGTGGTGGAGCGCTGGATGAATAGTAGACGGTGGACGGGTGCCCGTGGAGGGGTGGATGAACAGACCCGTGGTGTGGAGGGCTGGATGAACGAGAGAGCAAAGTGGAGGGTGCCCGTGGAGGGTGGTTGAACAGACCCGTGGTGTGGAGGGCTGGATGAACAGAGATGGTGGAGGGGTGGTTGAACGAAGAGTCGGGCAAGAGCGCGGTGGAGGCTGGATGAACAGGAGCCCATGGAGGCCGGAGGAGGTCGACGGTAGCCCGTGGAGGCCGGAGGAGGTCGACGGTGGAGATGAACAGATATCCGTGGAGTCCCGCTTTGTGGTACGCCACACCCTCCCGGCGAACAGGACCCGTTTCAACCGTAGCGCCCAACACAAGTACGTTTGCTCATTTTGCGGTACGCCACACCCTCCCGACGACAGACCCCGTTTGACCGTAGGAGGTCCGTTTCGTCCGTTTTGCGGTACGCCACACCCTCCCGATCAACAGACCCCTGCTTCGACCGTAGGAGGTCCGCTTCTCCATTTTGCGGTATGCCGCACTCTCCCGATGAACAGGATCCTGCTTCAACGTGGACGGTCGAACACAAGGCCGCTCCTCCGCCAGCGGTACGCCAGGCCTCGTTTCCATCGCCTGTTCCGTCCAAGCCCTCCCGATGAACACGACCACGCATTCCGTTCAGACCCACGGTTGGCTCCCACGCGTTCCGTTGCCTCCTGATGAACTTGACGCATTCCGTTGCCTCCCCATGAACACGATGCATTTTGTTGCCTCCCCATGAACACGACGACGACGATGTTTCTCCGTTCTGACCTAGCCATGTACTGGAGCCCTTGCCGTACGTATGCGCGAGTAGGCATTCGAGACCCCGCCCGTATGTACACATACGTGGTCGTATTTTCTTTCTTCCACCCTGGCCGCTGTATGTACGTGTACATGCTACGTGCACGCCTCTACTACGACACGTGCGCGCCTCTACATCCACCAGTATATATGTACGTACATGTTCGCGACCAGAATGACAATGCTACGTACGCTTCGACCAGGTGGGTCCCTCCTGTCGGGCACTTCCTTGCCTGTGAAGATGTAGCTGGTGGGTCCCAGCAGTCAGGGGGCGAATCATTTTTTTTGCCCGGACGCACTTCCTTGCGTGCGAAGATGTAGCTGGTGGGTTCCAACAGTCAGGGGCAAACATTTTTTTCGTGAAATACGGTGGCCCGTCCGGTGGGTCCCCGCTGTCAGGTGGAGGAATAATTATTTTGCACGTAATAAGGAGGCACTTCCTTGCTGCGGCCGTGGACCAGCCTGTCAGCCTCTCCACGTACAGTCCACATCCGATGGAAGCCGTTCCTTGACCACGTTGACCACGCCGCGCCGAGAGCACCAGGGCGGTGGACGACGGCGAGGCCTAGGAAGGGGACGACGCGGAGCCGGGGAAGACGCGGCGGTGGATGCCCACGCGAGAGGAGTACGAGGGTTCACGGTTCGCTGCGGTGTGAGGCTGTCGCCGCCCTTGAGAATAACAGGGGAGTGGGTGAGTGGAGGGATGGCACGCCAGCGGTGGGAGTAGTATGGGGACGGTGAGGCCTCCACGGAAGCACAGCCGGCCACGGGAGGCAGGAGCATGCGGCACGACCAGCGCTGCTTTGGGCTGCTGGGGCAAGAAGGACCAGAGGTTGAAGAAGCACTACGGCCGTTGGATGGACATCGTTGACCACGCCGCGCCGAGAGCACCAGGGCGGTGGACGACGGCAAGGCCTACGAAGGGAATGACACGGAGCCGGGGAAGACACGGCAATGGCTGCCCACGCGGTGGAGAGTACGAGGGTTGACTGGTTCGGCTGCAGTCGCCGGAAAATAACAGGAGGTGTGGGTGAGTAGAGGGGTAGACAGGCCAGGGATGCAAGTATGATGGGGCCGTGAGGCCTGCCCGGCAGCACTGCCATCCACGGGAGGCGGGAGCAGGCGGTTCTGACGGCGCTGGTTTGGGCGGCTGGGGCAGGAAGATCAGAGACTAAAGAAGCATGATTGCCGTTAGATTGACATCTAACGGTCTGACGCTGGTAGAGTCGATTGTTGACTAAGTTACTTTTTTGAGAAACCTTGTGTACGCATGAAATTAGTAGGCCCACAAGTCAGCCTCCAAATCTGTGGCAGACAACATAAAGCCCATTTGCTATTTTTTATAATTTGCAGCCCATTTGCTAATTCTTAAGTAATATATTACAACCCATTTTCTGCCCAGGACCATGGTCAAAAAGTTCAACCTTATTTTGCATATTTCAGTGGAGTCCGAACTGTTGTAATCCCGAAATGATAAACATTTTTAAGAACTTATTGATTTGCCAAAACAATCATTTTGTTTTTGTAAGCAAATAAGACGTGGGACAATTGAGTTGGTTTAAGGGAAAAACAGTGGTAAAAAAATCAGCGGTCGGTGGGAAAAAACAACAAAAATAAGGATGTAAATATGAAAAGGGAATTTTATGTGTTTTCAGCATAATGATACGTGTATATGAACTAGTAAAACTAAAGGTAGAGATTAGAAAACGGATGTAGGACATGCATTTCAAGAGGAAAATAGAACTGGGCTGTGTGTTTGATTCAGTAAAAAAACTGCCTGCGGATGTTGTAAGACAAAATATAACTAACGCTGGCGGGCGAGGCCATAGATACCTGCTGGATCTTTGTGCCCGTTGTCGCCATGGGCTGGGCCTGTTAAAAACAAAACCAACCCTGGGCAGTCTACAGCCAGCTTGAAACTTGTTTCGACCTGAAAAAACAATATACGTGCTCAATAAACGAGAGAATTCTGCAAGCACGCATCGATAACGGGATGCATCACGGATATTGTTTTTTTATCGTGATAATAAGTGCATGCACTTGTTTCGATAAAATTGGAGAACTGGAATTAATGGCGGTGCTTATGCTACCCATCAAATAAAAATCAGGTGCCACGAAAATTCGTTTCAAACAAATGATTCAGCTTTATATCCACGCCGACCCTCGGCATGATGGTTGGAAGCAGATGCAAGTTCATACCAAAAGATCGTTAACAACTATACCAACTTATGGACGACAAGGTAGTACAACTACCAATACCAAACTAACTTATAATCTTTTTACCCTGGCCCTAGTGTTAAATCCGGTAGAAAATCTTGCAGAGGACCAGCTCCGCTCCTTCTCTTGCTCCAGTACCCGAGGTGGTACTGGTGCATCACCGATTGGTCCTCCGCTGGTTGAAGTTCTTGTTGGTGTGCAGCACCGTAACCTTTTTGCTGCCCGTCGCTAGCCGCTGACCATCACCGCAAGGTATTGCCGCCTTGTGCCACATCGCGTGCATGCCGTGACTCGATCAGTATCTTGCGACGCATCCACGTGCCCTTTGAACGCCTCTAGAATTGTGCCGAAGAAATGCTTCCTTAGGCCACTTAGTGTGATACTGCAGATTGTGGAATACAGGTTTTAGTGTACCTAGTTGGCATTTTCATAACATCTTTGGCATGTTGCGTCACTTGTTTCACTTTTTATTAACTATCAAATTGTAATTGCTTCACCAGTCTCAAGGCCTAAAAAGAAAAATAGAGCTATAAACAAAGGAATATGTTTGTGCAAGTAGACGGCCGATCGGTGTCTTACCTGGAAGTTTCTCAAGTTGGGTGTAGCATATATCGTGCTCGCTGTCGATGGTTGGTATGAACAAATCGATGAGAGACTGAAATCTCATATTGTCAAGACTCACTTTGGCCTCAAGGTCCTCAATCAGCTCCTGATCCGTGGGATCAAACTTGACGCCAGCCGGCAGCACCGGCCAATCCTTCTTAGACTTGCATCGGTAATTGCAGTTATATGGTACTCAATGTATGATCAATCGACTGTTTTAAGTGAATGATGAAAGATTTCGACGGATAAGTGGTACTCCAAATCTGAAGTCCGTAATACCGAACACGCCGCCGAGATTCTTGTGTCACCTCACGCAGCGGTTGTCACGCCAATTCAATATGTGGACATGATGAATAATTTGACCGACGATACTAGTCTTTGCCATCGTACTACTTACTAGTCATATTTAGTGTCACAAGTTATACATAGGTTTAACTAACAAGTACGCACTTGAAGCCTAACTTATATATATATATACGGCTGCGCTAAAGTGCGCCTGAGCGCAAAATTGCTAATCGTGCGCTCCGGTCAAACTGCGCGCACCACTCCCTGGCCTCTCTAATCAACGAACCATCGAAACTCACGTATTTTTCTTCTACCTAATAGTAAATTTAGTGGGACATCTAGTAACCATATTAATTTCGTTACTATTGCCTCCCACTCGTTCACGATCTATGTACATATCACATAGTAATGAACAATAGGAAAGATAGTAAAAGAATTTATTACGTTACTGCTGCCCGTTCTTACTATTGCCTCCCACTCGTTCACGATCTGTGCACATATCACATAGTAATGAACAATAGGAAAGATAGTAAAAGAATTTATTACATTACTGCTGTCCGATCTAGTTTTATTAGTGTCTTTCCATGGCTCGTAAAAAACCATCATAACCGTTACCGTCTGGACAATTGTCCTAGTAATGTAATGAGCATTAGTACTAATCAGAGTTCTCCAATGGTAAAGTGAGAGTATTTGTTAAAGTAATGGAGGGATTTTTCACATGGCAGATCACCGTAAAGTTGAAAAGTTTCACGCTTTAGTAACACATACAATGCAAATTACTACATGTGGCTTGACACTTATGATCAAAAGAAAGTTTGGAACCACATGGGGTGGGTTGGATCTGCGGAGTGGTGCACATGCAGTTACTTTTTTCCTAATCTGGTTACGGCTCGGTGGGCAGCGCGCAAAGTCATAATTCTACGCCCTACTCACTTTAGCAAGTCTATATATATATATATATATATATATATATATATATATATATATATATATATATATATATATATATATATATATATATATATATATATATATAAACATATTCGATCATGGGATCGAATAATATTCTGATCACAACCTGACCTGCCCCGCAAGTAGTACGTTGAACTTTCTTGTGAACTCGGTTGAACTTCCGACAACATTGCCCAAACGGGGCTTGCGATATACCATTGGAAAGCTATGGACACCAATATCATGACCCAACTTAAATTTTTGGCAAAATATAAGCGGTTTAAGAGCAGTTTTGAAAACCATTTTTTCTTCGCACAAAAAACGTGAATCGTATTTTTGATCACATTTCTAAACCGTTTATCGGAATGAGGCATATAATATGGCGTTGGCAAGCTGCTGCAAAACCGCTCCTTCCACACGTTGAAAGTTTTTTCTAATTCCCTATGGTTAAAGAGTAATTTGAAAAAACGTAAAATTTCATAAACCGAACAGCTGAGTTCGTTTTTTCGATGTCATTTCTAAACAGCTAATCCAATGGAGGCATATAATATGGCGTTCGAGAGCTTAAGAAAATGCGCTACTTTTTCATCTTGAAAGTTTTTTCTAATTTTGAATGGTTTAAGAGTAATTTAGAAAATGGTCCAAGTCCTACCGAGTTCATATTTTCAAGCTAATTTTTTAACCGTGCGTCCGAATGCAGCAAATGATATGGCGTTGGAAAGCTTGAACAAATGCGAAACTTTTTGGTATGTATTGTTTCTCCCAATTCTTTACGTTTTTAAGTCAGTTTCAAAAATGGCGAAAAATGCATTTTTGCCGTAATTTCTACAAACTTTATCGGAATTGGGCAAATAATATACCGTTGTAAAGCTACGGAAAATGCGAAACTTTCTTATGTTGATCGTTTTCTCTGATTCCTAGCCGTTTTCAAGTAATTCCGAAAACGGCGGGATCATTCGTTCTGCCTCTACCGCGAAACATATTCTTCAAAAATGCACCGCGTGAAGAACCTGAACTTCTCGGTGCGTGTACCTGAACTTCACTCTGTTTTTCACGTGATTTTTTGCTCAGAATCTTCATCAATCGTCAGAGCTCTTCATCCCACTCACGGAATTGAGCGGGTGATATACCGATGGAAAGCTGCTGTAAACACGCAACTTTCCCGTGTTGATCATTTTTTCATACTCGCGACGATTTTGAAAGTTTTTCATCTGAAATTCATTTAGCGTAGTAGTTGAACTTCCTGCTGTTTTCACGTTGAACTTCTATGACATATTTTTGTTTGTAATTTTCTCATCCATTCGTCAGTGTTATACAAATAATATTCCTTTTGTACAAACGTCTCTCACAATAATTGTTTTAACTTTCTCCGATTGAAGACTTGAACTTATAACAACAAACTTTTAGCCTTTGCTTTATTATTATTTTTTTAATACAAAATGCACACCGTGTAGTATATGAACTTCTGGCAGTTATCAACTAGAACTTCTCTCGACTACGTGAAAATATTTTGAGTTTTTTTATGAATTTTTAATCTGATTTTCATAATTTTTTTATGAATTTTGAAGCGCTCTATTTTTAATAGTTGAACTTCTTGTTATTTTATTTTTGAACTTCTTGTTTCCATTTCTTTAAAAACGAGGAAAATCTGAGTTTTTACAATCATCGAACTTCTCCATCTTTTTAATATGGACTTCCGGTTTTATTTCTTAATCCTTTTTTATGAAATTTTGAAGTGCTATATTTTAAAAGTTGAACTACTTGTTTTTATTTTGAACTTCTTGTTTCCTTCTTTAATAATGAGGAAAATTTGAGTTTTTCTATAATTATCGAACTTCTCCATCTTTTTAATATGGACTTCCTGGTTTAATTTCTTAATTTTTTTACGAAATTTTGAAGCGCTCTATTATTAAAAGTTGAACTTCTTGTTATATAATTTTTGAACTTCTTATTTTCATTCTTTAATAACAAGGAAAATCTGAGTTTTCTTTAATAACAAGAATTGTTGAGCTTCCGAGTGAAGAGGACTTGAACTTCTAGCAACAAATTTTAAACTTTGCCTTTGTTATTCTTTTTTTTCTCATACGAAATGCACAACATGCAATACGTGAACTTCCGAGAGTTGTCAATTTGGACTTCTCTGTGTTTCGGTTTAAAAAACGAGAACATTCTTTTAAATTGTTTTAGTTTTTCCTTTTTTTATTTGAACTTATTCATTTTATTATTTAGTAACGATAAAACATCTAAGTTTTTTTACCTTCGAACTTTTTTTTTACTTTGAATTTCTTAGAAAAATATGGTTTTACATAAGCAAACAATTTTTCTAGGTTTTTAAATTTGAACTTCTAGTTTTTTTACCTTCTCGGTTATTTGGATTTGAACTTCTAGGGTTGACAAATTTGAACTTCTACATTTTTTTGACCTCTCGGTTATTTCAAATTTTCTAGTTTTTTTCAATCCATTATTTATAAACTTTTTTTGGACTTCTCTGTTATTTTGAATTGGCCTTCTCTCTTATTTATTTAGAAACGAGGAAAATCTAACTTTTATACTTTTTGGTTACTTTTTAGAAATGGGAAAAATCAAATTTTTTTATTGAGCATCGAACTTCTCTGTTTCTTAATTTGACCTTCTTGATTTTACTTTTTAGAAATAGAGAAAATTTATTTCTTTAAAGATAGGTGTTCCTTGCTCATAGTTTGATGTGATAGACTATGCACAGGCCATAAGCATCATAAAAGGGGTGGCAAAGCTTGCATTTTTCAAAGAAAAAAGGCTCGCACTTTTTCATTACAAGCCGAATGCTCCATCCAAGTGACACTGGACCTTTAAAATTTGAAGCCATCCACTGACTAATGTAATGAGCACCACCAGGTCCATAACAAAAGAAGCCTGCATTTTTCACATATCGTCAACGTTCAACGTTGATCAAAGCCTCAAACAAATTCATCCATCACATATTAAAACTGACTACAAGTCGAGACCTCCTGCAGTTGCACGTCGAGACCACCCCATCTAATCCCAGGATTAGCAATCCGGTTTGACCTGCCACGAACTGCCTCCTTTTTTGCTCTAACTTCTTTAGTTGACCTGCCACGAACTTTGTGTTTGACCTGCTGATGAGTACACTACACTCAATACTGAAGACTGAACAACAGCAGCAGTAGAACAAGAGGAGAGAAACTGAAACCATCGGGGGCGGATGTATCGCTCGACTCTGATGCTCTACCCACAATCGTTCCCCATCTGTCTTGATCGGAACCGCCACTCCTCAGAATCCATTCCTGTAGAAAGGAGTGCCTGATGATCCTCAGCTGCCATTGGGTTGGAGGACGCCCATCAGCAACGAAAAATCTCCACTCTGTGGAGGCCAGCGGAGGCAGCAGCAGCAGCAGGCGCGCACTTGCGTCCTCTACAAGATTCACCGAGGCGGTGGAAGGAGGGGAGGTCGGCGCCATGGTGGAAGGAGGGGAGGTCGGCGCCATCGTCGAAGCAGGTGGAGGGAGGCATCGGGAGGCGTGTCGGGGCCGGAAGGGCGGCGGCGGGAGGCGCGTCGGGGGGCGGCGGATGGAGGCGCGCTGGGGCTGGGTGGGCGGAGGGCGGCGAGGCGGTCGCGCTTGTGGTGGGCGGCGGCGGGCGCACTGGGCAGAGGGAAGCAGCGGCGGGAAGCACGCCGGGCCGTGGGGTTAGCGGCGGAGGCGCGCGGAGCTGTGGAGGTGGCGGCGGAGGTTGGTTGGGAGGATCCTCGGAGGACGCGGGGGGAGTGGATAAGGTGGGCGTCGAGGGATTTTTCTTTTACGGGAAGTTCGGGTGGGCTAGCTTTTTCAGATCCAGGAACATCTCCGCGCCCCATTATAGGCCCGATCGTGATCAGAATAGTTATTCTGATCCTGGGATCAGAATAGTGTTACTCTCTCTCTCTCTCTCTCTCTCTCTCTCTATATATATATATATATATATATATATATATATATATATATATATATATATGGCTTCAGCACAAGATCTCCATCATTATCAAGACATCCCACGCAGTGAGTTAGGATGCACTTGATCCCGTGAAGGTATCTATCCTTAAAACCAGAGGAGTGCTTCAAACTAACAACAAGACATAATATCCAACAAAAGAGGGTCGTGCTACACAGAAAGAATACATGGCTCATCTAGTTATCAGACGAATCAAGTTCTCGCATATTTGTTGTTGGCATGAACCACATCACCGCATGTCGGGTTTGCAAAAGCCATCCATCGCATGGAAGCTTGATGCCTTTCACACATCAAGATTATCCGCAACAAGTCGTGGTCGATTTAATCTCGGATATGGTGAATCATGAAACCCATGGTATGATGTGTAAACACAGCCCCCTCGCGAATGGAAGTTGCATAGCACAGAATCATCACCGTGATATGATCGATGATTGGTTGGATGATCGGATAATTGAGCCCGAGGAACAAGGAGTGGTTGTCGAGGCTGTAAACCCGCCTCCAATTGAATACACCGCCCAACGGAGCTGGGATCTTTCTCTAACACGAAGCAGCCATAGCCATCAATGTCACGAACGCCTACGCATTGTAATCGCATGCGGTTTGATGTAATGGTTTGGTCAATTTGGTACGTCCGAATGAGCATCAAATGACCGCCGTCACTGAACGAGCGATAAACCACCACCCATCGGCTGGTATGATTCCAGGTCCCGAATCATGAAGGCCACGCAGACGGCGTCTGCTGCAACAATTCAAATTGGAGACCAAAAGGACAAAAATAAATAATCATGTTCGAGTATGTGGAATTAAGATTATTATAACGGTGACACATATCATAGATAGAGAATTGCAATGCCGTGGTCGTAATCATACCCCAAGTTAAAAATAAGCCAATGGCTTTCATATTCTAGCAATATGTCATGGTTCAAACATCATGTAACAATGAGAGGAAAACAGCTATGACAAGCGCCTACTCATATCCTACCATAGCACTTACTACTCTGTTCTCATATCAACTCTAAGCAATAACATGCGTTGTTATAAAAATCTTGTAAACGAGAGTAACATATAGCAATCATGATGTTATGCTCATAATATGTATTCTAACAATCATTAGATACCAATTGTTCTCATATCAACTCTAACAATAACATGTGTGGTCATAAAAATCTAGGAAATGAGAGGAACATATAGCAATGATGTGGTTGTAGACATGCTATGCTTTCTAAATTTGTAACAAACGAACATGCAGTCGTATTCATAAGGTAAAGATGAGATGAGATAAAACAATTACACGACGATAGATTCCACCAGTATAGGCAGCCAACTGCAAGGCCGATCAGGTAAACGATGCCATCGTGCACTATAGCATCAGACAGAAATGATTCCTCAACAGGATTGATGATGAGCCATAACCATGTATGGAGACCGGATTCCAGATAGACCAATCCCTTGTTGAACAAGGCAATGAGCTTGTAATCCATGTAGTCTTCTTATGGTGTGGGCACTTCGCATATTACAACTTTCTGCAAAGAGAGGTCGAGCCAAAAGCTTGACGCGTCTCGTGCGTAGTTGGCAGGAGTGTCCGGCGGGCCACGAGGCTCGATGGCGGCGGTATCTAACAATGGAAGGGTGATCTCTCGCTGGGTGTAGATATCCACGAGACGCCACGGACTACCGGTGTGGTGGATGAGGACGATCCAGTAGGCCTTCATGCCCGCCCAGTAGTGGCCGCGCATGAAGGACAGGTGGACGGGTAGTGGTAGCATGTCGAGGAACTAGTAGAAAACGGAGCTTTAAAACCGGTTTGTAGGAGTTTTAGTGCGGTTATGGAACTGCACTAAAGTGTGGGCACTAAAGCCCCCCCTTTAGTATCGGTTCGGCACGAACCGGCGCTAAAGTGCCACCACGTGGCGTGAGCTCGCGCCCTAGTATGGGGGACCTTTAGTACCGGTTGGTGTTGCCAACCGGTACTAAAGTTTTTTTTTAATTTCTTTTTTGAAAATTTTGGAATTTTTTTTTGATTTTTTTGATTTTTAATTTTTCTGAATTATTTGATGATTTAGTCTCTAATCACCTCTCTTAACTCCTCAAGTGTGGATCACTCATTCCAAATCATCTAACTTCCCGACCGGTCACCCATCCCTCTCACTACTCCAGCCCGAGCACGCTTAAATTTCGGGTTCTATTCTCCTTCGTTTCCGAGTCTGCACTTGTTGTTTTCCTGACAATAGTAAGATGTCAATCCTATTAACCCTCAGGAGTTTAGCTTGAGCATGAAGTCACACATTTCACCGTTTGAGTTTGAAACTATTATTCTAAAAAAATAGTCATTATTTAGTAACGCTAATATTTCTTGAATAAGTTTGACCACAGTTTGACCACAGTTTGACCATAGTTTGACCAGATTTGACCAAAATTCAAAAAATTGAAATAATTATTTAGTAACACTAATATTCTTGAATAATTACGTAGTAACATTAATACTTCTTGAATCAGTTGTTTGACCGGTTTGACAAGATTTATCCAAAATTCAAAAAAAAACATAAATTAGAGCATATCTTTTTTTCCTTTTATAATTTTGTCATTTCAAAAATTGTCCTAAACTCTAAACCCGGGACTTAAAACGTCGGAAACTCTATGCTAAACAGTAAAAACTAAGGGTTTAAACCATAAAACCTAACCCTAAACTCTGAAATATAAACCCTAGCACTAAACGCTAAAAACGTCTAAAACGCCCAAAAACTCTATTTTCCCTTTGGAATTTTGTGATTTTAAAAAATTGTCGAAACGGAAAACTTGTTGTTTCAGCGGATCGATCTTTTTGTTCTGCAAATTTTGATATATTATATGTATTTTTATGAATTAGGATGATTTAGTTATGATTTTTTCAAGTTTGAAAATTGCCCTATAGTCCCGGTTTGTGTCTCCAACCGAGACTATAGGTTAGACCCCTTTAGTGCCGGTTCGTGGCGCGAACCGGTACTAAAGATTGGCCCTTTAGTATCGGTTTGTGCCACAAACCGGGACTAAAGGGGCTCGTGGGGCCCCGGCCTGACGCCAGCCTGCCACCACCCCTTTAGTACCGGTTCGTGGCACGAACCGGTACTAAAGGTTCAACACGAACCGGCACTAATGTTTCCTCCTTCCTCCTCTCTCCTCTTCTCTTTCCTCCAACTAAGCAGAAATATACTACTCCCTCCGTCTAGGTGAATAAGTCATCTTAGATTGTGCACCGTGACCAGGGAGGAGGGAAAACTAGAGAACTTAATGTTTATTTGCTAATTAATAGCACTGCATGCAAATTAACCACTGCATGTCGTGTTTGGTAGTTTCAAGTCATTAAAAACATGCACACCCACATCTCTTATTGGTTGATATGTCAAGAAACAACAAACGAGGTAGAAGTTAATGCATCGTGCCTAAGTGTTATGGGATTATTTGGTTTTCGTAAGATGACTTACACACCTAGACGGAGGGAGTAGTTTATCTCTTATAGCCCGCTGACTCAGCTCTATTGTACTTGCTCTAATAATGCAAGAAACCACTAAAATGCCAAGAAACTACTACCACTTGCATACGTGGCAGACTTAAGATAAGGCTACCTTATCAACCATTGTACATGCTCTTACCAACAAAAATCCTCGAGTGACCTCCTACCTCCGGCCCGTCCACCTAGTCATCCTCGGCCATGGGGCGCAGCCTACGCCACGGCAGAAGGCGAGGTCAAAACCGCCCGCATAAAAGGAGCCCATGTTGCGGCAGCCCGGATGCCAGCTCCGTCCGGCGCTCATGGCCGCTAGCTAGCCAAGATAGCTCCGCCCACCGCTTGTGCGCAAGGTTTGCTAGCTAGATTGGCACGGCAGCATAGCAAGCTAGCTCGCAAGGCGCCCGCTAAGGCCAGCCATCTGCTCGAGCGAAGGCCAGCGGTGGCTTGCTCGCCGTGAGTCACGCCGGGCCAGCTCGCCAACCCGCAGGAGGAGGCCACAAGCGTCCGGCCCGTCCGGGTGAGCGGCGGCCAACTCGCCATCACCGGCGCCACCGACGAACACGATCAAGACTGCTTGAAGTAATGTTTAGGAAAAATAATGATTTGAGGGGGAATAACAGGATAGAAGGTCAGATGTGGGTCCCTCGTGTCAACGATCAAACAAAATGTGTTGGTTTAAGCTGCCTCGTCAGCACGGACATGTGGGCCAACCCTGTCATATATGGGTTTAAGCGAACCTAATTGGTAGGAGTACTAGGTAGTTTTTGGCGTGGATTAAGAAATTTTGGGTATGTTTTTGCTCTTTTTTGTACAATAGATTCTTCCTACGGCTGGTTGAAAGTGGTAGTTTTTTGTTAAATACTCTACATCTTGTAAGTAGGAGTGGAAGTTAAGCTTTGGAAGCCAATAAGCAAGCCTAGTTACATAGTGCATATGTGTACATGATTGAAAGTAAATATCAACCATGAGTGACTAATATCTTGATGGAAAACTCAAACTATGGAATACTAGGAAAAATGCATGGTTGGAAATACTAGCAATGTTCATGTCCGTTGTAACTAATCATAATTAGAATAATACTTATTCACAAACTTGGTACAAAACACTCTAATTTTGATATACATATGTCACTAGAGATATATTATGTTTCAATTAGAATATATTCCTTGGGTTGTTTTGGTGAGGTCAGGGAGGGATGTGGTGGGTTTTAAGATACTAATTATGGGTTTTTCTACAAATTGGTAGACAAGTGGGATGTTGGTGAGAAAAGGCAACAACTTACCTCACAATCGTTAGATGTAGATCTAATGGTCGAAACGACGGATGGCATACACCAAAGATCACCAACTTAGTCTTGTGTAGGAGTATTAGCAAGATCCGTGCATTGCACGGAACATCAAGATGCATTTTTTATAAAACACTTGTTGTGATTGACCTTGCGGGAGTAATCCCATGTGTAAAAGCTAATGATATCTCGAGAAATATGAGATAAGGTGAAGAGGAGTGGGGTGTGGTGGTGGTTGGTGGTCGGACTGAGCGGAGGCATGGGGATTGACAACGCCAACAGCGGCCACCAGGCCAGTTTGTTCCGGAGGCTTCCTTTCTTAATTTCTCAACAATGAGGTTTGTTGGAGATAAGGATGAACGAGGGAAGACCTTGTCTGCAAATGTGGAGAGGGTGCGGTATCTTTTAGTTTAATTTCCATCCGCCGATATAGATCGGACGGTCTATATTGCAAGATGGCACACGTACCATCATCACCAACTCGGTTTTTATAAGAGAAGAAATATAAGTATGGAGATACAAACGATTATCGATACTTGCTTCTGTAAACTAGCATCTACATTCTATTCAACGCCTCGGCATGTGGGGCCTTAGCACAATGACTTCTCGACTGTGTAAAACAAAGATTTTCCCGTCGCCGACAAGGAGGGGTGACGATGGCGCGCTTTAGCTTGCTCTAGTCCTAGTAGTCATACTAGGTGGTCTAAGCACGTGTAGATTTATTCTTTTTCACGTCTCGTGTTCACCGTACTGCCACGACTGTTGACGAATAGACGGTAAGTTATTCACGGGGAAACCCTTGTTGAGCGTGTTTGCGAGAGAGAGAGAGAGAGAGAGAGAGAGAGAGAGAGAGAGAGAGAGAGAGAGAGAGAGTGCGTGTGTGATATGTTAGAGACTGAGGCAATGATAACAGATTCTTTGTGTGTATGTGTGTGGAGGATAGAGAGAGACATGTACATGGGGCTTTGTGTTTGTAGGATTTCGGGTTCCGGCAGACCCTCTAGGTTCAAACTCTGGGGCGCGTGCGGAGATCTGACCCCCTACCTACCTGCACCTCGCCGCCTCGCTAGGATCTAGAGCTATGAAAGGAACAACACAAGAGACACAGGGTTTATACTAGTTCGGGCCACCATTGTGGTGTAATACCCTACTCTAGTTTGTGGTGTGGTGGATTGCCTCTTGGGCTGATGACGAACAATACAAGGAAGAACAGCCTCACGAGGGTCTGTTCTTGGTCTGGTGCGATGAACTGCTAGTGGAAGTTCATCGCTTTCTCTCGCTGATTCGAGATGCTGGATCCTCTCTCCCTACCTTGTGGGTGGCTAGTCCTATTTATAGGCAAAGGCCTTGGGCCTCTTCCCAAATATTGAGCGGGAAGGGCGCCAACAATTGGCCATTTTGAAGGGGAACACCTAGTACACTTATCCTGACTAAAGTTGGTCCTCACCTGTCAAAGGCTCTGGTGGTGACGCCGGCTTGGGCTCCACGATGACTTCCTTCCTGCCGCTATGACGGTCTTGGTCTTGTTGCAATCAAACGGATGCCTTTGCTTGATGCTCTTGCTCGCGCTTGCCCCTTTGCACCAAAGAGGAAAGGAGGACACTGCGGGCGGGCCGGCACTCCGCCTGGCGCCCTTGGTCGCCGGGGCTTACGCCATGGGCACCTCGTGAGGTACCCCGCTTGATCTCGCCTCCTCGCGAGCCAGCCTGACGAGGCCGTGCTCGAGGAAGCTTGTCGTCCGCCTCATGAGGCTTGGCCCCTCGCGAGGGTCTTGAGCTTGTGCCGATGAAGATGGGCCATGCCGACCACCCTTGGGCCACGCCGCAGCCGCAGTGCAGCAAGTCTGGGACCCCTGCCCTGAACACCGACAGTGTTGTGTAACATGGAGACACATATGCATAATTAGAGAGTGAGTGTGTGAGATACACATGCGGACATGAGGAGAGATGAGGATCCAGATAAATGGGTGTTTGTGCGTGTCTGTGTGTGTTTGTGCATGCGTTTGTGTGTGAGAGGGAGAGAGTATATGTGAAGTAGAGAGACTACTGATGATGTAAACCTAGTATAAGGGAAGGGGGAATGGGGTGACATGTGTAGTAGCGAGATAGCACGGGTGCGGGCGGGGGGAGCAGACTATTTGGAAGAGACATCGAGTGTGTGTGTGGGAGAGGGTGTGAGAGCGAGAGAAAGAGAGAGCTAGCGATGGAGAGAGAGAGAGAGAGAGAGGAAGAGAGGGGGCGAGAGGGGTCGTTTGTGTCCATAAATGGCATATAGATAGGGAGACAATGTTGATGTTGTCCGAAATTGGCATATGAACGGAGACGCAAGGGAAGCGAGTCATCGTGTGTGTGATAGGGACTTCATGAGAGATCTAGAATAAATGGTGTAGAGAACAATGTGCAAAATCGAGAACGATTATACATTAGGGAGCTATGCAAAGAGTCACGACATATATGTATACAGGGAAGGAGCTGGGGCGGGTCCGCATGTAGGAGAGATAGAAAGAGGAGAGTGGTGCACAAGGAGACAAAGTGTGCTTGTTTGCAGTGGGGGTGGTGTGTGAGGTGAGTGCGCGAGAACCACATAACTAGGGAGATAGACGTTTGGGGGCGACGTTTTGTGTGTATGGGAAATATACACTCTACATAGTGTGTGTGCTTGGGTAAGAGAGATAGCGGGAGACCTAGAGAGTGAGGGAAGAGATGTGTGCATTCCCGAGAGACAAAGTGATACAGACCTATGTTGGGGTCTGGACTTTACAAGAGAGAGGGGTGTTAATGTGCTCGTGTGTTGGTGTTTGGGGGAGAGAACGAATTCTCTATGTGTGTGTGTGTGTGTGTGTGTGTGTGTGTGCGTGGTGGGGGGGAGGGGGGGTTGACTTCAGATAAAGAGTGAGGTGTCTATATTTGAGGGACTTCAGCGTAATTGAGATATTGTGCACTCATGGTTGATCAATTTGTTTCACAGTTTGTACTATGAGATAACGATACTTTTGAACATGCGTGATATACCTTGATGTACCAGAATTACAAGCCTAAGATTGGAATTTTGGAATTTGACTCCATCATTAGCTTTTGTAATTCATTTAAACGGAGGTACATTTTTTAAGCCGGGATTTCGTGATTTCAAATTCATATATCAAACCTAGAGATATACACATACGGGCATGTTCAAACTTTATAATCATCCACTTTATTCATACACATACACATTTTTTCTTTTGTCATCATATTTAGGATAAACACATTTGGAATTTCATTTGAATTGGACCGTATGATGGTATTTGCTTGTAGTAGCTCAATGATCCATATTTGAATTGAATGGACAATCTAAGTTCCGAGTTGGAGACATTGATTTTCAAAACTTGCACATTTTTTGCATGCAAAACAGACAAATTGTCGGCCATGATATCATAGTCGGTCGTACGAGAGCAGAATATTTATAATTTTAGGCGCCAAAAGCTTTCAAACTTCCCGCTCACATCGAAATATCACGCGCCCGAAAGTTTAGCCCTGCGATATTCCTGTTTTACCCCTACCACATGAACGGAAAAGGGCTGCTTTGGTAACTCCATTGATTTCGCCTCTTTGCCCCCAACATTCTTCCCCAGAGCCCCTCCCCTTCCCCTTCCCGACCCCCAACCACGGCAAGCCGCTGAATGTAGTCCTCCGCCGCAACGGTGGACCTCACACCCCGCCGGATCTACCTTCCGCACCTTGGAACCCCCAACTGCCAACTCACCACTTCACCGGAGCCGCTTCAGCGACTGGCTTGTCCACCGCTCCAGATCTCCTTGACCGCCATCATGGTCCACCGCACCGGATCTGCTTAACCGGCGCCCACGTCCACCACAGCGTAGGCCCTTCACTGACTCCCTCGTCCGCCCCTTCGATGGCCCTTCATACAAGCCCTCGTCCGCCGCAATAGATCCGCCTCACCGAAAACAATGTACAATGCGCCCGCCAAAGCCTTCGTCCACTGCACGGGACCCGCTCCACGGACGCCATATTCAACTCCACCGGCCCTGCTTTACCGACGCCGCAGCCTCATCAGGTTATTTCGATTTGTACTCCTTCGGTTATTCTCTTTATCGTGCAACTGTTCACTTACCATAGATGAGCTTTCTTGTATGTCGACAGGCGCCGCAACCGTAGCACCGGAGCTGCTTCAGCGACGGCGACAGCCGGCCCAAACTCAACCGCAACACGAGCACCATCGATGATCCTTAGCTATAAAGTATGACAATGATACCCATACGCCACCGAGAATCAGGTACTATTATCCAACGGCCGGCGCCTACGTTCACTTTCCTAGCATAAGCACCGCAGCTTTGAATTTCTTTAGGGCATCATTCAGTTTTTCATGAGACGCGTTATTCTGCTTGCACCTGTAGGGCCATACTTCCGGCAAAGGAACATGTTACATGTGCTAAATTACATACCAAGGCACATATAGTTAATATGCTTTAGTTTTGTTCTCGATGCCACTGTTGGTTCCATCAGCTGCTTAATGTTCTCTATGCTTAATTACACATCAGCAAACTAGCATGTGGTTCCGCTGCTTTTTGTTTGTTTTACCCTACATTTTCTGATGCTAGCTATTACATCACTGCTCCGAGCCTCTGTTCATTACTTGTTTGTGTGTTCTTGATCTTCCCAAGTTGCATGACTAATTTGATGCTTCTATTAATTATAGAGCTGCCAACCCCATCAAGCAAAATATTTGTTCTTTTGGGGTTGGCACCTCGAACAACAATAAAAATAGAGGGAAGCAGATATACTCCTCCGATTCTATTTACTCAAGATAACTCTTGACCCCATACCAAGGAGGGCACTGGTTTAATATTTCTGGACTAATTTGCCAATTAATTAGGGCAGAGGCGGATGGGCGGGGCACAAAGGAAACCAGTGCTAGGAATCGCAACGCGCAGACTAATACGAGAAAAGCGAGAAAAGTTATCATAAAGTAAAAAAGAATCGGAGGGAGTATTGTCGTGTATGCACACATCCTTCTTTCATTAGTTTAGATGAACCATTGATGATCAATTCGACCCAGTGCATGCGACTAAAATTAATTTTACCTAAATAGATGGTGCAGAATAAACTACAACAACTATTTGCAACCACGGATGTCGACGATATCTTCAAAGAACACCGCAACAGCAGCTAGGCTTCACAAACAACATATGGTAAGCCGGTGTGTTTTAGTACATGTCAAATGTAGTGCGAGTGGGCTGCTTTCTTGGCTTGTGCCCTCAACGTGTAATCCTACCGAATTACAAATAGTTCAGTTATGCGCTTTGGTTGTATTGCTTGATTCAAATGCTTATTTGTTGTTACACTATACCTGAGTTGGCTAATATGTCGTGATTGTTTCTTTGTACTATCGTAAAGAAATGCATGCCTATTTCATTTGAGTCCTTAACTTTTCCTCTCAACTTCATCACAAGACTGTCTTCGTAGTTTATATGAGGCCACACTGTTAAGTGCTTTCTCAGATTATTTCAACTGCTTAGATGCCTTGGCAACTTAAATATAGCGGTCAACTGGGTCCCGTTTAATCCCGATTAAAGTCCACTAGTGGTATGATAGTTCAAAAGAGTTTTTGTTTTTTGAGGAAACTGAACTAGGGAGGTAGCGAAAACTAACTAGATGGGACTGGCGGATGTCGTTTATTTGCCACTTACATCCCTAGTTTCATCTTACCATTTTAATTTCTTTTCGGCTGATGCTGCTTCGAACCATTTAAATATAGTTTGCCATGCTCGGCAATAATTAGCTCGTCGCTCACCATGTAAGCTTACTGCTGGATCATATGATAACTATCTCTTCGATGTCCAGTGAAACCTTTCAGGATGCCGCTCACACTAGGACACAATGTACAACCCCAGAATCTATTTGTGGAAGTAGTGCGCCATCCATGTTACCAGATGGTAGCAGTTTAGAGGCAACATCACGGAGAGCACTCTGAGCACAGATATTATAGTGCTTGAGGCTCTACTAGAGGCAGAAAGACATGGTGTGGCTGCCATGAATGAGGTAATCTTTATCTTGAGGCTGGAAATTACGGAATTAGCGGCACGCACTATGCAAGCAACCCAAGAATTGGAAGAAGTAAGAATGTTGCATTTGAAGACGGAGGAGGTCCTGCTGTTTCTGCTATCTGAAGCCCAAGATAATCCCGGTTCTTCTTTAGATACCAGTTGAAATTGTCATTCGATTATTGTACTTGCATGTTGTGTCATGTCTCTGAATGGATGATGTTGCAAGACCCCCTATGTTGTCCATGTGTTGTAATGATCCGAATTTTATTAGGCGAGGTAATCCTCAGTACTTGTATGATTGACATAAGGTGAACTGTTTTTCGTGTGAGCATATTGTATTGGATGAAATAACTGTTTGACTCAGAGTGTATCCAACCTACTGAATTCGAAGATCACGACATTTCTAAATCATAATCATATATAAAGGTGGAATAAATCTTTGTTGTGGTTTTGAAGAAATAAATAACAAAACGTATAATTATCTGTGGATATTCGTAATCGAATACAAATTGGATTTGAATTTAGTTTGCGTGTCCGTGGAAAACGTGAATGCTAATTCTCCCAAGTTTTGAACAAAGCGGCTAAACACCCACTATAATTTGTGGGCTGCCCGAAGCAAGTGTTGCGAGATGGAAATTACTGTCTACCCTGACACTTGGCATCCTTATCGACCGGATTTACACTGCTGTCGATAGGGGTAGACTAGTAACTTCAATCAGACGTGACACGACGGCCTCTGAGCCCATTCAGACACGTTGGGCGCCAAACGTGGGCGGCAAAACACATTTGATTCAAGCTCGTCCGAAAGACATGTGTCTCTTCCTCCATTTCCCCATTCATACATGGTGGGCGGCAAAACAAACTCTCCTCGTCCGAAAGACATGTGTCTCTTCCTCCATTTCCCCATTCCTCACTTCCTCCTAGGTGAGCTTCCGGCCGGTGCCCCGGGCGGCCTCTGGCTTCAGCGGATGGTTGCTGCAGCCGGGCCTCCTGGCTTCATTTGGAGGTCTCGGTCGGGGCGTGGCCTCTCACGACCAGCGGTGGCAAACGTTTGCCCACGCCAAGCATGGTCTCGAGCGGCGGTGCACCCTGCACTTCAAGTTTGTGGCGATGCCACCTCACGTGAGGGTGTTCGGGAAGACGGTCGCCCTACTGGATGCTGCCCGAGAACGACGATCGCAGACGCGGGCCCAGCCCCAAAGAACGATGAAGACGACGGCAGGCGGGCGGCGGGCTCGGGGTTCGTCGAGCTTTGACGACTCTTCAGCAGCGGCTCCTCCAATGAGGGCGCGACCAACCTCAGCGCCGCCGCGCCGCTGGAGGGAGGTAGCGGTCCGCCCGCCGTCTCGCCTTGGTGAAGCGAGAGGAGTCCGCCTGAGCCCGGAGGCAGATTCAGTCTCCCATGAGTTGGTGTCAGCGAGCGCGCTGCTTTTGTTCTTTTTCCTTTTCTGCGCAAAGAGACAGTAGTGTAGGGCCCCGCGTGTGCGTGCTTGGACTATTGCTGTTTATTATCGTACTGTTTCCGCTATTTCGGTATTATGCCTTTGTGCCACACGCCTACGCGTAGAAATTACTTAGCTCGGGGGCGCCTGTCGTGGCCTTTGTTTCCCGAGGCGGAGGCCTCGTCGAACGCTTCATGTCCTGCGAAGGTTAGTCTGGAGAGGTAGCTCCCGGCCTCAGCTGTGGAGGCGACCGACCCAGGTCCTGTGTTCGTGTCGCGGTGCCTGTGGGGTACGGACTGGAGGGGTGCTCCTGTAGTGGACCCGGGTAAGGAAGCCTCAAACGATAAGGGCAGGAAAACACTCGCAAGGGTGCCCGCGTTGCTCCCTCGCGAGACTTGCGTGAGAGAAATCGAGGCAGGAGAGCGAAAAGGCAAAGAGTCACAAGCCAAAGACGGCAACAACTTCAATAAAACCTCGAATGGGAATGAACAAACCAACTGCAGAAAGCAAATGAGAAAAGCCGCGTCCGGCACCTAATCTAGTCTTCGACGTCTTCTCACCAGCGGAGCTAAGTGCTGCCACTGGGCGTGGGAGGGAGCCCAGGGCCCGAGGCGGCACTCCACGAGACTCCGGGCGTGTACAACCCCAACTCATTATTACGTGAGAGTGTCACGGGCGGCGAGCTTCACAGGCGTTGGCCTTCTTCACAGGCTCCGGGCCTTTCTCAGAAAGATACACTTCACAGGCGTTTGCCTTCTTCACAGGCACCGGGCCTTTTCCAAAACGCGGCAGATTCACAGGCATTCGCCTTCTTCACAGGCTCTGGGCCTTTTCCAAAACGCGGCAGCTTCACAGGCTCTGGGCCTTTTGCCAAAACGCAACGCTTCACAGGCGTTCGCCTTCTTCACAGGCTCTGGGCCTTTTCCAAAGCGCAACGCTTCACAGGCGTTCACCTTCTTCACAGGCTCTGGGCCTTTTAGGGGTAAAACCTCCTTTGGTGCTGGATGTTCCACGCGTTCTGGACGGGCACCCCCTCCTGAGTCTCCAAGCGCGTGGAGCCGGGCCTGGAAACATGAACAACCTTGAACGGGCCCTCCCACATGGGAGAGAGATTATGCAATCCCTCCCTGGAGAGAACCCGCCTGAGCACGAGGTCTCCTACCTCGAGAGTCCTGGGGCGGATGTTGCGGTAGTGGTATCGCCGCAGCGCTTGTTGGTACCTTGCCGCTCGTAGCGCGGCTTCCCGACGATGCTCCTCCCCCAGCACGAGGTCTGTCCCCCGCATGGCGTCTTGCTGCGCCTCGTCGAACGCCAGGACCCATGCGGAACGACGCCTGACCTCATGAGGGAGGACCGCTTCAGCTCCATAGACCAGGAAGAACGGGGTCTTGCCAGTTAGCTTGGTCACGGTTGTGCGGATGGACCACAACACTGACTGCATCTCGTCGTACCAACCTTCGCCGCAGCCTCCGGCTTCTTCTTGAATGTTCGGTCTTGAGGCCTCTCAAGACCTCGCGGCCCGCTTCGGCTTGACCGTTGCTCCGTGGAGTGCGCTACGAGGCGTAGCATATCTGCGCCCCAAGGTTAGCACAATATGTTTTGAAAAGGTTCTTGGTGAACTGCGAACCATTGTCGGTGATGATGCGGTTCGGCACCCGAACCGCTCACGATGCCCTTGATGAACTTGACCGCAGAACTGCGGGGATGGTGTGGACGGCTTCCACTTCAGCCCACTTGGTGAACTTGTCCACGACAGCGTGGGCGTAGCGATAACCCCTGGCGCCCGAGGAGCGGGCCGGGATATCCACCCTGATGCGAATGGCCACGAGAGGGTATAGTTTGCAGACCTCCCGCCGGTGATGGATCTGCTTGGCATGGAATTGGCAGCCTCACAAGCCTTCACCAGTTCGGCGGCACCATTGAGTGCATGGGCCAATAGAAACCGCTGCGGAACGCTTTGCCAACGAGGGTCGCGATGATGAATGATGCCTGACCGCCGCCGTGTATATCTGCAGCCAGTTCCTTCCTTGCTCCCTGGAGATGCGCGAGGACACATCATTTGGTCGCTTCCGGTAGAGCTCTCCATCCCTAATGCAATATGTAGTGGCTTGCCACGCCACACGCTCCGCTTCCTCCTCCTTCTCCGGCAAGGTCCCTGGCGTCAAGTAGCTCCGGAGCTCTGTGATCCAGCACCCCTCCTGAGGCTCCAGCATCAAGAGCAGGCGCGCTCCTGAGGTCGGGCCACAGACCGGGGCTCCCGAGGCTGCGCCGCGCTTGATAGTGATGGCGTGGCCGAGGGCTTGAAGAGCCGCTCCTCGAAGACGCCAGGCTCCTGAGGTAGCCTCCTGGATGCTCGTTTGGCGATGTCGTTGGCCTCCTGATTGGTGCCACGGGGCACATGCTGCAACTCCAGCCCCCAGAACTGCTTCTCCATCCTGCGGACCTCCGCAAGGTAGGCTTCCATGTGCTCATCCTTCGGCTCGTATACCTTGTTGGAGAAGTTGGCGAGGAGTTGTGAATCACCCTTGATGGTAAGGCGCTTCACTCCTAGGGCAGCTGCGGCCTTCAGGCCTGCTATTAGGCCTTCATATTCTGCTATGTTGTTGGAGACCTTTTCTCCGTGGCCGAAACAGAGCTGCAGCGAGTAGAGCTTGTCCTGAGTAGGAGATATGAGCACTGCTCCAGCCCCCGCGCCATGCCTGGAGAATGCCCCGTCGAAGTACATGACCCAACCTTCCGGCGCCTCACTTCCCGGGGAGAGGGATCGATCCTCATCAGCCTTGAGGCCCGACGCCTCCGTCCATTCTGCCATGAAATCCGCTAACGCGGCCCCCTTGATGACTCTGGTTGTGCTGAATTCGAGCTGAAACGCTTGCAGTTCAATGTTCCATTCAGCGACCCTTCCAGCTGAGTTAGGGCTCCTAAGCACCCTTTCCAAGGGGCACGCTGAGACAACCTTGATGGGGTGGCCCTGAAAATAATGCCGCAGCTTGCCGAGGCCACCAATAGTGCGAGGAGGAGTTTCTGAGGCATGGGGTACCGCGCCCTCGCGTCCCGCAACACCGTGCTGACGAAGTACACAGGGTGTTCAACGAGGTTTGGAGTGCTGGTGTCGATGGCGCCCTCCGGAGATCGTGGCGCCTCCTGAGGCAGTGGAGCCTCGAGGCTGGTCGCCGAGGAGGGTCTCTTCCGCCCAGTCGCTTCCTGCGGCGGCTGATCCTTCTCGGCTGTGGTAGTGGTCTCTGTGGGTATTCCTTGATCCCGCCGCCTTGACCGGGCAGCTGCCTGCTTTGGTCCGACGCTCCTCCCTAACCGCCACCAGGGCTGCGCCAAGGAGTAGGGAGTGGCTGCAAGGTAGAGCACCGGGGGCTCTTGAGGGCGCAGGGCCACCATTACCGGAGGGCTGGTTAGGTACCTCTTGAGATCTTGGAACGCCCTGTCAGCCTCTTCAGTCCATTCAAAGGGCCCCTTTTTCTTCATCAGCTGGAAGAAAGGCAGCGCTCGCTCCCCCAACATGGAGATGAAGTGTCCTAGTGCGGTCACGTGCCCAATGAGCTTCTGCATTTCTCTGAGGATCTTTGGCGGGCTCATGTCCTCGACCGCCTTGACCTTCTCTGGGTTAGCCTCGATGCCTCGGTGGGACACGAGGAAGCCCAAGAGCTTGCCCGAGGGGACCCCAAACACACACTTCTTCGGGTTGAGCCGCAGGTTCACTACATTGAGGCTCGCGAAGGTTTCCTCCAGGTCTTGTATCAAGGTTTTGGCCTCACGAGACTTCACCACAATGTCATCGACGTAAGCCTCCACATTCTTCCCGAGCTGCGGGCCCAAGGTGATGTGCATCAGCCGCTGAAAAGGTCGCTCCTGCGTTGCGCAGCCCGAACGGCATGCATGTGTAGCAGTACACTCCACATGGGGTCAAGAAGGCCGTCTTTTCCATGTCTTCTAGCGCCATCTTGATCTGGTGATATCCAGAGAAGGCATCCAAGAAACATAACAGGTCGCACTCGGCGGTGGAATCAATGATCTGATCGATGCGAGGGAGCGGGAATGGATCTTGCGGGCAGGCTTTGTTGAGGTTGGTGAAGTCGACACACATGTGTTCCCTCCCCCCTTTCTTCGGCACAACAACAGGGTTGGGCAGCCAATCTGGGTATCGGACCTCGCGAATGACCCCTGCAGCTTCCAGTTTGCGGGTCTGTTGGACGATGAAAGCCTGCTTTTCGAGTGGACTGCCGTCTCGCTACGCTTCCGTAGGCGTCGTTGGGGCACGTTGAGGTGATGCTCGATTCGCCTCTAGGGATCCCCGACGGTGATCAGGCTCCCGGCGAACACCTTCTTGTTCGCGACGCAGAACTTGACCGGGGCCTCCTCCTGCTCGGGTTCGAGGTTGGCGCCTATGGTGAAGGTGGCGTTAGTTGATCCGTCCTCGTCGACAAGTATCTGCTTGGTTTCCGCCCTGTCCTGGGTGAACAGCTGCTTCTTCTTGGCCGGCGCAGCCCCCTTGGGCTCAGGGGCGTCTGAACCGGCGGGCTGGGCCGCCACTGCAGTCTTGAAGGCGAGCTTGAGTACTTGCAACGCATCCCCGGTGTCTCCAGACACGGTGAGGACGCCGTTGCTCCCGGGCATCTTCATGAGGTTGTACGTTGGGTGAGTCGCGGCCATGAACTTGGCCAGAGCCGGGTACCCGAGGATGGCATTGTATGGGAGGCCGATGGGGGCGATGTCGAAGTCAATTAGCTCTGTGCGGAAGTTGTCGTAGGTGCCAAAGGTCACCGGTAGGCGGATCTGCCCCAGGGAGCCGGCCGAACCGCCTCCGACGCCCAAGAAGGGCCCGCTAGGCCGAAGCCGCTCCGGCGGTATGTGGAGGAGGCTGAAGGCTTCAACCGAGAGCACACTGAGGCCCGCGCCGCCGTCGATGAGGGTCCTGGTGACAGCCACCTGGCAAATGGTGGGAGTGCACAGCATTGGGAGCGCACCCAAGCAGGCGGAGTTGGAGGGGTGGTCCTCCGAGCTGAAGGCCAGATCGGCCTTGGATGCCGGCCGACCTGGGGGAGCCCCCTGCCGCGCGGAGGCAGCGCCGGCTTGGCGGACGAATGGCTTGACGTGGCGGCCTGAAGGTGGCGCCTGCGAGCCGCCCAGGAGAGCCGCGACGACCGGGGGCGCCGGTGCAGCGTGCTAGGCGAGGAGGAGGTTGCGTAGCTCTTCCCAAGAGGCCACGGAAGCCGCCGGTAGGTGGAGCAACCACATGCGCGGGGCGTCGGTGAGGGCCATGGGAAGCCAGTTAGCCATGACCCTGTTGTCGCCTCCTGCTTCGAGGATGGCCTCCTCGTACGCCAGCAGGAAGGCCAGCGGATCAGTTCTGCCGTTGTAGCGCGGCGGCGTTTCCGGCTTGAACTTGTCCGGCCACCGCACCTGTCGCAAGGTTGGGGCCAAGGCTCGTAGCCCCCTGGCCCCCGCGCTGGCGTTGGCGACCGGAGCGGGCGGCGCGCTGCGCATCGCAGGGCGAGTCACGGTGTCGGCAAAGAGCGGGTGGCGGAAGGGAAAGCTCCGGCGCACCCCTACCTGGCACGCCAAATGTCGGATTTCAGGTTCCGGTAGACCCTATAGGTTCGAACTCTGGGGCGCGCGCGGAGATCTCACCCCCTACCTACCTGCACCTCGCCGCCTCGCTAGGATCTAGAGCTATGAAAGGAACAACACAAGAGACACAGGGTTTATACTAGTTCGGGCCACCATTGTGGTGTAATACCCTACTCTAGTTTGTGGTGTGGTGGATTGCCTCTTTGGCTGATGACGAACAATACAAGGAAGAACAGCCTCGCGAGGGTCTGTTCTTGGCTGGTGCGATGAACTGCTAGTGGAAGTTCAGTCGCTTTCTCTCTGTTGATTCGAGATGCTGGATCCTCTCTCCCTACCTTGTGGGTGGCTAGTCCTATTTATAGGCAAAGGCCTTGGGCCTCTTCCCAAATATTGAGCGGGAAGGGCGCCAACAATTGGCCATTTTGAAGGGGAACACCTAGTACACTTATCCTGACTAAAGTTGGTCCTCGCTTTGTCAAAGGCTCGTGGTGGTGGCCTTGGCTTGGGCTCCACGATGACTTCCTTCCTGCCGTTGCGACGGTCTTGGTCTTGTTGCACCGAAACGGATGCCTTTGCTTGATGCTCTTGCCTGCGCTTGCCCCCTTTGCACCAAAGAGGAAAGGAGGACACTGCGCCGGCTGGCACCCGCCTGGTGCCCTTGGTCGTCAGGGCTTACGTCATGGGCACCTCGTGAGGTACCCCGCTTTGACCTCTCCGCCTCCTCGCGAGCCAGCCTGACGAGGCCGTGCCTGAGGAAGCTTCTGTCGTCCGCCCCGCGAGGCTTGGCCCCTCGCGAGGGTCTTGAGCTTGTGCTGATGAAGATGGGCCATGCTGGGCCACCCCTTGGGCCACGCCGCAGGCCGCAGGCGGGCAAGTCTGGGGACCCCCATTCCCAGAACGCCGACAGTGTTGTGTAACATGGAGACACATATGCATAATTAGAGAGTGAGTGTGTGAGATACACATGCGGACATGAGGAGAGATGAGGATCCAGATAAATGGGTGTTTGTGCGTGTCTGTGTGTGTTTGTGCATGCGTTTGTGTGTGAGAGGGAGAGAGTGTATGTGAAGTAGAGAGACCACTGATGATGTAAACCTAGTATAAGGGAAGGGGGAATGGGGTGACATGTGTAGTAGCGAGATAGCACGGGTGCGGGCGGGGGGAGCAGACTATTTGGAAGAGACATCGAGTGTGTGTGTGGGAGAGGGTGTGAGAGCGAGAGAAAGAGAGAGCTAGCGACGGAGAGAGAGAGAGAGAGAGAGAGAGGAAGAGAGGGGGCGAGAGGGGTCGTTTGTGTCCATAAATGGCATATATATAGGGAGACAATGTTGATGTTGTCCGAAATTGGCCTATGAACGGAGACGCAAGGGAAGCGAGTCATCGTGTGTGTGATAGGGACTTCATGAGAGATCTAGAATAGATGGTGTAGAGAACAATGTGCAAAATCGAGAACGATTATACATTAGGGAGCTATGCAAAGAGTCACGACATATATGTATACTGAGGAAGGAGCTGGGCGGGTCCGCATGTGGGAGAGATAGAAAGAGGAGAGTGGTGCATAAGGAGACAAAGTGTGCTTGTTTGCAGTGGGGGGTGGTGTGTGAGGTGAGTCGCGAGAACCACATAACTAGGGAGATAGGCGTTTGGGGCGACGTTTTGTGTGTATGGGAAATATACACTCTACATAGTGTGTGTGCTTGGGTAAGAGAGATAGCGGAGACCTAGAGAGTGAGGGAAGAGATGTGTGCATGCCCGAGAGACAAAGTGATACAGACCTATGTTGGGGTCTGGACTTTACAAGAGAGAGGGGTGTTCATGTGCTCGTGTGTTGGTGTTTGGGGGAGAGAACGAATTCTCTATGTGTGTGTGTGTGTGTCTGTGTGTGTGTGTGTGTGTGTGTGTGTGTGGTGGGGGGGTTGACTTCAGATAAAGAGTGAGGTGTCTATATTTGAGGGACTTTAGCGTAATTGAGATATTGTGCACTCATGGTTGATCAATTTGTTTCACAGTTTGTACTATGAGATAACGATACTTTTGAACATGCGTGATATACCTTGATGTACCGAATTACAAAGCCTAAGATTGGAATTTTGGAATTTGACTCCATCATTAGCTTTTGTAATTCATTTAAGCGGAGGTACATTTTTAAGCGGGATTTCGTGATTTCAAATTCATATATCAAATCTAGAGATATACACATACGGGCATGTGCAAACTTTATAATCATCCACTTTATTCATACACATACACATTTTTTCTTTTGTCATCATATTTAGGATAAACACATTTGGAATTTCATTTGAATTGGACCGTATGATGGTATTTGCTTGTAGTAGCTCAATGATCCATATTTGAATTGAATGGCCAATCTAAGTTCCGAGTTGGAGACATTGATTTTCAAAACTTGCACATTTTTTGCTTGCAAAACAAACAAATTGTCGGCCATGATATCATAGTCGGCCGTACGAGAGCAGAATATTTATAATTTTAGGCGCCAAAAGCTTTCAAACTTCCCGCTCACATCGAAATATCACGCGCCCGAAAGTTTAGCCCTGCGATATTCCTGTTTTACCCCTGCCACATGAACGGAAAAGGGCTGCTTTGGTAACTCCATTGTTTTCGCCTCTTTGCCCCCAACATTCTTCCCCAGAGCCCCTCCCCTTCCCCTCCCCGACCCCCAACCACGGCAAGCCGCTGAATGTAGTCCTCCGCCGCAACGGTGGACCTCACACCGCCGGATCTACCTTCCGCACCTTGGAACCCCAAGCGCCAACTCACCACTTCACGGAGCCGCTTCAGCGATCGGGCTTGTCCACCGCTCCAGATCTCCTTGACCGCCATCATGGTCCACCGCACCGGATCTGCTTAACGGCGCCCACGCCCACCACAGCGTAGGCCCTTCATCGACTCCTCGTCCGCCCTTCGATGGCCCTTCATACAAGCCCTCGTCCGCCGCAATAGATCCGCCTCACCGAAAACACTGCATAATGCGCCCTTGAAGCCTTCGCCCATCGCACGGACCGCTCCACGGACGCCATATTCAACTCCACCGCCCTGCTTTACCGACGCCGCAGCCTCATCAGTTATTTCGATTTGTACTCCTTCGGTTTTCTCTTTATCGCAACTGTTCACTTACCACAGATGAGCTTTCTTGTATGTCGACAGCGCCGCAACCGTAGCACCGGAGCTACTTCAGCGACGGCGACAGCCGGCCCAAACTCAACCGCAACACGAGCACCATCGATGATCCTTAGCTATAAAGTATGACAATGATACCCATACGCCACCGAGAATCGGTACTATTATCCAACGGCGGCGCCACGTTCACTTTCCTAGCATAAGCACCGCACCTTTGAATTTCTTTAGGGCATCATTCAGTTTTTCATGAGACGCGTTATTCGCTTGCACTGTAGGGCCATACTTACGGCAATGAACATGTTACATGTGCTAAATTACATACCGGTGCACATATAGTTAATATGCTTTAGTTTTGTTACGATGCCACTGTTGGTTCCATCGATCGCTTAATGTTCTCTATGCTTAATTACACATCAGCAAACTAGCATGTGGTTCCGCTGCTTTTTGTTCGTTTTACCCTACATTTTCTGATGCTAGCTATTACATCACTGCTCCGAGCCTCTGTTCATTACTTGTTTGTGTGTTCTCGATCTTCCCAAGTTGCATGACTAATTTGATGCTTCTATTAATTATAGAGCTGCCAACCCCATCAAGCAAAATATTTGTTCTTTTGGGGCTGGCACCTCGAACAACAATAAAAATAGAGGGAAGCAGATATACTCCCTCTGATTCTATTTACTCTGCGCATAACTCTTGACCCCCATACCAAGGAGGGCACTGGTTTAATTTTTCTGGACTAATTTGCCAATTAATTAGGGCAGAGGCGGATGAGGCAGGGCACAAAAGGAAACCAGTTCTAGGAATCGCAACAGCAGCAGAGACTAATCGAGAAAACGAGAAAAAGTTATACGCAAAGTAAAAAAGAATCGGAGGGAGTATTGTCGTGTATGCACACATCCTTCTTTCATTAGTTTAGATGAACCATTGATGATCAATTCGGACCAGTGCATGCGACTAAAATTAATTTTACCTAAATAGATGGTGCAGAATAAACTACAACAACTATTTGCAACCACGGGATGCTGACGATATCTTCAAAGAACACTGCAACAGCAGCTAGGCTTCACAGCAACATATGGTAAGCCAGTGTGTTTTAGTACATGTCAAATGTAGTGCGAGTGGGCTGCTTTCTTGGCTTGTGCCCTCAACGTGTAATCCTACCGAATTACAAATAGTTCAGTTGTCTGCTTTGCTGTATTGCTTGATTCAAATGCTTATTTGTTGTTACACTATACCTGAGTTGGCCAATATGTCAGCAGTGCCTACTGTACTATCGTAAAGAAATGCATGCCTATTTCATTTGAGTCCTTAACTTTTCCTCTCAACTTCATCACAAGACTGTCTTCGTAGTTTATATGAGGCCACACTGTTAAGTGCTTTCTCAGATTATTTCAACTGCTTAGATGCCTTGGCAACTTAAATATAGCGGTCAACTGGGTCCCGTTTAATCCCGATTAAAGTCCACTAGTGGTATGATAGTTCAAAAGAGTTTTTGTTTTTGAGGAAAATGAACTAGGGAGGTAGCAAAACTAACTAGATGGGACTGGCGGATGTCGTTTATTTGCCACTTACATCCCTAGTTTCATCTTACCATTTTAATTTCTTTTCGGCTGATGCTGCTTCGAACCATTTAAATATAGTTTGCCATGCTCGGCAATAATTCGTTCGTCGTTCACCATGTAAGCTTACTGCCTGGATCATATGATAACTATCTCTTACTGATGTCCAGCGGAAACCTTTCAGGATGCCGTTCACACTAGGACACAATGTACAACCCCAGAATCTATTTGTGGAAGTAGTGCGCCATCCATGTTACCAGATGGTAGCAGTTTAGAGGCAACACCGCCGGAGAGCACTCTGAGCACAGATATTATAGTGCTTGAGGCTCTACTAGAGGCAGAAAGACATGGTGTGGCTGCCATGAATGAGGTAATCTTTATCTTGAGGCTGGAAATTACGGAATTAGCGGCACGCACTATGCAAGCAACCCAAGAATTGGAAGAAGTAAGAATGTTGCATTTGAAGACGGAGGAGGTCCTGCTGTTTCTGCTATCTGAAGCCCAAGATAATCCCGGTTCTTCTTTAGATACCAGTTGAAATTGTCATTAGATTATTGTACTTGCATGTTGTGTCATGTCTCTGAATGGATTATGTTGCAAGACCCCCTATGTTGTCCATGTGTTGTAATGATCCGAATTTTTTAGGCGAGGTAATCCTCAGTACTTGTATGATTGACATAAGGTGAACTGTTTTTCGTGTGAGCATATTGTATTGGATGAAATAACTGTTTGACTCAGAGTGTATCCAACCTACTGAATTCGAAGATCACGACATTTCTAAATCATAATCATATATAAAGGTGGAATAAATCTTTGTTGTGGTTTTGAAGAAATAAATAACAAAACGTATAATTATTTGTGGATATTCGTAATCGAATACAAATTGGATTTGAATTTAGTTTGCCAGGTCCCAGGGAAAACGTGAATACTAATTCTCCCAAGTTTTGAACAAAGCGGCTAAACACCCACTATAATTTGTGGGCTGCCCGAAGCAAGTGTTGCGAGATGGAAATTACTGTCTACCCTGACACTTGGCATCCTTATCGACCGGATTTACACTTACATCGATAGGGGTAGACTAGTAACTTCAATCGAGGCGTGACACGACGGCCTCTGAGCCCATTCAGACACGTTGGGCCAAGCGTGGTGACAAAACACATTTGATTCAAGCTCGTCCGAAAGACATGTGTCTCTTCCTCCATTTCCCCATTCATACATGGTGGGCGGCAAAACAAACTCTCCTCGTCCAAATCGATGTAGGCTAATATTTTAAATAGGGCAGATGTGTAACTTCCATCGACGTGACACAACCGCCCTACTGTCAACCCGTTCATACACCGTGGGCGGCAAAACACCCTCTCCTCGCTTGAAAAAAAGTTAAGCAAATATTTGGGAGATGCGATATTACCGTCCTATCCCCAACCGACGCGATGTCCGAAATTTTAAGCGGGGATAAGTTCAGTAAATTTCCCCATTTAGAGAAGCGTCCCAAAGTTTGAGATCCCCCTCCCTCCATTTCCCCATTCATACACCGTCGGTGACACGACAACCTCCAGATCTGCGCCAGCCTCCTCCGTCCGCCACCCCATCCTCCACCTTGCCGGAGCCGCTACCCCTACCCCGTCGTCCACTTCAAGAGATGGACGTCTCTCATCCACGGCGCTGGACCAGGATCCTTTCATCGCCTCTTCTCGCTTCATCGGCGCCGTCGTCCCCCTTGCCGTTGTCGCTCCTACGACCGCCTCGTCCACGGCAATAGGATATATCCCCCGACCCGGCCGTCTGCCGTCTAAAGTCTTCTTCCCCGCCGCCGACAGCCATCGCACCTGCAGCACCCTCAACGTATTAGCATAGGCCTACACGGCGTCGCAAGAGAGGTGGTACTCTTCCATATGTGCTGAAGTTATTGATCTCACCCGGAAAATAGATCGTAATTTGTTTACTGTACTTTTCTTGTCCGTACCAAATCGTAGTGGCTAGTTGAAAGCAAACATTGGTTGCGAAGTAGCTTTGTCCGGTTTGGACCTTCAGATCCGCCATGGCACGGGCACTATACTCGTAAAGCTTATGGTTTCCCCCCTTTATATTCACTACCATCATCGTAGGTGCTTCGTGTCGTGCTAGCACTGCTCCTCAAGACCTCAACCCAAAGCTTACGTGTTGAAATACGAATCTGATATGATGCTGATATCACTAAAACAGAGAATGTTGAATTGGTCACCTAATGTTCCTATATTTGTTTCAAAAAGCATGTGCGCCACCCACTGGTCCAACTAGTTCGACTTTCCTGATTTTTCTCTTGATGCTTAGCATTTTCCCCTTTTATCTACTCTACTATGATCTGCTTAGGTGCTTTCCGTCGTACTAGCATTACTCCACCCTTCAAGCTAAACAACACAACACTCAGAATTCGAAAGCTTAGTTGTTCAAATATGATTGTGATATGATACTGATATTAGTTAACCGACACGTTTAATTGGTTAGCTAAAGGTCCCACTTGAGTTTCCAAATGCATGTCGCGACATATAGAGAGACAGCATAATTGCATTTCTTTGTCACTTGTTGACCGTACTTTCTTGTCCATACCAAATCTTAGTTGTTATTTCAAAGCAAACATCGGTTGCTAACTACCCTTCTTGCGGTTTGCGCTTCAGATCTGCCATCCCACTGCCACGGTCAACACTGTACTCATCATGCTTATGTTTTCCCCATTTTATGATGACCACAATCAGCCTACGTGGTTCATGTTGTAATAGCACTGCTCCACCCATCGAGCTAAACAAGCTTAGTTGTACAAATTCATATTTGATATTATTGCTGATATTAGTAAAACTGAGAGATGTTTAATTGGTTAGCTAAATGTTCCTATTTTAGTTTCGAAATGCATGTCAGCCACATATGGAGAGACCGGAAAGAATAGTATTTCTCTGTGCGCTCTGGTTCATCATGGGTGGCCAACCGACATTGTATTGAAAGACTTGTAATATCTTCAATCTGCTTGCTCTTCTGCTCTTCTTTAAGATGATACTCTTCTCTTACGGTCGACTGGTCAGGTCAAGTTGTTCTCCCTTAGTATATTTTGAATCTGTCGGTCAGTCGACTTGTTCTTCTTTACTATATGTTGAAGCTATCATCTGCAAGTGTCATCACTACGGAGCTCTCATATTTTGAGTAGTAGGCCACATTATATTAATGCACACAACAAATTACAGCATGCATGCCATATTTTAAAAGAATTGCAGAGATAGCACAAAGGGGTTTACAGGGAGGCAGTATTGGATTAGAATCACTTCTGCATTACAAAGAAAATCTCACTTGTTTTTATGTTTTCATGCATGTCAGATATTGAACATTATCAAAATGAATATGAGAATGGGCGCACGAGAGGAATATTGCAGAATGATCCACTGGCTATCAAACTTGGCATGGTGGAGGATGGCCTATCTTATTCACCCATCAAGGTGCTTGCTCTAACTTTGCAAAGTTGTATTGGTCACACATATTTTGCATCTGACCTCTTGCATTACTTCTACTTTGTTACACCATCTGCTTAGTTTAAGCATCATATATGAGTATATGCCATACCTATCCATTTTCTGTACCTATTCCATGTGTCGTCACACTATGTTTTTCCAGTCAAATGTTGTTCTTTCGTAATAGGTGTCCAAAAGGAAGAGGGTGAGCGCAGGTCGTCAAGGAGTACAAACTAGGTATTTGGAAAAGGTAGTGATACCTGTTAAATCAGATAGATCAGCAGCCATAGAAAACACAGGCCCAACTGTACCACACTTTACCCCTACTGTCTATGATATCAATTCAAAATTTGAACTCCTAAATTTCTGCTTGTGCCTTACCTTCTCTCTTGTATGAAAACTAATTTCAGATGAATCTCCTTGCTCAAAGGATCATACGATCTCAAAACAATAATGGGCTCTGCATTGCTCTTGTCAGTACCTCTCTCCCTTTTGCCATGTAATGATGTACTTAATTAATTGCTATTTGATTATGTATCATCAGTCTGCACCTGAGCTTCATTATCCTCTGTTTCTTCCAATATTATTTGATCTATATTTAATCTTTGCAAAATGTAGAATAATGGCAACGCTTATAAAGAATTTTCTTTGGGGAATTTACTGAATTATCCTTCCATCAACATGGAGAAGGGCTTTGTCCAGCCCGTGTTAACATGTAATGTAAGTTCATCCTTCTCAAGCCTTCAAACTTTGTTCTAGTATAGATTTGGATAGGCACCATTTCCTCCACTGCTGTTTGCTTTGCTGTTTACATCTGATTAGATGTTTGCAACAACTACCAGTTTCAAATTGTAGTTGTAAAAACATGTTCCTTATGTAGAACAGATCCATTTATTTGCTTATATAATTGTGAAACCTGTTACGTGTCTCCTTGTTTCTCTTTCAGACTCGTATCTCTTACGCCAGGCAGAACTTTAGGGAAGACAGTGAGCCAAACCATCTTGAGGACAGCGAGATGACCCCAAGGTCCTGTCTTGATGAAGACAGTGAGTTGAAGCTACACACCAGCAGGTGTGAGACAACCTCTGTGCAGTCGCTGCCTCAATTAGTTCGACTTCTTCAGTCTCAACTTAAAGCGAAAAGGCTTGCTTCAGCTCAGCTCCTACTTGAAGTCAAAGATGCAATGAAGATGTCAGAGGACTGCCGTGCGCACCATCATGCCTTAAATCTAGTGTTGATGCATCTATCGTTGCAACAACTGAGGTCTACTCAGCTTCTTCAGTTGTTTGGGGGGGCGACCTGGACAGGCCTAGTGCCTTCTGAAGTGCTCTCAGTTTTGTATATTCTTTTGTCAGCGCGTTTATTTGCACTGGTGGCGAATTTTGATGCCCAATGGATGTAATATGTGTGATAGTCTTGATAGCCTAGCGTAAGTTGCTTGCTTATTTATTTCCTTGTTGTCTTGTTTATTTGTTTGCTTGTAGTCATTGCAGTTCTTTTTCCGCGGTTTGCTAGTGGCTGCAATAACCTATTTTTTAAAACTAGGCCACAATAACCATGGGCTAATATTTCTTGTAGTGACTTTGGGCCTCCTACGGGCCATAGAAGCGATGGGCCTTCTACGGGCCGTAGAAACAGTGGGCCTTCTACGGGCCGTAGAAACAATGGGCCTTCTACGAGCCGTATCATCAATGCGCCTTATACGGGCAGTGTTGGGGATATTACTACTGGGCGTAAACCGGCCAGGAAGGCCGGGTTAACTTCATTAGTAGTTGAGTATATTAAAGCCCAAGTAGGCGGATGAGGGCTTAAGGCCCGTAGCGGTTTAAGGCACTGTAGCCGTAAACCGCGTGGGTATGTAACTTGTATTGTAAGTTAGGAATAGTAGAGACCGAGCGGATACATCTATAAACCGGCGCGGGACTCGTGAACCGACGGAGCCACCCATGTATATAAGGGGCGACCGGAGGCGATTCAGACGGCAGACAACAACTCGAGACTTAGGCGAAGCTTGTTTGCTCCCTAGTCATCGAAACCCCCATCAATTCCATCACAACTAGACGTAGGCTTTTACCTTCATCGAAGGGGCCGAACTAGTATAAACTCTCTTGCGTCCTTGTGTCCGCTTTAACCGCTTCAAGCTAACCCGTAGCGATGGCTCCACGACTAAGTCCTTTCATGAGGACATCTGCCGTGACAAAACCACGACAGTTGGCGCCCACCGTGGGGCTATCGCACGATGGTTTCAAGTTCTTGGAGGGCAACTTCGAAGGACTCAAGGGTTACGTTGTGGGCCGGATGACGAAGAGTCATCGCGGCAAGCTCTACATCGACGATTCAAGCTGGGGCTCCGAGGCCGGCTTGATTGAGTACGGGTACCGGGTCCCCTTTGGTGGCATACACGTCTTCATTGGCAAGATCGATGAACCGGGCCCTGAGCCGGACATCTGCACCGACATCGTCGAAACGGCTCAGCGTGCGAGATCTGCCCAGGGTAAACCGGCCATGAAGCGTGCCTTCGTGGGAGTCATCCACGGAGGAGAATATGATGGTGGATCGGAATCTAGTAGCGAGACCGTCGTTTATTCCGGCGACGAGTCCTCGACCGGAGAAACCGAATCATTGTACCTGTTCCAATGGTGACAGTATTCTGGACCCCTCTGATCTGCCCAACCGGGTTGGGATATTCATGGCCGGTACACAAGCGGCGATCCACTCTTCGACCGCAGCAGCAATGTTCTCTCGTCGTCAGCGGCGGCGGGCAGAGGCCCCCTGCACCCGCCGGCTCAAGTTTTATCTGAGCTGTTTGATGCGTTGGTTGTGCTTATGGCGGAGGCTAACCCGGCGGATCAGGACACCCACAACGCGGAAATTGCAAAGGTGAGGGAACAGATCACGCATGCCAAGGCCGACCTGGCAGCCGAGAACAACAGGATGGCCGCAGAGCGGGCCACTTTGGACGCGCAGGCCTATAGGCTTATGCTGGACCAGAACGCGTCGCATGAAGTCCTGAAAAGGAAGCATCGATCTCGCCTGCCGACGGTTTTCGATGCCAGAAACCTCTTTAATACCCCAGGAGCAGGGACTAGTAACCCGCCAGTGATAAACCGGGCGGAGGCACCTAGGCCGGGTGCGCCGGTTCAGCCTCGCCTGATGGAGCCGCCTCGGCAGAATAATATCGTGCCTCAGCCTGTCCAGACACCTCCAGGTCATTATTCCAATCCAATGGACAATCTTATCGCTGCCGCTTCACGGCTGGAGGCCATTGTCGGTGTCAAAACCGGCGGATCTCGGGTAGGGGGTCCCGAACTGTGCGTCTAGGCGGATGGTAACAGGAGACAAGGGACACGATGTTTTTACCCAGGTTCGGGCCCTCTCGATGGAGGTAATACCCTACTCCTGCTTGATTAATATTGATGATATGGGTAGTACAAGAGTAGATCTACCACGAGATCAAGGAGGCTAAACCCTAGAAGCTAGCCTATGGTATGATTGTTGTTCGTCCTAAGGACTAAAACCCTCCGGTTTATATAGACACGGATAGGGTTAGGGTTACACGAGTCGGTTACAATGGTAGGAGATCTACATATCCAGATCGCCAAGCTTGCCTTCCACGCCAAGGAAAGTCCCATCCGGACACGGGACGAAGTCTTCAATCTTGTATCTTCATAGTCCAGAGTCCGCCAACGGTGATAGTTCGCTATCCGGACACCCCTAATCCAGACTCCTCAAGAGCCCCGAACCAGGCTTCAATGGCGATGAGTCCGTAGCGTAGATTATCTTCGCATTGCGGCGGGTTCTTCTCCAAATTCCATATACTTGTCGAATAGTGTCCAAACCGATAAATGTTGCGCTCCTTGGCTTCCACGCCCAATAATGGCCATCTTCCACGTGTTTGAATGAATGCGAAAAGCCCGGTATTTTACACTTACCCCCTAGCTGCGCAAATGAGCCGCCTATAAAGGGACGAGGATCTAGATCTGAGTCACCCCATCCCCCATGAGCTTTCATCAGCGCCTTTGACAAAAATCCATTCCATTATGGACGGTCGACGCGGTTCCTCCTCTCGCGCCCCGGCCCTCGGCACAGAAATTGGGAGAGATGCTCGATCCGCATAGCGAGCTAGTGACACTCCAAACCAAGGGATTTCTTCCCCGGCTTTCATGGTTCTGGTTCGAGCCGGACTTTCCACCTACAAGGGCGGAAAGCAAGCGGAGAGTGTCCCCGATCCCTCTAAAGGAGAGCGGGTATGCTTTTTCTCTTATCTAGTAAGAGGACTCGGATTTCCAATTCATCTGTTTCTCCAGGGGCTCTTGGAGTTCTCGGCCTCCAGTTGCACCACCTTACGCTGCCTCCATTTTGCACATCGCGGGTTTCATGGCCCTTTGCGAACTGTTCTTGGCGCCGAGGCTCATTTTTATTTGTGGAAGAGATTATTCGCCTTGTACCCTGTTCTCATGAGGGGTCAATATATCAAGTGGGCGGAGCGAACTATGGCGCATCGCGGGACCGGATATCTATCCGGAACCCGAAGAAGGCATCCAAGACTGGCCTTCGAATGGTTTTACATGGAGGGCGTCCGCTGCCGGATCCTATTCGGATCGGCCTTCGGAGTTTAGCAACGCCTCGAAGAAGCGCCTAAGCTGGCGCCCATGAGCCCTCGGAGGGAAAATGACCGGGGCGTCCTTTACTTGATGAGCCGAATAAGATTATGGCTCATGCACGATTGACCATGATTGGAGTCATGGCAATCTGCATTATGAGGAGTGCAGCCGCCCAATATAGGGGCCACCCCATGTGGGACTTCAATGGGGAGGACGATGCCACCCGCCATGACCGCAAAGGGCCGGGATCGGTCACCGAACTGGGTGAAGACCTTGTCCGCCATGTACAAAGGGGAGGAGGAGGATTCTCTCCGCTCAGTCCACTGAGCGGGTTTTCTTCGAATCCTCGAAGTTGGGTAAGCAAACATCTTTGTGGCCTGTCCGATCCATGTTCCCGTGGTTAAATATCTCATTTCATGGTTTCTATGCAGGAACTGCACCGGGCCGTGGAGAAGATACACAGCCCGCCCCCACAACCCGAGGATCCGGAACGGTCCCTCGATCCGGCCTCCGAAGAGGACCCGGATATAAAGGTGGAGCTGATCGACGGGGTGTTCCACCAACTTAGCATCGACAATGCTTTGGTTGCCATTACGCCGACTACCCCGGATTATTTCCGACCTCCCGTGTAACCGTGACAAGTCCGGATACCATGACCCACCGTGCTTTACTTCTAATCACCGCGTATTTGATGGTGTTTCGCAGGGGTGCCTTGAACGGAAGTCGAGCTGCGCGGCCGCCCAACAAGGCAGCTCGCCCGGTGGCGAAAAGAAGTGCGGACGACTCGAGACGTCGCCAGAACGGTATGATGTGCCATCGTGTTTTAAGGAGAGGTTCTGGGAGGCACACCGACGCCGTGGTTTTTCAGAAAAGCGCTCGCCGGATGAGTCCGAGAAGTTGCTAATCGGACCCTCGCCAACCAGGCTTAGAAGCCGAGTCCGGAAGGGGTACAAACACGAGGTGTCGTCGGATGCTCCTCCAACGGAGGATGCCGACAGACTGTCCGCCACCAAGTCGGAGGTGGAGAGCATCATGAATCATAGGCGCCACGGACTATTCTACGTGGACGACATGTTTCTCCCAAGAGGCGTTGGACGCCTTTAGTTCGGGAGAAGCGCACCTCCGTGCCGCTCAAGATGGCCTAGCCAGAGCCACGAGCAAATATGTGAAAGACATACGGGTAAGGAATTTTGACGATTATATATGCCAAGAGTCCCGAGACTTAAAATACTTAGGATAACTGATTTAAGGATCATTTGGAATGCAGGTTCTTACCGAAAAGAATACACGTTTGTCCCATGAGCTTGGAGAGTGCAAGGCCCAACTTGAGGCAAGATCAGCGCGACCGGGAAGCCATGAAGACTCCCTCGGTAATATATGCCCTTCAAAGTAGAAGTAGTTTCAGCAAAGTGCGGCGTGCGTAAATCGACATTAACATTGCAGATATAGCGCCGGGATGGATCCGGACAAGCAACAGCTCCTGCGCCAGCTAAAGGCGGCGAGGCGTCCTTACGAGGGTGCGGCAGGAGAAAAATAACCTCCAAGATGCCAACACCCAACTGGGTGAGGAACTAAAGGATGTTCGTGCCCAGTTGTCTGACTCCGTAAAGGAGAATCGACGGCTTCATCGCGGCATTTTCAGTAAGTGCTTAAACGAACTTTGAAAGAGTTTGGCGAGGAAGGCGACTAACATAAACATGTATGTAGGTTTGCTCACAGGTCGTCCTGAGGAGGAGATGCCCAGTTCTTCGGGTGATCTTCTTCCCAAACTGCGTCTACCACACGAACGAGTTCGGCGGTGATGAAAAGCGTCGCCTGTGCCTTGTGGCCATCTATCTACCTGCCGAAGGCATTGGGGAGCTGGCAGAGCGGCTTCAGGGAGCACGGCGGCGCTTCCGACTATGGAAGATATCGGCCTGCCGTCAAGGCGCCAGGGAGGCCTGGGCCATGGTAAAGACGCGGTATATGAAGGCTGACCCAAACCACATGGCTGAGCTCAGACCTGTGGGGCCTGATGGGAAGGAGATCCCTGTAAGCTTAGTGTACGGCCAAGTAGAATTGGCCGCCAAGTATTCCCAGCAAGATTGTAAATTAGATAGCCTATTAGATGGCATTGAGGAGGAATACAATTGGTCGAGTTGACTATGTAATTGAATATGACATGAAAAATGTCTTCTAGCCGGATTGTAGATCATTTGTCATAGCGGACCTTTTCGCTTCGACCTCGGGACCCAATAGTCCGGAGTGTGTCCGAATACCCTCGCGATTATGTAAGAACCGGGGCATGCATGGAGACAAGGCGTAGGGGTCATTATTGCTATATCAGACAAGTGCCCAACTAGTTATGTTATATTACATGGATAGTAAGAAACATCTTCCAGGGAGAATAATTCCGTTAAGGGTTCCTTTCCATGGGAGGCATGCCCTAAAGTGCATGTCCAAACTGCTAAGAAAGCAGAAAGTCATCTGGGGGCAGATGGATAAATAGTTAAAAAATCATCTTTCAGTTCACCGACCGAATATTCCCTTAAGAACGCTAGTTTTCGGCTTCACCCAGTCTGAGGTACACATCCGCTGACCCGGCAAGAATAATCGCAGAGGTGCTCCTTTACCACCTAGCCGAACAATCGGGAACGAGGGGTAAGCACAGAGCCGTGCAACCCAGCTTGGCCAAAACTTAAGTCATATCGATGCATATAATGGTGAGTAAAAGGTACATGTGGAAGTTTCACACATGTGTTGGGCATGAAGCCCGTATAAATAAGCTTCTGTTAAAGAAGCCCCCAGGTATAATGAGCGCGGACATCGTGTCAAGTATGTGCGAACAAAGCGCAAACGAGCCTCTAAAGGCTTCAAGAAGAAGGAGGAGGAAGGAGAGAAATAAAAGACATCAAAAATACAAAATGTGGACGGAGGAAGGAGACGAACTCGGGGTCCGGCGCTTAGGCGTAGAATCTTCGTAGACGGGCTGCGTTCCATGGGTTCGGCTCGAGTCGGTTATCCGATGCGTTTCGCAGACGGTATGCTCCGCCGGTCAGGACCTGGTCGATGATGAAGGGACCTTCCCATTTGGGCTTGAGTTTGTCCTTTTCTTGTCCGCAGCGAGAACTAGTTCTCCAACGTTGTAAGCTTTGGCCCGTATTTCCTGCTTTGATATCTTCGAGCCTGCTGTTGATAAAATGCGGAACGAGCTTTTGCCACGCCGCGCTCCTCCTCCAATGCGTCCAACTGTCCTGCCGATCGAGCTCGGCTTCTCTTTCTTCATACATGCGCACGCGAGGTGAGTCATGCATTATGTCGCAGGCAAGACTGCCTCGTGCCGCACACCATAAAAATGGTGTGAATCCGTAGTACGGTTCGGGCGTGGTCCGCAGCCCCAGTACGGAGTCAAGCTCCTAAACCCAAAGGCGTGTTAGATTCCTTGAGGGACCGCACTAGTGCGGGTTTAATGCCGCTCATGATTAGACCGTTTGCTCGCCCGACTTGACCGCTCGTTTGAGGGTGATAGGCGAGGCGTAATCGAGCTTGATGCCCATGTTTTTGCACCATAATTTGACCTCATCGGCCGTGAAGTTGGTGCCGTTATCGTGATGATCTTGTGGGGACGCCGAACGGTGCACTACCCTGATATGAAGTCTATCACCGCCCGGATTCGCCGTTTTAACGAGCTTGGCCTCTATCCATTTGGTGAATTTATCCACCATGACCAATAGGTATTTTTGCTTGTGGGTTCCTCCCTTAAGGGGTCCAACCATGTCAAGCCCTGCATCGCGAACGGCCAGGTGATGGACATAGTTTTGAGGGCGGTGGGTGGCATGTGGCTTTGGTTAGCAAAAAGTCGGCAACCGACGATCGTTGGACTAAATCTCTGCAGATCTGCCCGAGCTGTCGGCCAATAAAATCCTGTACGGAAGGCCTTGCCTACAAGGGCCCGGGCTGCGGCGTGGTGCCCACCCAGTGCGGCATGAATTTCAGCCAGGAGGTTTCGCCCTTCCTCTTCGGAGATACACCTTTGAAGGACTCCTGTTGTGCTTTCCTTATAGAGCTCTCCCTCATTGACTTTATAGGCTTTGGATCGCCGCACTATGCAGCGAGCCTCATTTTGGTCTTCGCGGAGTTCCTGCCTAGTTAGGTAGGCTAGGAATGGTTCCATCCACGGGGCAATAACCGCCATTATTTCGTGGGCGGAGGTAGTTATCTCGTTGGTAGAGCCTCCGATTGTGTCAGAGTGTTCGGTGTCAGGCAGTGCGGTTGGGTCCGTTATTTCCGGACTCCCCTTCCCATAGTACGGATGGCTTGAACAGCCGTTCGTGAAGATGTTGGGCGGGGACGGCATCGGGTTTTGCGCCGATGCGTGCTAATACATCCGCCGCCTGGTTGTTATCCGGGCTATATGATGAAATTGAGCCCTTCAACCGCGGCCGACATTTTAGGACCGCATTGCGGTACACTGCCATTTTCGGATCTTTGGCATCAAAGTCTCCGCTTATTTGAGATATCGCGAGGTTCAATCCTCGCGCACCTCTAGGCATTTAATGCCCATGGAGACTGCCATCCGGAGGCCGTGCGAAGGGCCTCGATTCGGCTGCGTTGTTGGAGTCCGATACATTATCTCAAGGACGATTAATCGTGTCCCGGTTGGGGACGTCAGACGACGCCAGCCCCGTGCCGCCAGCATTTTGGAGCCGCCAAAGTGCATGATCCAATTGGAGTATGCGCCGTACTCTTTAGGGAGTTCGGATTCGGTCCATTCGGCCACGAAGTCGGCCAAAACCTGCGACTTAATAGCTCTTTCCGCTTTTGAATCGCCATACCACCCAACTCGGTGTTGGGACCATCAGAAAATTCGGAGCGGCGGTTTAGATGGAAGCAATCTCTGAACAATTCAACTGTGGGCTCCTCTTGAAAGAACACCTCACAGAGCACTTGAAAGTGACAGATATTGGTTATGGAGTTGGGGCCAATATCTTGTGGACGCAGTTGGAAGTTGGCCAAGACATTCCGATAAAACTTTGAACTGGCGGATGAAGCCTCGGGCTAAATGGTCAAGAAAACAACAACCTCTCCATCCTTGGGTTCTGGAGGACTCTCCGGGCTGGGGACCCTCCAGTGAATGACGTCTTTTTTGCCTAAAGCGCCGGTGCGGACTAAGTTATCCAGTTGAGTCTCAGTAACTCGAGAAGGGACCCAATTACACTCGTACACTTGCTTGGCCATGGTGCAGTCTGCAAAGCAGTAATACCGGTTCAAGAATATGTTGGAAGGTTATATATTGATACATTCATTGTTAAACCGGAAGAAGTTGCTTATAAACCGGAGTTGTGTAAGGTGGCAATACATAACTGGGAAATCCTGGCGGTTCAACAAGGGGACTAATGGTATATGCCGAGTTGTCAATTTTTCAACAAAGATAAACCGCCTAGTCTAAAACATTGATGAATCAAGAGTGGATGTGCGAAAACAGGTTTCACAAAAGTATTTCACAGTTTTGGATCTGGAGCATATTCAGAAAAGAAATAAATATTCAAGGTCCAAAACGGAGTGGTACCAAATCAATGAGCAAGGATGCAGGGAGATCTATGGCCTTGAGATGCGCAAGTGACAACGGATGCTAGAAAAACTACCGCTACGCAGAACAAGGATTCACAGACTTGACTAAAAGTTATCATATGAGCAAGAAGCAAGCGATGAACGCCGAAGAACATGGAAACCCTAGAACAGATCTATGGTGAAATGATAGAAGACTTACCAGAGCTGAGGAAGAAACGGAAGACCGCCGCGATGCTCTGGTATACTCAGGGTGATGCAGCGGCCAAGGTTAGTGCAGAAGTTGACGGCGGCGGCGGAGCTCCGAAGCTGGGCGGCGCAAGGAAGACGAAGCAGAGGAGCACGAAGGGGAAAAAAAGAAATGACCCTTCGGTATTATTTATAAAGCAAGGGACATGTGTTAGGCGCGAGAATCAAGGGGCCGCGAGTTTGGAAACGGAGCTGTCGCCTCGATTGTCGCAGGTCTATTAAACAAAAGAGGTATTGCGGATAGTTTTTATGACAGGTGACGTTACACCGGTTTACGATGACCAGAGAAGATGACAACATGGCGGTTCACCCAATTACACAAAATTGCTTAAGACGAAGTATATTGCTGAGGATTGACATGAACCTGTTGAAATCAATCTGGGGCCTAATGTTGGGGATATTACTATCGATGTAAACCGCCAGACACGGCCGGGTTAACTTCATTAGTAGTTGAGTATATTAAAGCCCAAGTAGGCAGATGAGGGCTTAAGGCCCGTAGCCGGTTTAAGGCCTGTAGCCGTAAACCGGCGTGGGTATGTAACTTGTATTGTAAGTTAGGAATAGTAGAGACCGAGCCGGATACATCTATAAACCGGCGTCGGGACTCTGTGAACCGACGGGCGCCACCCATGTATATAAGGGGACGACCCGGAGGCGATTCAGGACGACAGACAACAACTCGAGACTTAGGCGAAGCTTGTTTGCTCCCTAGTCATCGAAACCCCCATCAATTCCATCACAACTAGACGTAGGCTTTTACCTTCATCGAAGGGGCCGAACTAGTATAAACTCTCTTGCGTCCTTGTGCCCGCTTTAACCCCTTCAAGCTAACCCGTAGCGATGGCTCCACGACTAAGTCCTTTCACGAGGACATCTGTCGTGACAAAACCACGACAGCGGTAAGATGATCGACACAAACATGGGCCAATAACAGCAGCATTATGGTCAGAACGGGCTAGAGTTGGAAACGCCCATTCATGGGCCGACCATAACGGGCCATCGTTAATAGGCCGATTTGATGACGCTATGAAAATACCCCAACGATTAACGGACCACAAACGGGCCGATCAGAACCACGGGCTGAATTTGGCCCACAAGCGAGAAAATGACAAGAACGGGCCATAAGTAAACGAATCGCGGAAATGAGCCCAAGAGTAAATGGGCTCGAGAAGGCCGAAGATAACATGGGCTGGAACGCCCAATGTAATAACGGGCCGTTAATGGGTATAAAGTGATACACTGTTCTTTACGGGCCAGTTTCACCACGGGCCGTTAATGGGTGTAAAGTGATACATTGTTCATTACGGGCCAGTTTCACCACGGGTCGTTAGTAGGCCAAGAGTTACATAGGGCCTCATATGGGCCGAAAGACGTTATGGGCCATACATGGGCCAGAAGTGAAAACGGGCTGGAATCATATTGGATGGCCCAGATGACGCTACTGGGCCTAATTCGAATAGGGCGTAACGGGCCTTGGGTTAGCGGGATGTAAATGTGCTATATGCAAACAGGCCGTTAACAGGCTTTCCATGGGCCGGCCCGCCACCTTTTGACCAAGTCAAACGGGCCGGCCTTTTCACAGGAATGGGCCTCTGTCGGGCCGTGCCATGTGTCGACGTATCTTAGGCGCCTATCTGACCCACTGACGAGCTGACATGTGTTTCGTCCGGCCAATGAGAATATTACACGTGGAAATTTCCCATTGGTCAGGCCTGTTAACGGGTTATTGGATCCAAAACCCGACCCGGTAGCTTAACGGCGTTCTGTTATGGTGTATGCCACGTGTCGGTCACCCTTGACGAAAGCACTTCTGTGACGCGCGATTTATCGTCATGGAAGTGGACACTTCCGTGATGATAATTTTGGCAATGTCATGGAACACTTCTACGACAACACAGGTATGACTATCTTGATTCAGTCATAAATTTGTCATGGATGTACATGCATGATAGAAAACACGACCTACTATGACAAACACGTATCATCACAGAAGTGTATTTTTTTTTAGTGATCGTCACCGGCGCGACCCTTGATCTCCATCGTAGCATCGATGTCGTCTCGCCAACTATTGCTTCTACGACTATCGCTACCGCTTAGTGATAAAGTAAAGCAATTATGTATGCATTGCATTGCATACAATAAAGCGACAACCATATGGCTCCTGCCAGTTGCCGATAACTCTGTTACAAAACATGATCATCTCATACAATAAAATATAGCATCATGTCTTGACCATATCACATCACAACATGCCCTGAAAAAACAAGTTAGACGTCCTCTACTTTGTTGTCGCAAGTTTTACGTGGCTGCTACGGGCTGAGCAAGAACCGATCTTACCTACGCATCAAAACCACAACGATAGTTCGTCAAATTAGTGTTGTTTTAACCCTCTCAAGGACCGGGCGTAGCCACACTCGGTTCAACTGTGTGCAAAGCACGTCGGTAGAACAAGTCTCGCGTAAGCGTACGCGTAATGTCGGTCCGGGCCGCTTCATCCAACAATACCGCCGAACCAAAGTATGACATGCTGGTAAGCAGTATGACTTGTATCGCCCACAACTCACTTGTGTTCTACTCGTGTTTATAACATCTACGCATAAACCTGGCTCGGATGCCACTGTTGGGGAACGTAGTAATTTCAAAAAATATCCTACGCACACGCAAGATCATGGTGATGCATAGCAATGAGAGGGGAGAGTGCCGTCCATGTACCCTCATAGACCGTTAAGCGGAAGCATTATGACAACGCGGTTGATGTAGTCGTACGTCTTCACGATCGACCGATCCTCAGTACCGAACGTACGGCACCTCCGCGTTCAGCACACGTTCAGCTCGGTGACGTCCCGCGAACTCACGATCCAGTAGAGCTCGAGGGAGAGTTTCACAAGACGACGACGGCAGGATGATGTTGATGAAGTTACCGACGCAGGGCTTCGCCTAAGCACCGCTACGATATGACTGAGGTGGAATATGGTGGAGGGGGGCACCGCACACGGCTAAAAGATCAATGATCAATTGTTGTGTCTATGGGGTGCCCCCCTGCCCCCATATATAAAGGATCTAGGAGGGAGGCGGCCAGCTAGGAGGAGGGCATGCCAAGGGGGGAGTCCTACTCCCACTGGGAGTAGGACTCCTCTTTTCCTAGTAGGAGTAGGAGAAGGGAAGGAAGGAGAGAGGAAGAGAAGGAAAAGGGGCGCCGCCTCCTTTCCAATTCGGACTAGAGGGAAGGGGCTGCTGCCCTGGCTTCTCCTCCTCTTCTCCCACTAGGGCCCATGAGGCCCAATTAACTCTCCGGGGGGTTCCAGTAACCCCCCCGGTACTCCGGTATATGCCCGAAACCTCCCGGAACCCTTCCGATGTCCGAACATAGTCGTCCAATATATCGATCTTTACGTCTCGACCATTTCGAGACTCATCGTCATGTCCGTGATCACATCCGGAACTCCAAACTACCTTCGGTACATCAAAACATAAGAATTCATAATGTCGATCGTCACAGAACTTTAAGCGTGCGGACCCTACGGGTTCGAGAACTATGTAGACATGACCGAGACACGTCTCCGGTCAATAACCAATAGCGGAACCTTGATGCATATTGGTTCCTACATATTCTACGAAGATCTTTATCGGTCAAACCGCATAACAACATACGTTGTTCCCTTTGTCATCGGTATGTTACTTGCCCGAGATTCAATCGTCGGTATCTCAATACCTAGCTCAATCTCGTTACCTGCAAGTCTCTTTACTCGTTCTGTAATGCATCATCCTGTAACTAACTCATTAGTTACATTGCTTGCAAGGCTTATATTGATGTGCATTACCGAGAGGGCCCAGAGATACCTCTCCGACAATCGGAGTGACAAATCCTATTCTCGATCTATGCCAACTCAACAGGTACCATCGGATACACCTGTAGAGCACCTTTATAATCACCCAGTTATGTTGTGACGTTTGGTAGCACACAAAGTGTTCCTCCGGTAATCGGGAGTTGCATAATCTTATAGTCATAGGAACATGTATAAGTCATGAAGAAAGCAACAGTAGTAAACTAGACGATCAAGTGCTAAGCTAACGGAATGGGTCAAGTCAATCACATCATTCTCTAATGATGTGATCCCGTTAATCAAATGACAACTCATGTCTATGGCTAGGAAACTTAACCATCTTTGATTCAACGAGCTAGTCAAGTAGAGGCATACTAGTGACACTTAGTTTGTCTATATATTCACACATGTATTATGTTTCCGGTTAATATAATTCTAGCATGAATAATAAACATTTATCATGATATGAGGAAATAAATAATAACTTTATTATTGCCTCTAGGGCATATTTCCTTCAGCAGGCAGGAGTCGGTCTACTAATCTTGGATGTGATGCCTATATACAAGATCATTGTCTTGGATATCGTCATAATTATTTGCTTTTCTATCAATTTCCTGACAGTAATTTGTCTACCCACCGTTGCTATTTTCCCGAGAGAAGCCACTAGTGAAATCTATGGCCCCCGGGTCTATTTTCCATCATATACTTTCAGATCCATATTGCCAATTGCCTTTTCTTTTATTTTCAGATCTATATTATCAAAAACCCAAAAATACCTTGCTGCATTTTACTCACTTTTATTTCATCTATCAATCAACTACAATTTTATCCTATCCTTACGTCACTTTTTGGCACCGCTACCCGAAAGGGATCGACAACCCCTTTAACGCGTCGGGTTGCAAGTATTTGTTATCTGTGTGCAGGTACCGTTTATGTAGTGTTGCGTGGTTCTCCTACTGGTTCGATAACCTTGGTATCATCACTGAGGGAGATACCTTACCGTTGTTGTGCTACATCCTCCCTTATTCCTTGGGGAAACACCGACGCATCTCAAGCGACATCAAAGGAACTTTCTGGCGCCGTTGCCGGGGAGACATCACCAACATCTATTAGGTTCCTAATCACAAATCTCATATCCTTGCAATTTACATTATTTGCCACTTGCCTCTCATTTTCCTCTGCCCCACTTCACAAAAATTTGTCGTTTTATTCGCCCTCTTTTTCGTTCGTCGTTTTCTCGTCAGACCTGTTTTTTAGTGCAATCTTGTTGCGTAGTCACGATGACTCAAGAGAACACCAAGTTGTGTGATTTCTCCAATACCAACAACAATGATTTTATTAGCACTCCGATTGCTCCTCCCGCCACTAGTCCAGAATCTTGTGGTATTAATGCCGCTTTGCTGAATCTTGTTATGAAAGATCAATTTTCCGGTACTCCTAATGAGGATGCCACGTCCCATCTTAACACATTCGTGGAATTATGCGATATCCAAAAGAAAAAAGATGTAGACAATGATATTGTTAAGTTGAAATTATTCATGTTTTCTTTGCGAGATCGTGCAAAAAATTGGTTTTCTTCTTTGCCTCGCAATAGTATCGATTCTTGGGATAAGTGCAAAGATGCCTTTATTACTAAGTATTTTCCGCCCGTGAAAATTATTTCCCTTAGAACCCAGATCATGAATTTCAAGCAACTCGAACATGAGCATGTTGCACAATCTTGGGAAAGGATGAAATTAATGCTATGGAATTGCCCAACTCATGGGTTGAATCTATGGATGATCATACAAATTTTTTATGCGGGGTTGAATTTTGTTTCTCGAAATCTTTTGGACTCCACCGCGGGAGTTACTTTTATGGAAATTACTTTGTATTAAGCCACCAAATTGCTTGATAATATTATGGCAAATTATTCACAATGGCATACCGAAAGAGCTCCTACTAGTAAAAAAGTTAATTCGGTTGAAGAAATTTCTTCTTTGAGTGAAAAAGTTGATGCTCTTATGAAATTGGTTGCTAATAAAAGTGCTCCTATTGATTTTAAGGATGTGCCTTTGTCTACTTTGATTGAGCAAAATAGTGATGCCCTAGATGTGACTTTTATCTTGCGAAACAATTTCAATAACAATGCTTATAGAGGCAATTTTAATCCTAGGCCTTTTCCTAGTAATTCCTCTAATAATTATGGTAATTGCTATGGTAATCCTTATAATAATAATAATAATAATAATAATAATAATAATAATAATAATAATAATAATAATAATAGGAACACCTCTGATCTTGAGAATAATATTAAAGAATTTATCAATACTCAAAAAGTTTTCAATCCTACTATAGAAGAAAAGCTGAATAAGATTGATGATATGTCTAGAAGTATTGATAGAATTTCTCATGATGTAGAAAATCTCAAGATGAAAATTTTTGTGCTTAAGGTTGACGAATCAATTAAGGCTCTTTATGTTTCTATGGATGAAAGTAAGAAAAGAACCGCTATGCTTAGAGTTAGTAGAGAATTTTTAGAAAAAGCGTTTTCTAGTGATTGCTTTCATAAAAGTGATGAAGATCTTAAAATGATTGGTGTTTCTTATATTGATTCTTTGTTTAGTAAAATTAAGATTGATAATAAAGGGACTGAAGAAGAGTCAACTTTAGCTAGAAGGCGTCTCGATAATTCGGAGGGTGAAAATCTTGTTGATAAAATTGATAAAAGTGGGTTTGAAGAGGTCAAAACTTTAACTAGTGATGTGCCCACTCTTTTGGATTACAAAGACTTTAATTATGATAGTTGCTCTTTGATTGATTATATTTCTTTGTTGCAATCCATGATAAATTCACCCCATGCTTATGAACAAAATAAAGCTTTTACTAAACATATTGTTGATGCTATGATGAAAGCTTTAGAAGAGAAGTTGGAATTAGAGGTTTCAATTCCTAGAAAATTACATGATGAATGGGAACCTACTATTAAAATCAATATAAAAAATTATGAGTGTTTTTCTACTATTCCGAAATCTTTATGACTTGGGTGCTAGTGTTTCTACTATTCCGAAATCTTTATGTGATGTGCTTGGTCTTACCGATATTCAAGAGTGTTCTCTAAATTTTCACTTGGCGGATTCTAATATTAAAAACCTATGGGAAGAATTAATGATGTTCTTATTCTTGCAAATAGGAATTATGTGCCCATAGATTTTATTGTTCTTGATATTGATTGCAACCGTCTTGTCCAATTATTCTTGGTAGACTGTTTTTACATACTATTGATGTCGTGATTGATATGAAAGAAGGCAATATTAAATTTCAGTTTGCACTAAGGAAGGGTATGGAACACTTCCCTAGAACTAGAATTAAGCCACCATATGAATCAATCATGAGGGCATCGTATGGATCTAGAAATAAAGATGACAATACTTAGATCCTTCGCATTATGCCTAGCTAGGGGCATAAAACGATAGCGCTCGTTGGGAGGCAACCCAACTTGTACCTTTTTTATTTTTGGTTTTCTTGTTGTTTTCAATAAAATACCCAATTATGCCTCTGATTAGATGTGTTTTTGTGGTTTAAATTAGGTTTTGTGCCAAGCAAAGCCTTTGGGATGATTTGGGTGATAGTTGATTTGATCTTGTTGAAAATCAGAAACTTTCGCGCTCAGAAAAACAATTTTCATAAATCACAGAAACGTGCTTTTGCTTTGAATGTTTTACACAAGATTGATATACAAATTCCCTGTGTTGTCCTAATTTTTCAGAATTTTTGGAGTTACTGAAGTATACGAAGTTCTCTGATTACTACAGACTGTTCTGTTTTTTACAGATTCTATTTTCGTTGTTTTATGTGCTTGTTTTGATTATTCTATGGTTTCCTTTGAAGAGTTTTTGCCATGGAAAATTTTAAATACAGTAAAAAGATATTAATGGGTTTGCAACAGTACTTAAAGTAGTGATTTGCTTTCTTATACTAACGGATCTCACGAAGTTTTGTTGAGTTTTGTGTGATTGAAGTTTCCAAGTTTTGGGTGAGATCGCGATGGATGAAGGAATAAGGATTAGCAAAAGGCTAAGCTTGGGGATGCCCGAGGCACCCCAAGATAATATTCAAGAAGTGTCAAGCAACTAAGCTTGGGGATGCCCCCGAGTGGCATCCCCTCTTTCTTCTAACGACCATCGGTATTTTACTTGAAACTATATTTTTTTATTTGTCACATATCATGAGTTTTGCTTGGAGCGTCTTGTATGATATGAGTCTTTGCTTGTTTTCTAATAAGCATCCTTGCTGTACACTCCTATTTTGGAGAGCCAAATTATGCTATGCTTGCTCCTATGCTTCACTTAAAAATTTTAGAGCCTTGGAATTGCTCTAGTGCTTCACTTATATCTTTTTGAGCATGGTGTGCTTTGTTATCTTTGAATAAATTCTCTCATGCTTCACTTATATTAATTTGAGAGAAAGAAATATGATGCTCATGTTCTTCACTTATATTTGTTTGAGCTTATTAAAAGCAACATATGAAACTAGTTCCAAAGTGATAGATATCCAAGGAGGATATAATAAAAACTTTCATGAAGATCATTGGACAAAATAAACTTGATTCTTTGTAATAGTTTGGAGATATGATGATAGTGATATTTGAGCCATGTTAATGAGTAATTATGTTTTAGTAAGAATATTGATGTTAAGGTTTGTGATCCCCTATGCAAGAATGAAAGTCAATAGTCATGCAATGAAATTACATGCTACTTGTGTTGCATTATTCTGTGTTAGTTATGTTTAATGTTCCCTTATGATGGTTTTCGTTCCTTGGTTGGTCGCTTCTCAATCTCTTGCTAGCCACCACCTTGTACTAAGTAGGAATACTAGTTGTGCATCCAAATCCTAAAACCCAAGTTATGCCAAATGAGTCCACCATACCTACCTATATGCGGTGTTTCCTTGCCGTTCTAAGAAAATTTGTACGTGCCAACTAAATTTCAAAATAAATTTCTCTTTTGTGTGCCCGTACCTCTCATGGAGCGGCGAGGGGTGGCTAATATTTTTCATGCTAGATGTGTTATTCTCAAGATGAGTGTTTATTCCCTTGTCATTGCACGAGAGTATGGCGGTAATAGGGATTCCCAGTCCCGAAATGAAAAAGAAATTTTACTTTATGTTGCCATATAATAAATTCCTTCGAAAGTGTTGGTATGGGGGGCACCAGTGGATACGATTAGCCATGGCTTGTGAAAGTTTGGTGGAAAAAGGAATAAACTTTATTTTATGTTTGGAAACCGCCTATGATATATCTAGCATGGAAAGTGTTGGGAACTCTAAGTCGCTCTCGTTGACGAGAAAAGCATGCCACCCAAAATAATTTGATCTCTCAATTTTTGCTTTGAGCTCTGGCACCTCTACGAATCCCTACTTCCCTCTACAAAGGGCCTATCTTTTACTTAATGCAATTTTTTGTGTGTCTTCATCTTCTCCTTTAAAGGACCAACTACGGAACACTATTATCATAGTTGAGCATTGGATGTAGTTAATATTTGGATGTCTTGCATGAATGGATCAATGATTGAGCATGAAGGGCTAGGGATAACTTGCTTTAGTATTGATATTTTGAAATACATGGTTGTTTGTTGATGTGCTTGAGTATTAAAGTCCTCATGTCAAAACGAGACTATTGCTTTGAACCATATAAAAGTCCAATTGTCCATGCTATAAAGGAAAGAATATGTGATGAACATGTTAGGCAGCATTCCACATAAAAAATTCTGCTTTTATCATTTTTACCTACTCGAGGACAACCAGGAATTAAGCTTGGGGATGCTGATACGCCTCCAATGTATCTATAATTTTTTTATTGTCCCATGTTGTTATATTATCATTCTTGGATGTTTTACAATCATTTTATATCATTTTTTGGGACTAACCTATTGACAGAGTGCCAAGTGCCAGTTGCTGTTTTCTGCTTGTTTTTTACATTGCAGGAAATCAATATCAAATGGAGTCCAAATGCAGCGAAACTTTTTGTGGATTTTTTTTTGGACCAGAAGACACTAGATGGACCAAAGAAGCACCTGGGGGTGCCCCGCGGGGGGCACAACCCACCAGGGCGCGCCTGGGCCCCCAGGCACGCCCATGTGGGTTGTGCCCTGATGACCCACAAGTGTAGGGGATCAATTGTAGCTCTTTTCAATAAGTAAGAGTGTCGAACCCAACGAGGAGCAGAAGGAAATGACAAGTGGTTTTCAGCAAGGTAATGTCCGCAAGTGCTGAAATTGTAAGTAACAAAGTAGTTTGATAGCAAGATATTTTGTAACGAGCAAGTAACGATAGTAGTAACAAAAGTGCAGCAAGGTAGCCCAATCCTTTTGAGGCAAAGGACAGGCCAAATGGTCTCTTATAATAAGCAAAGCATTCTTGAGGGTACACGGGAAATTCATCTAGTCACTTTCATCATGTTGATTCGATTCGTGTTCACTACTTTGATACTTTGATACGAGGGTGGACCGGTGCTTAGGTGTTGTTCTTACTTGAACAAACCTCCTACTTATGATTAACCCTCCCGCAAGCATCCGCAACTACGGGAAAAGTATTAAGAATAAATTCTAACCATAGCATTAAACTTTTGGATCCAATCGGTCCCTTACGAAATAGCGCATAAACTGGGTTTAAGCTTCTGTCACTCTCGCAACCCATCATCTAATTGCTACTCCACAATGCACTCCCTTAGGCCAAAATATGGTGAAGTGTCATGTACTCGACGTTCACATGACACCACTAAGGGAATCACAACATACATACTATCAAAATATCGAACACATATCAAGTTCACATGATTACTTGCAACGTGATTTCTCTCGTGACCTCAAGAACAAAAGTAACTAATCACAAAAGATAATCATGCTCAAGATCAGAGGGGTATTAAATAGCATAATGGATCTGAACATATAATCTTTCACCAAATAAACCATATATTAATCAACTACAAGATGTAATCAACACTACTAGTCACCCACAAGCACCAATCTATAATTCCGGTAACAAGATTGAACACAAGAGATGAACTAGGGTTTGAGATGAGATGGTGCTGTTGAAGATGTTGATGGAGATAGCCCTCCCCAAGATGGGGGAGTTGTTGGTGATTATGTTGACGATGATTTCCCCCTCCGGGAGGGAAGTTTCCCCGGCGGAATCGCTCCGCCGGAGGGCAAAAGTGCTCCTGCCCAAGTTCCGCGCCGAGACGGCGGTGCTCCGTCCCGAAAGTCCTCTCCTTATTTTTTCAGGTCAAAATGACTTATATACCAGAAGATGGGCAACAGAGGTGGGCCTGGGTGAGCACAACCCACTAGGGCGCGCCTGGGCTCCCTGGCGTGCCCAAGTGGGTTGTGCCCACCTGGTGGGCCTCCTCTGGTACTTATTTGCTCCAATATTCATCAAATATTCCATCAAAATTCTTAGTGAAATTTCAGATTGTTTGGAGTTGTGCATAATAGGTAGCCTAACGTAGCTCTTTCAGGTCCAAATTTACAGCTGCCGGAATTCTCCCTCTTTGTGTGTACCTTTCAAATTATGAGAGAAAAGGCATTAGAATTACTCCAAAAAGCATTATTATGCATAAAAATATCATAAATAACAGTAAGAAAACATGATGCATAATGGACGTATCAACTCCCCAAGCTTAGACCTCGCTTGTCCTCAAGCAAAAAAAACGAAATCGAAAAACATGTCCACATGCTTAGAGAGAGAGGTGGTGATAAAAACAAAATACGGACATAGAAGCATCATGTAGATTATTATAACAGTAACAAATTTAAGCATAAGACTTTTATCATAGACTTCCCATGAATAAGCGACAATTCATCACACAATTGGAGTATAAAGAATAAACTCTATTAGAAACTAACAAACTATGTTCTCAGTCAACTTTGCAACTACAATTCATCATCTTTTCAGGAAGGGTCACGTATCGGAGCCTTTAGGCAAGTCCACATACTCAACCATCATATAGTTTTCTATGATTGCTAACACTCACCGCATACACATGAGCAAAACATTTCAACCGGACACATAGAAAGACAGGGGCTTATAGTTTCGCCTCCCAACGTGTTCACCTCAAGGGTGATGTCAACAATAATAACTCATGCCACCGATATTCAACTGGACATATGTGCCTAGATCTTTCCTCACCACATGATGCTTGCCAAAGGAGAAAATAAAAAAGAATAGAGGGAAAAACTTTTGACCCTTTGCATAAAAGTAAATACATAAAGTAAAAGATAGGCCCTTCGTAGATCGCAGGGAACAACCTGTTGTCGCCATCCAACTCAGAGGAGGGGATGCCACTCTGTGGTGAAGAGGATGAGCGTGGGGACAGTGGTGTCCAATCTTCAACTCGGTCGACGTGGATGAGCAGATCGCGGCGCCGTACCCACACCCAAAGCCGTATATCTCCTCTTTTCTTCCAGCCCCTCGCTTGACTATCCAGAGCGTGCACTCGGTCAGGATGTGGGCAACATCCCGCACCCAGACCCAAGCCCAAAATGCTTCATGTGGCCTTGGTCGAAGGTCATGCTGTTGAGGCGGTCCACCCTGCACCGGTCACCAAGGGCCTCCTCCATGCCCTCCAGTGACCAGAGCTGCATCGATAGGTCTTCGATGACGACACGCACATGGAGCTTGAAGTTATCATGGGTCATATGATCGTCATCGTGCCACAGCTTGATCCGGAGCACGCCGCCGTCGATGGTGACCGTGCCTTGGTGCACTGCCAGGTCGTGGTGTGTGAGAGGTTGAAGCGGACGAAGAAGTCCTACAGGTGGTGGTAGGTGACACGCAGCAGGTGAGGGGGATGCGCAGTTGAGCTTCGAGAGCCTTGCCGATGGCCATGGACTTGTTGACGGCGGTTAGGAGCACCACGTGGTGGCGGAGGACGGACTCTAGCTGCTCCATGGCCGATGAGGAGAGATGACCTTGTTGCTCTCACATTGGCGGCGAGAAGGGTCGGTGTGGTAGTGGCGGCCCGCATCCATGTCTGCAGATTGGGCCAGAGCTGGAGGCGGAGGAGGGAAGCGAAGGCGGTCATGCACCGGCACTCTGGGCTGCGCCAGGCCGTCGGAAGGGCGGCTGCGAGGATTTAGATGGCACTCTCCGCCAAAATGACATGGCTGCTTGCACAGGATGTAGCGAAGATGATCTCTACAGTCGATGAGGCGGTGCTCTGAGCTGAGGCAGCGAAAACAGAGTCCTTTGAAGCGCCTTAAGAAGGCCTCTCTGCCTGCACTCGCCTAAAGTCCAGGCGCCGGGGAGCGCGCCGGGAGCTGGGGAAGCCGGCGGATCGAAGAAGGCACGCTGGTTTTTGCGCGAGTGGTAAATGGACCAGCCATCTTCCTTGCCGAAGAGGAATGGTCGGCGGCCGGGGATGGTGTTGGGAAACGTAGTAATTTCAAAAAATTTCCTACGATCACGCAAGACCATGGTGATGGCATAGCAACGAGAGGGGAGAGTGTCCGTCCACGCACTCGTGAGACCGAAAGCGAAGCGTTATAACAACGCTGTTGATGTAGTCGACGTCTTCACGATCCGACCGATCCAAGCACCGAACGACGGCACCTCCGAAGTTACGCACACGCTCAGCTCGATGACGATCCCGGACCGATCCAGCAAAGTGTCGGGATGAGTTCCACAAGACGACGGCGTGGTGACGATGTTGATGCTCCACCGACGCAGGGCTTCGCTTAAGCTCGCGACGATATGACTTCTCCGCGCAGGCTTCGCCTAAGCTCATGACGATATGACCGAAGTGGAATATGGTGGAAGGGGCACCGACACGGCTAAGGAAAGATCCGTAGATCAACTTGTGTGTCATGGGGTGCCCCCGCCTCAGATATAAAGGAGCCAAGGGGAGGTGGCGCCCAAGGGGAGGCGACTAAGGAGGAGTCCTACTCCCACCGGAGTAGGACTCCCCTCTCCTAGTTGGATTAGGATTGGAGGAGGGGAAGAGGAAGGCGCTGCCCCTCTCCTTGTCCTATTCGGACCAGAGGGGGAGGGGGCGGCAGCCCACCTGGCCGCCCTTCCTCTTCTCTCTTATGGCCCATTAAGGCCCATAGTCCTCCCGGGGTTCCGTAACCTCCGGTACTCGATAAATTCCCGATTTCACCCGAACACTTCCGATGTCCAAATGCAGGCTTCCAATATATCAATCTTTATGTCTCGACCATTTCGAGACTCCTCGTCATGTCCGTGATCACATCCGGACTCAACAACCTTCGTGCATCAAAACTTATAAACTCATAATGAACTGTCATCAAACGTTAAGCGTGCGGACCCTACGGGTTCGAGAACTATGTAGACATGATCTAGAACCATTCTCGGTCAATAACCAATAGCGGAACCTGGATGCCCATATTGGTTCCTACATATTCTACGAAGATCTTTATCGGTCAAACCGCATAACGACATACGTTGTTCCTTTGTCATCGGTATGTTACTTACCCGAGATTCGATCGTCGGTATCCAATACCTAGTTCAATCTGTTACGTAAGTCTCTTTACTCGTTCCGTAATACATCATCTCACAACTAACTCATTAGTTGTAATGCTTGCAAGGCTTAAGTGATGTGTATTACCGAGAAGGCCTAGAGATACCTCTCCGACAATCGGAGTGACAAAACCTAATCTCAAATACGCCAACCCAACAAGTACCTTTGGAGACACCTGTAGTACTCCTTTATAATCACCCGATTACGCCAGACGTTTGGTAGTACCAAAGTGTTCCTCCGTAAACGGAGTTGCATAATCTCATAGTTACAGGAACATGTATGGGTCATGAAGAAAGCATTAACATACTAAACGATCAAGTGTTAAGCTAACGGAATGGGTCATGTCAATCAGATCATTCAACTAATGATGTGACCTTGTTAATCAAATAACAACTCCTTGTTCATGGTTAGGAAACATAACCATCTTTGATTAACAAGCTAGTCAAGTAGAGGCATACTAGTGACATACTGTTTGTCTATATATTCACACATGTATTATGTTTCCGTTAATACAATTCTAGCATGAATAATAAACATTTATCATGATATAAGGAAATAAATAATAACTTTATTATTGCCTCTAGGGCATATTTCCTTGATCTCCCACTTGCACTAGAGTCAATAATCTAGATTACAAAGTAATGATTCTAACACCCATGGAGTCTTGGTGCTGATCATGTTTTGCTCGTGGAAGAGGCTTAGTCAACGGTCTGCAACATTCAGATCCGTATGTATTTTGCAAATCTCTATGTCTCCCACTTGGACTTGGTCCCGAATGGAATTGAAGCGTCTCTTGATATGCTTGGTCCTCTTGTGAAATTTGGATTCCTTTGCCAAGGCAATTGCACCAAGATTGTCACGTAAGATCTTCATCGGTCCCGATGCACTAGGTATGACACCTAGATCGGAAATGAACTCTTTCATCCAGACTCCTTCATTTGCTGCTTCCAAGCAGCTATGTACTCCGCTTCACATGTAGATCCCGCCACGACGCTTTGTTTAGAACTGCACCAACCGACAGCTCCACCGCTTAATAAAAACACGATCCGGTTTGCGATTTAGAATCGTCCGGATCAGTGTCAAAGCTTGCATCGACGTAACCATTTACGACTAGCTCTTTGTCACCTCCATATACGAGAAACATATCCTTAGTCCTTTTCGGGTATTTCAGATGTTCTTGACCGCTGTCCGATGATCCACTCTGGATTACTTTGGTACCTTCCTGCCAAGCTTACAGCTAAGCATACGCCGGTCTGGTACACAGCATTGCATACATGATAGAGCCTATGGCTGAAGCATAGGAACATCTTTCATTTCTCTCTATCTTCTGCTGTGGTCGGGCATTGAGTCCGACTCAATCTTACACCTTGTAATCTGGTAAAAACCTTTCTTTGCTCGATCCATTTTGAACTTTTTCAAAACTTTATCAAGGTATGTGCTTTGTGAAAGTCCAATCAAGCGCCTTGATCTATCTCTATAGATCTTGATGCCCAATATGTAAGCAGCTTCACCGAGGTCTTTCATTGAAAAACTTTTATTCAAGTATCCTTTATGCTATCCAGAAATTCTATATCATTTCCAATCAATAATATGTCGTCCACATATAATATAGAAATGCTACTGAGCTCCCACTCACTTTCTTGTAAATACAGGCTTCTCCAAAAGTCTGTACAAACCCATATGCTTTGATCACACTATCAAAGCGCTTATTCCAACTCCGAGAGGCTTGCACTGCACCATAAATTGATCGTTGAGCTTGCACACTTTGTTAGCACCCTTTGGATCGACAAAACCTTCTGGTTGCATCATATACAACTCTTCTTCTAGAAATCCATTCAAGAATGCAGTTTTACATCCATTTGCCAAATTTCATAATCATAAAATGCGGCAATTGCTAACATGATTCGGACAGACTTAAGCATCGCCACGGTGAGAAAGTCTCATCGTAGTCAACCCCTTGAACTTGTCGAAAACCTTTCGCAACAAGTCGAGCTTTGTAGACAGTTATATTACCATCGCGTCAGTCTTCTTCTTAAAGATCCATTTATTTTCAATGGCTTGCCGATCATCGGGCAAGTCAACAAAAGTCCATACTTTGTTCTCATACATGGATCCCATCTCAGATTTCATGGCTTCCAGCCATTTTATGAATCTGGGCTCACCATCGCTTCTTCATAGTTCATAGGTTCGCCATGGTCAAGTAACATGACTTCCGAATAAGATTACCGTACCACTCAGTGCGTATTTTACTCTGGTTGACCCACGAGGTTCAAGAGTAACTTGATCTCAAGCTTCATGATCATCATCATTAGTTTCCTCACTAATTGGTGTAGTTGTCACAGAACCATTTCTTGTGATGAACTACTTTCCAATAAGGAGCAGATCTGATTATCTCATCAAGTTCTACTTTCCTCCCACTCACTTCTTTCGAGAGAAACTCCTTCTCTAGAAAGGACCCAATTTAGCAACGAAAATCTTGCCTTCAGATCTGTGATAGAAGGTGTACCCAACATCTCCTTTGGGTATCCTATGAAGACACATTTTTCCGATTTGGGTTCGAGCTTATCTGGTTGAAGTTTCTTTACATAAGCATCGCAGCCCCAAACTTTAAGAAACGACAACTTTGGTTTCTTGCCAAACCACAGTTCATAAGGCGTCGTCTCAACGGATTTTGACGGTGTCCTATTCAACGTGAATGCGGCCGTCTCTAAAGCATAACCCCAAAACGATAGCGTTAAATCGGAAATAGACATCATAGATCGCACCATATCTAGTAAAGTACGACACGACGCTCGGACACACCATTTCTCTGTGGTGTTCGGGTGGCGTGAGTTGCTAAACTATTCCACATTGTTTCAAATGTAAACCAAACTCAGAACTCAAATATTCTCCTCCACGATCAGATCGTAGAAACTTTATTTTCTTGTTACGATGATTTTCCACTTCACTCTGAAATTCTTTGAACTTTTCAAATGTTTCAGATTTGTGTTTCATTAAGTAGATATACCCATATCTGCTCAAATCATCTGTGAAGGTGAGAAAATAACGATACCCGCCCGTGCCTCAACATTCATTGGACCACAAACATCGGATGTATGATTTCCAACAAATCAGTTGCTCGCCCATAGTTCCGGAGAACGGCGTTTTGGTCATCTTGCCCATGAGGCACGGTTCGCAAGTACCAAGTGATTCATAATCAAGTGATTCCGAAGCCCATCAAGATGGAGTTTCTTCATGCGTTTTACACCGATATGACCTAAACGGCAAGTGCCACAAATAAGTTGCACTATCATTATCAACTCTGCATCTTTTGGCTTCAACATTATGAATATGTGTATCACTACCGTCGAGATTCAACAAGAATAGACCATTCTTCAAGGGTGCATGACCATAAAAGATATTACTCATATAAATAGAACAACCATTATTCTCTGATTTAAATGAATAACCGCCTCGCATTAAACAAGATCCAGATATAATGTTCATGCTCAACGCTGGCACCAAATAACAATTATTTAGGTCTAAAACTAATCCCGAAGGTAGATGTAGAGGTAGCGTGTCGACGGCGATCACATCGACTTTGGAACCATTTCCAACGTGCATCGTCACCTCGCCCTTAGCCAATCTTCGCAATCCGTAGTTCCTGTTTGAGTTGCAAATATTAGCAACAGTAACCAGTATCAAATACCTGTGTACTATCTGCGAGTATTAGTAAGGTACACATCAATAACATGTATATCACATATACCTTTGATCACCTTGCCATCCTTCTTATCCGCCAAATACTTGGGGCAGTTCCGCTTCAAATGTCGACCGCTTGCAGTAAAACACTCGATTTCAGGCTTAGGTCCAGACTTGGGTTTCTTCTCTTGATCAGCAACTTTCTTGCTGTTCTTTTGAAGTTTCCTTCTTCTTCCTTTGCCCTTTTCTTGAAACTAGTGGTCTTGTTGACCATCAACACTTGATGCTCTTTCTTGATTTCTACCTCATGCTTTTAGCATCGCGAAGAGCTCAGAATTGTCTTAGTCATCCCTTGCATATTATAGTTCATCACGAAGCTCTTGTAGCTTGGTGGCGTGATTGGAGAATTCATCAATGACACTATCATCCGGAAGATTAACTCCCAGCTGAATTAAGTGATTGTTATACCCGGACATTTTGAGTATGTGCTCACCGTGTAACTATTCTCCTCCATCTTGCAGCTATAGAACTTATTGGAGACTTCATATCTCTCAATCCGGGCATTTGCTTGAAATATTAACTTCAACTCTGGAACATCTCATATGCTCCATGACGTTCAAAACGTCGTTGAAGACCCGGTTCTAAGCCGTAAAGCATGGCACACTCGAACTATAGAGTAGTCATCAGCTCGCTTTGCGGACGCTCACAACTTCGCTCAAGATCTGCGCAGCACTGTCACCCGGCGGTGCTTCGGGGCGTAATTTTTACGTGCAGCAATGAGGATAATCCTCGTTACGGACCCAGTCCGTAATTGCTACCATCATCTTTCAACTTTGCTTTCTCAAGGAACGCATTAAAATTCAACGGAACAACAGACGAGCCATCTATCTACAATAAACATAGACAAGCAAAATACTATCAGTACTAAGTTCATGATAAATTTAAGTTTAATTAATCATATTAAAACCTCCCACTTAGGCAGACATCTCTCTAGTCATCTAAGTGATTACGTGATCCAAATCAACTAAACCATGTCCGATCATCACGTGAGATGGAGTAGTTTCAATGGTGAACATCACTATGTTGATCATATCTACTATATGATTCACGCTCGACCTTTCGGTCTCTCGTGTTCGAGGCCATATCTGTGATATGCTAGGCTCGTCAAGTTTAACTGAGTATTCGCGTGTGCAACTGTTTTGCACCGTTGTATTTGAACGTAGAGCCTATCACACCCGATCATCACGTGGTGTCTCAAAGACGAAGAACTTTCGCAGCGGTGCATACTCGGGAGAACACTTCTTGATAATTTTAGTGAGAGATCATCTTATAATGCTACCGTCAATCAAAGCAAGATAAGATGCATAAAGGATAAACATCACATGCAATCAATATAAGTGATATGATATGGTCATCATCATCTTGTGCTTGTGATCTCCATCGCCAAGCACCGTCATGATCACCATCGTCACCGCGCCGACACCTTGATCTCCATCGTAGCATCGTTGTCGTCTCGCCAACTATTGCTTCTACGACTATCGCTACTGCTTAGTGATAAAGTAAAGCAATTACATGGCGTTGCATTTCATACAATAAAGCGACAACCATATGGCTCCTGCCGATTGCCGATAACTCGGTTACAAAACATGATCATCTCATACAATATAGTATCACGTCTTGACCATATCACATCACAACATGCCCTGCAAAACAAGTTAGGCGTCCTCTACTTTGTTGTTGCAAGTTTTACGTGGCTGCTACGGGCTGAGCAAGAACCGTTCTTACCTACGCATCAAAACCACAACGATATTTCGTCAAATAGACTCCGTTTAACCTTCTCAAGGACCGGGCGTAGCCACACTTGGTTCAACTAAAGTGAGAGAGGCAGACACCGCCGGTCACCTTTAAGCAACGAGTGCTCGAGCGGTGAAACCAGTCTCGCGTAAGCGTCTGGCGTAATGTCGGTCCGGGCCGCTTCATCTCACAATACCGCTGAACCAAAGTATGACATGCTGGTAGGCAGTATGACTTGTATCATCCACAACTCACTTGTGTTCTACTCGTGCACATGACATCAACGCATAAAACCAGGCTCGGATGCCTTTGTTGGGAAACGAGTAATTTCAAAAATTTCCTACGATCACGCAAGACCATGGTGATGGCATAGCAACGAGAGGGAGATGTCCGTCCACGCCCTCGTGAGACCGAAGCGAAGCGTTATAACAACGCTGTTGATGTAGTCGACGTCTTCACGATCCGACCGATCCAAGCACCGAACGACGGCACCTCCGAGTTCTGCACACGTTCAGCTCGATGGCGATCCCGGACCGATCCAGCAAAGTGTCGGGATGAGTTCCGTCAAGACGACGGCGTGGTGACGATGTTGATGCTCCACCGACGCAGGGCTTCGCCTAAGCTCGCGACGATATGACTTCTCGGCGCAGGCTTCGCCTAAGCTCATGACGATATGACCGAAGTGGAATATGGTGGAAGGGGCACCGACACGGCTAAGGAAAGATCCGTAGATCAACTTGTGTGTCATGGGGTGCCCCCCCCCCGTATATAAAGGAGCCAAGGGGAGGTGGCGGCCCAAGGGGAGGCGCTAAGGAGGAGTCCTACTCCCACCGAGTAGGACTCCCCCTCTCCTAGTTGGATTAGGATTGGAGGAGGGGAAGAGGAAGGCGTCGCCCTCTCCCTGTCCTATTCGGACCAGAGGGGAGGGGCGCAGCCCACCTGGCCGGCCCTTCCTCTTCTCTCTTATGGCCCATTAAGGCCCATAGTCCTCCCGGGGTTCCGTAACCTCCGGTACTCGATAAATTTCGATTTCACCGGAACACTTCCGATGTCCAAATGCAGGCTTCCAATATATCAATCTTTATGTCTCGACCATTTCGAGACTCCTCGTCATGTCCGTGATCACATCCGGACTCGAACAACCTTCGTGCATCAAAACTTATAAACTCATAATGAGCTGTCATCGAAGCGTTAAGCGTGCGGACCCTACGGGTTCGAGAACTATGTAGACATGACCTAGAACCATTCTCGGTCAATAACCAATAGCGGAACCTGGATGCCCATATTGGTTCCTACATATTCTCGAAGATCTTTATCGGTCAAACCGCATAACGACATCGTTGTTCCCTTTGTCGTCGGTATGTTACTTACCCAAGATTCGATCGTCGGTATCCAATACCTAGTTCAATCTCGTTACTGGTAAGTCTCTTTACTCGTTCCGTAATACATCATCTCACAACTAACTCATTAGTTGTAATGCTTGCAAGGCTTAAGTGATGTGTATTACCGAGAAGGCCTAGAGATACCTCTCCGACAATCGGAGTGACAAAACCTAATCTCGAAATACGCCAACCCAACAAGTACCTTTGGAGACACCTGTAGTACTCCTTTATAATCACCCGATTCGTTGTGACGTTTGGTAGTACCAAAGTGTTCCTCCGTAAACGGAGTTGCATAATCTCATAGTTACAGGAACATGTATGGGTCATGAAGAAAGCATTAACATACTAAACGATCAAGTGTTAAGCTAACGGAATGGGTCATGTCAATCAGATCATTCAACTAATGATGTGACCTTGTTAATCAAATAACAACTCCTTGTTCATGGTTAGGAAACATAACCATCTTTGATTAACAAGCTAGTCAAGTAGAGGCATACTAGTGACATACTGTTTGTCTATATATTCACACATGTATTATGTTTCCGGTTAATACAATTCTAGCATGAATAATAAACATTTATCATGATATAAGGAAATAAATAATAACTTTTATTATTGCCTCTAGGGCATATTTCCTTCAGATGGGATAACCACGATGAACTTAAGCTGAGGCCGCCCAGAAGGGGGGGTGGGGGGGGGGGGTTGCTCGATCCGCTTGGGGGAGGGGTGGCGTAGCATGGGAGCATTTGCCTCGGAGGAGGAGGCGCGGTTGTTCCGGGGACGGGACACGCGATCACAAGTGAGTCTCCGGGACTTGGGATGAACCGGAGGATGCAGGCAGATCTCCCCCAGATCCAGGCGAGGTCTATGTCGAGCGGTCCGAGGGTGGGGCGATAGGGGTTGACGGCTGGGAGGGGGAGGGGGCCATAGGCCAATGTGGAGGCGCAGTTACCCACGCGAGCAACCACGGTGGCTGGTGGCCGCCGCGGCCGGAGTGGCCAGCGGCGCGGTGGAGCTTGGGGGAGGCGAGGGAGAGCTCAATTCAGATTGTTAAATCCTCATAATTCAACATCACAGATGTGAATCAACCCAGTTGTTGAGAACTTGCGAATTCTTGTCCTTGACTCGATGCAGAAGAAGGCTGAGATCCTGCTTGAAGAGAGCACGCCAAGACTTCAAACTAGGGGTTATTCCTCTGAAGACCTTTCCATTTCTTTGTATTAAGATGTTCCAGCTCCCCAAAATGATAATGTCTAAGTCTATAGACTTAGGGATCTCCTGGCAACTGACCATGATCTCATGAAAAGCTGAAATTCCTCATTTCTTTTGAGGGATGAGGAAGTTCCAACGGTCTTGAGCAAAATTGCAATCCCAAAATAAGTGTGTTATAGTTTCTTCACTGTGATCATGGCACAAAACACAGAGATGGGATTGAAATTCCTCCCTTTATTAGTAGGTGATAGAATAGAGATATAGATATACTCTTTTCACCCGTAAAAAATAGCGAGGCGCATATGGCTTTGTATAAACAGAGAAAGAAACATTTCCCCGGATGATGAACAGAGCAAATCCGAATAGTTTTAGTCTTTGCAGTACCATCTATTGATCGGCAAGATCGGATCCAAAATCATCAGTACCACTTTGACTTGACACCCATACCACCATGTCTCTCTGGTACGCCCGGCACATGCAAGCCGTACACTGCCACGAGTTGCATGTGGCCATGGGTATATTACAATGTCCTTGTCCCGATCAATGTTTCATTGATCGCCGTACGGTGTAGAATCGACCAGCCATCCACATGTCGGTGTAGGTTTGGTGAATATATGTAGATCGGTGCACTGTTCACAGATCTACTATTATTCTTTTCTTTTGTTTAGGAATCGATCGTGTTTCACGAATGTAAGATTTGGATGAAGATGAGCGGGCGACAAAACCTTATGTTATGTTTTCTTAATATTATATATACGAGAGAAGAGATTAGCATTGCTTGGATTACATTAGACATAGGTCCTTGCCATCACTTAATTATTCCCCAATCACCTTTTAATATGCACGTCTGGATGTCGTACAGCATATACAGCTCGCTACTGATTGAACCTATAATAAATTGCATGCGTTACTTAATTATTAGTTGGTTGGCGCTCAAAGTTTAGTTTCAGCGTCGCACATATATGTTGATTATTGTTAGGTGTTGGGTCAAAACAAATACAATACTCTTTCGATTCTTATTACTTATAGCTCAAATGGATGTATCTAATAATAATATGGATCGAGGAAGTACTAAAAGCTGAATTTGCTTGATCATTCAGAAAAAATAAAAGAGTTTGCTTGATCGACATTAGCTGTAGTGTAGCGGATGACTACAAATGAGTCGGGTGCACCAGGTCCGTGGTACTGTCACGCAGAAGATACTGCACGATGATTATATCGAGATGCATAAACCATGCAATCCCTCAGTCTTTTTTGTTTCTTGAGGGGTTGCAGTCACTCTTTTCTTAAAATATTTTTCTTTTTTGAGAAACTGGTTGCAGTCTTTGATTTTTTTTTTTTTGAGGAGTTGCAGTCTCTCAATGAGACGATCTGCAAGTGCCCCCTGCCCCAGGTGCAGCCGGGCCGCCGCCGGCCCACCAGGTGGGTAGCTGAACTTCAACAGGCCATACATACGATCAATGCTATTTCTTTTTAATTTGAGAGGAACACGGCCAATGTATTGTTTGCATTTTTTTTTGAGAATTTTGTTTGCAATTTTTTGTTGGTAAGTTTACCAGGACATTTCACACTACGCACGCAGCTAGTTAAGCAGTTTTCTGAGTGCTTGTCACCAGGAAATGAAAAAAAAGGAGCATTTTGGAACGTTTCAACTTCAACATGTTCTGGTGTAGGTCTCAACGTGCCCGGCCCGGTGCTCATCCAAGTCAAAGTTTATTACTTAATGATACATGGTCGATCATGCACGATTTGTTACGCAAAAATATATATACTGGCATATCTGGTCTGGACGATGTATAAACGCAAGGTTATGAATTTCTTTCGCTCCACCTGCTCTTGTCTCTTGGATCGTGACACGACCAAATCCATTTTGCGATCGGAGCTAGCTAGCTGCCTCCGGCTTCGTCTACTAGCTTAAGCTTGCAGTCGTGTGTGATAAGATTTAAAGACTCGACTGCGGGCGGGCGCGCTCCACGTGATTGCGGCGGCTAGAGATGGTGCACCTTGTGATTTTCTTTTTGGCAAGAAAAAAGACACAATGCATCATGTAGAGCTCAAATTAGATTCATTTGTTTACAACATGAAATAATTCTCAAAAACCACCACCTTTATAATTTCCCTTTGTTCGAACCGCTCCTTGAAGTTTTCACTAGCCTCCTAGCTCGCTCTCGCGACTACAAAGGCACCCCACCCGCCACCCAGAAAAGGACGCCCCATCAACTAGTTCCCTTGCCGCCGCAGGAGGAGGCCACTCTAGCGACCCCCCGCCCCGGGCCAAATATCCACGGCAATGGCTCGCACTCCTCAGTGGTGGGCATTGATCTGCTTTGCCACCCTGCTGCCGTAGTCAAAGTGAAATTATGCCCTTAATCATAGTTTGGTATAGATAACACATACTTTCAGGGGACTAATATGTTTGCTAAGTAAATCTCCTAGCTTTACTCCCTGGTGATACATTAATAAAATTGCCATACTGTAAATAACAAATTTTCCATGGTCTAACCAATACAATTGCCATGGTCTAATAAATAAAATTGCCATGGCGTGCGCTGGCTCTGGCGACGCCCCCGTCGCCTCGGTGGTGCCGCCGCCGTCGCCGCCCTCTCCATGGCCTCGCCCGCTGCCCTGCTGCCGGCCCCTCCTCGCCCGCCCCTCCGCTGTCGCCTCTGCCGCCCCTCCATGGTGTCTGGGCCGACCTCGCCGAGGAGGCCGACGTTGTTGCTGGTCGCCCCCATCGCTGCCGCGACCGCTTCCTCCTTGCCCCTGGTCCGGTCACTCTGCTCGTCCCACCGGGCCCGACTCCCGGGGTGGAGTCCGCCCCGCTTGCTGGGACGGAGCGGCGCCCGGTGGCCTCGGGGCGTGGCGGTCGCCATCTTGCAAAGGTGCCGCCTTGGGGTCCGGGCCTCCCCCGGCGTCGTGCTAGCGGCTGGGGTGTCGGTGGCCGCGCTGACTGGGCGGCGCTCGCCTCTGGCGGTCCCTGCGCCGCCGACGCCCGCCTGCCGCTCCGGCCGGTCCGTCGGCGGCGGCGACGCTCGCACTCCTAGGCATCCTGTCCAGAAAGGCCCCCTTCCGCCCCTTCATCTCCGCCTTCGGGGCGGCTGAAGGAAATATGCCCTAGAGGCAATAATAAAGTTATTATTTATTTCCTTATATCATGATAAATGTTTATTATTCATGCTGGAATTGTATTAACCGGAAACATAATACATGTGTGAATACATAGATAAACAGAGTGTCACTAGTATGCCTCTACTTGACTAGCTCGTTAATCGAAGATGGTTATGTTTCCTAACCATAGACATGAGTTGTCATTTGATTAACGGAATCACATCATTAGGAGAATGATGTGATTGACTTGACCCATTCCGTTAGCTTAGCACTTGATCGTTTAGTATGTTGCTTATGCTTTCTTCATGACTTATACAAAGTTCCTGCAACTATGAGATTATGCAACTCCCGTTTACCGGAGGAACACTTTGTGTGCTACCAAACGTCACAACATAACTGGGTGATTATAAAGGTACTCTACAGGTGTCTCCAAAAGTATATGTTGAGTTGGCATAATTCGAGATTAGGTTTTGTCACTCCGATTGTCGGAGAGTATCTCTGGGCCTTCTCGGTAATACTCATCACCTAAGCGTTGCAAGCATTGTAACTAATGAGTTAGTTATGAAATGATGTATTACGAGCGAGTAAAGAGACTTGCGGTAACGAGATTGAACTAGGTATTGGATACCGACGATCGAATCTCGGGCAAGTAACATACCGATGACAAAGGGAACAACGTATGTTGTTATGCGGTTTGACCGATAATGATCTTCGTAGAATATGTAGGAACCAATATGAACATCCAGGTTCCGCTATTGGTTATTGACCGAGAATAGTTCTAGGTCATGTCTACATAGTTCTCGAACCCGTAGGGTCCGCACGCTTAACGTTACGATGACAGTTTATTATGAGTTTATAAGTTTTGATGTACGAAGTTTGTTCGAGTCCGGATGTGATCACGGACATGACGAGGAGTCTCAAATGGTCGAGACATAAAGATCGATATATTGGAAGCCTATGTTTGGACTTGGAAGGTTAGGATGAAATCGGGATTTTACTGGAACACCGGGGTTACGGAACCTCCCGGGGTCAATGGGCCTTGATGGGCCATAAGGGAGAAGAGGAGGGCGGCCGGGGCAGGCGCGCGCGCCCCCCCTAGTCCGAATAGGACAAGGAGAGGCGGCGCCCTTCCTCTTCCTCCCCAAGTCCTAATCCAACTAGGAAAGGGGGAGTCCTACTCGGTGGGAATAGGACTCCTCCGCGCGCCTCCCCTAGGGCCGGCCGCACCCCCTTGCTCCTTTATATACGAGGCAGGGGGCACCCCATGACACACAAGTTGATCTACGGATCGTTCCTTAGCCGTGTGCGGTGCCCCCCTCCTCCATATTCCACCCGGTCATATTGTCGCGGAGCTTAGGCGAAGCCTGCGCCGATAAAGTCATATCGTCGCGGAGCTTAGGCGAAGCCCCTGCGTCGGTGGAGCATCATCATCGTCACCACGCCCGTTGTCTTGTGGAACTCATCCCCGACGCTTTGCTGGATCGGAGCCGGGGATCGTCATCGAGCTGAGCGTGTGCTGAACTCGGAGGTGCCGTCGTTCGGTACTTGGATCGGTCGGATCGTGAAGGCGTCGACTACATCAACAGCGTTGTTATAACGCTTCCGCTTCGGTCTACAGAGTGCGTGGGCATACACTCTCCCTCTCGTTGCTATGCCATCACCATGATCTTGCGTGTGCGAGGAAATTTTTGAAATTACTCGTTCCCCAAAAGTGGCATCGAGCCTGGTTTTATGCGTTGATGTCATATGCACGAGTAGAACACAAGTGAGTTGTGGGCGATATAAGTCATACTGCTTACCAGCATGTCATACTTTGGTTCAGCGGTATTGTGAGATGAAGCGGCCCGGACCGACATTACGCGTACGCTTACGCGAGACTGGTTTCACCGCTTCAAGCACTCGTTGCTTAAAGGTGACCGGCGGGTGTCTGTCTCTCTCACTTTAGTTGAACCGAGTGTGGCTACGCCCGGTCCTTGCGAAGGTTAAAACAGCACCAACTTGACAAACTATCCTTGTGGTTTTGATGCGTAGGTAAGAACGGTTCTTGCTCAGCCCGTAGCAGCCACGTAAAACTTGCAACAACAAAGTAGAGGACATCTAACTTGTTTTTGCAGGGCATGTTGTGATGTGATATGGTCAAAACGTGATGCTATATTTTATTGTATGAGATGATCATGTTTTGTAACCGAAGTTATCGGCAACTGGCAGGAGCCATATGGTTGTCGCTTTATTGTATGAAATGCAAAAGCCATGTAATTGCTTTACTTTATCACTAAGCAGTAGCGATAGTCGTAGAAGCAATAGTTGGCGAGACGACAACGATGCTACGATGGAGATCAAGGTGTCGCGCGGTGACAATGGTGATCATGGCGGTGCTTGGAGATGGAGATCACAAGCACAAGATGATGATGATGGCCATATCATATCACTTATATTGATTGCATGTGATGTTTATCCTTTATGCATCTTATCTTGCTTTGATTGGCGGTAGCATTATAAGATGATCTCTCACTAAATATCAAGAAGTGTTCTCCCGAGTATGCA